>JAHSPW020000014.1:19803940-21003940 GCA_019985065.2 Arctostaphylos glauca | reverse complement strand
GGTTCAAAAAACCGCAATGATATAACAATTAATGCTCAAAATCATATAAAATGGTTCAAAAATATGTACACACATATATATAATATAGTTAAATTGCATGTACGTAGTAGCTACAAATATATAGGGCATCAGTTTAATTTTAGACAATAATACTCTTGCCAAGAAAAAAGAACAAGGTTAGAGCAAACTCATACAAATTGCACGTTAGGAGGAGTTATTTAGTACTTCTGAAACATAATTACGGGTGTTCCAAGATCTTTTTTTGTCACATATTTATGTGTACACTCATATGTGGTGGAATTTAATCTGTGTACCACATTGCGGTGCCTCAGTACAACTAAATAATTTTGTCTTATTTAAGTAAATTAACAAATCGGGAATACACGAGCAAGAGAGGATGAGACGAGAGACAAGTCATGAATGAACAGTGAGGAATCAATCCCATGCCACTCCCAAATTTATTGTCTGGGTCCACCACTGGTCATAGCTGCTATACTTACAACTACTTCACTCTCTTTAATTTTTACAATTGAAAGAAAATAAGTAAATTCAGTGAATCAAAATCTCATGCAAAAAAAAAACTATTGAACAAGATCAGTAATCAGCAAGAAAAATTTCAATATGCTATCTGATTTTAATTTTATGTATATATTCCAACACTTTCTTACATGATTTGCACATGCATACACACACACACACACACACACACATATATGTATGTATATGTATAAATACACACACATACATACACTGATACACACTCTTGTTTACAACCAGCTAGCTTCTCAAGAGGGACACTTATGGAACCCTAGCTAGCTAATACATATATGTGAATACTTACATGCATATAAATTGCTTTTATTTTTCCCACACCTATAATTCATCTTTCTCGACTATAAAAAAAAACTCCCAGACTCCAGACTCCCCCGCTTTACTAAAACAGAGTACTGAGAGACTGTTTCTGCGACTCGAGTTCTCACAAGTAAAAGAGAGAGAGAGAATAAAAATCGATGGTGTATAAACTCCATAATGGATTTCAGTAGCCAGAAGATTAATTGTGAATCGGAGGCTTCTTCTTTGCTGGAGTGTAATCTATTGTCACCAAATCTTCAATATTACTGCCTGATAATTCCCCCTTTTCTGTTGGTGCAAATGTATCCGCCTTCTGAGTCTTACTGATCTTTTCAGCTCCATTATTATTGGTTCCTTTTGGCAAACTCCTTGCTGCAAGTAGAATGAGAAACAATCAAGAATGAAAAACCTAGGGTGCTAGCGAAAATCGAAAAACCAAATCGAACCGAACCAACAATTTAGTTTGATTTTTTAAACTAGTTTGGTCTGAATCGGTCCGGTTCGGTTTATTTTAAAATGTATGGTTCGATTTTGATTCTAAATGTACTAAATATCAGTTTTTTACTTGATGAATATTTGTTAGATTGTAAACACTTGTATCCAAGTTAATATCATTTTTTTACATGGCCTAGTTGCTTATTCGTATATGTACTATAAAAAATCCAATAATATTTTCGTTGTATTTGGCTTGGTCCATTCAAGATTCAACTAAATCGGTAAATCAAAAGCCAAATTGAAAACGAACAAACCAAATCAAACCGAACCAATTAGTGTGGATTGGTTTTGATCGATTTTTAAAATTTCTAAACCAATCATATTAGTTCGGTCCGAATTTTCCTTCCAAACCCGACCAATAACACCCATAGAAAAACCTAGAAGGACGAAAAATCAAGCTAATTAAGAAGTAATTTTCTTTTATTCTGGATTCATGTACTATCATATAACAATGTCTCAGTCTCAACGAAATGTAATTTTAATTACCTTTAGCTGTGATGGATATGTAGCAAAGCAAGAAGATGAAGGCCACCAGGACAAGGCGCTTTCGCGGCGGCAACGCAACCATCTTTCTTTATTTTGGTATTGAAATCTGTCCTCTCTCTCTCTCTCGATCGCGCACACACTCTCTTCTCTCTCTACCTTCTTCAAGTATTTGAACACTCCTATATGGACAGGCAGCTTGGAAGATTGATAGGTATCTATATACATATATATACACACATATGGGGTGCAGTTTGAGTGTGATGTTGATAATGTGTGTAACCCTAAGTCGTATTATCATGGTCCTCATGGGTCATGGGACAGGCCACATCAATGTTTTTGGAGCCTTGCATGAGAAATTTTTGCATGGGCGCATTTAATTAAGTTGTTTACACTCAAACTCAAGGGTTGGTTCCGCAGAAGGAGAGTGAGTGACTAATGGGTTTGTCACTCTAAAATTATGAGGTCGAATCCCACTAAAACTAATCACTAGATACTATTGGTCGGAAGTTTGTTTAGTCATTAAATTTCAAAGTCACGAAGACTAATCGGCATTAAATTGATGATAATTCTAAAGCTGGTCGGATACATTGGCTATAAAAACAAGTTGCTAACAATTCCATTAGTTCTTTTGCTTTGAACATTACATGAACTTAACAATTCCATTAACCCTATTTAATATTTTCTTCTTTTTTATCGGCGAATGTGAATTGTCTTTAGAATACAGAGTTTTACTCTGATTTTGATTGGGATCCACATAAATGAGTAGTGAAATTGACACACCTCTAAAAAATTAGTGGACCGTCTGCTATCGGGACACACCTCTAAAAAATTAGTTAAGATACGCATAAGCTGATCCAAACCCTTTGAGTTTTCTTCCATCAATGGAGGTTGTTTATTTAGTTATTTGTCCCCCAACTATAAGTTGGGTTTAGTGTGATTGTGAACTTATGACTAGTTTGATGTAATTTTTTTTACAACTCAGAGTATTCGGGTCAATTTACGCGTACCTTAACTAATTTTTAAAGGACCAATTTTACCACTCACTAACGAAGAGTCCAATTAAAATTAAAACAAAGCTTGCCTTATGTGAGCATGAGCCTTAATTACCACTATTCCATCCAATAAATAATGAGCACAGGGGAAAGGACAGATAAGAAACCATCCAGCAGCAACCTAATTTTGGGATAAGTGGGGTTATCGAAAACAGAAATTGGGATAAGGAAATTGAAAATTTTGTCTACTGAAGGCTGAAGCACGTGGTAGTCAGATGCATTTCATCATCATGTGTTTTGTTAGTTCATTAGAAACTAAACATGTTGTACCTTCTTGTTTAGAGTTAGACCCTTAGGAAATGGACTAATTAATTACAAATTGATATTAATTAGGAATTTGTGGAATCCTAATTACATACAACTTAAATATCAGAATGCCAAAAATAAATAAATCGGTCCTGAACACAGTCAAAAAAGCCGGCTCGCGCTTTTGATTTCCAAAAATATCCTCGAAAACTAAACATATTTTCTGTACCCCCAATTAACCCCATACTCAATTGTTTATATAAGTACAAGGGCAACTAAGTAACTTCGTAGTTCAAAATTGCACTGCAGTTAAAAAAAATTGCAATTTTAAAACGTCTGGGTATAAGTCTTGCAATTTAAAAATACACGATGAATTGACTGATGAAACTCTATCTATCTGTACTATTATAAAATGAACATGTTTTTTTTTGTGTGAACACTTTTTTGAAGCCGGTTCACACTTTTAACTACCCAAAAAGTTCACTAAAAACCTTCTTCTATATTAATAACTGTAGGGATATTTTCGTAAAAAAATAGTTCAAAAAAGAACTGCTCCCATTACTAAAAAATTGCTCCCCTTACTAAAAAAACTACTTTAAAGGTGGTTTTCTAATGTATTATGTTTCAGATTTACATGGAGGAGAGTTCAATATGGAGGAAAAGGTAGTTTGCAGATTTGTACATTGTAGTCAGTTGGTCTATCCTTTTGTTCTGATGATAATTCAAAAGGCCTATATTGAACACTCCCAAAGCCATGTTTTCGACAGATTCATACATTGTAATAAGTTGGAAAATCACATTTTGGTGTGAATTGTTGTTCTCCCACGACAAATTGTAGCTAGATTGGTATCTCAACGCCATGTTTCTTCCATTTGAACAACTTGAAAGTCTCAATCGATTATGGAATTTTATAGTAGATATTGCTTAGAAAATGAAGGTAACGGATCTATTAATGTATTATTTTTTTGCTATCCGAATTTATTTTTCATGTCGCGATTTCAACCCCATGAATCACTAAACACATACTTTCGTCTAAATCTACACGTCCATGCATTGCGTGGGCACCGGCCGCTAGTATATATAACGACGGGCCAAATCATGGGTTCAAATCAATATGAAGAAATCTATCAAGAAAGTTGAGTCGACGAAATGGGTCAGTTGTATTCCTTTTTTTATTCTCTTTGTTTGGCAGGTAAATCAATTATTCTTGTTGTGCTCTCTTAAGTTAGTCGTGTTAAGCGAATCGTTTTAACCGTGAAATCAGAACAAGAAGCGAATATTATAAGTTGGAGAAGAAATTCCAACGTTATTATCTCTATTCAACATGTCCCTTATCCCTCTTTTTTTTAGTAAGATATTTTCTTGTCTTTCTATGACAACTTGGGAATCATCAACATAAGGCTGAGTCACAAGATCAAGAATCTAGACTTTATGATCAGAAATACCATCAAAGTCCAAAGTCATTTCTACTATTCCTCATAGATGTGTGCCCTTAAATGTCACATATTTGTACATGAGAAATTAACCCCAGTCGAACAATATTGATTTGACCAATTTGATGGCTAGTTTAAGTGATAATTATTTACCCAAAAAAAAAAAAAATTTAAGTAATAATTGAGCTGTTAATTAACGGATAGAATTTCTAATAAAGCCAAGGGAAAAAAAGGTATTGACAAGGACTCGGAAATCCTGTTATACATCGTGCACAACATGATCCCGTGTCCGTATCGAAAAACATCAATCTAATTGTTCTGTCACTGATATTTGAGAATTTGGGACAGTGTCATCCTCAATGGGTGGATGTGTCACGTGAGGAAACTATTGGAAATGAATGAAAATGAGGAGACTTGTACCCCTAAAAACCAACATACAGAACTGTGGTAGGATGTGGATATATGGTGACAATAACCTCCCAGCAAATCCTCTCCATAGCTCTGAGGAAAGGCCACCCATCGCAATTAAACTTTTATGTTTGAGAGCTAATTATTTTTTAAAATTTTAGATTACAAGTTTTTAAGTTACTAATGGAAGTAGATTTTTGTTAGTGAAATTAAGTATAATTAGAATTCAAAAAAGCACATTTTAGAGATGATTTTTGAACTAACGATTTTCTAGTTCATTTCTAAAAACGCATTCTCACTAGTGTTATCAATACCATATTGTACTGCTCGGTATCAGATCAAAAATGGTATTGGCAGATTCACGTACCATACCGGTTAGTATCAAGCTCTACTGGTACTGGCCGTTGAGATTTTAAAAAAAATCAATTGATGATTTTTTAAAAATTATACGTGAATTAAGATTAAAAACGTAATTGTAACATCCCGCTTCCGCTTCTGTTCCCGTCTTGTACAATATTGTTCATTTTGACCGCTCAAACTCCATGAACTTCTTAGTAGGTCAGTCATTCCTGAATTGCTCCAAGACGAACATGCTTAACTGTGAAGTTCCATTTAGTTTTGGTGCTCTCGCAGTTTTAAAAGGCTTTGTACAATGTAAAGTCATGAACAGGTCCCATTGTCAGTCATAACCCGAAAGGTAGGTAATAGAGAGAAGCAGGTGAACATATCATATCTCTCAGTGTTATCATCCATTCTGCGGCTGCGAAAAAGTCAGGAGTTTATAAATAGTACCGAACTTAAATCCACTAAGCGATGTGAAGCATTTGACCACCCATCCGGAGGTCCATTGAGGCTCTCATTCAGACGCCGACCATAGTTTGGCTGATGTGTCACAATAATTAAGCCTCAAACTTAGTTACCTTAATTTGGAGTAAAACCATATCTTTTTATGTTTGGTAATTTATTTTTAAATTGTGGGACTTTATTTTATATGTTGAATATAATTTTTTGTTAGACAATATCATTTGAGAAATATATATTACTTTTTAGCTATAAATTCAGAACAGTATGACGAAACACACCGGTATTAATACGTACTCATACGTATCCAGTAACAAAAACAATACGATTACTTATATGAGATTGATGATTTTGGTTCTCACAACTAATTCCACGATGCAGGGTCAAATACTGAAAGTAAATTACTAATTTGCCATTGGGATGTGATGAAATGGCATTTGAAGGTTGATTGGTTGTATTGGTCCCCATTGTGTTGGAACCCGGTATGGCACGCAGGAACAAGATTCGTGGAGCCCGTGGTGAATCACGTGCCATATGCATTTTAGGAAGCCATTGGTTTTGATTAGGGGGACCGTCTTGATATTTGATCTCAAAGGATCTGGCTAGGGTTAGTCATAATCATAATACTGTGAGGCTCTTTGATTTTTTTAGGGTTCCTGTTTTTGTTGCCATTCCCTCCGCCTCAGAAAGTTCATGATTTGTTCCTAATCTTCAGTGGAAATAAAAAAAAATGGATATATTTATTGTTGGAAATTCAAGGGTTGTAAATGAATTGAACACTGGAGAGTCTCACGATAAGTGGAAGATCTCGTTCGTTTATCAACCCAAGAGTCTCCATGATGCACCATTGATGCTCTACTCTACTCAAGTCTACCATTGAAAGGTGGAGTTGTATGATATAGAAGGTCTACCCATATGATCTATTTATTTTCCGCCGTCACTCCATTTTTTGTACTATACAACAGTACCAGAAATTCTGTCTATATTTTTTCTATCCTTTTGTCATTTTTTTTTGTAAGAGAGAAAGACACACGCAACAAAGTTCGACGGGTAGTCGTTAGGTCGGTATTCCTTCGGCTGAGGAGCCATTTTTATTCTGAAAGACAGATGTCAAAGTGATCCTCCAACACTCATGGTGAGGTCGCGATTCTGTTTTAAGAAAACTGTGTAAAATAAAAGATTCGGTAATTTGGTGTGTTTATATTCCGATTTTGTTTACAGTTTTGTAAATTTTATATTTCTGTTCATTTTGTTCATGTTCTGTAATTTCGATTTCGATGATTAATGAAAAATGGATGTATATGTTTTTGGAATTCCAGAGTAATATTGTTTGCATCGGTTGCATGAATTTGTTCCTACATTTATAATCTTCAACTAATTGCATTAATGCATTATTTGATTGAAAATGATAATAGAATGCATAGCTCATTAGAAGGAGTTTTAATATACATGGACATAAGATATATCAACGAATTGTGTGATGTTTTTTCTCCGAGGAAGAAACAAAATGAGAAAAGATCTTGCAAAGCTACAATTATTGTTAATCAAGGAAAATCGTGATAAAAACAAGATATGCTTAATTCATAAAAGTCGTACTCAAAAAAAAATCAAAATAGATTATTCTTGAATTCTTGACTATGTAATGCTTGAGATAGGAGGCAGGGGTGTCAACTTAGAACAAGTTGAGAGGTGTCAGGTGGTACAAGTTCACATGGTTTTGTTGCTCTTTGACAACGGGTGCATTAGTCGTCGGCTAATTCTTCACTAAGATCTATCTCTCCTTCTTTCAATTCTGACTTTGAAATTCAAAGGAATTGACGGGACCTACACGTGGCAATAAAATATGTGGTTAAATTTGATACAACGTGCAAAATCTTACCTACCTTGACATGTGAACAACAACACTCATTGTCCTTAATGGAAGGATACTGATTTTCATACAGATGCTGCATGGCCGTGGAATTTTTGGTTAAATGAGATGTTTGGTTAAGTCCTATGACAAGTAAAACCAGGCATAGTCTCAATAAAAAAGAATTGAAAGACCAACCAAGGAATGACAGATTTGAATGAAGTCTCAATAGGGGTGCTCACAGGGTACGACTAGCAACCTCTTTCTTATTATTAGTAAGATAGGTTGGTTGAGCCAATCCTTGAATTGTGGGAGGAAAAAGCAAAAAAGTAATTCTATTTCAGATAAATCAACTTCTCGTTATCTTGTTTCGAGTCAAACTCTTGTGCCTCTTACTTAGTACTCTTGCACCGTCAACTTTATACTCTCATAGAGATTAACTTTTAGCTTAGAATATTTTAAAAAGACGCTTTCACGGTTGCTTTCTAATTCCCGCTCTCTTTTTGTGCACACTTATTATGTGACTTGGAGTGTAACCCTCGACCTCTGATCACCTGAAAGTCATAGACATATATATAATTAATCTTTTAAGTTTATTAAGTTGTTTGTAACACATAAGCTACAAGTATCGGTGTGTAAAATTTACTACCACAAAAATTCTTAGATTTTTAACATATATATTTTCAAACAAATCTAGCAACATGGACCCAAAAAACCCACCTTCATGTGATAGAGAATTGTCCTCCTCTAATCAATCTTGCTAGGGTCTTTTTCTTTCCAACAAAAATGGAGATATGGTTTCTGTATGTTTTCTCATTTTCAGATGGAATAGTTGCAGGAATATTGGTAAGAAGATGGTTTATAAATAAGGCACGAATTAGAAATATATAGATAAGACAATGCTAAACACACTATAAATAACGAACAACTGTCTTTTTTGAATTTTTTTTGTATGTTTGAAATTTTTAGAGGCTTTTAGGTGTTGGATCATGGACTCCCCCACTAGTCTTTCTGGAACTGAAAAGGGGTTGACCCAAAAATGTACTACGATGCGTTCTGCTTGGACATTATTTGCAAAGGGAACGATAACTCTAAGACACCCCGACCGATGACCAAAACACTTTTTGATAGTTAAGTTAGCAACTGCAGAGGGAAAGACTCAAAAAATAGTATTTTGTTGAGAAAATGTATATATGCTTCTTTAAAGTAAGAACGTAGAATATTGCTCACAATTTGTGGTGTGTAAAGTGATTCAGAAAATGGATGCAAAATCTGATAAAAGTTTGAAAAAGACTAAAGAAAAATAGTGGAAATAATATCGAAAATTTTAGGGGGGGTTTGGGAATAATTCTTGAACCTGCTGTCTAGCTCGGGTAGGGTAGGGAAATTATTCTGTGGCCATGCATTTTCCAAGTTACTTGCTACACGCAATGACCAAGCCCAGGCCCGAGCACGTTTTTCATTTTTCTTCTTTAGTAGAGGAGGGGAAAAGTCAAATAAAAAAAAGATGATTCGTGTTTATTCTAATGAGATCAGACTACATAGATCTCATTTAAAATTACAAAACTTAACTTGGAGTTATCCCCGATGCACAATTTAAAGGATTTTTTTTGCCAAGATAACTGTTTACGCCCCTCTTTATATATAATTATAGAACTGTAACTAATTGAAAGCGTCATTTCACGGAAATTTTTTAGTTTAGTTTTTGTAATTGAATTTGAGGCTTTCTTTCTCGATCCTAGTAGGGAGGACTGCCTTGAGGGCTCGCACTTGCCAAGCCCAAAAACGAGAGGAGGAAGGTATCTGCCACTTCACGCTCCCACTTGCCAAGCTTTTGAATGCCCAATAAGCCCAATTCAATTTTAAAGCCCACTTGAAGCCCAATCACATACCCATAATTTTGAGAACCCACTAGTCTTCATATCTAGATTGATCATATCTTGGTTTTGATAGTTTAAACATCTGTCGTACATAAATTCGGATATAGATGTATTTGAACTCCTTTAATGCACATAGAGTTTTTATTATTTTGTGGACTCCATATACATTAGACGGTTTTCGAACACATCTATATCTGAAATTGTGTATAGAAGTTTGTGTTCGCATACTTTTCTTTTTTAATGTGTTGATTTCAATAATTTATGAAAAGCTTGATAGAGTGGATATGTTTTTCAATTTTTTGGCCAAGTCAATCACCACTTCTCACAAGGGTGAAATAACATAATTAATAGTAAATAATTTGCAATTTAATTTTTTTTTTTTGTATAGCATGGGTTTTGTGATAACAAAGTCGGGTTATGGTATCAGTTGTGAGACCATATGTCTGAGAAGAAGTATCTATAGATGTTTGGATGGATGATCAATGGTCTCATCGCTTAATGGATATAAAAATTCAATCTTATGTATAATAGATCATTATCATATCTTGTACAAAGCCTATTATAATTGTAAAGCGCTAAAATTCAATGAAAATTTGTAATGAAATGTGCTCATCCTGTAACAATACAAGAATTGATGATTTATTAGAAAGTCCATGAAATTAAATCGAACAATATTGTACAATGAGGAGTAGATCGTTACAAGCTTATTGTCAGTTCTATTGATTAACAAAAAAATTACAAAAAAAAAAATTGAAGACAACGCACAAGAGATCCAAATGACACAAATGAAACATTTCAAGTGCTATTCATTCTTTTGGAGTCAGTCTATATAAGGCAAGTGTTCTTATTTTAATTGGGACTATCACAAGTTGATGGTGAAATTAGTCTCCCGAAGAATAGCCAACATTAAGTTTAATTGCCATGTTTTCTTTCAATGTCCATCAATAAAAACATGAACGATCTCTCTCTCTCTCTCTCTCTCTCTCTCTCTCTCTCTCTCTCTCTCTCTCTCTCTCTCTCCCTCCATTTAATAAGTACATAATGATATTTTCTAGCCTGAGTTATTTCAAAATAAATGTTGGTCAAGTACATGAAAGGTACTACTAGATCTTTAACCTTAAAATACCTTTTGCACTCGTATTGATTTTCCATATGAAAAGTATATTAAAGTTAAAAGGTTGTTACTTATGGCATTAAGATAAAAAGGGTGGATGTTTTTTGACATAGAAAATCATATTTTTACTTTTATAAATAAAATGAATGAATTCGAAAGCTGTAAAAAAAAAATCTGCTTTAGTTTAAAATTGAAATTGGCACAATATTTCGAAATAACCAACTTTGCTCAATACAACTCGAGGTGTAAGGATGATAGAAGTATTAAAACATCCACAAATGCACCACTTTTAAGTAAGAAATAAATTATAGTCATAAGAAATAAATTATAGTCATTTATACAATTGTCAATAGATTATGCAATCAATGCCATTAGTCAAAATTGCCTTATCACCGTTTCAGAGCCAAGCCCCCTTTTGCCCCATGGAGTCGTGCACGCTGTTTTTTCTTGATCAATGCCATTAGTCAAAATTGTCAATAGATTATGCAATCAATGCCATTAGTCAAAATTGTCAATAGATTGTCAAAATTGTCAATAGATTATGCAATCAATGCCATTAGTCAAAATTGCCTTATCACCGTTTCAGAGCCAAGCCCCCTTTTGCCCCATGGAGTCGTGCACGCTGTTTTTTCTTGATCACGCTTTACCATTTTGACCTGATTATAATCAGAATAACTATCCATAAACGAGAACATTCTGTGGCCTACGGTAATGTCCATCAATGGCCTTTTTCAGTTAACGGGAAAGAAAAGGAAAGAAAAGTACGAGAATATTTAATTCTTTCGTACTTTTTGTGTGTTTAGTTAGCAAAAAGTTGTGGGACTTAAGTCTCTAACTTCCCACTATATTAGTTAGATTTTGCAAAGTTTTTATTTTTACACTACTTTCTTATACAATTAAACTATCTACTTTGAACTTTCTCATGAACACGTAAAGAAATATATTTTTCTTTTTCTTTTTCTTTTTACTTCACTTCACTAAATTAAAAAAGAATTCTTATATTAGTTTCTTAATAAATGAACAGAATAAATATGTCAACTCTCTCCCTTGATAGATTCTTTCCTTGAATAGTGGGAGTAAGCATTCCTTTTTTCAATATATCTTTTCATAAATTAGAACTCAATCAATTAATTAACAAAATAAATAATTATTTCTTATTTATACCCGTAAAATAAGGGTTAGGATTCCTTTTTACACTTTGGAATGAGATCAATTACGATTTTATTTTGATAATTTAATTCGTTCATATCTCATGTGTTAAGGTATAACTTGGATATCAATAATGTAAACAAATCAAATCTGTCCTTTTCTAGACGGTAGACGAAGTTAATAATAAAATCATAGTGGATTAATTTTTTTATCATAGGTTGACTAAGAGAGATTCTTATTAAAATGAGAAGATCTTTACTTACATAACTTTTGTGTATAAATCCGAACGCAGATATTTTCGAAATCATTCGATACAAGTAATTTTTCTTATTATTTTATAGATCCCATATATGTGAAAAAGAGAAGATTTTTACATACACAATTTCGGTGTACAAATCCAAACACATATTTTATGAATCATTCGATACACATGAAATCTTTCATCATTTTATAACGAGAAAGTGGACCCAAATTTTGGTGCATAGATCCGGACATCGTCTGATGCACACGGAATTCACAAAACTAATAAAGATTTTAGGTGCATTAGACAGTATCGAACACATTTATTTCTGAATCTATACGTATAGCATTACTCTTTTACAAATTCCATATATATAAATATGACGATTCTCAATGCATTTGTGTCCAAGTCCGAATGTGTAGGAATCACTTTAACTAAATAATTATTCATTTTCCGGCATGTAGGAAGTCTCCGAATGGACAAAAAAATTCAACAGATTCACGCAGCTCTCCCACCCTTTCAGTCCACGTCTCTCTTTTATGGCGCAAAGAAAGCTATGTCCACGTTCCGTATCTAACTCTCGTCTTCCTCTTCCTCTCGCTCAATCTACTTATATATCTCTTCATCTTTCTCTGCATTGGATCTTCGCACCGCTGAATCAGTCTTCCACTCTCTGTTCGTGACTATCGTAAGCTTCGATTTCTTTCTAGGTTCGTTTTTCATAATTTTTGAAATTTTGTTGTTTAGAATGAGTGAATTCTGTTGGAAGCCGTTACGAGAAATGGATCGCTTGTGAGTTGTAGAATTTTGCTTGAATTATTGGATTTTTTTGTAGATGTGATATTGTTCTTCTGTGTTACATATATGTATGTTAACATATTGGATTTTCAGTAGCATTGATATTTGGTTTGTTGCTGAATTCTTCTGTTTTAGTGACTTCGTTGTTGAAAAATTGAATGAAAACATTACACTGATTTCCTTAGAAATATCAATTGAGTTGTTGGGAGAAAAGTCAGTTTTGGCTTACATATTCTATATCTTGAATGACGTCTGAATCACTTCGGAAAACAATCTAGGGTCGTTAAAGATGAGTAGAGGATTTTGGTTTATGTGGCGTGTAGATCTGGTGGAATATAGTGTAGGTCGTTGTTACTGATGAATAAGCGGATACTCCATATGGAGCTGTATTTTTTTGGCAATGTTGTAAGGTACGAAATAATTTGAGGAGGAGAAATAGATGATTACTGAGTAGTGATAAGGAAAATTGAAGGTGAAAGAACGGGCAAAAGCATTATACCTTCAGGCATGGCATAAGCCCAACTGATTCTTCTTTAGATTTGAAAATTGTACCTTACGATGGGGCGGGATGGACTGCTCGATGACATATAATTTTACTAGAATTATCCTTCATTTTTATTCTTTGACATTTCAACAGTAGACACACTAGTGTAGTCATAGCAAAGCATGGTTAGCATTCCATCACAAAGCTAAATATGTTGATGTCATACAAGTGATTTAACTGATACAACATGTGGTTCTCTCTAAATATGTTTGTTGGTTGTGAGAGAACATGTTAAACTTCAACGAGACCAAAAAATAACGAGACACGGATACTAGCTCAAAATTTGGAGAATCCTGTCACCCTACAATGGATTATAGAAACCGATTGGATCTGCTCGTAGAGACCAAAACATAACAAAATGCGGTTACGAGCACAAAAGTTGGAGAAATTTGTTACTCTATTCTGGAATATAGACACCCGATTGGATCTGCCGAGAAAGAGCAGATGACTGCATGGGAAACTGGTGACTTCCCTGAGCCTAGCTTGTAGCAATCCAAAAGCCCAAAACTGTAAGATTTTTGTGGCCAAAGGTATATGTGGTAAGCTATGGTTGATCATAACTGATAGGAGGTGGACAGATGTGCCCATAAACTTAAAGACAGATTAAGAGATTTGTACAACTTGCCAGTTGTGGTATAATTATAATAGTCAAGTCTAGCTAAGAAAATTGACTTCTAAGGCATGTACCTAACACTATCACTGCTAAAAATTTTATACATCCTGACGTATGTATAAACTGATTCCTTTAGAGACTATTAGCCTGTGAATTGTAGTATTTACCATTGGCTCTCGTAACCACATTAAGACAGCTCGATGAAATGCAATTTTTTCTGTTGTTAGATCCTTTGGGTAGTGCTTGTCTCGTATTGTCAATTTACACCTCCTAAGCTGGTAAATAACCCTTTTGTTCTTTTCTACTCACTGTCAATTGATTTTGAATTGGATGCTTGAACATTGTATCGGAGCTGGGGTCTCAATGACTTTTCGAAAAGACTCTTTATTCAATTGAATATGGATTGCTCCTTTGTTTGTGTGATAAATGCACTCATTGTCCTCTTGTGATCTCTGTGTTGTAGATTCCATTTGTACCTCTCCATTTAGAGAGTGGTTGTTGCATCTATGGGGTATTAGAGTTTGTCCCCTATATAACACCTTCTAAGCTATTACGTAAATTCGCGTGGACCTCTCAGCTCAACATTGCGTATTGGTTTTGGGGTGGATGTTTTAACTTTTAACACCTTTATCTATTTTTGTGATGTAGTACTTCTAAGAATGAATATGTTCTTTTCTTTCTGTTCTAATTATGCTTACCTTTATTTTCCTTACTGACATTCTTTGGTGTTATTGCTCGAAACGACTTCTTCTAGCAGCACAAGAGCTTTTGTTCATTCCCTTTTGTGAATAAAAGGGATCTTAATTTCGTTATAATCTTGATTATCTGTACAAATTTTTATTTGTGAAGCAGACGTAACATTTGGCTTTCGACATTGCAGTATTTTATTTCCTTGGTCAAGGCTTAGATGACAATGCCTCCTCCTAGCAAGGCAGACCAGAAACTCACTCTTGATACAGCAGCATGGGCATTTAATATCGTCACATCTGTTGGAATTATTTTAGTCAATAAGGCCTTAATGGGCACCTATGGTTTCAGCTTTGGTAAGATATCCAGGATTTAACTTTCTTGTTTCTTCCCAGTTATCTCTCTAACAGTTTTAGTTGACTAGAATCTTTTATTTTGTCTTATGCCTTCTTGTGAGGTTACATATGTCATTTTTCTGGCATCCAGATGTTTGTATTCTTTCTGGTTGTGTATACTTGGAAAAGGAAAGAGAAGATTAAACTAGCACTATTTTGTTTCTTTAGTTTTCAAGTTTCGGTTTAACCCAAATATAAGTAATTTGGCCAAGCTAAATGCCATGCTTGGAATGACTTGCGGTTAATTTGCTCGCTTTTGTTTGTTTTCTTAATGTTCCTTTCCTTGCTCTTCTTCTCACCAGGTTTGAGTCACCTTTGCAAATCCTCTAGTATAGCACAATAATACATTGGAGACTAACTTATCCTAGGGCATAAATCCAAATGACAAAAGAAAATGTTACAGCAGCGAATTGAGGGAGATAGGTTTATTGCACGTATTTCCACTAAAACCCATCCACATACTATTGTTTTCTACCCTTTGGAGGATGCTATTCTGAGCTAGGATTGGCAAGTTGACCTGATAGTTGGGTGAAGTGTCCCCGACCTGTCCCTACTGGACAAGTATTGGAGCGAAGAAATACTAGTCGGGCTCGGGTTGAGCTGAGGTTTGGAATTTAACCCATCCCTCCCTGCTCTGAATTATTAAGATTTGAGAGAGAGAAGAAGGGGGGGGGGGGGGGGGGGGGGGGGTTGGGGGCCGGGGAGAGAATTCTGATTTGAGAATTGTTCCATTTTTTCCCATTGTGATTGTTAGAAGTGTCACTATGAGTGAGACCAGTGTCACTTTGTGGATTGTACTACTAGTCATATTATTGGTGAAAACCATACAAGTTCGTGTAATTTAGGACGAGAGAGAGAGAGAGAAAGCAAGAGCGAGCAATTCTGATTCTGATTTGATGCCTGTGTCAGTTTGTGGATTGTATCACTATTCATATTGTTGGTGAAAACCACACAAGTTTATATAATTTAGGACAATATTCCAATTCTCTTTTAATAGAATTTTGGTTTTCTTTTTTGTTTCTTATCTGGCTCTTTGCTGATGAATATGATGTTGAGTCCTCGTCTTTGTAGTTTAGCAATATTAGAACTCCATGAAAACTGTATTCTCACAGATTCCCTTTGTTACCCTGCAGCTACAACGTTAACTGGTCTGCATTTTGTCGCCACCACTTTGATGACTGTTGTACTTAGGTGGCTGGGACATATCCAGCCTTCTCATCTACCAGTATCTGAGATTTTGAAATTTGTTTTATTTGCAAATTTCTCTATTGTTGGGATGAATGTGAGCTTGATGTGGAACTCCGTGGGATTCTATCAGGTGAGTTGCAAAGAACTGCTTGACTTTCGTGCCTTTTTCTATCAACAAATGTCAATTGTTACAATCTGTCATCTGCTTTTGATACATCTCTCAGGTTGCGAAGTTAACTATGATTCCCGTATCTTGTTTTTTGGAAATTGTCTTGGACAAGATGCGATACTCAAGGGACACCAAGCTCAGCATATGTTTAGTTCTCTTGGGAGTTGCTGTCTGTACCGTTACGGATGTTAGTGTAAATGCCAAGGGTTTTATCGCTGCCTTTGTGGCCGTTTGGGCCACTGCTCTTCAGCAGTATGTAAGTTAACTTTCACTACACCATTGATCTCAGATTATGACAGGAATATTAGCTGGGCAACATGCCATGATCAGGCCAGTTTTGGGGTTACAAACCTGTTTTGTGTTCCGGAAGGTTCATATATAAGCGTATTTGACTTGTTTAACTATGATAAACTGCATTCTTTACGGATGTATTTATGATAAATCACATCAACTGGTAAGCAGAAGCTGCATTATCTGGATTCTGGCATAGTACTATTGTTGTTTTCCTCACCTTTTCCTTCTTTTTTCCGAATCAGAATTATCATAACTCCAGAATTGCTTTTATCGCTCCCTGTATTACCAGTTTGCTAAGTAACAGATAATCATCCTGCTCTCCCTGTATTGACTGCCATGTCTGATTAAGTTGTTCTGTTACTTGTGCGTGCAGTATGTACATTCACTTCAAAAGAAGTATTCACTAGGATCTTTCAGTCTATTAGGGCATACTGCACCAGTACAAGCTGCATCTCTGCTGTTATTAGGGCCCTTTGTGGACTATTGCTTGACAAATAAAAGGGTTGGTGCATATCCCTATGATTTATCATCTGTGGTAAGTACTTCTGGATTCCCAAATGATTTAATGTCTGTGGTAAGTATCTCTATATAATGAAGCATATTGCATGACCTCGATCGGTATATATCACCATACAATCTGGTAAAATGTATACAGTATCAGATTGTTTAAGGTAGTATACGATGTATGGAAAATGTGACGTGTATCCAGTCTCCCCAATCCGTTTAACTTTGTCCTTTCCATACTTTAAGTTTGGAATACTTGACGTAGGTGGGTGAACTGCATACCATTCAATGTCATTCTTAGGCCTTCCTTTCATCCGCCCTTTAGTGTGGTGTGAATTCTGAAGTATCCTTCTTAAATAACTTAACCTGTCTAAGAACTATGGGAACCCTGAAAAGTGTTTTCATCCTTGTCTTACAATTATACGCACAAGTAGAACTGTAAATGCCAATTTGCTGATCTGTCATCTCCAATTACTAACTCTCTGTGGCATGCATTCAATCACTATGGCTTGGATTCCATTCTTTTAGTCACTGTATGCAAGAGGTTGTATCTACACGTGCACTTACATACCCTCTCTGAGATGCACAAAAGCCATTCCACATTCTTCTAGAAAATCTGTTGTAACCATTTGGCATATTCAAGAATTTGCATGCGACACAAGCAGTGCCAAATTTAAAAGGATTTATACTTGACTAATCCTGTTAATTGAATGAAGGATTGGATGGTAGAATGGTATTGCTCAATTCTTTCAAGCCATGTTATAATCCATCTGCGGGCAGAAAGCTATATATAGAAAAAATGAAGTGAAGAAGCTAAAATTTATTTCTTTTTATTTCCTACCGTTTTCCTTTCCCCCCACTGATCCATAGGTGGTTCATGTTTCTTTATTTGCTTGCATATGTGCTAATGTTTCTTATCTGTTGAGGGCTTGAATGACATTGTTTTCTATTCTGTGCAGTTGTTCATTGTCCTATCATGCACGATAGCGATTGGGACCAATCTCAGCCAATTCATTTGCATCGGCAGATTCTCGGCTGTGACCTTCCAAGTGCTTGGCCATATGAAGACTGTTCTTGTGCTCACCTTGGGGTTCATTTTCTTTGGAAGAGAGGGTCTTAACCTGCAAGTAGTTCTGGGCATGGTAATTGCAATTATGGGAATGATTTGGTACGGCAATGTCTCATCTAAGTCCTCAGAGAAAGAGACACAGAGCCTTCCTTTGCCAATCACTAAACCTCTAAAACAAAACGGACTATTAGAATCCAGTGAGCTTGATGAGAAGATCTAGCCTAGCTCGTGTACTAAAGCTAATTTGAGAAGCCGGTTTACTTGTAAAAGTTCACTCATTACATCTTAAAGGTAAAACCCAATTTTTTAAATGAAATTTTGTTTCTCATGCTTTGTCTATCGTTCTTGAATTTATTCAAGGTGTAAGTTATGTTGGACACTATGCAAGTTGCTCCTAAATTGTTGGCTTACGTGCTTATTTGTAATAGTAGTTTATGCCAATCGATATGTTTCTTTACTTTATATCCTTCTCATTATCTGAAACTTACGGTTGATTTCATGGATAGATTTTCCATTTTCTCATATGATAATGTTGTATAGCTAGATGATGGTAATTCACAGTGTGGTGTCTGCCCCAAAATTAACTCTTACCAATGTAAATCCTTATTTTTGCGCAAATGCAAAAGCTCCTTTACCTATGGTTATGACAGGTGGTCCCAATTACCCCTTGATTTTTTTTTTTTCAGTCCGATTATATGTTTACTTTTAGTTTTTCTTTCAGGTGAATTGTTATAGTAAAAAATAAGTTATTCTTAATAGAAGTGGTTTTGTTTCACAAAGTCTTGTGTACTTCAGAATTTTTAATTAAGGCAGTAAAGGCTAGCCTTTATTGTCTTGTTGGAAGGCAATGGTTCCTTATCCAGCTGGAAAGGGCAATGGTCCAAAACAAAATGACATTAGTTTCTTAGTCGAACCAAAAGGGAAATGGTCTTGGAGAAAAATTCAAACAAGGCTGTTAAAAGGGACAATGATCTCGGCTAATAATTTAAGATATGGACAATGGCCCAAATATATTGGCAAAGGTTTAAGGCATTGGCCTAAAACAAACGTATCAGCCGAAGGTTATGATAATTTTTTCTAAGTGTGATTTTCCTAAGCTATATAAAAATTCACTAAGTATTGGGATTAGTTCTCAAGTATTGGGAAAAACCCTTTATGGATAATATGTTTTTTAAGTGCCGGAAAGATTCATAAAAGTGATTGCAGATGGGTTTGGTTTCGAAGGCGTTTGAATAAAATTGAGCAAAGGCCATACTATCTCAAGTCTAAAATGGATAAAACAGTAGTCTATGTCTCAAACAAGCTCGTATTGCTCTCCCTCCTCTCCCTCCTGCTCCTCTCTCATAAATCTTCCTCTCAATCCACTCTCGCTGCTGCTACAGAGACTCGCAACAGCTCTTGAGCTTCAAATCCCTACTCCCCAATGCAAACCCACTTCAAGATTGGCTCCCAAACAACCACCACCCTTGCAATTTTACTGGAATTTCTTGCAAAAATTCAAGAGTATCGTCAATAAATCTCAACTTCGCTCTGCTTAAAATCGATTTCTCAGCGGTCTCGTTGTTTCTACTCTCTCTCCCCAATTTGGAGTCTCTCTCTTTGAAAGGCTCGAATCTCATGAACCACTTCAGTATCCAAAACTCAATGCAGTTCATGGTTAATGACAGTAGATCTGGCCGAGAATTCTCTCTCCGGTCCCATCACCGATTTACAAAACTCAATGCAGTTCAAGGTTCAAGCTCGAGCTCTCTAAATCTCTCCAAAAATTTCTTGGCCTCCAACGGTTTGGGATTGAAGTTCAGTGTATTAGATCTCTCGTACATCGAGGTTGCCGGCCAAAACGCCGTTCCCTGGATACTCTCCGGCGGTTGCGATAACCTCCGGTACATCTCTTTGAAAGGTGACGGAGTCTCCGGCGAAGTTCCAGTAACAAATTGCAAAGCTTTGGAATATTTAGATCTCTCAGCTAACAATTTCACAGCTGGGTTTCCTTTATTTGTCAACTGATCGTCGCTCCAACACCTCGATTTGTCGGCCAACAAGTTTTCCGGTGATATAACGGCTTCTCTCTCATCCTGCAACATGCTCACCTTCTTGAACTTAACCAATAACTTGTTCTCCGGCGGCCTTACGGCGATCGTTGGCGAGGGTATACAGTTCCTGTATCTCTCCGGAAACGATTTTGTCGGCAAATTCAGTAAAAATTTCTCTGGGTGCTCGAGCCTCCTTGAGTTGGATCTTTCGTTAAACACTTCGTCTGGCTCTGTCCCTGAATCTTTGGGTAAAGGCTCTGCATTGGAATCTCTTGATATTTCCAATAACAATTTTACTGGTGAGTTACCAATCAATACCCTTCTCCACTTATCGAATTTAAAGAGCCCTTCATTGGCATTTAACAACTTTGTTGGTTCTTAGACCGATTCTTTCTCAAACTTGATTTGAGTTCCAATAGCCTCTCTGGGTTTATCCCCTCTAGTATTTGTCAAAATCCTAGTAACAGTTTGACAGTGTTGTACCTTCAAAACAATATCTTTGCCGGTCCGGTGCCCGATTCTTTGAGCAATTGTTCTCTCTTAGTTTCTCTCGATCTGAGCTTTAACTTCCTCACTGGTACAATCCCTTCAAGCTTGGGATCCCTGTGGAAGCTCCGCGATGTGATGATGGGGTTAAATCCGCTCCAAGGGGAAATCCCTCAGGAGCTGATGCATAACCAAGCACCGGAAAACTTAGGCCATGTTTGGTAACCATTCCGTTTTTTGTTTTCTGTTTTTATTTTCTAAATTTTCTATTTTTTGAGAAAAAAACATGTTTGTGTTGATGTTTACTTCCAAAAAATTGAAAACAGTTTTCATTATTTTCAAAAAAAGTAAAAGTATGAAAAGTGAGCTTTCATTTATTTCAAAAACAGTTTTCATTATTTTCAAAAATGAACTCTGTGTATATGTATATGTATACATATATGTAATTGAATACGTAGTACATGTATAATTATACATGTACATGATACATATATATATACACACACACACACACACACACACATTATACATATATGTATATAATACATGTACATGATACATATATACATACATATATATATATACACACATTATACATATATGTATATAATTATACATGTAATTGTATAATGTACATGTATAATTATATGTAATTGTATATACATATGTATAATGTATATATACATGTATATATGTGTATATAATTATACGTATATACATGTATATACATTTATATATATGTATATGTATAATGTACATGTATTATGTATGTATATACATTTTATATGTATGTATATGTATAATGTACATGTATAATTATATACATATACGCATATAATTATACATATATACATGTATATACATTTATATACATATACTTATACTTATGTATTATATATTATACATATATACGTACTTATAATATACTAATATATAATACATATATATATATATACATACACACACACACACACACACTTAGATATATGATAATATATACTTATATATATATGATATATATAATCTTAGATATATTATAATATATACATTATTATATGTATATATTATACTTATACATACATAGATACATACATGTATCTATATACTTAAATATAAGTATGTACTTATATACTTTGATATATATTTATGTACATGTATATTATATAAATATATATATACTTTGATATATACATGTATATACTTATATGTATATTTACACACACACGCGCGCGCGCGCGTATAAGTATATTAGATATAAGTAATATACATGATACATATATTTATATAAGTATATATGTATGTATATATAAGTGTATAATATATAATACATACATATATACTTATATAAATATATGTATACTTAGATATATTATAACATATACTTATATATATTATATATGCATATATATACTTATATATAATATATTATACATTATATAATATATACTTATATATATAACAAACTAAAAACAGGTTAACACAAATAAGTTTTTTATTTTTGTTTTTTTAAAAACAAAATAAAAAATTAGGAAACAAAAATAGAAAACAGAAAACAGAAAACAGGAAGTGTTACCAAACAAGGCCTTAGTGTTCGGTTGGTTGAGTGTTTCTGAAACGATTTTTGAGAAAAAAACTCTGAAATGCTGTTTGGTGTAAGTGTTTCAGAAAAAATTTAACTCTTGAGAGTTAAATTTTTTCGGTGTTTTCGAGTTGCTCTCTTTCTCTCTCTTCTTTTATAGAGAGATGAATTGTTTAGAAAAAAAAGAAAAGTATTTGGGAAAAACATTCCCAAACAAATTTCCAAAATATTTTCAGAAAATTTTCAGAAAATATTTTGAAAACTTCTAAACGAACACTGCCTCACGAAACCTCAGAAACAAAATGGGTTATTAGAATCCAGTGAGCTTGATGGGAAGGTCTAGCCTAGCGTGTGTACTAAAGCAAATTTGGGAAGCCAGTTTACTTGTAAAAGGTCAGAATTATTGCATCTTAAAGGTAAAAACCAATTTTTTCAATGAGATTTTGTTTTTCATGGTTTATCTCTTGCTCTTGAATTTATTCAGAACTCTGATGGACAGTATGCAGGTTGCCCATAAACTGATGTCTTACATGTTTATTTGTAATAGTAATTTGTGTCAATTGATATGTTCGTCTTCACTTCATCCTTTTCATTCTCGTAATCTTATCGTTGATTGTAGATAAATTTGTCATTTTCTCAGATGACAATGTTCTATCGCTAGATATACATTGTTAGACTCATATCCTAACCGTTTAAGCTTTTTGAATAATTGGTAACTTAAAAACGGTATCAGAGCTCAAGTTGGGAGAAATCTTGTTCGAGTCCTCTCCGTTTGTATGTGGTTTCATTTTAATTCTGTTTCTCTTCTTCATATTCTGTTTGTCTCTATATATTGATATTTGCATCCCCACATGCAAAAGAGAATTGTACTTAGAGAGATGGTGTCGAATGGTTTTTTAGTTGCTAATATCTCGGTGAATGCATCCAAATCACGAATCGCTTAGCTCGTAGACCTAAACGCCCACACAACTTTTCTGGTATCCATTGTTTTGTTTTGTTTTTGATCGGACAAAAACTTTATTAATCTTTGAAGACTATTACAAAGATTGAAAGGGAGACGAGTATGAGGCATCACAATGCCCAAAAACTCGGATCCCAATTAAGTTGGCACCCGAGTAGACAACAATCATATGCCGCTTGCAACTCTAAGCGGGACCCAGTTGACAAGAAGACAACCAAGAACCAACAAAAGAGATCTGGGCATACCCTAGACCATAGAACAAAAACAACCCAAAATTACAAACAAAAGACCAACACAAGGCTGCTAGCTAAAACCAAAACAACACCAAGAAATAGCAGCAAGATCCATCTGCAATCAGAAACTTGTGCTTCCATTACTTCACCAAGAAGCAGCAAGAGCCATCTGCATTCAAAAAGCATGGCTTGCAGCAGACACACGCCATTCCCTCAAAGAAAGCATTCCCATACTAACACTGCACCAAACCCAAACTGAAAGAAAATCACCGAAGCAAATTGCACAACCAAGACAGAACTGAGTTAAGAGCAGATTCTGATACACAAATATAGCAACAACACAGAAGGAACCAATGCCACTTTAGTCAGATTTTTATTTTGCGAATTCCCTCCAGATTGTGCATAATATCCTGAATAGAGTAGAAATTGATAGCATAGCTATTTTGATCCACAAAGTCATTCTAAACTTGACAAATCTCCTAGCTCTGATACTTCAATAGCAGAGTTTTTAAAAACCATAGAATTTCTTGCGAGCCATAATGACCAGAAGGTGGCATACAGACAACATTCCCAACAAGCTTCTCTACATTTTTGAAACTATTAGAACTCCATCATTCCACCAATGATTAGAGAGTTGGGGTACACTCATTCCGTCCTCCACCAACTAAGTATGAAACACCACACTCTCCAAGAAAATTGACAGTGTAGCAGCAAGTGAACAGGGGTTTCCACTACTGATGCATACCTAGGACAAGGTACCAAATCTTGCCTATCCTGAGGAATTACATGCCTACTGTATAGAATTGACCTTGCTGGAATCCCATTCTGGATGGCTTTCCGTAAGAACAATTCCACCTTAGGAGGGCTTAACCTTTTCCATAAAGATCCCAATATATTAGCTGGTTCATGAGTAACCTCTTCCCATTTCCTATATGCTGTCTTAACTGAAAACCTTTTGTCTGTACTCCAATTCCAAAGCATCCTGTCATCCCTCCTCATATTCGATTGATAAAGATTGAGCATCTGCTTTAATTTTTCAAGCTGCAACCTTTCCCATTCAAATAAATTTCTTCTGAAATGGAAGGCCCAAGTATCTGATTCAGGCCCTCTTCTAAAATCAGCAATCAGATTATCTTTTTGTAAGGATAATGAGTATAATCTGGGGCGTTGATCCTTTAAAAGAGTTCCCCCCAACCATACATGACTCCACAATTTTGTTTGATTTCCATAATACATCTTTATGCTGAATCCATCTTTGAGTGTGTGCAAAGCTTCCATGAAAATATGTATCACCTAAGGAACAAATAGTCTTCCAAACCTGAGAAACTCGACTGGATCTAGGAGTGAGAGGAAGCCAATCAGCTGTGGATAGCCCATATTTTTTTGTTAGAACCTTCACCCAAAGAGCTTTTTTGTCTTCATAGAATCTCCACCACCGTTTGGCTAACATAGCCAAGTTATGTTCCATCAATCTCTTTATCCCCAGGCCACCAAAAGATCTGCTTCTAGACAGGATATCCCATTTCAATAGGTGTAATCTTCTCTTGTCAGGACCGCTCCCATATAGGAATCTTCTCTTGGCTTTTCCCACCAATTTAGCAACTGACAAAGGCATCTTAAACAAGGACATATAGTAAATAGGTAAGTTTGAAAGAGTGGCCTTAATCAGAGTAATTCTACCTGCTACTGAAAGGTAGCATTTTTTCCAGGAACTTAACCTTAGGTTGAACCTATCAATTATTGGCTCCCAGGAAGTTTTATTCCTAGGATTTGCACCCACTGGCAACCCCAGGTACATCAATGGAAAATTAACAAATTTACATTCCAAGGTTGCAGCCATGTCCTTAACTTCTTGTTCCGGAATATCCACTCCACAAATTACAGATTTAGAAAAGTTCACTTTCAAACCAGGCAACAACTGGAAACAAATTAAAATTCATTTATATCAAGATTTCAACCATGTCATGGTTGCAAAAAATTATTGTATGTCCACAAATTGTAAATGAGAAACAACTTCACCATTAGATCGCACCCTCACACCTGAAATCACGTTGGAATCCCTAGCCAGCTCAAAAAGAATGTTTAAAGCCTCCACTACTAGGTTAAAAACAAAAGGGTAAGTGGGGTCCCCTTGTCTCAATCCCCTACAAGTTTGAAATTTCAAAGAAGGGTAACCATTTATTAATACTGAGCATGAGGCAGTTGATATGCATTCTAAGATCCATCCATTCCATTTAGAACCAAAACCCAGCTTTTGGGAAATCTCCACAATAAAGTTCCAATTCACACATTGTTTAGTTCATACCCAAACACTTTTAAGCTTTTGAGACAATTTGTAACTTATAGATAGCTCCTAAGCAGTGGACAATGTGGCCAGATCTGTACAATTGTTATTAACTTTTGGCACTGGTGATGGGAATTCTCAATGTGGTGTCTGCCACCAAATTAACTCTTTAACAATGTAAACCCTTTTGTTTGCCCAAAGTAAGAACTCTGCAAGAGCCCCTTTGGTACTGTTTTGACTGGTGGTCCCAATTACCCCTAGCTCTAAGTTTCAGATGCTGGGGAACACCAGACTCTAATGAAGTAGGAGTATCTATATCTGTATCTATCTCATTTACTATAAACTTAGGGATGGATGGATGCATTCATTCAGATGGTGGTCTCTGGTTATATTGCTCCGCAGACACACGTGCTCATGGCATCCTCTCATCAAGGAAAATCTAATATTGTATATCGTAAATATCAAACTCATGTCAGTCTTAATAACTGATTGAAGGCTCTAGGTAAAGGGTCTAGGGGTTCCACATGCCTCTCAAATTTGGATAGCACCTACTGATCTCCTCACCTCATTCTTCTTTGTCGCAACCCGAATCAAAACGGATGGTACAACATTGGCATCCGCCAACATTGGCAACCCGAATCTACTAAAGGATCGCATTCCTAGTATGTTTTACATTATAGCCTGCAATTGATTCAACTTCCGCTTCTGAAAGATCAAACGAAGCTTAATTAGTTTCTAGCACTGATTGATCAACGCTAAATGTGCATGCGCTCGTGTCTTATCCCCATAACGGAATAGTTATATTGATTTCACAATTGATTGTTGTTGACCTTGAGCCCCAAATTAGATTTGGATATAACCCAATTGATCTCACGCATGATGTGCGTTTATGGTGTTTTCTTTTCTTTCTTTTTTTTTCTTTTCCCTCTCCTCTCTATATGTGTGTTATTATATAGTGGAAAGGAAGAGGCAAGGAGAGAAATCAGCAATAGGGAGTAGAGTTGAGCCACCGGAGCTCCTCTTCCATGAGAGTTTTTTGGTAAAGTGGACTTGCGTGTGAGTTCACCACAATCCGGGCTAATTACTCATGCGTTCAGACTATATTGTGATATTTTCACGTGGTACTCTCTACAAATTACATAGGGACATATTTTCTAAGTTGGACATAACACAAATTTGTTGGGTTGTTGAAAGATAATGACCGACTCGCATAGTATATTGTATTAACTTATTAGTCGAAAGATTACTTAATGAATGCCACAGTATTTCAGAATTACTCAATAATTAATCTTCCAATCCTCACCACCAGTGAAGTTGGTTGCACACACCCCAGTATAGTTATTGTATCAATAATTGGACCATCTTCTGTCTATGAATGCAAATAGTTTTTCTCTATTGAACTCATGATCCTTGCATTAATAATAAAACCCATGAAACCTCTCTCTCTCTCTCTCTCTCTCTCTCACACGCAGAGAATAAATAAAAAGAAAGATAAGAGACGTCTGGTATTGACACAAGATTTTGTTCATACATGCACCAAAACGATGTACATTAATAAATGCAGTAGTCCCTTGGGAAAGTGAGTGCATGTGATATGGCAAGAGCATGTGCATCCGACTAGCTAAAATAGTATTGTAGCTAGTTCAGTTAGTCAAAACCATAAAATTAACCCTCCAACAACCTCAATAGTAGTCTAGGTAAAATGCCTTTTGCAATAGTACCTAGCTTAATTTGCCTAGGTACTATTCATGAGCAATACAATATTTTATTAGTTTTTTTTTTACTTTTTTCAATCTCTTTGCTCCTTATTTTAATGTAAGGAAAAATTTTAAAAAGCAAGAATGCATTATTTTAATGAATAATAGCTAAAATGAAGAGTATTGTTGGAGTGTTGAAAGAAAAAGTGATTAGCTAAAATGATATTGTAGAATGTTTACTGGGTGAATTACCTAGTCATTGCTGCACATGCTAAGGATGGTGAATTAGATATTAAAGCACAGAAAAAAATTGAGACAATCTCAAATGAGCACGACCTTTCTCTTGACCCAATAGTCCCTTTTATAGGGTACATGGTGGGATATTTTAAGGAGCCTATTGCATGTCATATAGCTCCTTGTTAGGAGGAGCGGGTCATTGAGGGTTTCATTTCCCGAATTTAGAGTGTTCTTAGATTTTATTTGCGAGATCTTGCTGAGTGGATATCGTAGCTGGTTCCTTTTGACCGAGCAGAATGTAGCTCAGTAGAGTAAGTGCCAATTTGGGAATATATTACCCAGTGGCCATGTGCTGAGGTACCAAGTGCTGCAACTGAGCACTGTAAGGCTGAGCACTTAATAACATATCGAGATGCTAAGTGCTAAGTCAATCGATCCAAACTTATCAATGCTAATAATACATCTCTCATAAGAAAATTTGAACGGATTTTTTAAGGCAAAAAAATGTAGAACATAATTGTGGGAAAAAATTATTCAAAGAATACTCAGAAATTTTAGAAAAAATACATCCATTGATATTGATGATCAAAATCAAAAATTACAAATCATATTCGATAAGAACAGTATAGTCATAAATTATAAACAGAATGCAAATAATACGATACCGAACTGAGTCTTGTGGATTGACAATCCCCTTAAGACTAATTCATCGTCATCGCGGATGTTAGAGAATTGCACCGGCGTCTATCTCACAAGGTAAAACAAATCAATTGAATGGAGAAACACCGATTTTCGTTCGCTTATCAAACTTATTTCGTTTTCCTCTTTCTTCCACAAAGAACTTGAAAATAGGAAGGAAATTTATAGACTGAAATTTCAATTTTGTAGTTGTCCCAAAAACGTGGATGACATCCGAATAAATAACAACCGAAGAGCCTGGAGTTGGCAAAACAAATGAACCTTTAAGTTGCATGTCATGAATAGAGATATGAAAACTTATCGGTTGTCTTTAGTGACCCTCCAATTATCCTAAATACATTCACCCAGAAAATCCAAAATCCTTTAGATTACCAACAATAATACCCATCAAAAATTTCTTGGTAATTAAACCGAACTGTTCTTAAAATAATAGGGAGACATAAATAAGTTGATAACAGCTTGATGTTTTTTATTTGAAATTGACTCTCTTTGTCCTTTGTTGTGAGCTGCAGACAGGCTGGGGTTTTGGTTGAGACTCATTTAGTTTGTGAACAGGCTTTGGCCCTCTTTAGAGTTTCATTTTGTAACAACTCAATTGTAGGCCCAAGAAATGCCTCTCTCTCTCTCTCTCTCTCTCTCTCTCTCTCTCTCTCTCTCTCTCACACACACAAACACACACACACACAAAAGAAAATAACTTTGGTAGGAACCCCCTTATGTCATCTCTCTTGTTTGGCATTGGATTTTCATTATCATCTCTTTTTTGTACTTCTCTTTGTTTAGACCAAAAAGTAAGTGTGACCCACTCCTCCTTCTTCTTGCTAACAACATAATCACTGGTTTAATTATTATCTAATCTATGCTAGTGATAATCATCACAATTTCGTTATATCTTATCCCACCATATCATTCCTCCTTTTTCACATCTTTTCAAATGCAAAGATATTTCTCAATAGAACTATTTTAGCTAAAAAGTCAATAGAAATAGTATACACAATACTCGATTTCTTTGTAATCCAAAATTAGACCGCAGGAAGTAAGAAAAAGTCGTATTTTGATCACCCATCTTGATTATTAACTTTCCTAACTTGCTAAAAGTTTTTCTGATAAAAACGAACACCTAATAAATTATTAAAAATATTTTTGAACGATTGAGATTACATATATTTTTTTCTCTATTCTAAATTCAAACAGAGAGAAGCTAAAACCTTCACATATATAACTTAATGAGTTAGTCTAGTAGTTAAAGTCTGACACTTACGAGTTTGTTTCTTCATAAAGTTTCAGGTTCGAAATATCTCAGATGTTATGAACATTAAAACGAAACGTAAATTGACCCCAAGAATTTGAGTTATATTTACATATATGTATATACGGAGGGTATCCATACATGGATGCGTCTATTTATGTATCTACATGCATCTCTCTCTCTCTCTCTCTCTCTCTATCTTCAATAATGGTTTTGGAGTGTTTGGTGCACGTGTGGTGTTGATATTAATAGGCCACCAATTTCTTTCCTCATTGTGATGATCAATTCAACTAAAACATGGTGCATAAATTAGTGTTGTCCACATATAAAGAATGGGGCTAAAATAGTAAAATCACAGCCACAAAAGGGCGAAGAAGCGTTGGGTGGGAACAGTAATTTTACTAGCGTAACAGTAACAGGTAGGACATGCTGTCGTTGAATAGTGGTCAAACTGATTGATTGGTACATCCGTTCTACGTGTGCGGTTCAGCCACGTCACTACTGTGGACATGTGCACGTGTTTGATCACAGGTGGCGGGCCCTCCACGTCATCTTCACCACCCTCCTTTCGGAACCAAAATTATTCAGCATCTCTCTCTCTCTCTCTCTCTCTCCTGATTTTTCAGTGCCAATTTATTCAAAACAGATGAGGAGATCATCATCTCTCAAAAGTAGGAGGGGCACTTCGGGAAAGAAATGATAGACATATGTGGGTCCCTTCTATATGTAATGTGATGGATTTAAGATAAGAGAAGATGTTGACAGACTGACAGTCATGTCAAACTTCGTCCAATCAAAAATTTCAATTGACGAAAATAATGAATCGAAAATTTTGTTGTGCAGATCACCGCACAACTTGATGCATTGCGTGCTAAAATAACGGTATTTTATCGCCTTTAAAATTGTTCAAACATTGTTCAATCGTTTGAAAAGTTTTTGAGATGTTGTATGCATCACACACAACATGATTCGCATTTTCAGAAATATGATGGACACAGATGTTCAAAGACAGATTGTAATACAAGTGTGTTTAGAGTAGATCAACGCATGTGGATTTTATGTGTATCGTATAAAATTCATGTATATGAAACGACTCTAAATCCATTATATTTAAATTTATACCGGTCTTTTGTGTTCATATCATTACTCAAAAAATATTTAATGGTTTTGGGACGTTTTCATATTGGCACTGGTTGCTTTAGTGTAATAATTACTTAGAGCAATTTCAAAGTTGATTTAAAATTTATGAATATTAAATGTTTTTGGCTTACTTTGACACATTACTATCGGACATATTGAAAAATGTCCGAAGTCTTAATTCGATGTGTTATTATCAAACGTCTTAATTTGATACGTTACTATTCGACGTCTTTAACACTCTAGAATTATGAATTTAAAGAAAAAGATTTGACATATTTGTCTCAAATTTCATATGAGAAGGGAAATGCCAATTGTGCTAGCAAAACAAGTGATATTTTGATTGGAGTTGTTTAAAATATTAATTTATGTATTTTGTATGTCATGTGAAATTTAGCATATGACATACAAAATGTGGAGGGGTAATGCTAACCACTCTCTTCAGCTAGATAATGTATAAAAGTTGACATTTACGAAAAAAAATTAATCTTATTATTTCGTTCATGTGATAACATGTTTTTGCCATGTACAATATTATCCATCCGTTCTGAAAGCCTAAGTTTCATGGACTTTCACGTAGATCACTTATTCCTATTTTGTTGCAGCATGAGCTCGTTTAACTATGAAGTTTCATGTGACTTTGGCACACTTACGTCTTTAAAAGGTCTTGTACAAGATACGATCATGATATGTTATGTATAGATTGAACTTATATCTACCAAGTATGTGAAAATCTTGATCATCCATTGGGACGTTCATCAAGACTCTCTCCCGAATGTCCATCTTCACAATTAACATCACAGTCTGACTATTACTAGAAATCATGTCCATACTCGAATTAAAAAATTAATTATGTCATTGCATTTTATTGTCTGATTCAGTAGACATATTACTTCAGAGGTCAACTCCGTAGTCTACTAGTATATATAGGACCAAGGATGTAGTTAGGAGAGACAAGTAGTGGCGGTCGTTACTACAAGATTTTTTTTTAAATGTCGTTATTGCATTAATAACACCAAACCTCTGCCACCTAACTTAAGTGGCTCAAAGCCATATTTAGTATCTTATGTGTGGAAAAATTAAGGTCCAAATTGAGAAAAATCAAACTACACTAGTGGCCTTAAATCGAGACTTTTTCTTTATTAAAGAAAGCATAATTGAGACTAAAGATATATAAAAAAGGAAAAAGGAAAATTTTCTATAGATGATGTGAGTACATTGACACAAGTTTTCAGAAACTTCCTTTTTTCAATTCTCTTCGAGGTATGCCTCTCTCTTGAATTTTACATCCACCAAACAATGTGAAACCCTTAATTACTCATCCAGATGTCTACCGAGACTCTATTTCTAGGACGCTCGGTCTTATAACTGACGCCACAATCTAACTGAAGTGTCGTACCAAAACCCTCTTATTGATTTTTTTACTTTTTTTGATCTCTTATGTGGGTTTTGGTTGTGTAAATTAACCTTATATGAGATTCAACCTAGTAAAAGGCCAGTCAGCCCAATAATTCAGGCCCAACACATATTAGGTTGGATCTGCATCGACCCAAAAAGAAAGTCCTTCGTCCACAATAAAACTTCTGCAGCCAAACACGTTCCTAAGTCCATAAATAGAAATAAGGACACCTCTAATTTCCAAAAGTAGAAAAAGAAACCCCAAAAATAGGAAAAGTGATACAAAACATATACATGGGGGGAGGCTGACAGGTTATTCACACACGTACGATTAGCTATATATATCCTTAACCACGTATGACAAACCTCCCCTTGAAATGACGAAATTACCCATGAATTTTTCCATCTCCCTACAGCAGTAACAAAAAGGGAACAGTTAAATCAGTTGATTTCCAGGTCACACATTAGGCCACTGCTTGACTTTAATACCCTCCATTGGCTTTTATCATCAATTACGCACTAGATTTACTGCTAGATATACAGACAGTGACAAATATTAGTACTGTCACTGCTTCATCTTGTCCGTCTAACTTCATCGACGGTATAGATCAACTGGTGGTGGGGCCGAAAGTACTGCACAACACTGTCACGAGAAGTACCACAATAATTTAGCGAAAAATTTACAGCCACACTCGAGCTTTTAGATGTTGTGCTTCACGATTCTTTACTGCATATCGTGGTGCATATATAAATTAATGAGCATGACTTACACTGTCTTAGAGCATGTCCAACAGCTCCTATTTAAAATATTTAGTTAAAGATTTACTTTTTTATTTTAGCTAGTCACACGTTAATTATCATTTTAACAATTCTATCTAATATAGCTATCCTTACCTTTAAATATTATTTTGTTCCTTTGTCTTTTTCTTTTGTTTTTTTCCTTTATCTTTTTGCAATACAAATGGACAAGAACAATAGCAATTTTTTTGCTTCCAACTGGCAACTTTTTTTCCAAAACGGTAACTTTTTTGGTGGAGCGATTTGGTTTTTACCTGTGAAAAGTGGTTCGTGGTTCTTCTGATGAACATTGGGGGAAGAAGACAAAAGATAGAAAAGAAAAATAGAGAGAGAGGGGGTAGAGAGAGAAGAAAATATCAGATTAAAAGACAATAAAAAAAATTTTAGTGGGTGAACAGTAACTAGTTAAATTTAACTAGTTACTGTTCATAAAACTATTTTAGCTATCATTAATTGAGGCTGTTTAAGGTCTTTTTTTTGGTTTTGGCTATCTAAAATACCTAAATAAAGCATTTAGCTAGCCTCTTGCACATGCTCTTAGAAGAAGAAAGTGGGAATCACGTTCTTTCGGTAACGATATCTCGATCCCGAAACCTTCTGAGTATCTATTAATTTGATAGGTAGTTCTATATATTTATATGAAAAATTAGCTGTCGATAGGTCTTTCCATTGTCCCTCTCCTCCCCCATTTGCCTTATGTCTCGTGAAAATATGTGACGACAACTTTTGAACACTCATTTCCAATTGTGAGACTACTTGTTGAGCGTCTGTTGGCACCTTGCCCTAACCTAAGCTATGCCACATTGAAATTGCCAAGTTTGCAAGCAACTTAAGATTTGGCTTGGGAAAAGACTTGTTCTAGCTCCGACTCAAACCAATGGTTTACGCTTGTGCAATAAATAAGTCGAGCTCAAATAATTTAAAACTTGGCTCAATCAGCCTTGTGAGTTATTTGTTATGTTATTTGTACAGTACTCACCCTTCTGCCGGTTGGAGTGCACAATGATAATTGTAGACACTGATACCCGATCATGAGACTATGTGTTGAATGTTAGCGCTTTACTTCGACTTGAGTTATATATGCAACAATGAAATCACCTTTTTTTAAAGCAACTCAAGATTTGGCATGAGACAGACTTGGTCTAGCTTTGACTCAAATCAATAATCTACGCTCGTGTAGTAAATAAGCCGAGCTCAAATGATTTGAAACTTGGCTCAATGAGCCTTGTGAGTTATCTATTAGGTTAGTTAGAATCTACTAGTGTATTATTTATAAATTGCCATTAAGCTAGTTTAATTTTTGTGTTTTACTTACATTTGTGAAAGATTACGCACATTGAATAACCCAAAAAAAAAAAAAAAAGAGTTCTTAGAGAATGGTAAAAAAACGAATAAATGTTAGAATCATATATGCATTTGAAAGAGATAAACAACGACTACAAGTCTCATTCTCTCTCTCAATTAACTCACTCTTCATAGAAATCTACAAGTCTTATCTCTCGGCTTGGGTCATTTTCAGCTCTATTGGTAAATCCTTCAGGACGTTAAATCCAAATTGAGTTACACGTCTTTTTTTGAAATCAAAATTTGGCTTATTATCTTGATGCATATTTCCTCACAAGTTTCCATTTTATTTCAAACTTGACCTGGCTTTTCGTTGAAAAATGGAGGCACATTACCTCAAATACAGCTACATGGCGTGCACGTTCCAAACTTATCTTTTATCACATATTATTTACACCAAATATAACTATCATTTGATGTAAAATCAGCCGACTTAAGCTGAATTTAGTCATGTGGAGTTGAAATTTTGATTGAATCTATTATAAGCAACACGAGATAGGATGTACAAGAAAAGCGGCAAAAAGAAGACAAACAGAGGTTAAGGCTTTCACAACTTGATCATAACCTTGTTCGAGTACAGAAATTTATTAATTGAAGGAATGGAGGAATAACGAAATTGGGATTGTATTTTAGAAACAAGTTTAAATATTTTCAAATTTAATATATTTTGATTTCATTAATTGATCTTATAAAATTTTAGTTGAGTCGATCGCTTGAATATATATATAGTATTTTATTTTATTTTCTAACATTCTTATATATAGGCTTTTCGAGTTGAGTATTTAATTGTTAAGGTTTATATATGGCCTATTTGATCTGATCATATTATTGAATTATTATATTACAAATTACTTTGTAGAATTTAACTTAGTCTAGTCTGCTAGAACTAAATTATTTGAGGTGAATTTTAATCGTAATAACTTATTCTCGCCCTTTGACTTGAAAAGAAAATATACTTAGAAATACGATTATGGCCCTATTTGGCCTCTGGTTTTTATTTATTCATAATTTTTGTCTTTATTCATTTTTTTTTGCATTTGTTGTTTAAATCTCAATATTTTGTAGTTTATTGGTCCGTCTTGATGAAAGGAATCTAATGAGTATAAAATTGTGTCCAAATGGTAAAAAAAAGTCACTAAAGACGACGAATAAGTACAAAAAACTCTGTTTTTTTATTTATTTTTGTCTTTTCTGAACTTTTTTCAAATGTAGCCGATGATTGATAACTTTTCTGAAAGCTCTTGTCGAGATGAACCAATAAATCAAAAAAAATTTATGAAAAACAAAAAATTGCAAAAAAATTTCAAATAAGGACGAAAAAAATTTCAATAAATAAACACATAAAAACCACAGCCCAAATAGGGCCTATGCTTCTCAATACGAATAATCCTAAAGTATTTAGTAGCTAATTCAAGAAAATTACCTTCATTTCGCAGCCTCCAATGATTACAACTCACAAATCTATATGGTTAAAATATATTTAAAATATGTTTTAACATAATTTATTTAATAAATAAATCCAATTTGTTTTAACCCCCTATGTGATAAGTAAGTGGATTGTACGTGGAACCGGTACACACTTACATGCAAAATTTTGAGTGATGATGACTCCACTTTTTCTTAACTCATGTTTTCGTCTTTATTAGTGGAATTACAGAAATACCCTTAATTTATAGTACATTTTTTGACTTCTTGGTGCTCATAAATGTAATTAAATATAAAATATTTTTGGACCAATCAGGACAAGAATATAATTTAAAAAATAAAGTAAATAACGAAATGATTTTCCCCATAATTTGTTTGTATTTATATGTAGGTGTGGTCTTAGGGAAATAGGAGTGCTTAAGATATATTAAGGTTATCTCAAAAGGTGTTGGCCTATTAGTTAAGTCTTTGAAATTTAAGAGTTTATTCTTTTTATTTTTAAGTTTAAAATTTTTACGGTCAATATATATAAAATTTTGTTCTGATTTTAATGAGAATTTTTGCAACTAGACAATATGATTGATCTCTCAAAAATTAATTGAGATGCTTAAAAATTCACTCCGGACACTTTAAAAGAATCTAAGAATACAATTTTTGTGCAGATATTCAAATTCAAATGTATTCAAAATTATAGGTAAAATAAATTAAATATTATATTCGTCGAACAATTCTTAATACATTCATATTTAAATTTGTGGAGGAGAGAACGTTTGTTTTACTTAAGCCATGTTATGATGACCAAATACAATAAACTAAAGGGCCATGAATCTTCCCTTGAAATAGATAGCGATTGATCGGTCTTTTTAATTGCACGTACGCGCGGAAACCCAAGTGACTTATTAGAGAGACAAACAAATTGTTCTAGAGAGAGAAAAAAAAATACTACTGTAATAAATTTGCACAGAGAGAGAGAGAGAGAGGAGAGAGAGGGGCCATGGGGTCACATGGCATGTGAGCACCAGCTGTGTCCAATCCCTCTTCATCCCCTACCCAAAATATATACCCTCCTTGCCATCTTTACTCCAGTCTTTTGACTCTCATTCACCTCCTTCCCTCACCTCCTCCTCCTCTCTCTCTCTCTCTCTCTCTCTCTCTCTCTTAAAACATTCATGCATCCAACTTTCTCTCTCCAGAAGAACAGCGCTGAGCTCTACTAACTCATCTCCAATGGTTGAGCTGAAATGAAAGTCTGATAAGGAAAACCCAGTAGTTTCTCTCACTTCTAAGATGACGATAACTCCCAGTACCTCAAACAAGCTCGTATTCCTCTCTCTCCTCTACCTCCTCCTACTCTCTCATAAACCCTCATACGCATCCACTCTCTCTGCTGCTCTCTACAAAGACTCACAACAGCTCTTGAGCTTCAAATCCCTACTCCCCAATGCAAACCCACTTCAAGATTGGCTCCCAAACAACTACCCTTGCAATTTTACTGGAATTTCTTGCAAAAATTCCAGAGTATCATCAATAAATCTCAACTTCGCTCAGCTCAACATCGATTTCTCGGCGGTCTCGTCGTTTCTATTCTCTCTGCCCGATTTGGAGTCGCTCTCTTTGAAAGGCTCGAATCTCACCGGCTCAGTCACTTCAGTATCCAAAAGCCAATGCAGTTCAGGGTTAATTTCGGTAGATCTGGCTGAGAATTCTCTCTCAGGTCCCATCTCCGATTTACAGAGCTTTTCTTCCTGTTCAAGCTTGAGCTCTCTAAATCTCTCTAAAAATTTCTTGGACTTCAATCTTTCACCGAAAGACAATTCCAGCGGTTTGGGATTGAAGTTCAGTGTACTGGATCTCTCGTACAACAAGATTGCCGGCCCAAACGCCGTTGCCTGGATACTCTCCGGCGGCTGCGGCAACCTTCGGTATTTTTCTTTAAAAGGAAACAAAGTCTCCGGCGAAGTTCCGGTAACAAATTGCAAAAATTTGGAGTATTTGGATCTCTCAGCTAACAATTTCACAACTGGGTTTCCTTCATTTGTCAACTTCTCGTCGCTCCAACACCTCGATTTGTCGGCCAACAAGTTTTCCGGCGATATAACGGCTTCTCTCTCATCCTGCAACATGCTCACCTTCTTGAACTTAACCAACAACTGGTTTTCCGGTGGCCTTCCGTCGATCGTCGCAGATGGTATACAGTTCTTGTATCTCTCCGGCAACGATTTTGTCGGCAAATTCAGTGAAATTTCGTCTGGGTGCTCGAGCCTCGTGGAGTTGGATCTTTCGTTTAACAATTTGTCTGGCTCTGTCCCTGAATCTTTGGGTAAATGCTCTGCTTTGGAATCTCTTGATATTTCCAGTAACAACTTTACTGGTGAGTTACCAATCAGTACCCTTCTCCAGTTGTCGAATTTGAAGAGCCTTTCATTAGCATTTAACAAATTTGTTGGTTCTTTGCCCGATTCTTTCTCAAACTTGACAAATTTGGAAACACTGGATTTGAGTTCCAATAACCTTTCTGGGTTTATCCCTTCTAGTATTTGTCAAAATCCCAGTAACATCTTGAAAGTCTTGTACCTTCAAAACAATTTATTCGCCGGTCCGGTACCCGATTCTTTAAGCAATTGTTCTAACTTAGTTTCTCTCGATCTGAGCTTCAACTTCCTCACTGGTACAATCCCTTCAAGCTTGGGATCCCTGTCGAAGCTCCGCGATTTGATGATGTGGTTAAATCAGCTCCAAGGGGAACTCCCTCAGGAGTTGATGCATATCCAAGCACTGGAAAACTTGATTCTTGATTTCAATGAATTAAGTGGTACAATCCCAGCTAGTTTGAGCAATTGCACAAATCTGAACTGGATTTCCCTTTCCAATAACAAGCTGATTGGCGAAATCCCGTCCTCGCTCGGTCGCCTATCTAATTTAGCTATTCTCAAACTCGGAAATAACTCATTATCCGGGAATATCCCAGCCGAGCTCGGGGATTGCCGGAGCCTGGTTTGGTTAGATCTCAATACGAATTTGTTGAATGGGACTATCCCCCCTGCTCTATTCCAGCAATCTGGGAAAATAGCTATGGGATTGCTTACAGGGAAGAGGTATATCTATATCAAGAACGATGGAAGTGAGCAATGTCATGGAGCAGGGAATTTGCTTGAGTTCGGGGGTATACGGCAAGAGCAATTGGACAGGCTTTCCACAAGGCACCCCTGCAATTTCACTAGGGTGTACAGAGGAGTCACACAACCCACTTTCAATCACAACGGATCTATGATTCTGCTCGATCTCTCTTACAATCTTTTGGGGGGTTCCATTCCAAAGGAACTCGGGTCGATGTACTATTTATCCGTGTTGAATTTGGGGCATAATGATCTTTCGGGTCCGATCCCTCCAGAGCTTCAAGGGTTGAAAATGGTGGCTATTCTTGACTTCTCGTATAACAAGCTTAACGGGTCGATCCCACAGTCTTTAACTAGCATGGCATTGCTTGGAGAGATTGATCTGTCAAATAACAATCTTTCTGGGATGATTCCTCAATCGACTCCATTCGATACGTTTACCGAGCATAGCTTCTTGAATAATTCTGGGCTTTGTGGGTACCCGCTTGCGAATTGTGGGTCGGGTTCTAGCTTTAATTCAAGTGGGCAGCACCAGAAGTCCCATAGAAGACAAGCTTCGCTAGCCGGAAGTGTGGCTATGGGGTTGTTGTTTGCTCTCTTTTGCATCTTTGGTTTCATTATAGTTGCTGTTGAAACGAGGAAGAGGAGGAAGAAGAAGGAAGATGCCATTGAAGCTTACTTGGAAAACCATTCCCACTCAGGAAATGGTAACTCCGGGTGGAAAGTGACCGGTGCACGCGAAGCTTTGAGCATAAACCTAGCCACATTCGAAAAGCCCCTTCGGAAACTCACTTTCGCGGATCTGCTCGAGGCCACAAATGGGTTCCACAACGATACCCTGATAGGGTCAGGTGGATTTGGTGATGTTTATAGAGCCCAGTTGAAGGATGGAAGCGTTGTCGCGATCAAGAAACTGATTCATATCAGCGGACAAGGCGATAGGGAATTCACCGCGGAAATGGAAACCATTGGGAAGATCAAGCACCGGAATCTTGTCCCCCTCCTCGGATACTGCAAAGTAGGAGAGGAAAGGCTTCTGGTGTACGAGTATATGAAGTATGGAAGCCTCGAGGATGTCTTGCACGATCGGAAGAAGATAGGGATCAAGTTAAATTGGAGTGCCAGGAGGAAAATCGCGATAGGGGCCGCGAGGGGGTTAGCTTTCCTCCACCACAACTGCATTCCACACATTATTCATCGCGATATGAAGTCCAGCAATGTGTTGATTGATGAGAATTTGGAAGCCAGGGTTTCAGATTTCGGAATGGCTAGGCTTATGAGTGCAATGGACACTCACTTGAGTGTCAGCACGTTAGCTGGGACACCGGGTTATGTCCCGCCCGAATACTATCAGAGCTTTAGGTGTTCGACCAAAGGCGATGTTTACAGTTACGGGGTGGTTTTGTTGGAGTTGCTAACAGGGAAACAACCAACAGATTCGGCCGATTTTGGTGATAACAATCTCGTGGGGTGGGTGAAACAACATGCCAAATCGAGGGTCAGTGATGTTTTTGACAGTGAGATGATGAAGGAGGACCCAAGTTTGGAAATTGAACTTCTACAGCATCTAAAGGTGGCTTGTGCTTGTTTAGATGACCGGCCGTTTCGACGACCAACGATGATTCAAGTCATGGCAATGTTCAAGGAAATCCAGGCGGGCTCCGGGATCGATTCGTCGTCCACGATCGCAACAGACGACGGTGGCGGTTTCTGTGGAGTAGGAGGAGGAGGGGTGGAAATGAGCATAAAAGAAGGCAATGAACTTGGCAAGTAGCAGATGAAAATATGAAGCAATTTTCCACAGAGAGAAAGAGGATTCTTTGAAAAAAGAAAAATGGCAGTTTTTCCGCCCCCCACCCAATCTCCATTTTTACTAGTTTCAGAATGTCATAAAGCTGCTGCTGCTGCCTCTTTGTATTTTGTAACACCAGTTGATCGATGTATGTAAACTTAGTCTCCAATCATGTTGTTATACATAAAGGGTTGTTGAACCTTGTTGTGAAACTGTACATAAAATAGGGTTTGAGTTGTTATTATGCTGTGTTTTTTTTGGTTCGTAGTTATTCTATGGGAAAGAGTTCAGATAATCCTTTTGAAAGAGGCTGTTTGGATCTGTGGTTTCAGTGATGGTGACTAGAGTAAAGAGGTGTTGGTCCTTTTGGCCTTTTTCTTTAGGGTACTTCATGTATTTTCCTCAACCTTTTTTGACATTTCTTCTATCCTTTTCTCCCACTATAAACAAAAGTGGCAGATTAAGGATTTTAACCAAGGAGGGGTAATAAGGGAAAGACATCTTGTTTTGACAACTTAATAACAACACATTCATACTACTTGTGAGTCATATAAGTTTTTTTTTGGATAACTCAGATCAGTTTACGTGTACTTTAATATCACTATCGTTCACTAGCAAAAGTCTTAATTAAAGTCACGACAAAGCTTTGTGTGTACTGATCCTATAAGAGTTGATAATGGACTAGTCTCATAAGGATTAATAGCACTTGAGACTTGTTCCCTCTTAAAGTCTCGGATTCGAAATCTCTAATGTGTTATCAATTTTTATAGGATCAGTTTATATAGAGTTTTGTTTTGACTTTAATTGGGATATCTCTGCAAGTGGTACTGAAATTGGTTCTCCAAAAATTAGTCAAAATACACATAAATTGTCCCGAACAATCTGAATTATAAAAAAATAAAGATATGGTAATATATAATGTCTGAAAGGTCATCTTGTATTGTGAGACACCTTGGTATGATAACATTAGAGGGGCTATACAAAGAATTTGGGCACATGTGGACAACTTTAGCCGGACGAATCGAAACAGTTCTCTACAAGCCAAGTTTCTAAATTGTAGTGGCGTTTGTTCCTCGAAAGACGAATCTTATATATTACATAAGTAGTGAGCCGAAATGTGAGACCGCTTCATTCTACACAACAGTAATAAAATTTTTAGGGACCCGGTTGAGAGTTTGGCCGGACGAATCAGAAGTCAAATATCGTGCAGGCATAATCCAAGGATGAGTCGGCGATTTTGCTCGAGAAAAGATAGGGCCGACGTGCCATCCGGATAATTTGTAGGAGATTTAGAAATTATGAAAAGAAGCCTAAAACGAAAATTTGGGACTTATGGAAAGAACTTTGTTTGGGATGAGAGAAATTATAGAAGGATTTCGGAACAGAATCCGTGAATAACTGGGAAAGGATCCCAAAATGATTTCAGTGTCAATTTTGTGAACAAACAAACATCAATATAAAGGATGGCATAGAACTTAGAAATGTACGTACAAATACTTTTGTGCTTTTCTATTCGTGTTCTAACTTAAGCATCGAAGTGTCTTCCGACTAGTATCGGCCTGCTAACACTAACGACTTGTTCATTTCGCAGACAGTAGGAATCAATCAAATTCAAAAGAATCAGTAAATTAAATTAAGGAATCTAACAATCCACGGCGTAAAAGTAAATGCTCGATGAATCTAATCTTTTCCACTTTGTAAACGAAATTAATATAATAATATTTTTATAAATTATATATAATGAACCCTGCAGAAGCAAATCACCAAATTAATATAATATAATGTGAATCGATTTTGTCACATTTTAAAATTTGTTTATACTTTCTAAATTTTTTTGGAATGGTCCCTCAATTTTCCCAAATTATTTTTCGTTGAGTGTGAGAATTCATGCACGAGCATGTGGAAAAGTGAAATTGCTTGGATAGTCTGCAACATACAAGCATGCCTTCTCTAGAACCAAAGTGGGCACATAACCAAACAAATAAAATAAAGGGGAAAAATTGGTGGTGTGCCCATGAAATGAGGACCAAGTACAGAGAAATTGGACAAAAAAAAAATCATGATGATAATTAAATTAGATGTGGACCATCTACATATGAAAGCCTCCTCTCAACCCCCATTGAATAATTGAAATTAGTTCTTGGACTTGACCATAATTTTGTTGATTGGATAGTGGTCCTTGGAGTTTGGATAAGACCTAAGTTTGGTCCCTTTTATAACTTCCATTTCAACATATTTGTTTTTTTTTTTATAACTCTCACTGTCGGGACAAACTTATGTGCATTTAAACTAATCTCTGAGAGACCAATATCACTATCTACTGACAGGTGTCTCAATTAAAGTTGGAGCACAGTCGTGTATGAACTAACCCCGTAAGAGTTAATAGGACTCGAGAGGTTTCAAACCTGAGATCTTTGAAGGAAGTAAACTTTTAAGTCTCAAGTCTTGACTAGGAGGCCAGCCCTTTAGGGTTTTCACATCAACGTATTGTTTATTTTGTTCTATTTTGTTAACAATTTACTCATAATGAAAGTGAAAGAATTAAAATGACTTGTGAGTTTACTATTTTCTATCTTCGGCTAAAAGCATCGTGAGAAGCATAAAATACACTCATAAATGGTCAAGTTAATCGTAAGTACTGTTTTTTTCTCTTTCGAGATACTGATGACAGAAACTCGTGTGAAGGTTTGAATTGATCAACTTAAAACGACTGGAATCATAATGAAATTCTACTAAAACTAGAAGGAAAACTAGTGTGATTTACTCTTGTTTATATTTTTATATGTTGGGAAATAAAGATATTGTCTTCTTGTTGTAGACAAGGTGAATCAATCATGCTCTCCACCAAGGATGTGATGCATATTTTTTATTAAATATGTACTTGAAAAATAAATATATTAAAAAAGAGGAGGTGAGTGCCTTTGCATGCATGAAGGTATATAAAGTAATGTGCTATGTTTCCAAGATTTTTAGTTGTTCGAAGTCCTTGCCCTCACAACTTGGCCTTTTCTTTTTGTCATTACGGTAACCAGTACGGCTAAATTCATGGATTAGCATGTTGTTTTCATGGATTTATTGACATAATTAATAATTAAGATTTTTTTGGATTAGGGATAGAATAGAAATTCTCCGATTGGCTTGCGTTCAAAGTTTCAACTGAGTTATCTACCTGATTCGTCTGGATCTATCAGTAAGATTAAAATTTTAAAAATCAATCAATTGAAAAAATTCATGAAACCGTCAGTAATTTCCGTAACAGATTTTCCAAATCGCCTATTGAATTCAGAGACTCAGATGTAAGGGATTCGTAGTTCAATGATAAATTTATCAGTCGGTCCTTCATTTGATAAATTCATCGGTCGTAATCAGCCAACATAGGAAAACAAAGATTATTCAAAATATATGGAATTTTAATTTTCCATTCAAAAATAAATAAATAAACAAGAAAATAGCATACTTATACATATTACTTCCTTTTATGTTAAGAATTCTGTCTAATTGAACTAAGTTATTGATTATCTTTGTGAACTAACTTTCTAACGAGTTGGTCTCGCGATTAAGACTTGGGACTTTAGGGGTTTGTACTATTCTAAGGTCTAGGTACGAAACTCCTAGGTTCTATCAGTTCTAATGAGGTCAGTTCACATAGAATTTTACTTTAATCTTAATTGAGACCCCTATAGGTAAATGATGAGATTAGTCCCGTAAAATTAACCCTAACACTCTGAAATTTTTGAAAACTTACGATGGATACAGTTGTACATGTTGGCACTAGTCTCCAGCTAGTGTACGTACGGTGTGATTGATTCTCTAAAAATTAGTTGAAATGCGCCTAAAATAGCCCGAGCAGTCGGGGATATCAAAAACTTTGGATTTCTAAAAACTTTTTCAAACTAACAATTTCAGTCAAAGCAATAAACAAAATCATTTGCACACCTCAAGGTGGGTAGGGATACAGTTGTACATGTTGCCCCCTTTGTTAAACTTGTTCAAATTAAATCCCTTGTTCTATGTGTTGTTTCCTCTGTTTAGGTTTATTGTATTTGTTTTATGTTCCACTTGTTTAGGTCTTACTTCTTAAATTATTTAGTGGGCTTAAGGTGGTGCCCCAACACACTCTACATTCACGTGTACATAGTCCATATATTTTTAGATTTGAACGTTACAATAATTTAGAGCGTTAAAAAGTATGAGATATACGTCGCGGTGCTTCAAAAGAATTTAATAATTTTTTTTGTTAGATGACCCACCTTTTAAGTGACTTGACTCTGGACATGAGCAGCAGGCCGGATGTGTTGTATGTCAAAACGACACGTTTTGGCTATTAAAAATTGTCTAAAATACTACACAAGCGTTTTGATAAATTTTTGGGCAGCCAAAATGGCATTATTTTTGCACGCATCACACTCTATTTTGTACAGTGCAAAGCAGAAATTTCTAGGTCCATGTGTTTCCTACTTGTTAAGTGACCTGATTCAGGACATGGGCAGCACGATGTGTTGTACGTCAAAATGGCGCGTTTTGACCACTAAAAACTATCCAAAATACCGCACAACCGTTTTACATATCTTTTGGTGTTAACACATATTGTTTTAACACGCAACACATCCTATTATGTATAGTACAAAGCAGGATTCCAAGGTCCATGTGCTTTGTTTTTCCTTTTTTTAATTTTTTGAATTCATCCTAATTGGTGCTTAAGAAGCCTATCTTGTTTGAATCTCAGATCCCAAGGGAGAGGAATGAGGTTTATCTTAATTTCTTTGCCAACTAAGAATATCTACCTCAAAATATAGTAATTTACAAGATACCCCAAAGCCAACCTATAGCTTGTAACTAAAGGCTAATTTGAAGTCTAAAGGGAACACACTTTTATTTTGGTCCCTTTATATGTTGCAACTAATTAGAGCTTACTTTTGTAAAGTCTTTAATATTATTATTTAATGATTCCATCATTAGAGTAGAAAATACACTTCTTTGATTGTTCATTTTTTGTACTATTTTGGCGACAATTGTGTGGCTAAATTTCATTTAGTCCGCTTTAGATACCTTAATTTGAGAGGGTACGGAGTGCTCAGCCTTTTAGAGCTCAGTTGATTGGTACTTAGTTGTTCAACAGTCACTCGCTCAACACTTATCCCTAAATAAGTGAAAGAAAAAAGAGAAAACTTAGCAAATAGAGTAACATTACGCACATAACCTTTCATATATGGATCAGGACACAATTGTGTCTAGAACTATTGGATACACATGAAGTCCTCGTTATTTTAAGAGCTCCACATTTATTCAATGAATTTGAACAAAATCATGTCTGAATTTGTGGAAAGACTTTTTCTTGCATATATGGTACACCCCATATCCATATTTTCCAATAGCTAGCTAGTGGAAAGCCTAGCCACATAAAGTGTGTTCCGATTGATTGTCATATGAATGAACCCTATTGTAGAACCCCCCTACACCAATGAATCAATGATGGGGAAGGTTGTTCCATTATTCATACCACTCACAATCATGCACACACTTGTTGAGAGAGAGAGAGAGAGAGAGAGATGAGAGAGAAGTTTTGGGTTCAAAAAAGATCCTAATCCTACTAGCCAATTTGGGGGACACAGTTTGGGGGATTGAAAGGGGAATGAGGGTAAGGGTCTAGTCTAGTGGTTAGGACGACCCGAGCCAGAGGTTTACTAGCTCATCACGCACGGGAGGGTGGGGAACACGTGGGCCACCGGAACACGGGGCGTTGTCTGAGGGGCTACCATACACCCATCACTCTCCGTTAAATAAGCTGTTCTCTCTTTCTGTCCCCAATCCCATCTTAACATTGACCTTGTTTCCCCCCACCACCTTATATATACCTGTTTTTATTTTCAAATACACAAATAGAAAAAATGCAAAAAATAAAAATAAAAATAAACTTATTTAGTATGTCGGTCGTGGCTATTGTAGTAGGCCGAAATCACCGTGATCAGAGGCAGATCCAACTAAGGACCAGTGGGGTCATGTGACCCCCTGAATTTTTTTTTTTTTTTTTTACTTTTTTGAGTTTTAAATAAAAATATTTCTTGTGTGATGTATGCACATATGCCGTTAATAAAATTTTATTTTAAAATTTTGAATTTGCAGTTAATGTCGAAATATTTTTTTAAGTAAATGGTAAATTTTAAAAAAAAATTGAAAATAAAATCTAGAAACTACGATCAAAAGGTGTTTAAATGAGCGGTGTTAATTATTTTTTTTAATACAACGGTAGCAAAATGGATATTTTTTTTTGCTTTCATTTTTAATTTTGTCACCTTCGCAATAAAAAATATGACCGACACCGCTCATTTGAATCTCTTTCGGTCGTGTTCTCTGAATTTTATTTTTAAAATTTTTTTAAAAATTTACCGTTTACTTTAAAAAATTGAGATTAACAGCAAACTCAAAAAATTTTAAAATAAAATTTACTTAACAGTGTGTGCACAGCGCACAGGAGGTGTTTTATTTAAACAAAAAAAACCTTTTTATTTAAGCTAATATGCTCATATTATATTGCAGTGTAACTTCTGAGATTTTTTTTTTAAATTTATTCTAAATAAATGACTCTCCTGTATGAACACTCTGGATCCACCGCTCATCATTATCGTTTAAAAATGACTATAACCCACGATCAAAGTATATAACCCATCGTATGGGTGGAAATAGCTCATTACAGATGGTGCAAACAGTGGTAACTAGGGGCAAGTATTGACTTTACGGTATTCTTACATTCTAAGTCCAATTGCTTTAGTGATTGGCCAGGCCAAAAGATCATTCAAGGCTCGGCCTTTTATCTGTTTTGGACGTTTTATTAACCCTAGCATGGGCTTAACAGTTGTGCTCGACATGCCACAAGCCCGTTCTTGGGTGCACGATGACCATGGGCAACACATATGGGAGGCAGTAGTTCACAGCTATTTCTAATTAAAGAATGTATGATCGGCAACTCCACTGTAGGCGTGGTGCTCGGCGTGAGTTGAGCGAGACATGATGCCCAACGTGAGGGGTTATCAGTAAAGTCATTACCCAATATGGTGGCATGGTTGTCGTCATATCCAAACGTGGTGCACGTGACATCCCCACCGGATTAGACGGCCCACGACGTTGCATTCCCGAGCATTGCTCCCTGTTCAGTCCGTTATAAAAAGTATGAAGATACTCCAACATGGTGACATGGTTGTACGCGCAAACCCACTCACTAGTTTTCCAATTGGTTCCTCTCTCATTTTCAAAAATTAATATAAGTATCAGAGTGCCTATGATTATCTATGGCCGGCGATGCTTTACAAATGAATAAAATTTTACTGTTTTTTGTTCTTTGTCATAGATCTTATGATGGCCATGTAAGGTTATTAGTGGTCATTCATAGCTAAAGAACAGTCCACCGGTGGTTCACCAAGTGTCCAAAAGTGGGATAGAACTGGGACCCAGCTTGGGGGTACATTACAGGTCCCACTGACGCATTTAGTATGGGCCCCGCCGTAAAATTTATGAAAAAGACATCGTTGTTACGCCACCATCCAATGTAATTCAGTTATCACGCCATGTGACCATGTCATTCCTTGAAATATATTAGTAGTGGATGGAAAAATTATTTAGTGCTATTCGGCATTCTCACGTTCCTCGCGTGGTATTCTAAAAATACTGAATAATTATAGAATCACAGCCATTTAGTTACGTACGTTCATATGAAGAGTGGACCCCACACACTCACATGAATGGTGAGTCCTTCACGTTGCAGTCCAGATGGCATGCGATACAGTCCTTCTTACTGCATCTCCGTGATTTTCTCATCATTCCACGAAATTCTAAGTATCGTGACACTGAAGAAGTGCATTTGTCATTTCATAAATGGCTAGAAGGTTAAAAGATTGGCTCCATATTTAAGCGTGAACAACATATATCGCATGAAAGTCGTTGATTGGAAGCCACTGAGTTGATGGGTGTAACTTGGGGCCCACGATTCATGTGAGTATGTGTTAGAATGGATGTGGCAGTATCACCTTTTATTACACAAGAACAAATATAGGAAAACAATTCTTTATATACATACATAAATATTTTGAATCGTTCGATACACGTGGACTGATATTATTTTGAAGGATTCAATATATGTCAGACGATTTCGAACACAAAATATGCATATAAGGTGTATGCGTAGGTAGACTTAAAGAGAGGAGAGGACAATAATGATGCAAATGGGGGACCCACTTATTATTGAATCGATAACCAATAAATCAGCTAATTTGATTTTTGTCCCTAACCCCAACAGCCAAATTTAGGTTCACTGGGGATTTCCGAATGTTTGTTGTAGTGAGGTCACACGCTGTAAGTATAAATATGACTCGCGCGTCTATTGTCTCATTATTTGGGCATGGTTTCATTGAGTCGATAGTCTATGCAAATAATAATTTAATTTATCGAACATAATTGTTAACCAAAATTATATTTTTTTGAAAATAAATGAATGACTAAGTGAGTTTTTTTGAAATAAGTTAAAAATAAATATGTAACATAAGTATCTCTCGTGCGGCAAATAAATGACCCCATTTGTTCCTATGACATGCTAAAAACTCACTCGTATCACCACCCATGTGCTTCATTTGTAAGGCTCCCAAATTGGTTCATGTACCGAATTGTTCAAATTTAAAAGTCTTTAAGATTTTTTTATTAAGCAATTGAGAATGTATTTAAATTGAGTCGATATCGAATAGCTTGAATTTCTAAAGATTATAAATAAAACAAGTCCAGTAAATTTGGAATAAGAATTTAATGAACTTCAAAAAAATATTTAATTTTAAACTGATCATAAATAAACTTTAATTTTAACATACAAATACCAACTTAAATTCCAATAGCATATTTTTAACAGCTTTAATCATTTGGGATTGATTAAGCCTATAGCGGGGGCGTGGGCATTAGCCCTACTTGTTTGGGGACGTCCAAATGATTGTGATATGACACCCTATGAGAAAGTATCTTGTATGGTAAAAATATTGGGGTGTATCTATCTTTTTGTTCTCAAAGTGAAAGTAGACTTAACTTCCATGAATCATGAATACCAAGGCCCACGTGCATACCCAAGAGATACAACATTATGGTGTACTCATTACATTATATATTTTGTATAAGTTTTATATCCAAGTTAGGAGTTAAGTTATTTGATAGGAAGATTTTTAACATTGCATTAAATGACACGTAGTTGTATTTGAAGTCTGTCACATGTAATTTTATTTTTTAATATATAATCTTAAGTTTTTTTCATTGGGTGTGTCATCAGAGGTCAGGGACGAAATTAGGTTTAAAAGGCTAGGATTGAAATGTAATTTAAGTAGTCAAAATGTAATTTGGGAGAATATAACTTTTTGATAATTTTCAAATTGATTTTTTTAAATTTTTTGGAGACCATGGACCCTCCGATCTCTTACTGATTCTGCCAACAAATGGTGCAAATTATAATTTTTTAAAACATGGGATGGAGAGGGTCTCACTATGATACCATGTAGAAACTTCATATCCAACCTACAATAATGAGTTACTTAAATGAAGAAGTCCGGACTCATATTAGGTGATCGCTCAATTTATTCTCATATGCAATGGGCATTTTACATGTGTAATATGATCTAGTATTAATTGCGGACAAAAGACAAAGTCCGAGTTGTACGGGTGTAAATGAATCGATAAATCATACAGAACTAAAAAATCAAAATAAAACAAACCCATAGCTTAGTCTAGCTTTTCAACTAGCCAACTCCGACCCTATTTAGTTTGATTTATTTTTTAAGTATTCAGTTCGATTATGGTTTTTTAATCTTAAAAATTTGACTAAATTGGGTCGAACCATACAAAACTATAACGTTTCTTGTATTTTTTGTCATTTTTAGACTTGTGAATTCGTCAATTTTTTTATTGATTGATGATCAATTTGCTAATAGATAAATTCTTGCTGTATGATAATCATATTCTTTTCATTATAAACGCTTTGAATTGGTTCATTCATTGCCTAGTTTTTTAATTTGTGAAACCAAAAATTTATTTATTTATTTTAATTAAACTTCACCCATTCGTGGTCCAAGAAATCAGACCAAAACTGAAAAAATCAGCAAACTGAAAATCTCAATTCTGTACGAATTTTCACACTAAATATGACCGAACAAGACGTATTATACGCGTGCCGAATAGTGTATGGAGGCAAGTGGGGGACCTTCGAGAACCGGACAGCTCAGCAAATACAGCAATTAGTTTTCGTCAGACCCCACGTGCGCAAGACCAGGTAGTGGGCCAGGGCCGGTCCTTGCTTTGTGGATAAAGACGACGAAACGACAAAGTAACCAAAAGCGACGGCTCTGATCTCATTTTTCCATTGGAGGATATGTTTCAGTGTGGTCCACTCCATCTAACTCTTTAAATTGCTCACACAATCCATGTTTTTTTTAATTCCAAATGGACGATTAGAAAAATAATACCCCCTTTCTAATTATTAGCTAATTCAAAATATTATCTTTTAAACGTCAAAGTGTGAACCTATTGTGTGTGTTTTTTTTAATATCCCTTATAAGCTACTGAAGTGCTGTAAAGCAGTTGGAATATAAAAATAGTGATGTCATTAAATTTTAATTTAAGAAACCTTTTAAAAAATAGAACTCTCAATAATACATTAAGGATAAGAGAATATACAATGGTTTTAGTTTTAGTAATTGATGAGCTCTGATTGATTCAATTCAGTGTTTGACTTCTCTGCATTCGGTCAATTAATATCAAGCCATTAGATAATCGTAATATCGTCCGCTCAACACTCACCCACTTAGCACACAAGTTTTGAAAGATCGGTATAATATCACAACTCTGTATTCAGCCTTCTGAGAGATGGGTCGTTCAGCCAAGAGAAATAGTTCACGGGATCTACTCAGCAAGATCCAACAAATGATGCCTTATGACACTCACAATTCCGAAGACGAAGCCCTCCAACAAGAAAAAAATGTGTCGTGATCTACAGCCATCAGACTCCCTCAAATCCCTCTGGCCTCCACCCCACAGAAGGAGATGTTAGGCCAAGGACTAATTACAACCTTACGTACTTTATACACACTCTTGCATACACTAACTCTAAATCAATTACTAATTTGATCGTCGGAAAATTATTAACTATAAACCTTTGATCCTAAAACTATGTACAGTAACCACCAAACGAGCACGGCGGCTACCCTCTTGTCTTTGGCATTAGTAATGAACTTATATTCAAATATAATACTTTAAATGAGAATCTTATCCACTAGCCAATATTTAACTTCCTCTTCTATTGCTTTGTAGATCAATAATGGTTCTAACTACATAACTTAAAATTTGTTAATCTTATAAATAATTCGTTGAGTAGCTGTTATTCGAATAAATGACTTTATAGGGGGAGTGTAACTACATCACTATACCATAGTTATTTTTGCAAATACATTACAATAAAATAAATCTTCTTTGTTTATCATCATGACATAATCCATCTAACAAAGATTCTCGAATTTTTATTTTTTGAACATGGACAATTTGCCCCTTAAGTTACGAGGAGATTGAATAATTGGAATTATCTATCTATATACCAAGCATATATATAACACGCGATAATTTTTTATTTTAAAATATTAAAATTCACGTCTAAATTCACACAAGTACTTATATTTTTTTCCGTCTTTGTTTTTTCCACCTCGAGCATTTTCTTTACCCCACTTCATCTCCCTCCCCTTTTTTATTAAATAGATTTTAATAAGTTTTTTTTGTACTTTTGTATATATACAGATACGATCTTATAGATTGGTTTTGAACTTCAAATTAGGCCTTTTTTTAGCAAGTCTACGCGTATAATTATCATGCACATATCCAAATAGAGATGTATCTGAAATCATCCCATACACAATGAGCCGATATTACTATAAAGGTTTTTACTAACATCAAATAATTTTAGATGCATTTGTATTTAAATATGTGCATGAAATTATGTGTTGGTAGAATTTTATTTCCTTTTTTATCTACCACTACTAGTTCATGGATTACCACAAAGTCCTCACCGCACGCAAAACCATTTACTTTTGTTTAGTTTACACGCGCTCGAACAACACGATGATTAAAAAATTGGTGTGTATTTTTCTATGCTAGCCTTATCTAGTGGTGAAATTAAAAAAATAGACTTATATCTGTTTCCCCTCACAAATTCCGAACCCGGTCAAGCTCCGCTTTTTCCGAGTAAGTACCACTTGTCACGCGCCATCTTATTTTTATAGCTAAGAGAAGGCCTTCATGTGTTGCTAATCCACATCCATCCTTCCCTACAAGTGATTTAGATTTTCGCCACGTGTATACTCTCTATTTCAATTTTATTGTTGCAGATTTATTTCAAATTTTTTATTTTCTCGCGGATTTCAGTCAATATTTGAGTCAAATATCCCGTATTTCCATACACATTATATTCTTTGTCCTCCCAAATTTGTATAACATCTTAGAGCTCGAATTCTTTGGACTTTAGTGAATAAAAGTGTAAATTCTCATTCAGAATTAAAAATCACAAATTTATTGATGAATGTTTTTAGTCGATATGTATCGTTGCAACATAGTCCAGTGAGTTACGAAGATTAGATAGATCAAATTTATTAAATTATAATAAAATTACAAAAAAAAGAGGCTAGACAGAGCATAATTAAATATCAAAAAGATTAGTTTATATTCGAATGAGGAAGACAAATCCTTACCTTTTATTAAGTGAATAATTTTTTTTACCAACAAGGTAGTTTCACAAGCATGTCTAAAACAACTTGTTTTCTTCTATAAATTTGATGGAAAAATATATCTTTGAGATTGGGGTAATGACTAAGAACAATACTAGGAACACATATATTTCCTGCATATTCAGATACAGATGTGTCCAAAATTATCGGATCCATATAGATCCAACGATTCCGGATACATCTATGTCTGGATGTACACGGAACATTCGTATTTTTTTATTTTGTTTTTTTATGACTAATAATGCTAAGAAAAACACTCACAAACAACTTCAAAATAACTACTTCCTTTTGTGAAGAATTTTGGTACCTGGCTGAAACGAAACACAAAGAATTCCGTTATGTTGCACATCAAAACAATAATGTTAAAGTCATCAAAATGCTTCATAAACTATATAACATTATTTGAAAAACATTTCAATAGCTAAAATTACGTTGCTTTAATACATTCGTTCTGCAAAATAGGTTCCCCGATTCCTTAAACCAATGACATCATCCTCGAGAATGGACTAGAAGTCAAGATGCAAGGAATCCCACGTGGCATGATCTTGGGTTGGGGGTGCACTGGGGACACTATCATGTGGGCGGGTGTGTATGGTAAAGTTGGTCATAGGTGATAACTACTATAAAGAATGTAATATTTTGTGGTCACACCCCCAATAAGGTAGAAATTGTAAACAAGTCCTTGAAATCAGGGTTTGAACGTGCTATTCACGAGGGTCCACGTGCTGGTCTCCACTCTATCGCCTTTACGAGGTACACCCTTCCCCCGCAAACCTTCTTTTGCCCCTAATTTACACACCTTTAATCCAATGACTAATTTTGGAATTACGTGACTAAAATATATACACGCATAAAAACAAGCAGCACCTAATAAAGAGGCTTTATATGTGTCTCACAAGCATTGTACAATACATATCGAATAATATTAAACACATTTATATTTAGATATATATAAGTCTATTCCGTTGCTCTAATTTTGCACATCGTAATTTGGTAGGTTCAAATTTTTAAATTAGATCCGTAGCTTCAATCTCTAAAAAGTACTCCAGATGCCCCAAGGGGTCGGCCTGTTGATTAAGGTTTTGGACTTCCGAGTTTGTGTTTTTCCTAAATTTGTAAGTACGATTGTCTCAAGCGCTATCAATTCCATTCCATATAGAGCTTTGTAATAACTTCAATTGGGTCCCTGATAGTTTTTTTTATAATTCATAGTGTCTGTATCAGTTTATGCGCACTTCAACTACTCTTTGTGGTCCAATCTCACTGTCCACTTTTTCTGATCAAAATAAAGGCAGAGCAAAGTCCTGCATAGACTCGCCCCAATTAGGTCTCTCTTTTCTTTTTTTTTTTTTTTTGATAACTCAGAGTGTCTGGTTCAATTTTGCTTGCACCTCAATTGATATCTCGAGAAAATCCCCTCATCCACTTGCAGATATCTCAATTAAAGCCAGAGCAAAATCATGTATAGATTGATCTAATACAAGTTAATAGTACGTGGGAGATTTCAAACTTGGAATTTTGAGAGGAAGCAAACTTCTAAGCTTCAAGATTTGATCACCGGGTCATTCCCTTGGGGTCTCTTGATAGTTGACGGTAAAATTGATTCTTCAAAAATTACTCAACATATACGTATACTAGTCCAAACACTCCGAATTATCTTAAAAAAATTAACGTACCAATAACGTAATCATAGATTATCGATATCCAAAACGCGGTTCGTGTTGTATCTTAATTATAATAAAAGAAAGAGTACGAAAAAACAAAAAGGAAGTGCGAGCAAAATCGTGTAGATAAAAATATCTAGTTTTATTACGTCTTGAACAATCCACGAGTATATAAATGTGGCTTTAGGGGACACAGCTCATGCTTTTTAGGCAAGCAAAATAAAATTATTAGAGAGAGAGAGAGAGAGAGTTGAATATAGAATTTTACACAGACCTCCATGAGCACATTTTGTGCAGTAGTGGGCTGCAAAATGATTTTCCTATTGTAACTCCGATGGTTTTTTTGTTTCCTTAGTTACATACTTACATGCATTTGTCGGTGCACGTGTCCAAAAGCATTCAGATATCAACGTTTAGTTAACACTCAAGTTAAGGATAATAAACCAGCTGACCGAGTCGAACAGTGAATTATTAAAATTTGATTTAAAAGCTTAACGAGATTTGTAAAAATATTTGAGAATGATTGTTGAACAAGCAGTACGATCTTGAAGTCCTTTTTTTTGTTTTTTACATTATAAGTTGACAGAGCCAAGTGTAACTTGTTCAAGATTAATCCGAAGGGGTTGATATCGTGTTTAAAGCCTAAAACTTAGAAGTTTGTTGCATCTCGAGGTTTTATAGGTCTTACTCTGAAAAACCTCCCAAGGGTTACAATTCTTATGGGACAAGTGCGTACGAGGCTTTGTTTTAACTTTAATTGCATTTCCGCCAATGGAGAATGGATTAATTTCTAAGAATTAATCGAGTTATGCATAAACCGATCCAAGGACAAGATGTAAGAGGACATTGTCTTGGGTCTGGAAAAATAGACTAAAAAAGGACCCATGACAATATTCGGTCTTGTAATGGGTAAGATTCACAAAATGGCCCAAATTCATTAAGCTTAATTCGCATTCAATGGCCTTATTCTAGGACCACCCAAAAAAAAAAAAATCCTAAATTTAGTTACCCAATTTATATCCAAGTCCCAGCCCATTCAAGTGATACTCTTCTAGACTCTCGTGGCAATAAATAATTTTTGTACGTTTTACTTTTGTGTTATATTATATTTGTAGATAGTTTTTTTAAATTTTTCTTTTTAAATTATAACAATTCCATTATGTTTTTTTTAAATGCGAGGGGCCTCATTTTCAAAATTCACTTAGGGCCCACATTTGGTACGCTTACGCCGACCAGATATTTTGATTCAATAAAAAAATATTTTAAGTTTAATTTGAAAACTTAACAAGTTTTAAAAAATATTCAAGTTTAGTTTAGTTTACGTAATACATTAATCTCGAACTATATTTAACAAGTGAACATAAACTCAGACTTGAGTAATTTGATTCAATTATGTGGCAACATCTTTGAAAAGACTACTTATTTGTTCGTTTACGAAAGCTTAACTTTGCTGACTTTCTGAACTATCTTTCAAAATTACTCTTTGGGCTTTTCTGGATCAAAAGTACGGGGTGAACCGGATCTAACTGTGATGGCCCGCGGTTGAATTGGATCTGCACGTGATTAGGACTGTAATTGGATAACCAATCCAAAAACAAAGAAGCCCAAGACTCATCTGGTGTGAATTAAAACAAAACCATCCCATTTGTTAGTCGAATAAATGGAGGGCCAATGGGCCCGGCCATTTTTACTTAGGAGAACTTGCTCGTCGGATCTTATTTTCATCATGATTCTTCTTTAGGTCTCGTGTTTCACTCCCGATAATATCATAGATTGTTTATAGTTATATGGTTACACCATCACCGTTTGGATTTAAATAAATAAATTAGTCTCAGGAGTCAGGGTCCAAAGGAGATAGTGTGTATGACATTTCTAATGTTCGAAGACGATATTATTGATTTCATAAGCGGGACTTTTTTAATGGGATATTCGATAAGGAGTTGAATTAAGAAATTCGATCTTAAGCAAAAGGTACTCGAGGGTAAGAAAAAGCGTATAGTGAGTCGAGCTCAATTGTAGTTTTCTTTTCCCTGTATGTGTGATTAAATTACCTTTTCTTATTTACTTAATCCTGCTCTGTTTGTTCTTTCTTCAGTATATAAGGATTTCTCGTAAGTAAAGAAACTTTTTTTTTCTAACTTGGTTAAAACACGATAGCTATTGAACTAATGGGTGAGGGTAATGACACTACATGACAATGAAGTAAACAATAAGTTCTTCAAGTAGTCAAGGAGCAATCAAAGAAAGGTATTTCCGAAAAAATCTAGAAGCATTAAAATTAAATTATCTTCTTCACAATCTATATACTATAACTAGGAATGGGGTAGATGGAAATTTTGCCTTCACGTAGAAGAAGATACCATTCATTTGACGAGTCTTTACACCTAAGCAACAAATGAAATTCTGTCCATTTTTTTATTACATGATAAAAGAATTTATATTACCCTTGTTCCTACGAAACCCATCAACAAGAATTTCAACTTCCTCGCTTAACAATTACACAATCGTTGGGTCAAGTATCGAATTAAGATTTCGTACTTAAAAGACCATAAAATTTATAATGCAAAAAAAAAAAAAGTGCCTTACACCTAGAAAGTATAAATCATTATTTTACTGTAATTTTTTTTTGCGTTGGAAACCTATTTTTTTAGTGTTTTTATTGTCACACCCGTAATTTAATAGTTTGAATTATTTATATTTTTCGAGTTTGATGAATTAATTTTGTTTTCTAAAATCTATATATAATTAATTAGCTTATATTTAATTTATTGCAAAATCACATGCGGAGATACTTTTATTTGGCCGACACGAAAGTTCCGAAAACTTTTAAGACCAGAAAATGCACACGCGTGCACGAAACCACGTCGCACCTAAAAGGCACGAAACATTTCCAACGTCCCCCCTCTCTCTAGCCTCATCTTCACACTCTCTCTACCTGTCTACCGAATCCTGAATCCGTCTTTACCTTTCGTAGCCTCTTCGCCTTCTTCGCGAGCGAGCGAGCGAGCGAGAGAGAGAGAGAGAGAGGGGCTTTCTCGCTCTCCTTCGATCGATCAATTAATTCACGCGTCAGTCAATTACAACTGTCGATTAAGGTCCATACCATCTGAACTCTCTATTCAGTTTCATTTCCTGTCGTTTTTTTAAGGTTTGGGTTCTGATTTAGTGCCTCATGGAATTCTATTTGGTTGGTTACTAGGACTTTGATCTGTTCTGGACATTCGTTTGGTATTACAATTTAGTATTTTTTTACTGAATTGTATTCTGTGATAGTTCTGGTTCAATCTTGGCTTTGATTTGTCCACAGCCTTCATTTGGGATTTCGTATAGTTATGATTTTCGATTCATGAAATTGGCAATCTGAGTTTTCAGTATTTCGATTGCTTAGTTGTGCATTTTGGTGATTAGTTGCTGGTTGTAAATAAAATGGAAAAAGAGAAGAAATTAGTTGAAGAGAGTGGAACTGAGTCCTCAGATGTTCCGATACTCTGTGAAAATAACTGCGGCTTCTATGGAAGCGCTGCCACGAACAATCTCTGCTCGAAATGCTACAAAGGTTATGTCGTGAAGAAGTCAAAGGCGGTGGTGGTTGAAAAAGCTGAAGTGGGTGTCGATGAAAAAGCCGTGGATAAGCAAGTGGGACTGGTTGAAGGAGTTGGAGAAGGGAAATTTGTGAAAACTGAGGAGGAAGCGACCCCGGATAATGTTGGGAGTAGGCCGGCAAATAGGTGCAACTCTTGTAGGAAGAAGGTTGGTCTAACTGGGTTTAAGTGCCGGTGTGGACACACATTTTGCTCGATTCATCGATACTCTGATAAGCACAACTGCGTGTTTGATTACAAGGGTGCAGGACATGATGCGATTGCTAAGGCCAACCCAGTGGTGAAGGCAGACAAAATAGACAAGATATGATGGTGGTGGTGTGGAACTCACTGGCTTTCGTTGGTGGGGACTTCACAAGAGTATGGCTTTGTATTATTTTATGATGCATTAGCGAAATAAATAGACATTTACATTGGTATTGTGTGTTGTCTTTTTCTTTATGTACAGTTTGGTTGGTTTTAATTCATTTGACATATTGTTCTCATGTGAAATATTTCGGTTTAAATCACTTGGTGTTTAGCCTCGAGTTGCTTCATCTTCTTTCGGGACATTGCCTTGAATTGCATTGTATTGGTGTGGTTATGTGGTGGTGTGTGGAGTCGATTTGCCAGACCTCGTAGAGAAACCTCAGCAATCTACTTAGGGCACTATTTTTGTTGTTGTTGATATTGATAAGCAATGATATTTAATATTCCCAATACAAGTGCCTGGTTCTTTCATCTCTCTTGGTCTTAGTTTAGTATAATTTGGCACGATGGAGTCGTGTATATGTTAATCTACTGATTCAAGATTCATGTTGAAAGAAGATACTCTGAAATGAGTGGTTTACCCTTTGCAGAAAGCTGTTTAGCATTTTTGTATGATAACCCCATCCCACTTGCATATTTAAACTTGCAATCACGGTTGCGTATGCCGGTTTACAAGCTCCAATCAAATATAAACAATGGAAAAATCAAACTACATAACAAGTAGTTTAGTTCATAATTTCTACCCAGGTGTAGTAGGCATGTCTTAACCGAAGACACTAGGACCAGCTGAATTTCATATAAATTTGATATATGTTTCGTTTGCTAGGCAAAATGGTGTTCACGAATACCATAGTTGTTTTTTTTTTTACACAAATGGAAGTCCTGTACATAATTTCACGGTAAAATCTGTGGGTTATGGAAAAGAAGTGTCAGGTGCTTCTGGCAACACTCGTCATGCACATGCCTTCTACCGTATCTCAAAATAGTGTCTACTACGAGGACTTGGCCAATTCAGAATAGCTTGAGTCACATTGATATCCATTATTAACTATATACTGATCTCTATATTTCTGCATGTTAGTTGCAATCTACCATCATCTTTGATCCATACGTGGCTATTAGAATAAGCTACTAGAGCTCAACTCTGGTTTTAATCCCTTAAGCTGGCTCATTATATAAGTTATCGCGGCTTGAATCATTTTTTCTGATTTCAAGCCAGTAAGCACTCTAGGATATACAAAACCCAAGCATTACCCTTGGCTTGTCTGTGGCTCAATTGAAACATGTTCCAGGTCTGCCAAATTATGAGTAAACCAAGCTTAATAGAGCCTACCACTTGGCTCATTTGATTATTATCCTAGCATATTGAATCTTAGACTACATTAGCCTTTGGAGGTTACTAGCTCGTACCCCTAGTTTGAGTTGTTCGCAACCCATGTTCCTTATCCTATGATTGAATTTTCTCTGTCATCAATGTAGGACTGGCAATCAACTCGAACAAGACAAGAGAACTGTGTTGGTGTAGAAAATTAGTCATCATTGAAGATGATGCCTGTTTGGAATGAGTAGTATACCTCTGGATGTGGTGAATTGTTGTCACTATGAAATATGCCATGTTGTTTGTGCTCCTAGGTATAGCAAGGTTGTTTATACTCGTTTGATTCTTCGCGTGTGTAAGTAGTTGGTGGACGTAAAAGAAGATGCTTTATTCAATGGTGAGTTTGTTTGGATGCATGCCACCGCCCGTTGTAGCAGATGCTGTGATCCTTCCCAGCAACAGGATTCTGGCTTATAGCAGCAATCAATTTCAGTGCAGTAATATTAGGTTATTCAAACTTCAAGGCCCTGCTGTCACTTTGTTTTGAATTAACCCTGTTTTTAGCACTGATGCTAGGCACATTCTGCATGCTGCATGGAGTTATTCTGGAGTCTGGACATATTTTAGAAAGAACCCAAAATTTGATTTGAGTGATATTTACAGTTAACATGTTTGAAAATTCACCCGGGACCTTGCTACTTGTCAAAACGGCACCGTTTTGGCTATCTAAATATTGCATAAATGATTGGGCAGTTTTTTGTGGCCAGAACGCCGTCGTTTTGGTGTGAAACATGCACTATTGTGCGCTGTGCGCTAAAGCACAATGTTGCCTTGGGCATTGAAGTGATTTGATATTAACAACTTTAGGAAAAGGCTCTATCGTCATGTCTTTGGTAAACAGTTTGCGTACAAGTTTAAGTATGGCAATTTCTGGGCCATTACGAGGTTAGCCTTAGGAATTTATCTTAATATATAATTAAAATCCGGTCTTAAACAAAAGAGCTGATCGAATAGGAGGAGGAATTATTTAGTACGAGATTCTTGCGTATGCAAATATTATCTTTCAATATCAGATGATAAAGTTACATTTAAAGACAAACAAATTGATAGACTAGACTAGAATAGGGTCTTTATCGTAACTTTGTTGATTCTTAAAGTCACATAAGTCAGAGCGCAACACGTGTGATGCTTTGCCAATTGAATATACACTTGGCAACAATTGAATTAAAACAAGATTGAACACGAGAGCAAGAGTAAAACAGTACAATTTAGCATAAAAATAGATCCAAGTAAAGTATAAAGGGAAAAAATTATATGCTATCTTGATTTTTCTTTTGTCTCGAACTCCATAACCCTATAATCACGTGGCATCGTTTAAACGGTACTTTTGATTAATGAGTTATTGCAGAATACGTTACATAAATCATAAGTAATTGCTGATTGTGATTTATTAATTGAAAGATTGGGATTAGTCCATTTTGAAATCATTTACTTAAATTATTTAATATTATTGTTACTGTCTTGTGGATTATTTTAATGACATTTTATCAACTTTGTTCAAATATTTTGAATTAGTTGTCCGTTTTGATGTAAGAAATCTTAAAATAAAAAGTTATGATCGTTAAAATTTACAAAAGACAAAAAGTTCAAAAAGAAATTTTGTCATTGCTTTTATTGTTTTCTTCTTGGCGTCTTATCTAAATTTTTTTCCTTTTCAATTTCGATTCATATTTTTATTCTTTTCGTTGAGGATAATACAAAACATAAATATTTGATAAAAAAAAATTATGTGCAATTATTATAAAGTTTAAATAATACTTACATTTTTTAATACAAATTAATTTAGTTCGAACCAAAGAAAAAGAAAAGAGATAAAAAAAAGGACTAATGCTAGGAATACAGATGTTTCAGATACTTTTGGACACAGATGTGTCCAAAATCATTAAATGCACATTGAGTGTACAAATTATTGAGGGTGATTGCGAGTGTATCAAACGGTTTTCGGACACATTTGTATCTGAATGCATTCAGATCATCTCTGTACCTAGATTGTTTATAAAAAAAGAAGAGAAGAGCTATGAGCAATGTTATCAATCTTGTCCCGTACCAGCCCCGAAAGCAGTGTCAGACCACCAGTGTATTGTTCCGGCCAATACCAATCGGTATCAATTAGCACCGTACCAATTCGTAAATAATATATATATTTTTATTTCAAATAATATTTTTTGAGATATTAAACATAAATTAGGACTAAAATCATTCACTTTTATATTTGGCGATATATTTTTAAATTACGAGGTTTTATTTTATATGTCCAATTTAATTTTTTGTTAAAAGTATATATTAATTTTAGTGATAAATTCAAAATGAGGCATAAATACACATCGAAACTAATAAATGCATTCGGATCATCTCTGTACCTAGACTGTTTCTAAAAGAAAGAAGAGGAGAGCTATGAGTAATGTTATCAATCTCATCTCGTACCAGCCCCCAAAAGTGGTATTGGACCACCAGCATATTGTCCAGGGCAAAATCAATCGGTACTAGGTAGCACTGTACCAATTTGTAAATAATATTTCAAAAAAAAATCAAAAAATATTTTTTTAGATATTAGACATAAAGTAGGACTGAAATTATTAATTTTTATGTTTGACGATATATTTTTAAATTGTGATACTTTATTTTATATATTTAATATAAAATTTTATTTAAAAATTATATATTAATTTTAGTTATAAATTCAAAACGAGGCATAAAATACAAGGGTAAATTTCAAAAACACCCCCTCTATTCTGGTGGAATCACACTGAATACCCCTGTATTTTTTGAAATCACACGAAACACTCCTACTTTTGTGTTTTTTGTAACAATCAGGTCCACTTGCATATTGGTTGTACAAAGAATTCTATTATCAGCAATTTAAAGGACTGATATACCAATAATACCCCTTTTCTTTATACAAGAGTGAGAAAATGTCTTTAATACCCTATATTTGTTGACAAAAATACCCTCCATCTTTTTATACATGATTAATGCCTTATTTCCATCATCAAGACGGAACAATAATTTTACAAAATTTAGCGTAAAACTTTAAAAAAAATTTGTTTAGTAAAATTAAAAAAAATTAAGGCCAAGTTAGTAACTAATATAAGAACTTGGCTTTTATGTTTATGGAAATAAGGCATTAACCATGTATAAAAAGATGGAGGGTATTTTTGTCAACAAATAGAGGGTATTAAAGATATTTTCTCACCCTTGTATAAAGAAAAGAGGTATTATTAGTATATCAGTCCTTTAAATTGCTGATGATAGAATTCTTCGTACGACCAATATGCAAGTGGACCTGATTGTTACAAAAAACACAAAAATAGGGGTGTTTCGTGTGATTTCAAAAAATACAGGGGTATTCAATGTGATTCCACCAAAATAGAGGGGGTGTTTCTGAAATTTACCCTAAATACAAACCAATACTCATGACAAAACTGGTAATAACTTTGGGGGTGTGAGCTGTTTAAAGAAGACCTCTGTTCGGGTTGAACACGCGGACTCTGAATCCGCCTCAGAGACCCGACGGGACCCGACGGGTTCGTATGTCTCGCCTTCCACCTCCTGCCCTAAGACAACCGTAAGAGAGAGAGCGCTAACGAGAAACATCAAAACTTTGCCGCCATAATTTCAACTAGTCTGAGTTTTCGTACCTCCGCGAGCACCAACTCAGAGAGGGATAGAGAGCTCCGAGCAATAGGTTACAGAGAGAAATTTGCCATCACCTCCACATCAAAGCTTCTATATTCGAACAGTTTAAGAAGATGAGGAAGAAGGTGGACGAGCGCATCCGAACTCTGATCGAAAACGGCGTCAAAACCAGACACCGCTCCATTTTCGTTATCATCGGCGACAAATCTCGTGACCAGGCACTTTTTCTTCCTGTTCTCTATATATATGTATTTACATACATGTGTATATGTGTGTGCAAATGCGTGTATGTGTACGAATGCAAAAGTCTGTTTCTATACTGTATATGTGTCTGTGGTAATAGTTGTTGGTTTGGTGCAGATTGTGAATCTTCACTACATGCTTAGCAAAGCGGTGGTCAAGTCCAGGCCAACTGCTCTGTGGTGCTACAGGGACAAACTTGAACTTAGCAGGTAGGGTTTATAGGATCCATAAATGCGATAGTTTTTTGATTTAATCAGAAAAAAGTGATGTGGCTAAATTCGTTAGGTTTTCCATTCAGAAATGTGAGCAGTATTGTTATTGTCAAGTTATTTGTTTGTTTTTTTCGGTAAAGAGGTCCCAATATAGCATTTAGACATTTAGTGAATAAAGTGCTAGGATGTTGCAACATAAGCCATTGCAGACATAAATAAGTTGAATAACAAAGAGAGAGGTTGTTCTCAATAAGAGTTCTTTTGGCAAGGATATCCATGCATTATTTGCTTCCCTGTGAATGTGTCTAAGCGCTGTCCTCCCAAACTGCTCCAGCAGATACCTGCAGTCAGAAATAAGGTTATTCACCCCGTGCGAATCATTTCTTTGCTTGTAACATGATGTTGCTTCCGCATCTGTTTCCATTTAAATTTCATGCAATTTCATCTGTTTTGCTAGCCATCCCTTAGGGCCCATTGCTCAGCTGGAAGTCTGAAGATACTTCCAATGCAGCGCCGCTAGCCTTTAGTCTAACTTAGTTGCATTTGCTGTTCCTTAAAACCCCTAAGCCTTTAGCTGTTCCCAAAGCTTTGTCTGGTCCACCTACACCCACCTGAATACCCATCTCGGTGGCGGATGCCGGAAAATCATAATACGGGTGATGGCTTGTTGCCAGATTGATTGACACCAGGACAGAGCTTGAATTTCTGGATAGTATAGTCAAATACCTAAAGTCGCTTTTGTCATTTATAGAAGGGAAAGTTTGGAGTTTTAGTTGAGGGGTTCTTAACAAATTTCTAGCATCTAGGTGTCATTTGTATAACTAGTTGTACACGAATTTAGCACACCAATACTCGAATAGCTCAGGCATTGCCTACATTACATCAGTTATTTATAGGACGAGTACTAGTGTGTTAATGCTTATTTGATGCAGTTAGGTCCGCACACGTGCACACATTTGGCTACATATGCATGGGTTGTGGTATTTTGAGTCCTTTCAGAACCAATTAGTCAGCATATCGTCTGTGCAACTTTTTATTATGATAATGACATCAACAATGGTGAATCGATTATATTATCTGGATTGTGGAAATTTTCACCATGAAACTACACACAAACACAATTGCTCTTTATTTATGCTTATAGATTCATCATTAGTTAGTTTATCAGGCCGCGTCTTTTATTTCATCCGATCATGAAAGAGAGACCTCTAGAGATTGTAATAAACAGTTTGCTTTGTCTCTATTATGTTCAGTTTCGGCTCAATTTATTTCTTATGTGTTATTTCCCTTCATGTTGCTATGGGCATTATTGTGTGGTCTTTGTTGTAGAAATTCTCATGGAAAATTTCCTTTTACTATATTAAACTCTCTGCAGTCACAAGAGAAAACGTGGAAAGCAAATAAAAAAGTTAATGCAAAGGGGCCTGCTGGATCCTGAGAAGGTTGATCCTTTTTCGCTATTTGTTGAAACTGGAGGAATAACATACTGCATGTACAAAGATTCAGAAAGAATTCTTGGAAATACTTTTGGCATGTGTATACTGCAGGTAGATAACCATTTCATAATCCTCGTTGAATAAAAATTCAAAGTTTATGGTTGATTCTGTGCTTAGTCTGTTGCCTCATTTTTGTTTTGATTCTCTTTTTGGGTTTGGTTTCAGGATTTCGAGGCTTTGACACCAAATCTCCTAGCAAGAACTATTGAAACAGTGGAGGGGGGTGGATTAATTATACTGCTGCTTCGCTCTCTATCTTCACTCACAAGTCTGTGCACGATGGTTATGGTAAAAATCATCCATTATATATGCTTTATAGATTTGTGTTCTTCAAGCTATTTAACCAATCGCATTTCCTAGTTTTTTCTTCTCTGTCTTGTTCATTTTTTCCCCTTTCCGTCTAGTTGATTTTCTTCTTATTCATTTTGTTAGATCACCAATTGTGCCAAAAGATTTATTCTTCTTCATTCCTTAGATCACCAAAGATATAGATGTTAGACAAGTGAGCCCAACACTGTATCTCGGGCTAAGACTTCCAGTAGTGTGTAACCCTTTCTTGCACTTAAAAAGGCAAAAAAAGGCTAAAATGATTAGGTTCACCAAGATTGGTAGATCAGAGTGCACAAATACAGGAAAGGGGGTATAACAGCATCTCCAATCAATCTCTCACTATGTCTCTTATTTAGAGACCCAAAATAATGTATTTTATTCGAAAAGCAACTTTTGAGAATCTAACTATTCTCTAAAACTCCAACCCAAATTCTCTATTTTCATCTCCAAAAGTTCCCTTCCCTCCAAGAGGGGAAAATGATTTAAATGTACATGTTTTTTTTTTTTTTTAAAATTATAATTGGACATATCAATTTTCATCTCCAAAATTTCCCTTCCCTCCAAGAGGGGAAAATGCTTTAAATGTACATATGTTTTTTTTAAATTATAGTTGGACATATTTAATATTAGTCTTATTTTGAAAGTATCATTAATATCTTTTCGTTGGAACCAATTTTACAGAAATTGAATCTATAATGTCAAAGTTATATGTATTTTAAACAGGACATGGTATTTTAATGTGGTATCAAAAGATCAAAAAGTCAAAATGGTGATTCAAGAAAAGAGAGAAAGGAGATGGTTCTCTATTTGGTGGGAGAGTCTTGAAATATAGAGAATGAAAATTGGGTCTCTATCAAGGAGACCCCAAATACAGATGGTTTGGAGTTGCTCTAAGAACTTATATTGAGGCTTGGAACCTGTGACATATTGACATCCTAGTACTAGAGCCCTGATAATGTAATACATCACTGGTTGTCCCAAAAGCGTGAGCTCTACCACTCATAAAAGTTCTGCTAATTGCAGGATGTTCATGAGAGGTATCGTACAGAATCCCATTCAGAGGCTACTGGACGCTTCAATGAACGTTTCTTACTGTCGCTTGCATCATGTAAAGCATGTGTAGTTATGGACGATGAGCTAAATATCCTACCAATTTCTTCTCATATGAAGTCAATTCAACCCGTTTCAGTTGAAGAGGTATCCTTCTCACTTTTTCAAACAAGTATGGGTTTTCAAACAATATTTCAGTACTGTACAGTTGGTTTTGTGTGTTTTGCTACCTATGCTACCTTGACTGCAAAATTTTCCACGATCTTCTTGAATGATAAAAGTTATGTGGCTTAGCCCGCTTCTCGTTGTGAAAATGGTTGCTATCCCGTAAACCTGTATCTATCAACCTTTCTCTTCTCCTTGTTGGTCGTTAAAGGACTCTGAGGGGTTCTCAGAAGCAGAACGGGAACTGAAGAATTTGAAAGAGCAACTGAATGATGATTTTCCTGTTGGTCCTTTAATGAGAAAGTGTTGCACACTTGACCAGGTATAGATTCTTTATTTGAATTCCATGGTAAAGACAAACTTTTCATTCACGTGGGTAGACACTATCTGTAGCTCTGCTCATTATTTACAACATTTGAATAGGGAAAAGCTGTCGTTACATTTCTTGATGCAATTTTGGATAAGACTCTTCGTAGCACAGTTGCTTTGCTTGCTGGTCGTGGCCGTGGCAAGTCAGCTGCACTGGGTCTAGCAATTGCTGGAGCTATAGCTGCAGGGTAATATGCTTAAAGCTAATCATAGAACTTGGGTTCTTGTCTCTTGCTCTATTTCCTTCACCCGTGTTTCCCATTGTTCGTTTTTGTAGCTCCAATCAAACTGATTTTATTACTTATTATTTACAATTACTTTCTCGTTTGTGTAGGTATTCGAATATTTTCGTAACTGCACCTAGCCCTGAGAACTTGAAAACTTTGTTTGAATTCGTATGCAAGGGTTTTGATTCACTTGAATACAAGGTAGGAGTTTTTTCCATCTCATGGAGTGCAAAGTGGTTTATTTTACAGACGTAAAAAGGTCATTGTTGGGCATGGGAAATTCCATATTTGTTTGAACTCCTTAACCTAGATTGTTTGGCTATATTGTTGAACTGTCACTTTTCAGAAATGATCATTTTCTCGTGAAACTCAACCAACGTACTGCTAGAGTCAGCTTTGGTGAACCCTCTTCTCCTTTTGTACCCACAGAAAGGAAAAAGGAAGAGACTAACACTAGAGATGGTTAAATTCTCATCGGGGATCTAATCATATTGGAGTTTGATGGTTGATTGGGTTTGAGTTTTGAAGATGAGAGCATTGCAGAATTCATACTCTATGATCATAGCTTCAACAAGATGAATTATGCTTTTGTATCAGAAACAGATGAGTGGCTTTTGTATCAGAAACATAACCTAATCGGGGAATAAGTATTGGAGAGGATTTTTATGGTGACAAGGCCTTCTGGCCTGATGGCCTGATAGTGGTCTCCCTCCTTCCATTTATTATAAAGATGTTATGCTATGATGCATCATTTCCACGAGCTTGGGACTTATGAGAAGAGCTTAGGTGCTTCTTTTGTTGCTTGGATTTCAGCTATGGGTATGGTTAAGGACCTAAAGGACCTCAAATCTATATGCCCGGTTGGATCTATTTACAAATTTTGGCGGGGGTCTTTATAAGTGTTTTTATTTCTTTTTTGGTATCTACAGTGTACGTAATGAGCCATTAAATACCGCTATAGATGATTATGTTCTCAAATGTGTTAATACATGACCTGTTGCTTTAATCCAGAAAATTAACACAAGAAACAGTTGTTCTGTGATCCATGACCTTTTATATCTTTCTGTTGTAACAGTTTCCTGCCTTGACATACCAATGTGACTATCTGTTTGCAGGAACACTTGGACTTTGATGTGGTGAAAAGTTTGAATCCAGAGTTCAAGAAAGCAACCGTGCGGATTAATATTTACAAGCAACACAGGCAAACAATTCAGGTAAACAATGTAGATTTATAGAAATAGTGTTGTAACAGGATTTTCATGGCTAATCCCAAATAATTGGGAGAAAGCTTTGCTTTGAATACATCCTTTGTGCTGTTCATTTGGTTGGTTTATCCTATTAAACAGGATACTTCTATTCTATACAACTTGTGAAACAGTATTTTTGATGAATGAAATATTGGAGGGTTTTCAATCTCATTTTTTGTTGATCAAGTGGTGCGTTAACATTTGATACTGCACAATTTGAATGGCTAAGGTTGTATTTATTATGTGTTCTGGCAGTATATACAGCCTCATGAACATGAAAAGCTATCCCAAGTGGAACTGTTGGTTATTGATGAAGCGGCAGCAATTCCGTTGCCAGTTGTGAAGTCTTTGCTTGGACCGTATCTTGTCTTCCTTTCATCCACTGTCAATGGGTATGATGCAATAGCGTTATTTTATGTTTTCATCGAAGTATATCTCAAGTATTGCATGGGACACGATCTTCCTCAATATAATTTGCATTCCTTGCCAAAATCCTCGGTTGTTTATTTAAGTCATTTAAGCATGCTTGTTATGGGTTTTATGTCTGGAAGTTATATCGATGATTCCTAGTTCTTTTAACTCAAAGGTATGAAGGTACTGGTCGGTCTCTATCATTAAAACTTCTGCAGCAATTGGAGGAGCAAAGTCTGACATCTTCCAGAAGTGTGGAGGGCTCCATCTCTGGTACTTCTTGCTTCACTTATACGTTCTAGCCTTCTAGGTATCAAGTATCTACATCCAATGCTGTATTTGCAGAACTCTTGACTGTTATGTGCTAGTACAGCAAGCAAATTTGTCAATATTTGTCAACATGTGTTGTCTCAATTGTCAGTTGTCTTTTTGTGCCTATTGCTTTGTATGAAACATACATTGTGTGAGTAGGGAACCTTGACTATCTATCGTTTCAGTTGAGATCAGCTGAAGTAATCTTGTTCAGCTCATAATAGGTCAAGCTTTCACACTGCCTGTGCTGTAAGACTGTAGTGCGGACTGCGGACATTCATTAAGTAATCTTTGTTCAGTGTTGTTCTCATTTGATTTAAGAAGCATACCTTATTTTGTACTTCTGGCCCCTGTTGAGATTTGCTGCTTCCACAATCATACAGTAATCTTTTAAGGCTTGGTCTTTCTTTTTCTTCTTTTTATTTATTGTCCTATAAAGTCGTAATCAAATTGGTGCGGTATGTGTGTTTTGAAAACTGAAGTATTTCAGCGTAAACATAATAGTTGTGATGATTGCTGTTCCAGGATAATGTTATTTCTTTAGCCACAAAAGGCTTATGTCTTCCATTTTTAAACTGGATCTCTGGAGTATTCTTTTCTATTGAACCACATATCATTGGATGTTGTTGATGAACAACATTTAATTACAAGTTTTGTTTCTTTATTAGGAAAGTTTCCTCATATCTCGGTTCCTTAAATGCAGGACGCCTTTTCAAGAAGATAGAATTGAGTGAGTCTATAAGATATGCGTCGGGTGATCCGATTGAATCGTGGCTTCATTCTTTACTTTGTCTAGATGTTGCGAATTCCATTCCTAATATCAGCAGGTTAGAACTTATTGTTAAAAGCATGCAGGTGAGGGCTTGTCCCCTTTATGTCACTAATGACTTCTCTTGTGAACTAATAGGCTGCCTCCACCTAGTGAGTGTGATCTTTACTATGTTAACCGGGATACACTTTTCTCCTACCACAGAGATAGTGAGTTATTTTTGCAGGTAACATATTACTTTCCTATCCATTTCCCTCAGTTGCAACCAACCCCCCCCGCGGCGCATCTCTCCCACGTGTGCTTGATGCTTATGTATTCTAATACTCGCAGCGTATGATGGCCCTATATGTTGCTTCTCACTACAAAAATTCCCCGAATGATTTGCAACTAATGGCTGATGCTCCAGCTCATCACTTGTTTGTTTTACTTGGTATATTTTCTCTCAAATAGTCCTTTTCTTTCTACCTTTACAGCAAGTTATATTAACTTATCTCTATGCAGGTCCTGTTGATGAATCCAAAAACCACCTCCCTGATATTCTCTGTGTTATCCAGGTTCGCTTCTTTCTTATGTGATGCATATCCACCCTCTATAGTTTTCCAAGCTTCAATTTGAAATAGGTTTGTGTCCATTCTATAATCATCTCTACATATTATTGTCCTTATTGTTCTGAAAATTTGAGATGCTGCAGCTCTGCTGTAGTGAATTATCCTTCTGCCTTTCTACTCTAAACATTCTGTTGGTGCAATGTTCTATACATTGTAACTAGATTCCATCTTTTAGTGGACCATGATGGTGAGCATCTGGTGAGCTTAATAGCTGAGATAAAGAAATTTATTCTTGGAAAAGTGGTTGTGACAAATTAGGCAATTCCTTATTGTGAGGGAAGGAATCTAATTTAAGAAGTCCCAATGTAATTGGCATATGAGTGTTCTGGATGTTCTTACTGTGTGTTCTACATGGCATGGGGGTAACAGAGTGCTGCTATGGTTTTACTTTTCAGCAGTTCTTGACCTCAGCATCAGAGTGCTGGTGATTGAGGAACTTGGGTAATTTTTTTGTTGGTTCTTTCTTTTGAGATGATTAATGTTAGTTGGAGGTAAATCGAGCTTGAAAGTGGAGCATCGACATTGTGAAATTACAAGTCCATGTTATGGAAGAAGTTGGGGTGAGGCCATTCTCGGTTGTGAAGTCGAACGTAATCACTCTAGAGAGAAGCTTGTAATATAAGATCAGGCTACTTGGAATATGGGAGACTGCTATAAAGATGAATGACGCATCTTGTGAACATCTAATTTGGGACTTGGACTACAATTCTGTAGGATTACCTTGATTTTATTCCCTTGGCACTCGTTTCAGTTTTTTTCTTCTTCTGTTGGTACTAGCTGTTGCTTGTCAGTAATATCCAACCGTATCTTCACTTTCTGGGGTTCCTTGGAGATGAGCTTGCAGCACTGCAATGCTAATGTTGACCAGATTGCGGAGTCTCAGTTTTTGGGTTCTTATAATTCTTTGTTTTCTATCCCTTTTGGAATGGTTCTTTGTAAAAATGTTTCACTTCATGGTCTCAGTAGTTGTTTGTGTAATGCTTGAAACCATCTCGTACATTATTGAATTTACAGGTCTGTCTCGAAGGGCAAATTTCTCGTAAATCTGCCATGAAAAGTTTAACAGGTAGTCATCAGCCCTCTGGAGACCAAATAGCATGGAAATTTTGTGAACAGTTTCGGGAAGCAGTTTTTCCAAGTCTTTCTGGCGCACGCATTGTACGCATTGCTACTCATCCAAGTGCAATGAGGGTAATCTTTATGTATCTATATCAAAGTTCAGCTCTTGGAGAATATTTCTTGATAGGATGTTGCCAAACATTCTCGTCAGGCCTGTAAAGAGTCATTTTCTTTTTTCTTTTGTTTCCCAGCTTGGATATGGTTCTATTGCGGTGGAACTTTTGACAAGGTAAACACCTTTTTTGATAGGCCACTTTAGTCTTGCTTTGACAGATGGTTCAACCTTATCAGTATCTTCATTTGCATGTTCTAGTTCCAACCTTATTTATGATACTGCATAAGACAGTGTACCTTAATTAGAATTTTCAATTTTTTGTTTTTCCTGTTGGTCAGTTTATGGTAATCCATTATACAATACTAAGCAAAAGACATAGTACTTGCATTCATTGTATTTTCTTTAATTGGATTATTACTTATTAAGAGACAAGAGAGCTACCTGAATTCAAAGAGAAGAGCCAAATATCAGACGCAACTCCTATACAGAATCCGAAATTGTATCTGATGATGGGTTTGAAATCCTTGTGATCCATCTATACTGAAGAAAATATAGATCAACCCTTTTATCTTTGAAATGGATACTCGTTAATCTTTGAGATAGATTGACCCCTCTAAAGTCTGCAGATGGTGCTTACCCATGTGAACCAAATCACATATAGAGTTTCCCAAAGCTAAGCCTTCTTTTCCCTCTTGTCCACCATTTTCCTTTCCAAGGAAAAATAAGTCCTTCACATTCATAATATACCGTCGCTGGAGGAAAAATATTTCTTGGATGTTGTTCTCACAATACAATTGGCTATCAAGTTGGAGGTTTAACCATTTAAGTGCCATGGTTTCTGTAATTCTATCAACAACGGTTGCAAACTAAGTGTAAAAGACTTCACCAATGTCCGTACTGGTGTTGTAGGTGTAATGAAGTGGGTGTCAGTAGGTCATTTTCTTACTCACTGCAGTGATAATATGGAGTCTGTTGCTGTCCTTATTTGAAGTGTGGGGTCCTTGTATTTTGTAGATTTTGGTGGAGTTTTTTGATTGGTGGGAAAAGATGCAAGACTACAAAAGAAGGAAAATTTGGCTGGTGGCCCCTTTATGGTATCCTAGACCTTATGCTTTATTAAGCATGAGGTGACCTTTTAAAATTGGTTTTACTCTGGCTCCTATTGGAGAAGGGACTAGTGATCATTTGAAGGAGTTGAAGTAACCGTGCATTACGTGTAGAGCAGATTTGTTGTATAGTTTTGAGTCAAAGAGAGGAATAAAGAGCCCCTACATTCATTCTATACTATGCATACACTTGGGAACTTTGAGTTGAAGTAAAAAGGTATAGTTGTGATGTTGCTTTCTCTTAGTAGCTCAGATGGTGCGGACCATGCAGCCCATTTGCACCGTTGTCGTAATAAACTTATCTGACCTATTTAAAAAGGAGTGGTGGAAACCTATGTAAACAGGTAAACTTTCTGGTGGCTTTGAATGGAATCTACATATCTTCAGATATGTCTAGAAGTAAATACAAGGAACGAGAAAGCCAAAGACTGACTTTGGTCTGCCAATTCTGCCTAGTGGACCATTGGGGTTCCCTTGAGTCCACAAGGAATGAAAGTGTAAGTATGAGACTTAAGTCAATGGAAGGGACTCTTGTGGTAAATTGAGGTAATTGTCCGCCTCCATTGAATCAATTGTCAAATTCTCTCTATTTTCTGCATTCATTATGTTCAAAAGTAGGAAATGAGGAATGTATCCAATTTGGGAGGATTTCAGAGGATGACTTCTTTTTTAGTTTTATATATTTTGTTCCCTCATTTGTACCATCAAGTGCATTTCTTAATGGTTCCATTCCTTCTATCACGTCTTCTCGCTTGACTCTGTGAATTGGATTTATACAAAATCTTAACTATCTTGAACGTTGGAATGGTTTCTTTGTTGACCATTCTTGATGACATTTCCATGGGAAGTAGTGTTACTGAAACGGAAGGGCATGGTCACTTCATTCTTCAGGCTTTTTATTGCTTGGCACTTTTTTGTATTTACACTAATAATCTAGGTTGCCTTCTTTTCAATTTCATAAGAGGATTTGAAGTGCGGTGTGCCGCATAAATTCAAGGCTTTATGTGGACTTTGGCTCATCTGTCTCTATCATGACACCTCTCAGAAAAAGAGACCTAATTGTATTCATAAGTCCAATGGTGTTATAATGTGTAGGAGGAAAAATGTGTCGGTAGATTACTTAATCTCGCATTACCGATCTGATACGGCTTTATGGGATAGGTTATTTCAGCCAGTGGAGATTTATTGGTGATTTTGGCTAACTTACACTCAAGTGTTCGTTATGGATTATAGAGGATTTGGAAGCGACAAACAGGAGTGTTGGTGGGTTATGTTGCTTGCATACTTTTCTGGGTGATGTGATTGTTGGAAAAGTGAGGGTTTTTTAGGGTTAAGGTTGACGGTGGAGAGACTAGATGGGATACGGTTTGCGACTTCACTTTTTGCAGTTTTCTATCGACTGCTTTTAAGGGGATTCTTTGTTTTTGTCTTTTTTAGAGGTTTGAGCACAGTTTTTTGTGATATATAGTTTGATGCTTTTACTGTCTTTTGTATTTTGTCCTTGTGGACTTCTTGTCATCCTATGCTATTGTAGTTTCTCTTTTTTCTCTGTTTTATAAAATTTTATTTTGTTAGCTTTAATAATTTATGGGAGCGACCATAAGTGTAAGATATGAAGGTTTGCCAAGGGTTTTTGATGGCTAGGTGATTGAATGCGTGGGTTTGAATATTTGATGGTGACCAGCTTATGTTGCAGTCCAAGTCTTTTAGAACAAGCTTTAGGCAATGGGTATGAGAGGAAAGTGTTACATGAAGCAGTGAACTAGCTAGTGTGTTGAAGAATCATTATCTGACGTTTAGCTTGAGATTGAGGAAACAAACACACAATCTTGGTAAGCTGGTACCGATAGAGAAGTTGTGGTAGTTATTTTGAATGATGCCGACCCCCTTTAGATTTCCTCTTCAACAGTTTTCACTTTGTTATCATTGTGTGTTTAATGTTTTATGATTGCTTCAATTGCAGACAAGCGCTTAACTGAGAGATTTGTCCAATTGTGTCTTTTGAAATCTTTATCCATATCCTTGATGATAGAGAGAGAGACCAAGTATTTCCATAGCACAAAAAAGAGAGAGAAAGACCTAGAACCTCTTGAGCTACCTGCGCCACTACTACATCAAAGTTTCAAGTTTCATCTGAAAAATAGTCTTGGGGAAAACATTCAAACATGTCAATACATGAAGTTTCTGCTGCAGCCTTAGGAATGAGACTACTAAGCACACAGCTTGTGGAAATGGATATATAAACATATTTTGTAGTTGATCTTGTTCTGGTGCATGTAACTTGTTTGACTCTCTCACATTTACAGATCTTTAGGAGATTAATAGTTGCAATCATTGCCTAATTTTTTCTGTCTGTAGGTACTTTGAAGGACAGTTGACTCCCATCTCTGAAGTAGATGTTGACAATGCTCCGGAGTCTCCTCATGTTAGGGTTACAGAGGCAGCGGAGAAGGTTTATTCTCAAACTTCAATATCTTTTGACCAGCATTCTCAAACTTCTATTTTAATTTGTCTATCTATTTATTCTGGATGTGTGAACGTTGCATCTTTATGTAGGAGATCTGCCCTTAGTTATGTCATACTGTAATAGTTCTTCCATTTGTGTCAATTGATAATAGATATATCCTTTTGCAAAAGAACTCAAGTGGTACCAGTTAAATCAGTTGCTGTATTATTCGATAGGCGTTTTTATGCCTGCATGCTATTTATTATCACCAGAAATGAAAAATATTAAGGAAAAAAAATGTATGCGTGGTGTTTACACTCCAATGGGAATTAATGCCCACACCTTCTATGATTTCTGATGACATCCCAGCTTTGATTTCTTTCTTTTCTGTTTTCCCTCAGGTTTCCTTGTTAGAAGAGAATATCAAACCTAGGACAGACCTGCCACCTCTGCTTGTACATCTTCGTGAACGACGACCTGAAAGGCTACATTACATTGGTGTCTCATTTGGGCTTACGTTGGATCTTTTCCGGTTTTGGAGGAAACACAAATTTGCTCCATTCTACATTGGCCAGATTCCAGTTAAGATCTTGAAATTTGCTTTTTCAGAATGGCCCTTGGGTCTATTACTTACTGTTCTAATATTTCTTCTGATGAATCATTGATTCAGAGCGCGGTGACTGGTGAGCATACATGCATGGTTCTGAAGCCATTGAACAATGATGATCTTGAATCTAGTGGTTTGGACCAATGGGGCTTCTTCAGTCCTTTCTACCAAGGTGGGTCCCTTATCTGAAGCATTATTTTGATAAATCCAGCTAGCTTTTCAGTTCGTGGACTGATGATTCATAGACCTCCCTCAGAATTCAGGGAGAGATTTATGGGACTATTGGCTAAAAGCTTCCGTGCAATGGAATACAAGCTTGCTATGAGGTTAAAAATTGAAATTTTAGCAGCATCAAGTATTGTCCCTTTAACCTGCTCATGAGACCATTAATCTTGCAGTGTGTTGGATCCAAAGATCAACTTCACAGATCTAGAGCCTGCTGCATCCACCATTTCAGATAGATCTTTGAAATCACTTGATGGAATTTTGACACCTTATGACATGAAGCGGCTGGAAGCATATGTAAACAATCTTGCAGACTATCGGCTGGTAAGCTCTTCACATGAGGGTTAAGATGTCATTTTTGTTCTTAACATTCTGGTGGGGTTTTTTGTTGTGCTAGCACCCCTTGGGTAAATACCCCGAATTGATGCATCAGTAACTTAGCCAAACAGATCCTATATCCTCTCTCTTCTCTCTCTCTCTCTCTCTCCCCACCCCCCCCCCCCCCCCCCCCCCCCCCCCCCCCCCCCCAAACAACCAAACAGTTGATTCTTCAAGCTTGGTTTAATGAGTTTCAAAGTATATTCAAGTTTGCTTTTTTATCAGGCAAATCGATCTCAAATAAATTCTAAATGAGCTGCCCTTGGGTAACTTAGGTTTTTTAAACATCATAAGCTGAACAAGTGAGAAGTAGCTTATTCGAGCTTGGTTTCGAAGCTTAACAAGCTTTAACAAAAATTCAAGTTTGGCTTGTTAGTGTAACAAAACGATCTTGAACGATGTTTTAAAAGAGAATACAAGCTCGAACTCGAGTAGCTTGTTTCGTTTGTCGCCTAATTTTAAGAAGAAAATGAGGGGAATCAGTACAAAAATTCAAGTATGCGTCTGTTATAGAGCACTTGAGAGTACTAAAACTGGTTTAACCTCTGGCTCTAGTTTTATTTTGGTCGTTGTAAGTATTAACTTCCACTAGATTTTTCTTGTTTTCTTTTTGGGCTTTCAGGTGTATTCATACAGATTAGTCCCAAGTCGTAAGTGGTTTCGGACGCTATTTATTAATGGGTGTTGTTAAAACTTAATTTGCAATTATTCGAAATAAAGAAGGATGCTTCTCTCTCTTTCCCAATCTAGGATTTTCTCTTCCTATTCCATTTTAGTGATGGCAATTTTTGTTCTGCAATATTTGGAAGCAATTTTTGAAAGGCTAAATCGATGACTCATACAGTGACACTCTTTTTAAAAGGCTAAATCGATGACTCGTAGTGGCTATACGCAGATTCATTTTTTTTGGTTCAAAGCTGCAAGTATGTGAAGAGAAATCACGTAACCATGGTATTATTCCAACTTGGGATTTTTACCTTTTAAGATTGAGACCTAAGATTGACATCCCAGATAATATACTTCTCCTCTCAAACTTCTCCCTGAAATAAAGGTTAAATCGCTAAACTACGTGGATATTCTATGTTGTATTTGGAATTATGTTGGCTTGAGTATTCTATTTGCACATGAATAATGGGTTTGATTCTCTTATTGCCTTATGCACAAGGGTCATTTATTTATTTCCTCGTGTCGGTGGTTTCTTGTACAGATTTGGGAGCTTGTAGAAAAAATTGCAAAACCATATTTTCGGGAAAAACTTCCGGTCACACTGTCATATGCCCAGGCCTCTGTCTTACTCTGCACTGGTTTGCAGGGGCAAGAAATCTCTTATATTGAGGTTTGTTTCTTGACTAATTCACTTACTGCTCATTTGAACATTTTTTGCAGAATCAAACCTGATTGATTGAAAAGAAATATTGTATCCTCAGTTCTTTTATCCCCTTTTATTTTTATTTTTTTTTAATCCTAAGTTCTTATATCTCCTTGACATGCAACAACAATGATACAATTTGCCAAGACAAGTTTTTAACCCAAGGATCCTTTTTTACTTTCGAAGAGATCTATTAGGCGATTTTTTTTGTGCTTAGACTATATGAGGCCTGCAGACTAACTTTAGTTAAAAAGATGGTGGATAAGTGGAGTACTAGGTTAGTTTGATAAACCAGTCTGTAGCTACGTTATTTACTTTTTGCCCGCATGATTTCCTCGAAAAAATGGATGCTTTCCATTAAAGCATCTGCACAAGGCAAGTTTCGGTGTGCTTAAGGATTCATGTTTGGGCCCTGAGGCTTGAATGACAATGCTCCTACTCAAATATGCAGTTTGTGTGGAAAACTGTAAAAAGAAAGGGAAAATAATTAGGCAAATCCATGAAGTGAACTTATCCGATGAAGCCTGTACCCCTTCATTTTTTGTTTGCAGGGAGAGATGAAGTTGGAAAGGCAGCAGATATTGTCACTATTCATAAAATCAATGAAGAAGCTCTACAGATACCTATATGGTATTGCATCCAAGGAGATTGATTCTACCCCTTCTCGACTGAGAGAAGTAAGTGAACAAGTTGATTGTTAAGAGTTTCTTTCCCTGTTATCTCTAGTCTAGTCATCTTGCACTTTATTTGGGGGAAACAATTAGAAGCTTTACCAAGCAATCAGATAGGGCTCATTTCTGTGCAGTATATATTTTATATTTCGGGATGGTCTGTTGCTTCACATTCCATGCTTACCTTAATATTTTCTACAGTTAAGCTTCAAGGTTTTCTATTTTCCCAGCCTTTTCGGTCAACAAAATGTAGTTTTCTATCTCACCATCTTTGTCTTTTATATTTTTATTTCCCTTTTCATAGCATTTCACCAGGTAAATATTTGTTCTGTTCCTTCCTTTTCTGTATTTAAGCACTATGGATCTATATTTTATTGTTGTTGTTTGGCTGACAAAATGTTTCTTATAAGCCTAACTGGGCATTAAGTCTCAATCAAATGGGGCAACGGTTTCTCATGCTAGCTGTAAATTTGTTTCCAGATTGTGTTGGAACCTCATGCTATTTCTGTGGATGAGGATCTTAATGAAGCAGCAGAGCAAGTCAAGGTACTCTCCTTCCCTCCCTCTCTATCTCTCACACACACGCACGCGCGTTCATGTGCACAGATTTTCAAATGCTGAACTGACTTGAGACCGTATCTAGGAGGGGATGAAAGCCAAGATGATGGAAGGTTCATTAAATCCAGAGTTACTCCAACAATATGCCATTGCGGACAGAGAAGCAGATTTCGAGAAGGCTCTTCAAAATGGAGGTGGGAAGGTTCCGCATGGTGGTGTGATTAGTGTGAAAACCACTAGAAATAAAGCTGAAAAGCATGAAAAACAGAGAGAGAGGCACAGTAGCGGGAAGAAAAGAAACAAGGAGGATGGCAGTTCCAGATCGAAGAAGAGGAAATCTTAATTCAGCCGGAAGATGAATCTTAATTTGAGATGCCTAGTTATTGCTTATGGAGGAGATTGAGTGGTGTATTTAAGAGGTGAACTTGACTAGCATTACGATCATCTTCTACGCAAAATTTTGACATAGCCGTGATATTTAAGTAACCATGTTGTTTCCCCCCAAATTTTGGTATATTAGTTTTTTTTTTTTTTTTTATATTTCCGCATGTACTCCAATTCTGAACTATTGTTTTGTTTTTGTTTCTATATGTAGTTTTATGTTCTTGGCCAATTCTGAACTCCTATCGTTTTGTTTTTGTTTCTACAAGTAGTTTTATGTTATTATTATTGGCAAGGCAAAAACGCACTCTAATACGTAAACAGGAGGTGAACGATGAAAAATGATAAAGGAACCGTTCAAGATCTCAGATGACTGTTCATTTAGAATGTCAATTTTTCTGTTGAAATGTATCAATTCTTGTAGAGTGGAAGCTTAGTTCTAGAAAATATTTACACAAGGGTCAAACTACCAATGAATATTCTGGCAGCTATAGTAAGCTATATCTTGTAGTAAGATAGTGGTTGGAGTTTGGACAATTCATTCAATGTCAGGTTCTCGCAACTCAAACTTGCATCCGGTGGTTCAAGATTTAGGCTTACATTATATCCTTTTTATATGAACAGGTCACCGGGGATCATTAATACCGATTTAAGGCAGCTTCACAATAGATTTGCAATTCTAGATAAAAAGAAAGTGAAGTCGGCCCTTAACAGCTTCAAATCTCTCAACCTGTTGGCAGATTGCCAATCCCCAGTTCTATAAAAAGACTGGAAAATACAAAAGAGCAAAAAATAAATCCAGTAGGAAGTATATCTTGCTTCCAAGTTTCTTTTTTATTCAAGCGATTATAAAACACCATCAGCTTATGCTTTTCCTCCCATTCAAACGGTAGCTGTTTTGAGGGTCATGACAGTTGGCAAAAGACAAGGGAAACACCAAGAAACAAGCCTAACTTCAGATGAAGTTTCGGATGTCTAATGACTTCACATCTACCATCTCCTCGTCCTTGAATTCCTCCCTGAATTACAGAGAAAGAAGAGGAAATAAATATACAGTTGGGCTGTATTTTGATACAAGAATTTGAGCAAGCAAATTGAAAAGGAAAATTCAAGGATGTATCACTTAGGATGGTATTTGGATTGAGGATTTGGCCAAGGAAAACTATAAGGAAATGGAAAAAGATTAACCTTCAATTTTTCCATTTTCTTTTCTTTTCCTAGCAAATCCTTGATCCAGATATCCCAATACAACATAATACAAGAAAGCATTGTTTCAAACTCCATTAAACTGCAACAAAATGATATTGGAAAAGTGTTCCCAAGAAATGGGAATTAAAGGATAAGAAAAATCAAGAACACTTCCCGACCAAAAGTTAAGGTGATGGTGTTACCAAGAAGGGCCTATCATATAGCAATCCTTATGGTCTTCTAGTTTGCTACTTTTTTCTTGTTCTTGATCGTGGTTGCTTGCCCTCCCTTTCCCCCTTCTTTGCAACTCTCTTAGCCCTTTTCTGGACTTTATAGACCAACTGAAGCCCTATTCTCTTTTTGACCTGCCTAGACCTTTCAAGGCCCTTCCCTTTTTGTCTATCCCCTATCTTATCCATGTGACTTCTTTTCTTACCTTGCCCCCCTCCTGTCACAATGGTGTGGGGCGTCAGAGGCTGTTCCCCGGGGCCAATTCAAAGAGCCTTAAGTTCAGCGCAGAGCATTTTGGTGGTTTGTGGAGAAATTACTTTTCAAGTTTCCTATGATGAGTCATCCAGAATAAAACGAAATAACTTTTTAAGTTTTCCTACGATGCATCATCCAGAATAAAACGATGGGAAGGGAAGGAGGGAGAACATTATATCAGGAGAAAAACCAAAAACAGAAACTATTTGAGGATCCATAATTTCCGGGGACAGAACAGAATAATCGAACACAAAGGCAAATCATTCACACAATTTTAGGAGAAGCAACACACCTTTTCTTCTGAGTTTCCATTGCCTCCAGAGCTTCCTTCTTGAGCTCCTCCAACTGAGCTTTCGAAATCTTGAGTTCCAACTGTTCTTCATACTTGGGCAGATCTTCCTTCCGAATTCCAAGTCTGATACAAGAAATATTTGTGTTATCCTTTCTCCAAAAAAAAAAAAATGTCCACTGAGGAAACCTAGAAAGCTTCAAAGCATCCAGAAGTCAACTACAATTGTGCATCTCAACTAGTGAGGCAATTCATGGGTTTGAACCTTCTGCAAGGCTACGATTCTCTCAACTATCGAGGCAAGTTCACCAATTCCTTCCTATTTCCTATTTTCCTTTAATTCCTTGTTTTGGTTCTTACATTTTCTTTAGTGGTTTTCAAATTACAATTGTGCATCCAATCCAAATATCTTGGACGTTCACCTTTACTCTTCAGATTTCGAAGGACTAGACAGATATGGCAAAGTCCAGCAGTAAAGACTGCAACAAATACATAATACCAGCGGACAGGAAAAACCAGTGATTGCCACATCCATGCTCAAGAACATGACAAAAATTACAAATAAGCACGTGTAAAAGGAGGCAAAAGGATTTCTACCGCCCGTCATATTACCACAAAGCTCAGTGGGTTAAGCAAAACTGACCACCCCTTAAGAAGTATTCAATTCACAAACTAATGCTTACTTTTTATTGATCTTATCAAACTCTGCCACAAGAAGAGCCATTCCTTTCTTGTCATTCCTCATGAGTGGTTTGTTAATTTCTTTTTCAACTTTTTCCAAAGCATCCATCATCATAGCCTCTGCACCAAGCTCATCAGTGAGGCCCCTCCTGCAACCAAAAATAGGAGATAACTGAAGCAATACAGGAAGAGAACATGCAACTCGTTTTTTGGTAAAGAACATGATACTAAGAGAAAATAGTGACTTATGAAACCAAACAAAATGTAGCTGTCAACTCAAAATAAATTTCAATTTTTAAAGAAGTGCAAGGACAAATCTGGACACAAAGGTACGCAATCACCCTATAACGTCATAGCAACTTAAACAAAACATTAAAGAATGGGTAAATTACACTGACCTCCCCTGAGGTTTCTGACAAATACAATGACCCTCTTGAGGTTTTTGAAATTGCTTTGACCTCCCTCGCTCTTCAAACTATTATGTAGTTACCTCTCCTATAGTTAAAATTAGTCTAACATCGTTAGTTAAGCTATTGAAACTGTATGGCATTTTCTTTCACAAACTAACCGCAATATAATTCCTATCACGTTCGAAATAGCCTGCCTAAGTTAAATTTTTGAGATTTTCCAACATTGAACCTCCGACAAAGCCTCAAATATTTTGCCCAAATTTCGACTTCAGAACATCTCAAAAATTTAACATAGGCTATTAACAACATGATACAAAGTCTGTTGCGATTCATTTTGTCAAAAAGAATCTCGAACTTGAAGTTTCAATAGCTTAACTAACGATGTTGGACTAATTTTAACAGTAAGAGAGGTAACTGCACAATATTTTAAAAAGCAAGGAAAGTCAAGAGTAATTTCAAAAATCTAATGGGGGTCAATGTATTTGTTAGAAACCTCAGGGGAGGTCAGTGTAATTCACCCTTATTGAAATATAGTCTAAAGATTTGCATCGCAAAAAGAGATCCAAGCAAGAATACGCCAGAATGGGGAGGCTCTTGGAACTCCCGATATTGCTTTCCATCACACCAAACAACAGACCTGTCGCCCTGTCCCAGATAGTTTGTCTCCTAATACCAAGTTTGATCAACAAAGGCTATTTAGGCAGAACACAAAAATCGTCGCCAAACATAGGAGAAAGAAGGCCAAAAATTCATGACCGGTAAACATGAAGGAAAGGTGGTTAACTGACTGCATTGAACTTGCATCTGCAACAACTACAGCCACCGGGGTCTATCTAAATCTAATAATCAGGTGATGTGGGGCCCCAATATCGCCAGACAAAACAAACAACAAATAATGCACGGCCAGCTTATCAATTAAAAGAATCTGCCTTGTAGGACTCAGCGGCTTGTAGAATGACTACCTAAAAACTACTACAGGTCTTAACACGTAAACAAGGAAATATTCACAGGCCCTAAACCAAAAGAATCTTGTATGTTAGCAGAGAATCTGGGTATCATATATTCACATTAAACTACAATTGTTTATCACTGCAGCTGGTTTCATATTTTATCACGCTGAGCATCAAATCTGAATGTCTCGTCACAGCTTACGTGCATACAAATATCTCAGATGTCAAGTTGGAGAACAGAACAGACACAAAGCAAGAGTCAAAGATGGGGGCACACTGACATATGGGAAACCAAATTTACCAGGGGGAAGAACATAATGCATGTACCTGATTCGTATCTCCTTCAATGTCAACAGATATGTTCGGGCATCTGGAATACCTTGTGTCCGTGTTTGAATGGTGTATTGAATTCGTTGAGATTCTGAGAACAAGTCTGCCCTGGAACATTTACAAGGGCATAGCAGGCAAAATGCATCATAATCCAAATTGCGACGGAGAGAGATAATATGCTTAATTCAATATATAGAAAACCAAATATGATCACCCTCAAACACATCTACGTATCCATTTTACTACGTAGTTTGGGGGCGGGAGTTGCAGAAATTCAGAATTTGGCTTGGGTCTTGATGAATGGGTTTCACTATGGCCTTGAGCAGGTTAGGGCATCTTACTTCTAAACTGGGTGTGATAGGATTGAACATAGCCTTATCAATACTGATGGATGAAAAGCCCAATCAATAGCTAATGTATTAGCTGTGCATAGTATCAAAGCCAAACATGGTCAACAAAGAAAGGTATTTAGAGTACTAAGACGTAAGAGGTAATGACAGCTTTTAGTTCGAAAAACAATATAGTCAGGACACTCGTAAGTTGTCAAGGTCAGTACCAAATTCCTTCTGTCAGACTTGGCTCTTGGTGTTCACTTTTCTCCTTCCTGCTCTTTCCTACATCTTCAATTAAATTGTCCTCGCTGTTTTTCATCTGTCATGTTTATTTTCCATTTGTACTGAAAATGGAAGGGATTTCAATCTATGTACGGTGAACATTCTACGAATTAAGTAAACCATATATGGGACTTGAGTCTGTAAATAGACATTTACGAGGATGTGCTTGTTCTTCCTAAAACCACATAATACATTATCTGTTGGAAAAAGCCAATTTTATATATATATAAAAAAGGAAAAAGATTAGAGAGAGAAATAAAACAAAGAACTTACTTTTCTCTAACAGTCTTCATGACCTTTGCATACTGCTCTACGGCGGCTGGACTCTCAGGATCTATGGTGATCTTTTCCTTTCGCAATATCCCCATGGCTGTCTCGAATTTTTTCTTCACCTCCAAGAAAATGTTCTTCAACATCTCTTTTTGGATCAAATGCAAGTTATTCGTTAGAGATGGTTACTAATTTCCCCCACAACCAATCAAACCACATCCATAAAGTGCTAGCAGCGGTCAAAAAAATATACAAATCAGTGGTTCCCAAATCTATTGAAAAGCTAAGAACTGCATCCATCTATATTTTTGGACATTGGAAATATGATGGACAATCAGGCATTGCCTGCTGGTGCTGGGTGTCCCCAATCCACTTCAAAGAGACGAATTTCCAGTCAAAAGGACATGACTTATGAGCTCAGAATAAACCTCAGCAAATTAGGAAGCAGTTTTATGTCATGTTTTTCAGCACATGAACGAGCTTTGCCCCCAGATACCATTACCAATTGAACTCATCGGTAACTAGTTAATTTAGGTGCCGCCTCTGTGTCACCTTACATGTAATAGTCACTAAGAGTTATTATATCTTTTATCATCAAGAGCAAAACATCAGTGACAGTGTGTTAGCAAGGGAATGAAAGATTTTTCATCATTATCAAAAGCCAAGAATTTGGTGCTTTTCATAGAGTCACAAAACATGATTTCTAACAATAGATATACAACAACCCTAATTTAATCAAGATAGGTCAACTGAGATCACGTGTCTGAATCAAAGGCTAGAAAGACTATAACAATCCCTGGTCAGAGTTGTTTCAATGTCTTGCCCACGGCTGGACTAATTTCAAAACACGCACAAGCACAAGTGTGAGTACCACAGATTCACACATGCATATACATAAGAAAGCTTGCATTTCGAGATAAAGTGTGCATTTAATTATTATGAAATGCTTGATAATTCTTGTACAGAAAAAGAAAAGGAACAGAAAAAGGATGAAAGGAAATTGTATATAAACACTAACCATCTCCTTTAAGAACTGCAGGAGTAGCTTCCTTGGCAAAAAAACGGACAGGAACAGCATGCTCTCGCTGCAGAAGGATCTGGCCACCAGACAACTGTGTAACCACAATAAAATAGATGTGACTCAATTAAAACAAAGAAAAGGAGGTGCAGCAGATAGGGTGAACAGTGTTGGCCAATTCATACAACTGTATAAACCATAAAAGACAAATCTACAAACGAGGACGGTTGTTAGTCAGTTAGTCCTTAACAGTATGAAGCTTAGTAGGAGGAATCCCATACAGGATGGCAAGTCCACCTCAGAACCTATACCACGATCTCCCCCCCCCCCCCCCCCCCCCTCCATCAAAAAATGAGCCCACTCCCAACTAAAATAGAACTTCTTAGACATATAAATCCCAAAAGAGACCAAAGTGAAAAAAACCAAGCAAGAAGGAAGATTAAGTAATTATAAGTTGGAATAAAAATATTATCCCCAATTTGCTCAAATACTTAGTGTAAAAGTAATTTCTACTTGCATGTACTGAAATAATATTTGAATTTGACATGTACTACATACTATAATATTTACTTGTATTATGTATTGATATTTATCCCGGCCCTCTCGAACAAGGAGCTTCTATGATCCTCCACTTGCCCGCCTTTGCCCCTGCTCCACTCCCGCCTGCACCCCCACCCCCGCTTCATGCGACTAAGGCTTGAAGAAAGCAAATACTCAAAAAGACAAAGCCACCATTTGGGGAAAGGTAAAGTAAGTGAGATTGGATCAAAATAACCCAAGCCGATTGGTGATGCAATGAATGCCATAATTTGATATTCAAAGTGAACTTCTATCCGTACTTCTTTAGAAAAAATTGACTTCACAGAATTTAAATCATATGCTACTTTGGAACAAAAAAGATGTTACAATGCTTGTTCATTCCAAACAAGCACAATTCAAGTCAAAATGGTCTTGTCCAGTCTAGTAACAGTGGGTGACACCCTTTCCAGTTGAACGAATATGCCCTCAACAAACCGCAAGTGTAACTTCATAGCTCTCATCCAAGTTTCATTCCCAAGCTGATATATGTCCTGACCTTTGTAATTATGTTCCACTGAATCCACTGTATTGACGCATTTAAAAAGAGACCTTTTTAAACTGAAAATTGCAGTCCATGGTGGGAGTTCAGAATGTAGGTATACTGCATCCGTAAGGGAGTTAGGTTGCATACTGTTATAATAAGTAATTTCTACAATGTTAACACTAGTCTGAGTCCAGTTCCCATGGTTTTTTATATTAAGCAAAATAAGAAAATAGAGAATTCCCCTATACTCTCCTCAACATCACATAATTGCCCTGCTGAACAAGTAGCTGCCTTACCACTTGGCCACGCCCCATGTCAATTTATATTCAACACTACTAAAGAATAATGTTGGTATTGGTTGGTGGTCAATTCGAGTCCAAATATCTAATTTATAGAATCGATTCGATAGTTGCTTAGGGCCATTTCAATTTCTTGTGGAAGTAATCATGTTGCCAGTATTTCAACGGGATGTTTGTCCATGTTAAGCTCATGAAATACTTTCTTCCTCGTAACATTTATACCCTAAACAAGATGAACAACGCACTATCATTTGCCTCAAGAACTCACATTATGGTACTCGTTCATAACTTGTTATTCTTCCATTCATTCTTCAAGTATCATTTAGCTCCCAACAATAACAACATGGGTTCAATTCGAGGATAGATACCAAAGGCGCTTCACGATTATAGACACAATGTCAACTGAACTCAACTTTCAAGAATCTGATAATATCTAGTTCTCTTCTATCTTTCTCTCCAAAAACCAGACAGAGTGTTAAATGAAAGTCCAAAAACATTTTCTCTAGGATAAACACACAAACACGTACCCACTCCCTCTTCCTGTGCGTTTTAAGACCAGAGTCAGGGAAATCAGGTTTTGAAAGAATAGCAGTGAATTTTCTCACACCGCTATAAAAAAATATCAAGAGAATTGAAAGCGAACTACGGACAATACGCCACCAATAATGTACAAAAACTTCAAAAATTAAAAATGTTGTCTGCTCGCGATTTAAAATCCGCACAAATCCAATAAAGACCTAGTACTCAACAGACCACAACTAAGCTTTGACCATCTATAACATCAATACCTAGATTATTCGTATAGTTCTGATCGCCCGCATCACCGCATCTCATCTTCTACATTGAATTCCAACAGATCACATTCTAACTCGAAATCTCTAACCAATCGAGGAATGAGGTTTCACATTAATGCAGAATCTACAGAATAAGAATCAGGAAAACAAAATACGTATACATCACTACATCAGTACATCTATCGATATAGAAATGGAAATGAGGGAACCTGCTTGGATTTGGATAAGAGGCGAGAAGCGAAGGCCATGATCGGAGCTCACTGTTCTTCGTCTACGAGCCGTTCGTTTCGGTCTAGGGTTTGGGTTCGATTTTGGGAGGATCGCTAGACAGTAATTGCTGTGTGAATTTTACCAAGCGGACAGCGGTGGTGATAGTGATAGCGTGTGGGTACCAAAAATGCTAATTGGGGGCCCGAAACCCCCACTGATCAGGGCTTTGCAGTTTTGTGGGTGGAAAATTGGAAATTGCTCTCTCTCTCTCTCTCCCTCCCAATTTCTTTAATTTTTTAGCGCCCCACACTCTTTCTATCTCTCTCAAAGTAATATGAATTTTTACATTAACAAATGAACATTAAAAAATATTATTTTTAAATCAACAAATATTTTTGTCTTTATTATTTTATTATTTTTTTATATTTTATGCCCAAAGTAACAAAAATAAAATATACCAAAACAAATTTTTGTGAATAAAAATACAAAAATTGGATATTTTGCATCATTTTTTAAATTATTAGTTATTATTATTATTAATTTTTTGCATCAATCGTTGTTATTTTTATTTTTTGTTGATTTATGAAACAAAGTTAAAAATCTCTTAAGTTATTTAAAAATATTTATATTCATTACATGTCCTAATACGTCTAATCTTGGAGAGAAAAAAAGTAACCGACACTACTCATCAAATTCTTTCAATTGTGTTTTCTGAATTTTATTGTCAAAAAATTATTAAAAATTTATCATTTATTTAAAAATTTATTTCATGACTAATTGTGATCTCAAAATATTTCATAAAAAAGTTTGTTGAATTGTGGTAATAAAAAAATATAAATCAACAAATATATTACCATAATTCAACAGTCCTTTATCAAAATATTTTAAACTCATAATTAATCCTGAAATAATTTTTTAAGTAAATAGTTTATTTTTAATATTTTTTGATAATAATATTCAGAAAAAAAGAGAGTTCGAATAAGCGGTGTCGGTTATTTTTCTTCAAAGTTAGGCGCATTACGACATATGATGAATGTGAATATTTTTAAATAATTTAAGAGATTTTTAACTTTGTCTTATAAATCGAAAAAAATAAAAATAACAACAATTTGATACAAAAATGAATAGTAATAATTAATAATCTAAAAATGATGCAAAACATTCAACTTTTGTATTTTTATTCACAAAAATTTTATTTTGGTATATTTTATTTTTGTTACTTTGGGCATAAAATATACCAAAATAATAAAATAATAAAGACAAAAATATTTGTTGATGTAAAAATGATATTTTTAATGTTCATTTGCTAATGTAAAAATTTATATTGTGTGTTAACTTTGCGAGAGAGCGTGGACTAAAAAATTAAAGAAATTGAGAGAGAGAGATGGAGAGTAGTTTCAACCCACCAAAAGGAGAGGGCCCCCCATTAGTAAGGGTTTCGGGCCCCTAATCCTTACTAATAGCATTTGTTTCAAGAGCGTTTGATGCACGAGATTCTAATCGAACACTTAGAAGTTCTCCACCACATATGGGCGATTGAATGAAAATTTTTGAGAGTAATGTTTGGTAATTTTGTTTAGGAAATAATTTCAGAAATATTATTTAATTTATTTTTTAATCATTGATAATTATTAAATAATCATATTTGTCAATAATTAATGTATTAAATAACCATATTTGATCTCATTTTAGTTGTATTTGATACTATTTATTTGATCCTTTTGACCGTATTCTTTAAATTTTATTTTCAAAAAAAATTTAAAAATTTACTGTTGACTTAAAAAAATATTTCGAGATTAACGAACTCAAAATTTTAAAATAAAATTTTTTATTAACAAAATATGTGCACAAAACTCAAAAAGAAAAGAGAGAAGAGCGTCTTAAAAATACCAAAAAATTTAACTCTGAATTTTTTCTAAAATATTTACACCGAACAATGTTTGAGAGTATTTTTCTTAAAAATTAGTTCAAAAACACCCAAACGAACACATCCTAAAGTGTCCATTGATTCATGTTACTGGTTCTCCATTGTTTATGCACTTTCAATATTTCAATCTCTTAAAAAATAAGTTTTATTTTTTAATTTGTAATTTTTTTAGTAAAATATGAATTTTATTTGGTAGATCTCAATTAGTTCAACTCGATAATATTTTTATAATTATGAAAATTATTATAAATTATTCAATTTCGATAACTTTTTAAAGACATGAATATCAAAATTAAATAAAAAAATGGGGACCGAACAAGTATTATTCTTTTCCTGACATGCACTGTAAAATTGTATGATTTTCAGCTGCATTTGTGCTTTTGCCATTTTTCCCTTAATTACTAACAGTGATATATAAATTTAGGGAACAGAATAACTGAAAGGCCGTGTAGAGAAAACTATTTCAGTTTTAGTTGCGTACATAAATCTGTTTACACAAATTTTCCAAAAAATGATGTAAAAATAGTTAGGATTCCCAAAAACTGATGTCTTTCGTTTGATGAGAAATAAAAGGAAGTATCAAAAGAGCTTCGCTTGGCTAGTCTACTTCCGCTGCCAAATGCCTCATTTCTCTTCCCTAAAATCTACAGCAAACAAGTGAGAGAAAATTCAAACTTACAAAAACTTAAACAAATTTACTCTTGACCTGGTCAACCACGATCATTCCAAAAAACAGAGAGTGCAAATATTTTTTTTTCGGAAATACCTTATAATGATTTGTCAACACGACTTTTATCCTGAATCTACAGGACGTATTCCCTCCGCAGTAAGAAGTCAGCCATTGAGGTAAACCCAATAATGTGTTGAGCTTTAGGTACACGTAATGGTCCAGAAGTTGGGGATTAGCTCAATAGGAATGTGTCGTAGATTCAAAGAAAAATCTTAAAAACAAATGCTTATATAAATATACAGTCACAGGTTTCTTAACCAGAAAATTACAGCCTCAAAACAAACTATGTTTTCTTGATCTGTATAATGATCTAACTTCAATCTTTAATCTTTACAAGGATTTCACATCTCAGCAGCAAATGATTTACCACAACCACAGGTTTGTGTAGCATTCGGATTCTTGAAAGAGAAGCCTCCGCCAATGAGTGCGTCACTGTAGTCCAATTGCATCCCATAAATAAAAAGAAGGCTCTTCGGATCGCAAACTGCGGAAAGAGAGCACACAGGATCTCAGCAACAACCAATGGAACTAGTGAGGTAACATCAGATGTTATCCATTATCTAAAAGCTTATCAGAAACATAGAAAAGGATTTGGCTATGTTATGCAGCAGGGCCCAATTGAAAATAGTGTGGTACATCACAGGGTCGATAAGGGTGTTTTCATTTCTCGCATTTAACATCCTTGAACACAAAAAAAGTACGCCATACGCATTAATGGGTGTCAAGGAGGGGTATATTGGGTACAGACTTAACCTTTACTATTAAATGCACAAACTGGTTGTGCTCAAACTTGAACCCAAAACCTAGAGATTAGTAGGCTTATATATGACAATATAAAGCACTGAAATCAAATCCCAAAATGTGAGACTGCCAGTTGAATGTCCGATGGCACCTTGCCAACCCTAGTATGCTGCCGGCATACTTAACACACACAAGTCAGATGAGAAGTGGTGTTTCTAGTGACAGACGGGTGAGTAACGCGTAACAACATGCCCATGGAGGGCAAGCTTAGTCATCCATCAGCTCCTCTCGTAGATCAGTGCAGTTCTACGAAAAGTCTAAGCACAGTTCACTCACGTTGATCAACGAATGTTGTTCAAGTAGAGAATGCCATGCTAACAGAGAAGAGAACAAGTTGCTGCCATGTCAAGCTAGAGGGATTTGAGCCGCTCTAACCAAATTTAAAATAAGGAAAGGTGAACGTAACATCGAAAACTCTTTACAAGCAGCAACCTTGGAGTGAGTTCTCCAGTTCTCAATGCATACAAAGAAATGGTGCTCTCTCTAAACATCTTGCCCGTAAATGATACTCAAGGCAGAGTAATCGAACAGTTCAAATTAATTACGATTTTATATGATCACAATAAAGCTTCATCTCAAGTACTTCAAGTATGCTAAGTATTTAAAAGCTTCGTCCCAATTTCACATTCTATACAAATTCCCATTAGATTATTGGAGGTTCCAACCATAATTACTCTTCTGACAACCTCATGTCCATAGATTCCACTTGTTGCATCTTCATCCTAAACAAAGAACTCGGGACCCTTTACAGGTCTATATGCACGTAACAGTATCATAATCAGTTGTAGTGTTTCTCATCATTGTCCCCATTTTAAATATGTCTTATCAACCTGGCCAATATCTTTCAAATCCAATTTGCTTCATGACCCACCACTCATTGTCAGCAAATAAATTAGCGAGTGGAAGTCATTAGTACATGTTCCTACATACCTGAACAGATAACTTTAGCGTTAAGAGGGAAATTCATGTTCCTACATACCACACTTATTTCATAACCAATAGTGGCGTCCTAAATAGTAAGTTAACCATTATAATCAGATGGAAGTAACACTAAGGAATGGCATTGAAGTTAGAGAGCATCAGTGAAATGCAAAAGTCTTCATCCAACGGAATAATTATGTTCAGAGTTGAAAATATATTATTCCACATTGTAACATCAGCCATTACTATTAAACTCTCAAGCTCTGACTGACCAGGATAGCAACTATGTTGAACCTCTCGTCAAAATCGCTGAAGGAATGGATGAAGAATGGTAATGCTTTATTGGCAACGTCAAATAAGGAAAAACGGTGATGAAGGCTTACCAATAACAAATCCATTATATTCAATGATGGAATCATCTGGCCTAGCATTTTCTCTGCTCTCGAACTCCATTGTGTAAGACATCCCGGAGCATCCACCCTGTTTGACACCTATTCTTAAGCATAAATCTTCATTCCGTTCAGATCTCATCTTACTCAGGTGCTTCAGCGCATCATCTGTCAAGCCAACGGCAGGTGCAACCCCCCCAGATGTTGGCGGTGCTAAAGCATACAATTGGACATTCATGAATTCATACTTCTAGATAGTTTACCATAGTTCATTTCAAGAGAACTGAATAAATCTAACTAAAGGACTTCAATAAGCAAAAAAGACCAAGAAGTACTACAAAATCGTTGTATTTCCAAGGCAAAAAGAAAACTGTTTCAGAGTAAAGTTGTATTGCTTCTTGTTATAGAATAAATGACGAAGAATTGGGATCTCTTGCTCGAATAACAGTCATAAGACAACTTGTTAGAGAATCTAATCAATCCCTTATTGCCGGGATAACAGAGGGTTGATTCGAGGGACCTCTCCAACTAATAGCTCGAGCTTTCGAATTGATTATAAAGTTTTTATATAGTATCGTTCAGACGCATTCCACCTCGGGATAGCAAGAAACTAAAAAGCAAACAGACCCAAGAAAAAGGTTGCAAGGATAGACCAAAAGAGGTACAAGTGACAGCCCTAGTTAACACTATATATTATCCAGGTGATCACATAACCTACACAATAAAGCCCTTCGTCTAATAGCTTAAGCTTTTTGGTTTGATCAATAAATTCTAGATGTCCACGTGCCAAACTTACTTAGCTAGAAAAGTATATAGGAAACCTTCTGGAAATGCACCAGGGCATTATAAGAGGTAGTTCCAACATTTGCCTACTGGACGCGCCATGATGCCTCTTATACTTCCACCTTTATTGACACGACTCTTTGCACTTCAGTCATGTTTTTTGAGAACTCTATAATATAGAGTTTAAAATAAGAACATATTATTCTCCTAAGCCCTAATGCATCACCTAAATCCCCAGGCTTTGATTTCGTCACTAATGCTGCAGCTACGACCTACAGCCCACCATATCTAAAAAATCTACACCTTTTATGCTTGCCCAAACAAAAAGTAGCAAAATTGTTTTCTTCAGAACATGATTAAAAAAGAAAGTCGGGAAAAATAAACAATATGCCTGAAATTTGGTGTTCATAATCGTATACGTCGCTTCAATTTATTGGCAATGGAATTTAAATTCGTTAATCTTGCTTGCTGAAAGTATGTATATATCAAGTTGATATGTCCATGTACATAAGAATATTGTAATAGTACCTTCGATTGAAGCCGATCGAATACTTAAAGGCTTTGGGCGGCTGAGATACGCAGGTGAAGATCGGAACGAAATCGAAGTTGGAGCCTGAGGTAGGGAGCTTGAATTCTTCGGAAGAGGGAAGATAGAGGGGCAGCGTACGGTCGCAGTGAACGCCATCGGAGACGCCGAACGCAACACGAGCGAGCGAGCGAGAGCGAGAGAGAGAGAGAATGAATATCTTTTAATTTCGTTTCAATATATACATTTTTGGGCAGTTTATAATTTTTGAGGTCCCTGTCCAATATCCAATAGGCTATAATAAAAGAAGAAAAATTTTATAAACAAAAATCATTTGTGTACACTTAAATATATATTTATTTATGTTTAAAGCTATTAAATGCACGTAAAATCATGTAATAATTTGTGTTTCAATACTTTAAAAAAAAAAATAGAAGAGTAGTTTTATTGTTAAAATCATGTAATAATTTGTGTTTCAATACTTTTTTTTAAAAATAGAAGAGTAGTTTTATTGTTCATAGTATGCATATACACTTGATTATGTACCATTAGTATCTTCTCCTTTCCTATTGTGCTAGTTGTTCGTGACCCTTAGCTTTTAAGAGCTCTTGAAGACCCATCAATTGCATTTTTGTGTTCTTTTTAACTCAACAAAATCTCTCTTGGTCCAAACTGATTTTGGGTAAAGCACTCTCATACAACAATAAGAAAAAGACTCATTCTGGTGAGGTACGGCGCATAGGAAGAAATAAATTCATCTTTTAAAAAAGTAAAGAATAAAAAGAGCTCATCCATAGAAGGTAAGTTGGAACTAAGGTGTAGCTTGAATTTGAAACCCTAAGCATTCAATCCTACCAAACATGATTGGTTATTTCTCGATTGAATTAAGGGAGTATTCTCATTCAGCATGAACATAGGTGAGAATCTGAGGGGAGTTTTGGTACATTAACTTTAAAATTTGGGCACTGTTTGTAACACAAGTAGTTTTCAAAAAAAAAAATTTGATTGAGTTGAGCAAACTCAATCTGGTTTGGTTAGGGTTGCAGTTTAGTTCATTGAGAAGCATCACCATTGTGTGATGTCCCAACACCTCTTGTTATCACATACTCGTGTGCACTCTAAAACTTAATGTATAAAGTATTAGAACATGACACAGTGGGTGTTAATTATTATTATTGCGTAAAAGTTGTGAAAGAGTTAATATTGATGATTTTGGTTTGCACATTATCTTCCTTCTTCCTCAAAGAAAGGACTAACCTCTCCTTCTCTTGAGAGAGACGAAGAGGAAATGTTATCTCCTATTAATAATTTGTTATGTATATGTATAAGAAAGACAGAAAATTAATATAAAATAATATGATAAAAAGTTATTTGTTTTATGAACGAATTCTAGTAACCAAGCAATTAGTGAACAAGTTGGTAGAACACAAATACTTACTGATCGAGATTTGTGTTGAACACAATCTCTTTAAGACAAAATACGCCATTCTTACGGTGCTACAAGATGAATTGGCGTCTATATCCTAAGATGCAACAATTAACGCTTGTAGTGATAGCACTACAAACTACTAGTCTGTCGAACCTGAATATGTACTGCACTTCTCTCTCTCGAACAGAATTATGCAGCAGTATGATATGTAATGCAAGAGTATTGGACACGAAATTTATTGGATGCTCAAATGGTATGAGAAGCCTCTAATTTATAAGCAATGGAAATGTGCAACTCAGTCCAAGAGTTGCACTAGTTTGATCCCAAAAGGTAAGCTGGTTCGATTGGATGCGATGGTTCAACCGAAAGGTCATAGCCGTTCGGCTTTAAAACAGTCAGAACCAACTGTCAAATTCGGTTCTGTCACATGGGCCAGAAACGGTCTAGTTGGGTCACGTAGGCTAGAAATGGACGGGTTTATCCAAATGGACTAACCGGATCTAATAAATAAAATTCTAAAAAGAAATTAATTTAATTAAATAAATTTTCGACAAAAAAAATATTATCTAAATGACTAGGACCCGGCTCAGTCGGTCGACAGCGCTCGTGTGGTAGTTTGGGCCAAAGTCCATGCTACCTTCATTCTTTCCCATCCACAAAAGTGGAGTGCCCCTTATGACCTTAACCCTTAACTAATGTTAAACTATATAAGCCACTTAAAAGTTCTACATTTTTCTATGTGGGATTAACATCATTTTCACTCAAAATTATCAATCTTTGGTGCCTACTTTAGATTCAATTTCTAATTCACACATAAATGATTTTGCCCAACCAAATATACAATCTTAAGCTCCATTTGTATGTAAACATATTGCCATTTAGATCCACACATAAAATTACGTAGAATTCACTTTTATTTTAACTCAAACTTAGCAAAAATTATGTTTTCCAAACCATTTTCCCAACAGAGAAAATGGTGAGAAAAAATATCCAAATTAAGAGGATCGAGAACTCAACGAACAAACATGAGGCGATGATTCTCTCTCTGTCTCTCCCTCATACACATACATAGAGAATTTCTTCCTTTAAACTCTCTAAAATGGATTACCAATAAAAATGTGTTCAACATTCCCGTTTAACAAGTACTAATTAACTTAAGAAAACTTTTAATCACAAAAGGAGAGTAGGTATTATCAGACTGACAGAAGAAGATGACCAAACCTGATCATGTTACATTACTTCAAATAAAAAATGGCAACTACTCAATTTAAAAAGGAAAAAAAAGAAAAAGAAAAAAGAACCACCACTCTTTAGCTAGCTTTCTTTATGGTCAACTGAGACACTGTGAGAGAGAGAGAGAGAGAGAGAGAGAGAGAGAGTTTTATTAAAAAGAATGAAGGATTATGCAAACCAAAAAAAGTCAACAAATTATGCTTGAGTACAACCAGCTTTAGCATGCACATCGTCCACTGTGTTCAATTTCTGAAATTGATTCTTGGATTCCTTGGGTATACCTGAAAAGACAAATGCTAATTAGACCATAATTAAGCTGGTTTTTTTTTTTTGCTAATAATTAAGCTGGTTGGTTAATGGCATAACAAAAATGTTGTAAAACAGCTTTGAGAACTTTGAGGGTATTTAATTGGGGAAAAGAAGGAGATCTCAAACTAATAGAAAGTAGGGAAATCAAGATTAAAAAAGTGGAAAAAAAATTAAAAATTAAAAATTAAAAATTAAAAATTAAAAATTAAAAATTAAAAATTAAAAATTAAAAATTAAAGGACCGATGGATTTAATCTTGTGAAGTTTTTCATTCGTTTGATAAGATACGCTCTACTTTCCAATCTTCCATAATGACTCTCTACTTATATGTTCTTTTTTTTAAGCGATAGCTTTTAAGCGTCCGATCCAAATCTGGACAATCTTCTCTTGATCAAATGAGCGAGAACGCGAGAGGCAGAGTCACCATAGTTAAGTGATGTTTTCAAGTAGTTCAATCTAATAGTGAGATGAAAAGAAGAGTTGTTGAAGAGTAGTTTTTGTCATATCTATCTTGAGATTGTCCCAATTTATCAACGGGGGACCCCCGAAAGGTGAGTAGTAAGCGGCCCATAGCTCATTACTTAATAAAGGCAGGAATGTGGGGCAAGAACTCCAACCAACTTTCGAGAGCTTAAAGTTAAGTTAAATTGGGCTTATAAACTCAGAGTGTCTGGACTAATGTATGCATAACCTCTGAGGGACTAATCTCACCGTCCACTAACGGATAACGGATATCCCAATTAAAGTCAGAGTAAAACTCTATATGGACTGGCCCATAAGAGTTTATAGCACCCGAGAGGGTTTCGAATGTGATACCTTATAAGGCTCCCTAAGTTCCAAGTCTTGACCACTACGACAACCCCTTGAGGCTGAAAATGACGAAATCATGGGGCGAATAGCAAATGAATAAGAGCACCACATGATCAAATCAGTGAAAATTCACTTACACTAGCTGCCCATGTTGGTTCAACAGTGCAGTTTTTGCAATGCAGATGAATGCATCATCCACATTGTAATTCTCTTTAGCTGAAGTCTCAAAATAAGGCATGTTTCCTCTGGAAGCACACCATTCCATTGCTGTCTTCTCAGAAACCTGCATCAAAGTAAAGGATATATACTTCAAATATATGCCAGCAAATGTGATAAAATAAAATATACTTCACAAGTGGTTCAACACTTACAATTCTGCTGTTTCCACCATCAACATCCACCTTGTTACCGACTAGAACGAATGGAAACGTATCAGGCTCCGTTGGATCTGCCTAGGGTGACACCAGAACCAATTATCAAATCCAGAGGTAGTAATTGCTATTTTTGTGATAGAATTTATACAGATTTTGGCCTGTTAGCCTACTGATTAATAAGGCAAGAAAGTGAAGGAATTAGAAGGGACTTTCATGTAGTATGAATCTTCTTCACTAAAAGAGAGTGCACTGGCGGATAGTAATTCCATGGTGTCAAAGCACCCTAGCTAACACCATGAAGAAACCAAAAGGAAAACGTTTGAATTGCATATCTGATCAAACAAACCAAGCTACTCGAGCTGAAGCTTGTGTTTGCTGGGATTCTTGAAAGAAAGCTTGAACATTTTATTTACCGGGATTCTTAAAAGAAATGACACTTTGTTAGGTACCGAGTTCAAATAAGTGACGTGAACTCCATATTAACTGAATAGTACTTCACTCGAAAACAAGGACGGAGCCAGGAAATTTACTATGCGGGGGCGAATATATATTTATACTATTTTAAATTTTTCTCAAAATATTTAGCAAGGACGAATCTATATTCTTTATAAAAAAATTTCTTTTTTCCTTACAATAATATAGGTTTTTTCCTTTCTTGCAGGGACGATCACCCCTACTAGCCCCTAACTGACTCCATCCCTGCTCGAAAAGAAGACTCATTCATTGTACTTTCATCATGATGACAAAATGAGTGGTGTCATCAAGTCGGAGAGAAAGCATCAACCAGCGCATAGAGAATCTGGTGATGGAAAGAGTGCTCAACATGCGGACCTAGTCTACTCCGACTTGTCCCTTTCCTCGTCCCTATTGGGCGAGCCCAGTTTTTTTCTGAAGCTCATTAAGCTTTCAAACCAAGATGCAATAAGTTACTACTCGGTTCGTTCGGCTTATGATGTATAATCAAGTTACTCAAGATTGACTTGATTAACAAAATATCTGATATATGTTTATCTTGATGTAATTGTACTTAAGGATCCGTTGATCTATGGTCACAGCCTAGCTAGGATCAAGATATAACTGAGAATATACAAAAATGATTGTAGTAGGCCAGACCCCCGTGGGCATGGTGCTCTCAGCTTAGTCTGCTCTAGCAGTGGGCTCGACCTTTCTTCCATTGGACCAGCCTTATTGGCGTGCCGCTAGTCCACCTTGGGTGCATGACCAGCGTGATGGTTGGCACATGTCCAAGTGCAGTGGTTCAGAAAGCCTTTTATCAAGGAAAAGCGCTCGGAAACTCTCCGTGGGCACGGTGTTCGGCGTTCGTCTAAGGGGACGGATGCCCTATGTCGGCAATTATCTGTGTGATCGTGGGGGCCAAATCATTACCAGAAGTGAAAGCACAACTATTGTGGTGTCTGGACGTTGTGCACGTGATGGCCACAACGGGGCATTCTTGGGTTTCGTGGTACGTGCGTCCTAGCGGTTCCCTATGTAAAACATAAGAGGTACTCCATTTCAGGTAGCGCAATAAAAAACTCAGGCTTTCCAGTTGGTTTATTCCATTCATCCGGAAACTAACTTAAATATTAAAGTACCTTCCGGAACTACTGAGTGTCCTCTTTTGCAATCTAGGCAAAGGACTGTGTTAGAAATAATGTCTCGATACAATTTAATTATTATTATTTTGATGATGCCAAGATTAAGATGTTTTTTTGATTGAAAGATAATCCTTATACTCTCAATTCTTGATCATAGTCTAGATCGTCATTGTCATATAATGATGGTTGAACAATATTATCAATTATATTTTAGATAGATTATATGATAAGAATATGGTGGGGAATGTTTCATGATGATTTAGAACAATTATAGAACACAGAATTCAAATGCAACAGGGTGCCTTTGACTGGATCTCCCCTGCGGTTGACTGGCTAGGCGGTCGACCGGTCGCTATTTTGTTCGAAAATCTTCTAACTTATTTCTTGCAAGGATTTGATTGATCAAATCTTTCCTTTTGAGATTCAAACGTTCGATTCTATACTAATGGAAGATGGGAAGATTGACTAAATCGATTTTGGAATTGATTGAGGCTTCTTAAAGATGCGAATTGCATTGGTTAGGGTTTATATACATTTGGGCTGCGTAATACAGAAAAAAGTTTCAACCGAAATCATATTCAAGCTACCAAGTGCTACTTTTGCAAATTTCAAGTTCTCCTCACTTTGATTTAATTCGTATTTATTCTCGAGTAAGATATTGAGAAGGAAGAAGAGAATTCACATATTGTATCTCATTGTTACTATTCATTTTCTTCTCCATTGTATGTTGAAGACAAAGTGTGTTAGTGTTCTTCACCAGTCTGTATCAGTTATTATTTGTGAGGTTTGTGAATTGTAAACCTTGAAGAAACGAGTTTGGGGATAAAATTAGGTGGTTCGGTTAGCTCATCGGGAAAGCTAACAGGAAGGAAAGAGTGTAAGGGTTTGTGCGACACCAAAAGTTGTTCAAGTTTCTAGTAGATCACGTGACTCCTAGGGAGTGGACTAGGTTGGACAGTGGACACGCTCAGACCAAACCACTATACGTCGTTTGCGTACTCTCTGCCTTATTCTTTTATTTATTGTTTATCATATTGTGTTGTTTGTTGTAGCATCTAATTTAGTTTATATTGACTTGTTTCCGCATAAGTTTTATTAGCCAATATTTTTCATAAACCCAATTCACCCCCCCTCTTGGGTTGCCACCTGGGTAACAGACTGCAACCCTCACCTCAACAGTGAAGTGAAAAGTTTTCAAGTCTTATACTTAAAGTAAATAAATCATTGAGCAATTATTAAAAAAAAAAGTCACCTGCTTCAGAAACTCATCATGCCAATTTTGAAGTGTTTCAAAGGACTTGAGTAAATTCACATCATATACAAGGATGCAGCAATCTGCCCCGCGGTAAAATGCAGCACCCAGGCTCTGAAACCTTTCTTGCCCAGCAGTGTCCCAAATCTGTCCCAACGCAATTAACACATAATTTAGCATATCAGAGTAAAAAAAATGTCATCTTATGGAAAAATACCTTAATTGTAAGTAGTTTTGAGCTAATTACCCACTTGCAAAGTGACCAGTTTGCCGTCAATCTCCAGTTCTTTTGTGACAAAATCAGCTCCAATCGTGGCTTTGTACTGTTGCCTGAATTTCTTGTATACATATCTGGAGTAGCCGTTAATGACCCACAAATTTAAACACCAGTTTCAAACACCGCAAACTCGCATTAGGTGCACATGTTGGTGCTGTGATAGCACTATTTGGGTGGGACACGGGACCATGCTGTGCATGCCAAAACGGTACTGTGGACTGTATGGTCTCCAATTCGTTTGGGTGCTAAAACTGCATCGTTTGATTGTACTGAAACATGGTTTGTCCGTAATCCCACCACCATTTGCCGTTTTGAGAATTCTTAGAATCCATTTTCCCATATGGTTTGTGTGAACTAATCACATTCTCTAATCTTGAAATCAAACATGACCTGATACAAAAGTCACTAGCAGTAATTCTCTTTGTCACTTTTTCACAAACACCCTGTCTGCGCCTTGATTCAGTAAAATACAAAAGCAATAAATAATCATAGAAAGTGGTATTTCTATACACAAATTTAGGATACTGATTCATCAAAGACGTCTTTCCCACCCTGATGGAAACACAACAGGAATTAGAAGGAAAGGAAAAATCCCATGAAAGCTTTAAACCCATGTGAGAGAAACAAAACCGTCAAATAAAAGGTAAAGAGACCCAAATCATACCCGCTGTCGCCCAGGACGATGACCTTGAGCAAAGTTCTGTTTGTTGTCAACATGATGAACAGCTATAAAAAAAATAAATAAAAATTTACAGTTCACAATTGCAAATGGAGCTTTTTTCTTGCCTTTTGGATTCTGGGTTTTGGAGTTTTGGTATACAAGGTTCTGGAGAAAATGAGAAATTAAGCCAATGATTAAAAAAGGGATGATTCCAGAAAAAGACTCGGCCACTTTTTTGGAGGAGATTATTGTTGTTGTTCATCTTCTCCTCGTGCCATTTTTTTTTAGCTATTTTCTTGGGTTTACTTTTCTAATTATCTGCCTGTAATTCCATGTGAGTATTTGCTGTCGAAAATCACATGGATGGATTCTATTTAAGAGCATTATTAATTATTTTGGTAGTCGACCTGTCAAGAGTCGTGCGTCCCTCTAGGCTCTAGCTTTTTTTTTGCAAGAAAGGCTCTAGCTTTCATAGAACACAAGACCTAGGCAAATCAATCTCATTAGCAAAAATAGTCACCATTTCTTCTTTTTAGAGTTTCAACACATTCTTGATCTATTTGGCCAATAGATTATGTTATTCTAAATAAAACTAAATTTATTGGATCAAATTATTTTTTATTTATTTTGAGGTATGTAATACAAGAATTTATTTAACTCTAGAAACATAATAATAAAAATGTCCATGAATATCACTCCATTAGGAGTAAACGTCTTATTACTAGGAGTATTTTGATATTCTCCCTTGCACCTAAGGAGTGTTGGCCGCGTGACCTGTAAAATGGCATAAATACGTGCTTTTGAACAAATAATTTAGTTCAAATGGACGACTGATATTGACTTCAAATAAGCCAAAAAATAAACAATTACTAGAAGCCAAGTAGAGCCTTTGGCTGCGTGACTTGCAAAATGACAGAAATACTTGCTTTTGGATAAATAATTAAATTTAAATGGACAACTGATATTGACTTTAAATAAGTAAAAAAAGCAAATTATTACTAGAAGCCAAATAGAGCCTTTATATGAATAGGGAAAATGCTTTTAGTCTATCTCGCTAGGTACATATGGCTAGCCAAGAAGCGCTAGACAAAATTTTCTAACATTTAGTGAAAAAGTCAATAGTCAAAATAAAAAAGTGCACTACTGGATAACCAAAATACCTAATAGCTTTAGAGATGCTCTCATAATGGGAATATAGCTTTATTTTCATCAGATATATAAATATCTTAATTGGCCAAGTTTGTAACTACGAAATTACTAGAACCGATTTCCTTTGTGAAGAGCAAAATCAAAGTATAGTAAGGAGCAAGTAAAAGCTTAGGTCCCTTTCGATGGAATGGTAAACAATGGCAAGAAACATGCTTCACATGAATGGACACGACCCAATTCGTTGCAAGCCAAAAAACGAACTAGTAGTTTGAGTCACGAAAGGAAAGACTTGCTTGCAATTAGTTCAACTGTCCATTTGGCCCGTGATAATTATTAAATTATTGTCTAATTACTTTTTAGTCCTTATTTAAATTTTTTAATAATTTTTTTATGGTTGTTGGTTTGTCTCTAATTTAAAAAAACTATAAAATTATGTCAAAAACTAAAAAAAATTCAGAAAAGACAAAAAATAAATCCAAAACAGCGTTTATGTTGACTTATTTTTCGTCTTTAGTGAATTTTTTTTAGCGTTTGAACACAATTTTATATTTTTTAAATTTTTTTCTGGACAATCAAATAAATCATAAAAAATAACACAAAATTAATAAATAAAAAAATGAATAAAGATAAAAAATAATTAATTTAAATAAATCTCACCAAATAGATACAATTTGCATCATGATAAACTATCTAACAATTTATAATGGAGCAAAAATGTCACATAATTAATTCTTCATATATATATATATATATATATATATATATATATATATATATATATATATATATATATAGTGCACCAAACGGGAGATTTGAACAATCGCTTCTATCTTTGAGATCCCGTCACAAGAGAAACTCGGTTTTTCAAGTTTTAAAAAACTAATTCAAATTGTTCAATTTGTTTAATTGTTCGAGTTAGATGAATATATAAAAAATTAAATTAATCGGACATTGATAAGAACATGAACAGAATAAATGTGTTTGAAATTTTTTAATATTCATTATGACTGTGAAAATAAATTTTGAGACAAATGTGTTCCATTCATATCCATACCGATGTTTGATCAGTGTGATTTTTTATACACACAATAAACTCGACCAACTAAATAAAATAAGCGATTTAAATTACTTTTTCAAACTCTAAATGGATCCAAAATTAGATCACACAAAACCCCAATTCAAAATTCTCTATCGAACCCCATCCACCAGACTAATTTTTGTGGTTAATGAATTTTTGTTTATTTATCTCGTACATATATTTTTTGCTCATATCTTTGCAGTTGTTTCTTCGTCAAACTGTTTGACTATTCCTCACATTTGTATACACATATGTGTTCCTTGTGATATACGGAACTTTCGTTGAGGTTGAATTCACATCTTCCCCCATTTTGGCTGTTTGATCGCAGGGACACGGAAATTTTATTGTGCATAATATATAACATGATGTATTGTGCATCAAAATAACATGATAGTATTTTGATCACCAAATACTGCCCACATATTGTCTAATTGTTTGGGTAACTTTTCGATGGCTAAAGCAGTACCGATTTGATGTGCAATACATCCGATTAATTGGAATTTTTATATGAATAATAAATATATTTAAAATGAATAGTTTCAATCGTGAAATAAAACCGTGATATGTTTAGTTTACGTCACATAAAGATCACGTGAAAGCAACTAAAGGCTTAAAAGTACCTTTTAGAAAGTTTAAAGATAAAATTTGTTTCTAGAGAAGTAGAAATCAATAGCATGCACACGCGTGTGAAAAAGGCAATTTTCTTGTGATTCCACCTATCAAGTGCTTGTGAACCCCAACCAAAGTGCCCATAAGAGCTGGGGGAAAAAAATCGAAAAAATAAACTGTTCAGTTCGGTTTTCGGCCAATTCAGAACGGTTTTTGGTCGGTTTCCATATTAGTAGTAGATGTTCTTCAATTAGTTGTGGGTTTGGGCTGAACCGGCCCAAAATTAAGTTTTTAACTTGGCCCAATATGACCTATTTGGGTCAGACCAAAATCTCCAAAAATTCCGCACGAACCTGACCCCACCTGGAATTGAAAATAAATCGGTTGGAATCGGTCTTGCAAACTCATGGACCGAAACAAATCGGTCCGAAAAAAATTCACCCTGAACCGACCGACCGCGAACCGATTTCACCCCTAAGAGAACATCCGCATCAACTTCCTATTTTTTGGACTAAATTAATGAGGAATTCTCACTTTTTTATTTTAGAGAGTCATATTTTTTGATGTCTCATACATCAAACTATTTATTCTATCTCTATTTTATTGAAATATTATTTCGTTTTCTCTCTTTCATATTCAATTCAAATGGCAGGAGAAGAAATAAATGAGAAGAAAAATATAAGGAGACTACAGTGATTCCTCAAATATAAAAAGTTACTATAACATTCACAAAATAAGTAGGTCATCTCGAGAGACTGATAAAAAACGTATCTAAAACAGTTGCTCCTCAAAATAGAGAATGAGGAGCTTTGAGAAAACTGACGTGGATGCTCTGAGATGTTAATTAGACTCGCAATAGTTTATAATTGGGTAAATTTTATTTAACGTATCGATTTTCGGCAACGTTATTTAAAACTCTTTTAAAATTATTTGTCAAATAGAACAAATAATTTAAAAAAAAACACCCTCATTTGTCAAAAACTAATTACAGCAGTCCTATATTTAAAATGACTAAAATGCTCGTTTAACGTTTTATAAATGATGTTTTGAAAGAAATTTTGTATTTATTTCAAAGAACTATTATAGCAATTGTATTTGAAATTTCAAAATTTATCCTTTTAAGTTTGCATGAAAATAAATGTACAGAATTTTTAGTGATATGGCAATCAGATCTCGTTGACTTGTTGGTCTTGTAGTCCAGCTCTTCCTACTCGATGGCATCTGTAAGCTCCCTAAGCTTTGCTCCACCATTGGTTGGCACTTCCGATTCAGCACCACTTGTTTAAACTATATTTCTTTATCGAGTTGTAAGTTTTTATAAATTCTAGAGAGTCTGTTTAGGAAGTGGAAGAAATCAGTTATCATATGTACTTAGTTCGAGTTGCTAAACCGAAGGTGGAGTCGCTCCAGCGACATGTTCGAACCCTCTATAAAATCATATTAGGTTTTGTGGGAATACACAGATTTATAGAGATCGTTTTCGAGAGGCAGCGGCAAAAAAAGTACAAAGCTTTGGCAGCCTATTCACTTCATGCGTTGACTGGGTATTGTTTGATTGAGATCAAAGGATGATGAGTTGATTTCTCTTATGTCAAAGGCGTTTACTTCAATCACTCGCATATTCTGAGTTCAAAAAACTTGTGAATTCAAGGTGTAAGCAATTAATTACGTGGTACAGTGAACGTGGATTCGGCAAATCAACCTTGGTACAACTGTGAGTAGTTGTAGTTGTGAGTATATGTTATTTGTAATCGTATAATAATATTTCTAGTGATTGATTTATTCCCTTGGTTTTATCCATTTAGGATTTTTCACATATATCGCATGTTCTGCACTTTAATTCTTTATTTTGTTTGCATACGTTGATTACATTGTAGGTTAGTATGTTTTTTCAGCATCTCTAACTGCTCTTCTACATCTGGCATGAATGCCAGAAACAAAGAAATTGCTCCATGAGTTGTTGAGGCAAAAATATTTACCCAATAAACAACCCAAGATACAATAATATGACAGATAATAAAGCAGAATAAACAGAGTAATAAGCAACAAAAAAAATACATAGGTTTGTTATGAATTTTGCATTTAATTTTCTAAGATTTACCACATTGGAAATTCAATCTTACCCTTTAATACTAACATAGGCAATTAGTTGATATTGACCAGTCGTTACCTACCATGGGCCAATAGTCTGAGGTTATGTACCCGACTGTATATCGACCCGATAAAGTAGGGACCTTCTACTGTCCACTCAGGTTAATACCTACTTCACCCTATCTAGACGTAGAAAACGTGCCTTCACCAGGCCAGATACCAACAAATCTTAGCCGCTTCTCATTTACCAACTAAAGGACACCTAATACGTTGTTCGTCACTCCTCGTGGTCCGGAGTTGCAATCACAAATGATTCCAAAGTCACCTATAACCGTGTACACCTATCTCTTAGTTGAGATCCTTCCATAAAAAATAACGAGTCGATGCTCGAAACAAGACATTGTACGCCAGAAATACATGGGACAACATCCAGAACAACACTGTCACGATGGGCCATCTCAAATCAGTTTCAAACCTTATTTCCATTAACATCAATTTACTTTGTCTCTACACATGAATTCAGTTATAATGAACGCTCTGAAATTCTCGCGCTGCCATGTCACAAGTGTCATTTGCTCCAATGGCCCTAACGTATGACTCTAAGTTTTTTCACAGACAAGCAACATCAAATTTTCAGCATAATAACTATGATTTGTACCAACCAACATTTCAAAACACAACCTCATATTCAGGATCTCAACAACACAATCTCATATTCAGGATCTCAACAACATCTCATGATTTGGAGGTGGTTTTAAATTGGGGGTGGCATGTGCCCCATTCCCGACAATGAGCCGCGATACAAACGAATGCGGGTTGGATTCGTTATGAGCCGAACCAAGACTCATACCATTTGCTCATCATCGTTCGTCTTCTTGGCTCAGTTTGGTACAATGTTATGCTGGACCAAAGGCTCTATAATGCCCGCACTCTTGGCAACCAACTTGTTATCAAGCACACAACTATTGTGTGGGTTAGATCGAATGAAAAGTGGTCAGTATGACCACAATACAACTCAATTTTTAACTCCACGTGAGCACCATCTATACTGCTGTACGACCACGTATAGATCAACCTGATACTTGGTGTGTCATGCATGATGTCCAAGGTGAAAATAATTATTTTTGGTGTCATAGTGCATGTGGATAGCACATGCTTGCTCAAGAGCAAGTATAGAATAAGTTAATTAGAGCACACTTTGTTATACCACTCTCTAGTGATTTACAATTAAAATCATTTTTGTGAGGAACTAACTTAAACACCAGAGTATTCTTCGTCTCTTTTCGTCTTGATAACACAAACTAGTTATTTTTCTTACAATTCAAAATGAGAAAGTTCTATGTGAGCAACTAAAAAAAACATTCATCGAATTTAAGACTCCACAATGTAGCCCACATATAAGAATAAAACAATTATTAAAATTATTAATTCCGTAATTATTTCGAAAACCAAACCACGAAATTAGGCAGCCTAATCGGTGTATGACACAATGCCCAGGTCCCCTCTTGCTTGGTGCGGCACCTGCATAAAGCCACAAATGTGAAGGCAAACCAAAAAAACTGCCATGTTCACGCTTTTGTTTCGCGTGAACACAACGTTCAAATTATCGGATCTCGTTCCTCTACATTCCTTTCGGCAACTGCCGCGCACAATTGTAAGAATCCTATTTGCTCACCGTTTATCTTTGATTGGAACAAATCGATCTGCATTAGACGCTCATATAGAGATGTGAATATACTACTGGGAACAGATATCGCAAGTACGATACTTCACCAAGAACTTTTTTCCTGGAAAACCTAGTCCCCGTTGCTGAATTTTCCACTTCTTTTTTGGATTTTTGGTGTGAGAGTTGGGTTTCAAGCAGACCCATTAGATGATTTATTCGTCTGTTCAGTTAAGAAGTGCTAATTTGACGAACTGAGAATCGAGCGTTATAAAGGATTCTATCCCCTCTCTCTTTCCTTTTTTCTTGCTTTCCAGGGACGTTTCATTTAGGGCTGTCAAATTTTAGCTCTGAGTGTTTCGGTGGAGCTCAAGTGTTTTGCGTTCATGGCATAGAGGAGGAGAATTGTTTGGAATTGTTTTGTAGGTTTTGTTTGGGTGGTGAATTTGTTGTAGAAGGGTTTGGAGCAAAACATGTTTTGGAGGGAACGAGAGAAGGAGAAGAAAGAGCTGACAGGTGGACAGCCTTGCGGGCAGGTTCGAGTGCTTGTTGTTGGGGATACTGGTACTTTGTTTCTAATTTCTATCCTTTACTCTTATTTGTTCTTGTTTTCCATTTCAAATTCATTTGTTTTGGACTTGATTGGATTCAGTCATTAATCCTTTTGTAGTATTTTCTTCAACTGCTCTTATTTTCCTAGTTTTTTCATTTCAAATTGATTTGTTTTATTATTTGTTTACGTATACTTTTTCCTAATCGCGAATGTTTTTGTCTAGTGTTCTAATTTTCGAATGATGTTACTTAGTGTTTGGGATTGTAGCATTCCTCGAGCATTAGCGAAGATGAATAAGATTGTGCCACTCTTCTAGTAATAGCAAATATGAATAAGATTGTGGCACTCCTATTGGCGAAGTAAAAGTATGGGATGAATAAAATGCTGGAATCTTATTTAAATGAGTGCGTATGGATTGCTTTGGATCCATGATTGGACCTCGCTCAAATTTTACCTTAGGGGCAAAGGCTCAATGGCATGGTTATATACAATTTTTTCATAACTTAGCAAATAATTGAGAGCATTTGCTATGTCATCTTAGCAACCTTCAGTGGTCCGTTGACTCCATGAGAAAAACTGGTGATGCTACCAATTGCAGAAAAGTTGGTTGGACCTTTGGGAGTGCCAAAAGAAGAAGATGTCGTATATATCTTAGATGGTGAAGTAATGAATCATTACATAAGATTCAAAACCTTGATCACCGGAACCATTTCAACTCTGACTAACACAGTCTTTTCATGCTTCATCACTTAGAGCGCCTTTTGGATGGTGAGAGTGGTGAGAAAAGGAAGAGGTTTTAGCTGTTAGGGAATCAGAACAATAGATCCATCTCAACTCACTCACACACATTCTTTTGCTTTTGCAGTATTGGAACTCTAGGTTTTTTCTGTTCCAAGTGCATAACCAAATATTTATGTTTTTCCATCTGACATAACAGGATACCGTGGTCAACAAAAATGCACTAGATTTGTTTCGGTGCTAGAAAATTTCATAATGGGAGTTTATAGAATAGGATTTATTGAAGCTAAATTGACAATTCTTAGGTCTTCTTCAACCTTAACTACATGGAAGACTTATGGAGGAAGATAACCGATTTATTTTTGTGATTTAGTTTTTGCGCATACTTGACACATATAGAATTTGCTTTTCTTGCCCTGAATCACGGTACATCTCTATCTTCACTACGTGATGTTAAAATTATTTCTGTTTCAATCTCGTGGTAGGAGTGGGTAAAACTTCTTTGGTTCATTTGATATTGAAAGGTTCCTCCATTGCCTATCCCTCTCAAACCATTGGGTGTACAGTTGGTGTGAAGGTAAGACTCAACCATCCTTTATTTCTGCCCTCAGGCAACTGTTGGTATATATTGGATCTTCATTAAATGTCTTTCTTTTTATTTTATGCAGCACACAACTTATGGGAATTCTGGTAGCTCTTCAAATAGCTTAACAAGTGATAGTGAAAGGGATTTCTTTGTAGAACTTTGGGATGTGTCTGGACATGATCGGTACAAGGATTGCAGGTCTCTCTTCTATTCACATATCAATGGTGAGCACTGATCTTCAGAGTTTCTCTGAACATTTTTTTTTACGCCTGCATGTGTTAAGGTTAGGAAAAGAGAAGGCCTAAACTATGGAAACCTCCTATGCACATGCTCTCTCAACTACGTTTAATATTTGTTGGAGAATTGCATACTATTTTGACCTTGATGCAGGAATCCAAGTTACATAATGCATATTTGGCTGCCTGATATATTGGCATCTCTCATAATTGTCTCGATATTAAGTGTGTGCTTTTTCTACATCAACTCTTCGAAAGAAATTAGTACCCATGTCTGATACTCGCCACCGGGGACAAGAGTAGGAGATATAGGTCCTATACTTCCCATCAGAAACTTGTTATATGAGTGTACATGACTTTGATTTTAAGATGACTAAATTGCCTTTTATGAGTCCCTATTTTACGTACCTATATATATTCATGATACGTGAAACTATATCGAACACCATTTTATCCCACGAATAGAAGTAATATAAGAGAGATGATCTCTTTTCCAAGTCCATATAACCTTAAGGTTTGACGGGTCTGACCCATAGATATGTGCGCCCCGATTTGACGCCCTATGTAAATATAAGATACATGTGATTCAACTGTGTTGATATGTACCTCTCTGCAGATCTCGCTTTCCCCCCCTCACAAGTGATATGTACCCTCTACGATTCTACGAATTGGATTACATAACTATCCGATCTAATTTTTTTTTCTAATTTGGTTGTAGGTGTTATCTTTGTTCATGATCTATCTCAGCGAAGGACAAAAACAAGCTTGCAGAAGTGGGCAGTAGAGATAGCAGCAACTGGGACATTCTCTGCCCCCTTAGGATCTGGAGGTCCGGGTGGCTTACCTGTTCCTTACATTGTGGTTGGTAACAAAGCAGATCTTGCAGCAAGAGAAGGCACAAGGGGAAGCAGTGGAAATCTTGTTGATGTTGCGCGCCAGTGGGTTGAGAAGCAGGGTTTGCTTCCATCAAGTGAGGAACTTCCGTTGACTGAGAGTTTTCCTGGCAGTGGAGGCCTTGTAGCAGTGAGCATTTGAACTCCAATCACATAGCTGTTTGATACTTGCTTTTTTTCCTTCTTGATCTCGTTTAAAGATTGCATGCTCTGTAACTTGTGGTGGTCTGCTATATTTTTGCCATAAAATATTTGCCAAAAGATATGGCTCCCCAGGATGCCAAAAGAAACAAGATGAGTGCAGTATTTTTTGTAAAATCTGAAACATGCGCAGGCTATATACTCTTCAGAATTTGGAGTGACCATATTCCTAGCACTCTGTATAGAAGGGATTTTAGTGATTTGATCCATGAGTTGATCGTAAATTCCTATGGTTGTGAGTGGTACAGACATCCTTACGCTATACTATCTTGTTGGAGAGTTTGTTGTGGTCCACATAGCATGAAGTCTTCTGTGCACATAACATACATGTGTCGGACAGTCGACATATTCATCTGGCAAGCATACGTTGTTAGGTAATATTGAACATATACTCTGTATAGAACTATTATAGTATGCATGGAATATCCTATGACATCATCCAAGAAGCATTTATCCTACAAATAAAAGAAATATACTGACAGATGTGAATATTGTGGTGTGTTGCAATGTCCAAATGGAAATTAGACGATTCAGACACTTAGACAAGTACCAGCACCCGATTCCCAAGTCAATGTTAATTAAGCTTTAGATGACTTTCTTCTTCTTCTTCTTCTTCTCCTCCTCCTCCTCCTCCTCAAAATCCTCTTCAACTTCCACCATTGTGGAGCATTGTGGAAAGTCCATATGAGTTGATTTTGATGGGTAAAGCCTCCAATGATTCTGCTGGTCTTAATAGTCATCTTCTTGTCCATATGACTGTCCACAAGGTAACAAATTGAGGGTTTTTATAGCATGCAATCGTTGGTGATTCAAGGGGTAGACTTGTCATTACCTTATAGGCATAAGATCTTGTTTATTTGTAATAAATAAGTGAAAGATCGTAAACCATTCATTATAGGTGGCAATGCGCTGCAAGTAGTTTATTTTTGTAATTTCTCCATCGGTGGGAAACCTTTGTGAAATGTCATGTGTTTAACATATGCAGGCTGCGAAAGGGGCAAGATATGACAAAGAAGCCGTGATGAAATTTTTTCGAATGGTTTGTGCTCTTGCTCTTTAATGCCTCCTTCGAGTTTTATTTTTTGTTTGGGATTTTCATTGAATTTCACTAGGGCCCCCTCTTCTCAGTTGATTAGGAGGAGGTATTTTTCAGATGACTTACATGCAACAAATTCATGGTCTACCCCAGTTCAAAGACCATTGCGGCGATCTAGTGAAATATATACAGATGAAGATCAGGTGTACAGGAGTACAAGGTATGAGTTCCAATGGTTCTAACAACCTTTATAGCCGAATATGGATACCCCTTACGGGCCCAATTAATTTTCAAGTTTTTTTTTTTGGGTATGTTGGGGCGGTTTTATTATATTGTTCATGTCTTTTGACCTTTAACAAGTGTTTCCACTTGGAAATTGTCAAGTTCATAGCCCTCTCATACACATTGTGGCACCTGCGGATGCCTGGGGGGGTGCTATGGACGCCTCTATGAAGTCTATGGTTCCAATTCCCAACAATTATCGTAAAACAGATGGAAAACCAAAATATTGAGTCTCTTTCTATTTACTTGACGTGCACTCTCATTTTCTTCCCTTTCCTGCATTCCTGAAAGTTTTGTAGAACCTATCAGAAATGATGAGTATTAGAATTGCCGGATTTTCTGTTTAGCTTTGAGGCACTTCATATGTGGCGAGATCAACTGACTACTTAATCAGCTAATAGTTATGGAGCAGAGTGCAGGATATGCTTTCATCAAATTCAAAAGCTGTGGCAAAACATTCAAATTTTGGGTTAATTAGTCTGGTTGGCAAGAAAATCAGCTCCCAGAGAACAGAGTTGGATTCTTGCTCTCTAATGCATCAAGAGCATGTGAATAAGTCTGGCCTGGTATTTAAACTACTAACATGACTAACGTAGTTGTCTGTAAATGCTACTGGATATATTTATACTGAATCAATGCGATTGTCTGCTGCTGCTCTCATTGTTTCCAACCTTGCCTTGTGTGCTGTTTTTGGATCTTAGATTTGTGCGCAGCAGGGTCCTAGGTACCAAGGATGACACGGGGTTCCTGCTGTGCACAGCGCACAACAGGGCGTTTGCGCTCCAAAACCATGTCGTAACTCTGGCACCATTTTGGGCGCCAAAACAGCACTATTTTACTGTGCAACACACATTGATGTGCGTTGTGCAGCAGGGTTCTGTTTCCGAGGATAAGATACGAAAAGAAGTAGAAGCTAAATTGTTCTCTCTTGCTGGGGGTTACTAAAATGAGAAGAAAACAAAGTAACATAAAAAAGATCAATCTTTTCTTTACTTAAATACAGAGACTGAGCTTATAGAAGTAATTATAAAATGAGAAGAAAACAAAGTAACATAAAAAAGATCAATCTTTTCTTTACTTAAATACAGAGACTGAGCTTATATAAGTAATTCTATCTTCCCTTTTTACCCTTTCCCCTCAATCAAAATGTGATCCAAATACATCCTAACGTTCTTTTCTGTTATTTGCAGTTTAATTGGTGACCCATACAAGTACAATGTACTCCCTCCTCTTCCGGCTCAACGCAATCTCCCGCCACCTCCCACGCTTTATCCACAGCGACCAATGTCGACGCCTGAGAACTATAACATTCCAAGATTTGCATTGGCCGTGTCCCAGGAGATTGGAAGCACCAGATCAAAACGCTCTAATATTAACGTCTGATGATTTTTTGTCCTTCTTATTACTGAAAATGGTAGTCCTTTTTCACATTGCGAGGTACGTGCTACAATGGGAATTTAAGATCTTTCCTTTTTGCTTGCACTTGTAAAATTTGGTCCGTCCATTCTTTGATTCATTGGAGGGCTCTTGGTTTATAGACATAATGTACTTGACGTATATAATATTTCGTGTCCGAATCCAAAAAGAACAGCTTACAAATTGCTTAGCTAGTTAATATGATATTGACAATGTGTTATAATCTGATGCATCATTGCAAGATTCCATCTATGACATGGAGAAAGTTGAAGATTGAAACTTGTTCTGCGCACATAAACATGTCTGATTGTTGCATTACCAAAAAATCAAATGAACTATTCGAAAGAATGGAGTCATATTCGGTGTACTGGAATCTCTTGCCGAGCAACTACTGCTGTACTTTTTATACTGAAATCTCTCCTATTCAGGGCATATCTCTTGAAAAACTTGCAATCGACGTGTTTTCCTTGGACCATAAAGAGTATCTTCTATGTGTGCATCAACAATGTCTCCAAACTTCTCATGCATGGTCTTCTTGACATCTTCAAAACTTGCTGCATTAGTGGCTGCATTTGCGGTTAGAGAGTGTGGAAGGGGGATTATCCATTCAATGTCCATGAGCAGCGACCAAGTGGTGTCCTCTCTCCTCTGTTTTGCCTCAGTATTACATGTGGTCGTGGCTCGTGGTGGCCTGGAGTCTGTGCAGGTGCTTTGGCTGCTGTTGTATTGTTTGGTTCTTTTTGCCATTCTTGTGCCCTTCTGTGGCATGGACATGCTTTTATACTTGAAGAGATAAACCTGTTCATTGTCAGTTCAATTCAATATCATGGTTGCTAGTCTATTCAAGTCAACTCAGTAAGACTTGCAATTGGTTAGGACACAATCGTGAGGCTGAGAATACATCAAGACATTTTTGAGAAAGAAGATCTCGTGCGAGACTGGAAAAGACCACCGCTCATACACATAACACATTAGTCATAATACATGAATCTATGTATACATGAATCTTGATGTATGCATGAATCTTGAGACACGATTGTGAGCCTGAAAATGCGTTGGGACATTTTGAGGAAGAGGATATCATGCGAGACTGTAAAAGACCACGGCTTGTACACGTTACTCATAATAACTACATGCAAAATACACCGCTAAGCATGGCGGTCTTGTGGATTTGGGGGTTGTAGTGCAATCTCCGTAGTGCGGGCAAAACGACGAAGTTTTGCCTGTCGTTTTGGCCCGTGCATTTTGGTAACAATTTGCAGAGCAAGTCAAAACGACATAGTTTCAAGGACAAAACGAATAAAAATGCGTCATCTTGTTCGAACTATGCTTGCACTACATGGACTAAACCCTAAATTCATCTATTGCTTGTGAAAAATTGAACGAGAATCCGACATACCAGATTGGTTAGAAGGTATTCAGAATTTGCAGAAGACGAGGTTGCTTTCAATGCAAATAACAGTTTCATGATTTGACTTTATATATATGGATATGGTGGGGGTGTGAAAATAAGGCAAAACTTGTTTCCTATACAGAAGTTGCCTTGTTTGACAAGTTGTGTTTAAATAAATGAAATTGGAAATAAGTTCTCAATTATAATGATCTAAATTGGTAGCCTCGTCAAGGGGAAGAAAAATAAACAAAAATCCTAAGTTTAGGAAACTAAATAAATTTAAAATCAATATCTACTTTTGGCAAGAATTGATACCGTATTTCAAATCAAAATTAAGTAGATTTTCCACGTAAAAGATTTAGCTCGATAAGTAATCTCTGCTTTGGGCAAGAATTGATCTTACTAAAAAAGGAAAAATACGGCCACGATGTTTGCACCTTGATTTAATCTTATTACGCATCAACTCCAACAGTTGGCCCGGTGGCAATGCTCTGGCTTTAAATATAACTTCTGCAAGTGGACGGTTGGGTTGATCCCCGAGGACTAGTCAACAATAGGGTGGAGTAATCTCAAAATCGGCAGGATACCTCGATTATAAAAAAAAAAAAAATTTATTACGCATCTTATTTATTTTTTTACAATTGTACCCCTCACAAAGAAAGCACAAGAGTAACAAAGTATTGAGTTATTCTATTTGAACCCAAAAGATTCTCTTGGGCTCGCTTTTTTCTTCTATACCAACTTTAAAATGTTAATCTCGTCCTAACAGACTCTAATCTTAAAAAAAACACTAGTTCAAAATCTATAATCATCATCTAAGATTTAAAATTTTAAAAAAGGCTCCCAAACACGCCCTAAACTTTTCTCGAACTCTCATTCTCTTTTTACTATCCCCTCAATTCTTTACGCACATTTTTATTCTTTAAAAGAAAATCAAATTTAGCTAAAATTCCAAAATTAGGGGAAAAAAAAGCTACATAAATTAACGACATTATTCATCCTGGATTTCATAAAGGAGGCCAACGATTGAATTGATATGGTTTATAAATTCAAGGATTAAGATGGAGAAATTAGAGATTCGGAGTTCAATTTGGCCAATTAACTTTTTAGGACTTTACTTATCATTTAATTAATTAAATTACATTTTAATACTTGATTACGGGTATGTATTAAACTTAATCAAAAAGCAAGTGAGTTTTACTTGTTCCTATTACAGAGGTTGAGTTTGGGAATGCATCTCATGGCAAGAATCCTGATGTTGGTCTTGAGGTATTGATTAGCTTACAAGTTTGGAAAGGGTCCATAAATGTTTTGAAATAGTAGCATTCGTGTCTCAAAAATTGATTACTTGTGATTGCAGGTGATAGTCGTAGCGAAAGGCTTTTTTAGCATTTATGCATCTTATTTTTCACATTCACATTCCAGTTGTGCAAGGTAGCGATTGCGGCTTTCCTGAATGAAGTGTTTGGTTAGCGCCGTCTCTGCCAATATTACGACATTATGTGTTTACTTCACGAGGATATTATGTGTTTACTTCACGAGGATATTGTTATTTGGTTCAATGGAGGAAACATGGTCATTTTTCTTCTTGTTTGAATGGGCGAATCACGAGGATACTTGTATTTGGTACGACTGAGGAAACGGGGTCCTTTTTCTTGTTGTTTGAAGGGACGAACTGTCGCAACAAATAAGTCAATAACGTTCAGATAAGCATCATCAAAACACAATTGGGAAAAATCAAGGGCATCAGCATCTTTGGCTAGATCAACAAACAAACCAACCACAAGAACCTAATGGTTTACTGCATAAGCTATTCTCAAACAGTAAGGATGTTATATTAAAAATGATTCCAAAACAAGCTACATGTAGGCATGCACAAATTCAAGATGACAACTATAAGTGAGAAGGTGAATCTTCTGTTCATTGAGACCGGTAATTCTGAAGGGAATCAGTCCAGGCCAACTTTAGGAATGTTGTAATGCTCACTCATGTTAGTGAGATATTGGTTGAAATCCTGAAGAGAGTCCTATGGGCATGTTTAATTGTCGGATAACTCCCTTCTGGACTGGACTATTTGATTAAAAATCCGGCTCAAGCCATATCCGAATAGGATTAAGATGTCCGCTTTAACGAACATAGTGGCCTATTTGTGGAATAACTTAGTCCCAGCTCAGGGGTGGTATTATTTTGGGGGACAAAATATTACTCCAGACTAAATAACATTTTTACCAAAATAACCCTCAATTAAAATACCCACCCACAAAATCTACCCCTTGATTAAGATCTCACCCACCTCTGCTAGAGAGAAAAACGATTTGAGCGATCAGGGTGACCTAGGGCTTCTTCATCAACTTCTTCGTCAGCTTCTACATCTGCTCCGATTTCCAGTATGTAAAAAACTACACATGGGATACCGAAAACTCCTCATGAATCTTGTTTTCTGCTCTTCGATTTCGCACAAGGATCTTGTTTTTTTGGTCTTCGTTTTTCTTCCCTCGTTTTCCCTCATGGATCTCGTTTTTACGGGAACTAAAAAACTACCCCTATTACTTGGTTTTTATGTACCCGAATATGAACATTAATTCTCTCCTCAGTTGCTCATCATAGGCAGCAGCAGCAACATTTCCCACCTGAGTGGAGTTGTCTGCAACAAGTACCAAACTAATATCAAGAGCACCAAAATCACCCGAGTCCTGGTGAAACAGAACACGAGGAAGAAAGGCCTGCCACTCTTCACTATATTAGTATCAACGATTATTATAATAGAAAAAGGCCAATTTGCTATGTCTCATCCCAATGGCGTCCACCCTCAAGATGGAATGAAAGCCAGATAGGATTTGAGATTTATTTTTCTGAAGAAAGTTTTTGAAATTCAGACAGTAAAGAAAGAAACCAATTTTGAGTGGGACATCACTGTAATATAGAAAAAATGTCAGAGAAATTTTACCCCTTGCAGGGAATTTATTTAACAAAAATGGCTCACAATTAGATGAAAAAGATTAAACAAAGACTAATGAACTCCTCTTAACACCGGCTTGACAAGACTGCTTAATCCAGTACAGCTTGCAGCAGAAACTATACCACATTCGATTTCATTTAGTGCATAGATCTAGGATTGACTCTCGATTGACATCAAAATATGCATCCATGTTTATCCATCCAACCCTAGTCGCTTTCCCCCCAACCCCAAGAACATACATCTATTGTAGGCTACGAGGGTCTCGTTCTTGTCAAGTGCACTACAATTGAATACACTAAAAAAACCTCTAATGACCACGTCTCCAAATTGTGCCAACAGCGAGATCATCGGTTTGTACATAAAAAGTACATCCCGATCCTAAAGTCTGACCACAATAAACGCACAACCATATATTCATATAGAGAAGTTTCCTTGCCTTTGGGGCTAGGTTGCCAAGGTAGACAGTGGTCTTTTGGGGTTATTCTCGGGCACATCATTGTTGGCTGTCTCTTTACCATCCTCTGCAAAAGCAACACAGAAATGTAAGCACAATGGTGGTCGTTGTAAAGTTGAACAATGAAGGCACATCATGAAGTTGTACATTACACGCATACAGGCAAACAGAACAACAACAAAACGACTAAGGGATTGAAGTAGATATTTTTGGTCTAATTTCTGCATAAGCAAACAGCTACAAAAAACTATTTTAATCTTTTCTTGCCAGAATAAAAGTTACTAGAGAGCCATTGCGCAACATCAATAATAAGAGCTATTCAGACTTAAATCTTTCACTAATTCTTCAAATTTAAGGTTCTTCTTTCTTGACTCACCTGAAGAGCCGTTTCCCGTTTGTTAGTTCCACCACACTTTTGGCATTGGAGCTATGCATGTCATCACTAGCTCCAGCACCTTTCGTAGCCCAGTTGCAACGTATTTGCCTACTCCTAAGCCACTTTCCCGAACAATGCATATAAGAACCAGGGCAGAGAATTGTCCACTACAAGGGAGGAAACAAGAGAAAGTTAAACAATTATAAGCTGAAAGGTTTGTGCAAAAGAATGGAAATCACGATCTTCAGCAATAATTGTCATATCTGTTACCAAGGGATCATATTTCAAGAATCAAATCCTGAACTTTTTTAGCGGAAATTTTTGCTGCAATGCTTTCAAAAAGAGGACTTGTCTTCCTACAATTTACCCAGGCTAATTTTTAAATAAGTCATTTTATCTCCAGTTATTGCAGCTATTTCTTAAATCAAGAGAACTTTGTTTACATACTGAAACCGAAATGAAAACTCAACACTCATGAAGATGAAAATGAACAAGCAAATGCACTGTAATATGAATCATCCGTACCAGTCAAGTCATTGATGACACTTTGAGCATCCCGAACAGATAACAGGGATAGGAAGATGATGATAAGTTAGTTACAGAGAAACAAACTAAAATCTGAAGCTATCAGAAGAAATCATGTAGAGAAACATCACCTGTTGATTCCGGAAAGAAACAAATCCAAACCGTCTTGAACGCCCAGTATCTTGATCCCACATGACCTTTGAATCACTGTAAACCAGACTCAATGAGACTTTTTCCACCCCACGAAACATAAAGACAACACAGAAGAAGCTTACGAACAGCTGGGATAACAGAGAGAAACATGCAGTCGCAGGTCAGAGATGACGAAATCGGCGAGAGTGAGGTGATTGAACGGCGACAGCTGAACATAATACTACGTTGGACAAAAACGTCGCCGGTTAAAAATTAAAAACAAAAACAAAAACGACGTCGTTGAAAACAAAGCGCTGTTTTAAAACGACGTCGCTTTAGAAAACTTTTTCCTAACCGTGGTTGCCTTCTTTCCCCAATCCCCACCCGACTCAAACCCAACCCCCCCCCCCTCTTTTCCTTTTCCTTCCTCTCTCCCTCTCTCTCACACACACGCACAGAGACCTGCCCATCCGACAGCTGTGGACTGAACTTTGGCAGCTTCGGAAAAGAGTTTGACTCCTTCAGGAACTTTGTATCCGAGTCCCATGCAGTTGGAAGTGTAGATAATTTTTCTGCAGAACCCTTCCACAAGGTAGGTTTATTGCTTTATCATGTTGGAAATTTTGGACTTGGCAATTATTACAACTCTAGAATTTACTGATAGGTATGTCTATTAGTTTTCCAGATAGTTATTATGGTTATTATGGTTATCGTGTTGGATATAGGTCACACAGGTAGTAGTACAGGGGCATGGTTTGGCACAATGCTATTAGTTTCTGTCAATTTTTCGGTGTTGCCATCTTATCTCTGTAAGAAGCGAGATTTTTTCTGATTAAGGTGCAATCAGGGGAGAAAATACATGGAAACCGGCCCCCAAAATTATAAAAAAAATTTAAAATTTAGGTATAAAATTTTAAAATTATAAAAAAAATGCATTTTGGCCCCCAAATTATAGTCGGTCTCCTCACTTTCCTCAAAAAAAAATCTCGGCCCCACAAATGTTGAATCCTAGTTCCGCCCCTGGGTGCAATGTCAATTTCCTGAATGAAAAGGGAAGTTTCCAATTGGTCTTTCACTCTGCATTTTGTGTTTGGTTGTACTGGGTTACCAATATTACTTGTAATCCAGGTAGGTTTCGACCAGTGGATATGTAGAGTTCAAAATTGGAGAACCATAAAAAATATTTGAACACATTAGTTTCTGGACAATGAAATTTGGAATGGTTATGGAAATAGGAAGATTGCGCTTGAATCCTGAAAACGTGGGGAGATTTGTGTTTGGGAAAAGAAGAAAGTAAGGGCTTTTACTTCATTGTTCCCGGTGCGATGAAGTAGAATTCCCCATTTCATACCCTAGAGAATACCTCCACAACTCCCAGATCAAATGCAGCAGAAATGTCGTTGCGTGCTTAAACAAAAGCTTATATGCTGTTGTGAGTTGTCAAAGACACTTTATAATGGTGGAATGTGGTCTCCTTTCTATTTGGAATTGTTTGGTTTGACTGAAATTTAAGCCACCTGAAGAGATGAGTCTGGTCATTGGTGCATGTTTTGACATTGTAAGCTTGTTGATCAATTAAACCATTTTATTGCTAGTTGCTACGATGTGCTGTTTTGACATTGCTAGCTCCAGCCTATCAGGCACGAACTTCTTGTAGAAATTATAATGTGACAGATTCGTAGTAATGATCAAGAATCCAGGAATATACATCTTTATTTTATGGTAATGGAATCATAAAGTACAGAATTAAAAACTATTATACAATACGAGAATCAAAATACAGAACAATCTTTATTAGTTACTGAACCGAGTCATGTGTTGAACACAGTTCCTTTAAGACTAAATCACCGTCTCACCGTGGGTGTTGGAGGATAGCTCCAGCATCGTCTCCCAGGGTAAAACGGCTCCCCGAACTAGGTCACACCTAACCTCGTTCGCCTGTTGAACTTCCTCGTGCCTGGCTCTCTGTCACTAGACAGAATTTCAGGTTTTTTCTACCAAAACTTGAGTTGGTATATAAAGACCTTTGAGGTGACGTGAATGAATGAAACCTGAAACGGAGTGACCTTTGGATGGCAGACATTATTGTGACTCTTGGGGTGTGAAACACCCGAGACTTTCCGGTTGCCTCGAGACCCTCCGGTGTCCCATTCATTTAACCCTTTGAATTTCCAACAATTCTGAGAATTAAGAAGTGGAGTTTTGTCAGACATGTTGAATGGAAACACAACCAACTGAAGAAACTGTACAGAAATGGCTTTCCTATGAGTAGACAAAGAGCAGGTTACTAGGTTTTGAAAAATTAAACAAGTACAATTTCTTGACATAGTTGATCATGTTGCAAATCCGTTCCAATGACTTACGAAGGTTTTATCAAAGGAGTGGGATTGGGAAATGGAGAGAAGTCATAATGATCTGTTAATAGGCTACACATCTTCTCGCATAGAAACTGTATACTTTGCCATTGGAAAATTTATACAAGTATAATTCATGACAACTTTGACCATATTGCAAATCCGTTCTCCTGACTTATGAAGGTTTTATCAACGGAGTGGGATTGTGAAAAGGAGAGAAGTCCTCATGATTGTGCTCTATGAATAAGCTGCATATTGTCTTGCATAGAAACTGTATAATGTGCCATTGGCCTGTATTTTCAGAATTTTTTTGCGTCAAATTGCGGTACAGTTGTCCTGTATCGTCTATGCTGCAAAGCTCCGGCCTATTTTGACTTGGTATTTGGGTTTCTGGAGCCCATATACAAAATAAGTTGTCGTCCACTGTTTTGAAGAAATTCACTTTCATGTTGACAAGTGTATTAACTAGTGTACTCTCTGACCTGCAGTTATTAGGTGCTGTGCAAGCCATGTTGAACTCTAAGTTATATGTAGATTAAGGGGAGGCCTTTGAGAATGACAGTTCAGCTGCCTTATTTTTTTTAAATATGTGCACAATATCCAGCTATAGAACCTACTATATCTCCGTCATGTTGTAAGCAACCTCATTCAACTTCCTGGCTGCGCTTCTTTGCTGATGTTCTTTTCTGAGCCAATGTAGACCTTAAGAGTATGCTACACAATTTTTGGGAGTTTTATTTCGGAGATAGTACAATATTGTCATCTTCTGGACCCGCTTATAAGTTATTTCTGACCTATCTTGGCTACGTGACATTTACTTTTGGCGATTACTTGCTTTTAATTTCTTGGAATATTACAAGCATATCACTATAGCAGGGTATTTATTTGTTTCTTTGGGGTGCAGAAGTGAAAGTGGAAGAGAAAGAGCTTCATAACTGAACCATAATGGTAGAAGTGTGGTGGTCCGTGTTGGGGGCTGCCATTCCGGCCATTGTTGCTGGGAAAGCTTTTATAGTGAAGAAAAGACGTTCAGAAGAGCAGAGAAATGTTAGTGCCCGTGGAAGAGAAAAGACTTCTGATGACATCTTTGTGTGTGAGCGGGTCTGCACATCTAAGAGAATGCTTAAGAAGGTGGGGGCATTCTCCAAGGACCCTATCCCAGATACTTGTGTGACTGTTTGTGGAGTTTCTGAGCTCGATGCCTGCTCTGATGCCTGTGCTCGCACTGTATGCGTTAATGAGCATCAAGTACCTAATTGGAATGACGTCTGCCTTAAGAGATGTCAAAATGAATGCCTCAAACTCTCTGCTTCCCGATCTTCTTAGTGTACAACATGGTTTTTAGCATGTTGGCTCGACATCCTGGTTCCATCCTTTTTGCAATTTGTGCTGCAGATTTCATACAACTTGCTTTTCAGCAAACTGGTTCTTATCCCATTTCTTAGATGTCAAAGTGAATGGCTTATAATTTCTCCTCCTCGTTCTTCGTATTGCGTTTTGTGCACATTTCTTGTGAATTTTGAAGTGTAGGTTTTTGTACGACCTGATTTTAGCATAATGGCTATTATCCCATTTTCAAATGTGGAACCTGCAAATATGGGCTCTGTTCCTTTTACATGCTAATGGTGATTTGCCTAATTGTCATTTGATTGTCATGAAGCAATAAATAGGTAACTATGTTCTTCTTGCTTTATCTTGATTAATTCTACTGTCTTCAATGCAATATTTTTGTTGCCTTCATAAGTACTGTTTGGCTATTTTAAATTGCATCCTGGGGCCTTTTTCGCTATCCTAGCTTATTTGTTTATTTACTTATTTTATCTCTGAAATAAGCTTAGATAATTAAAGTGGCACTTACTTGTCATGTTTGTTTCTCCTAGTACTTGTTGCATTTGTTATCTTTTTTTTATAATTAAGAGTTTCCAGTCTAGCTTATACGCAGCTCAACTAATCTCTTATACGCAGCTCAATTAAAGTCATGACAAAGTCTTGTATGGACTGGTCCTATGAGAGTTGATAGCACCTGAGAAGTTTCGCACGCGAGACCTTAGAAAGGAATAACGTGTTTGTATTCGTTATCTTATTTCTTTCTTATATATATCTCTCTCTCACGCACGCACACACTTGTCCACGCGTCCAAACACTACGTTGTGAGAAGATTCAACTAATGGGTAGATTTTCTTCCAGGACCACAATTAGACTACTGTGTCAGTTGAACCTCTCTCTCTGCATTCTTACGTGATAGATGGTTGGAATATGACAGATACATATATAATATCCATCAGTTCAAAATATTAGACACCGCAAGCTACCCTTGACAATTGCTCTACAAAAATAAAGCATCAAATAAAAAAATGGAATCCATTATTACATGTTCTCCTGTAAGTGATGATAGGATCCGGTTTACACGGATCTGGCGCACTACAACCCTGTAATTTGAGTAAAACAATATTGTTTTACTCACAAATTATTATTAAAATGTATGCGGTCAAAACGATGTGATTTTGAGGGGTAATGATTCGATAATAATTCGCGGGCAAAAAATGTTACTTTGCCTGCACTACAGGAGCCTACACTACGAAATCTAAATCTGATTTTCACGCTGATGGTGCCAGAAACTGGTGGGACGATCTTGCCCTCCTCCTTTGGTTCCTCCAAACAAGTCCAGTGGCCAGGGTGGTTGCCTAGTCAATGATCCTCCGATGATCAAGTTAAACTTCTAAGGGAAAGAAACAATGATCGATTGAATGTAATTATGAGAATGCGGGAGTAAGTTGTGTAGAACTACTTGATTTTTTGCCAGAAGTCCCTATGAATATGTTAGAGGGAGGTACATCTCAGTGTGGTTATAACCACCGATCACGCCTTCTTCTCCCATATAGAGAAGCAGCCCATTAATTAATGGTGCGCGCCATTCTCGGGATTCAGAACGGTTACGAACACCATCCTTGGGATTCGTCCGAATGGTTAGGGGCACTCTTTACGGGATCCCCTGGTTGCTATCCAATCACAATTCTTTTTGAGTAGACTGAGCGAGGTGCTCCCGAGCCAAATAAATTCCTACCAATCGAAATGAGCTTCAGAGCGTCCACCGATTTGGTCAATTTGCGTTTGGTCAGCCGATCGTCTGTGTGTGCAGACCGTCAACCCGTACCCGGATGCAAAGTAGTTAGAACCAATGACCAGCTACTGATCTGTTTGTTGGTGAGCAGAACCCAAAACGAACTCAAGACACATAAATGAGCTTTGGTATAACAACCCATGCAAAGTGAATGCTTCTGATGATGACCCACAAAGATAATACCCAACGCCATGATCTTTCAAGCTTCGACGTACCCCACATAGATAGGCAACCTAATAATACCCAATTAAGGATTACTTTAATGTTTTGGTACATAGAAACAGCAATCAGAAAAATAAAGTAGGGACTCTCAAATCTAATAAGAGCAATGCTAATTTGATACTCCACTTGTTATGGACCATCACCAAATCATCTTTTATCATCTGATCTCCATATCACATCATGTGGTTGGTGCATGATAAATGACACATCAAATGTTACGCACGTACGAGTACGGAAGATTATGATGATCTGTGGGAGATTATGATAATCTGGCCCTATTTGGCGTAACTATATTTTTCAGATTGTATAGATTATTGAGCAAATAATCTAGCCCCATTTGGGCTAAATTAAATACGGGCAAAATCTAGATTAATCTAGCTCTAAACACAACATAACCAACATATCCACAAATAATTTAGTCCAAACACTTTGAGCTAGATTATTCCCTCCGGCACCCAACATAATCCAACAATCCAATAATCCCAAAATCTAGTTACGCCAAATGGACCCAGACTCAAACATACTGAGATCGAATTTTGAGTCCACTGAAGGTTTGTCCCGTCGTTAACTTCAGAACTCCAATGACTAGTTAGCAACAGGTAGGGCATACTCCAAACTGACTAAATACCATTGATTATAAAAAATGTTACGCAAGCTATGATTTTCTCCTTCTTGGAATTGTGTTACTTGATACCTAACACGAGCAAAAAAAGACTTTATTTTTAAGGGCGTGTTTGTTAGCGGTCAAAAAATGGTTCATTGCTTATCAAATGAAATATATATAGCTATACCGATTGTAATATCCGGACGTTGTTTACTTCTTTCAATCGCCGGTATGATATCCTGAGTAATATTTTATCTGTCTAAAAGGAGATAAAATTATCTCACCTCTCCCCTATTTTTTTTTTATCTCCTTCTATATCATCTTTTGTTTACGCAAATATCACTATTAATTACGAGAAGACTATCCACCTATTCATATCTACCATATCCTTCTATCTAAAAAAATGCTTTAACAAACTTTTATAACTGTTTACCTCTCTATAATAAACCTTCCTTCTACTATATCCCTCCTCTTAGTACTATACCCACCATATTTCTTTCAAAATTTTGACCTCTAACAAACGGCCGCAAGGGGTTAGTCTAATGATCAAGACTAGTACTTAATTTTTTGTTTTCTTCCAAGTTGTCAAGTTTGAAACCTCTTATGTGCTACCAACTCTAATGGGGTTAGTCCATACAAAACTTTACTCTGAATTTAATTAGGTCTCTCGCTCGTTCAAAATGAGATTGATCCAGAGATTCATTGAAATACTCGTAAGCTCACCCGAGCACTCTGAGTTATCAAAGGAAAGAAGACTTTCTGGAATCTTGACTGAATAGCACTATTTCAAAGCATATCAAGAAACTCAATGCAGTTCAACTGTTCCCCAAACAATCAAATAACAAACAAATTACTAGCATGCATATGCAGCCAAGCGGTGCATGCATGGACTTGCACTATTCATTTTTATAGTTGAGATAGAGACGATTTAAGTAATGAGAGATTAGTTGGTAGGTGGAAAATATCCAGGTGTTTTTTGTGAAGTTTGTACTTTAAGACCTCTTTGATTTCTTGGTAGTACTTCTTAACCAAATTGTGTTAGTTGAAAAGGCATTAATTGATGACCAAAACCAACAAGTTATCACTAACTTATGGGTAAATTACATTAATCTCCCTTGAGGTTTCTAAAAAATACATTGACGTTTTTGTAGCTTGAATAAACTACTCTAATCTCCCTTATTTTTAAAATTATTATACAATTAACTCCCCTACTGCTAAAATCAGTCAATCCTCGTTAACACAATTAACTCCCCTACATGGACTTCATTAACCAAACAGACCGTAACATAATTCTTATCTCGTCTGATTTTGCCAGTGTTAATTTTTGGACATTTTTCTGAAACCGAAACTCTAATAGAGTTTTCGGGATTTGTTAAAGTTTCGATTTTCAAAAAAATCTTAAAATTTTAACCTAATGTGAATTCCAAATTTAAAATTTCAATAGCTTTATTAACGACGTTTGACCAATTTTTTTGACAAAACGAACTGTATTAACATAATTCATATCATGTTTGATTTTGCCCATGTTGAATTTTTGAGATTTTTTTTGAAATTAAAATTCTAACATAGATTTTAGAATTTGTCAACGTGGGCAAAATAAGATGTGATAAGAATTATGTTGGAGGGTTTGTTTTGTCAGAAAAAAACTCAGGGGAAGTCAGTGTATTTGTCAAAAAAATATTCAGGGTAAGTCAGTGTAATTTGCACTTATTGTTAAGCTATCACTTCTTGTCCCTCAGTGCTTCCTTCAGAAAGCTATAGATATATTAGTATAAGAGCTCCCATTGCATCTTGCATACTTGTTAGCTTGAGCAAATGGCTTTTTTCCTAGGTTTCTATGAAATACTTCTACTGCTCTTATGCTTTCTCTTTCTTTTTTTCTGGGGAAAACACGGTGGGATCCCATGGAACTGGCCAGTGGTTGGAATGTTGCCTGCTCTTCTTCTTCATGTGGGGCAGATTCATGATAGCTGCACCAAACTTCTAGGGCAAACTGGGGGTACTTTCTTACTGACAGGCCCTTGGTTTTCCAACATGGACATGTTGGCTACAGCTGATCCTGCCAACATACACTACATCATGAGTGCCAACTTTTCAAATTTTCCTAAAGGTCCTCAGTTCCTGAAGATGTTCGATTTTCTGGGAGATGGGATCTTCAATTCTGATGGAGATTCGTGGCGTAACCAGAGAAGGCTCGCTCGGTTGCAGATAGCTCACCACCGTTTTCACCGGTGTTTGGTGAAGACCAGCCAGGATAAGGTGGAGAAAGGGTTGATACCAATTCTTGAGCATGTGTCCAAACAAGGCCTGGTTGTTGATTTGCAAGATTTGTTTCAAAGGTTTACCTTTGACACCACTTGCATATTGGTTACTGGGTATGACCCTTTTTGCCTCTCATCTGAACTCCTTGATGTTCCTTTCTCCAAGGCCATGGACGATGCTGAAGAAGCAGTGTTTAGTCGCCACGTGGTGCCCGAAACCATTTGGAAGTTCCAAAGGTGGCTAGGGATTGGACATGAGAAGAAACTGAGTAAAGCTTGCAAAACCCTAGACCATATCATAGGTAAATACATCACAATGAAGAGGGATGAACTTAGCAATGGAAAAAAAATTCTGAAAGAAGAAGAAGAAGGTGTTGATCTACTAGCATCATACGTACAAGAAGACGAGACGATGGGAGGATTGAAGCGCGATGACAAGTTCTTAAGAGACACCATTCTTAATTTCATGATCGCGGGGCGAGACACTACTAGTTCAGCTCTCACGTGGTTTCTCTGGCTAGTTTCAACGCACCCAGACGTCGAAGCTAAAATACGAGAAGAACTCAAATCGTGTATACCGACAGAAGATGATGGTAACAAATGGAGGCTATTCAATGTAGAAGAAGTGGGGAAGCTGGTTTATTTGCACAGTGCACTGTGTGAATCATTAAGGCTGTATCCACCAGTTCCATTCCAGCACAAAGAGCCTCTTCAGCCGGATGTTCTTCCTAGCGGTCATCGTGTTCATCCGAAGATGAAGCTAATGTTCTCTCTGTATGCAATGGGGAGGATGAAGTTCATATGGGGAGAGGATTGCTTGGAGTTCAAGCCAGAGAGATGGATTTCTGATCGGGGAACGGTCAGGCACGAGCCGTCATATAAGTTCTTGGCGTTCAACGCAGGGCCGAGGACTTGTCTAGGGAAGGAAGTGGCTTTCACACAACTGAAAGTGGTAGCCGCGGCTATAATCCACAACTACCATGTCCAGTTGGTGAAAGGCCATCTTGTGGCTCCTAATGTCTCCATAATTCTCTATATGAAGCATGGTTTAAGGGTTAGGGTTACCAAAAGGTGGTCTGAATAGGTAAGAGTACCAAAGTTTCCTTTGTGAGTTTTAAGGTTGCTAGGGTTTAGATCTCTTGGTTATGAATATGTTTTCTGTTTGGCTTGTTCTTGGCTCTTTTTTATGGGTTTGGTTATAAGTGCGAATGTATTTACATTTACGTCCGGTATTACGACGACTATTTATCTTTCAATCACTTCTTTAGCACTAATTATTTAATACTTTTGGAGTACCATGTGCCATCGTTTAAGTGGATCTTACGGCCAGTGAGTTATCGCTAAGGGTGAAATCGGTTAGGTCAGTCTATTTTTCTAGCTATGACGGACCGAACTGATCGGTTTGAGGTGAAAAAAGTGATGCCTGATCCTGACCAAAATTGCAGGTAAACCGAAATCGGTTCGAGGTGATTCAGTCAAATAGATTTTTTCGAAAATTTCAGGGATTTCAAGTTTGGCTAATTCAGCTCGGGTTTGTTCGATTCGGTTGGATTTGAGGGGATTTTGGATTGAAACTTTGGAATCACTTCAAATCGATTCGGTTTTTTATATGCTCCGTTTCAATTTGGTTTAAAGCGGTTCGGTATTCTATATCGGTTCGGTTTGGTTCAATTCTATTGGATATTATATCATTTAGTTAGGCTCAGTTCGGTTTGGAGATATTTAGTGAAAACTAAGATCGAACCGAAAACTAATTTTTTTTCTAAAAAAAAAAAAAACCGAAACCAACCGAACCGGCTTATGGACCGACTGCGGACCAAATATTCCGGTCGATTTTTTTTTTATTTTTTCTTTCACCCCTAGTTATCGCAACACATACTATGTGAATCGCCCCTTATCTCCTAACAACTCAACAAGTATGCGCGGTGATGTTCCACCCGGCATCAGTGAAATTTTTCGTTGTGTGATTTGATGGAGTACCACGTAAACATGTCACATAATACTCCAGGACGATTAAATAAGTACTCCTCTTTTAACATTGAACTCCTCGTGTAAACCAATACCAATAAAAAGTCTAAGTACACATCATTGCGTTCACACAGATATTTGTTCGGAATCGTTAGATGTACGTAGAGTCCATATTATTTCAAAGATCCTCCACGTACATTTAACGGTTCCAAACATATACATGTCTAGATCTGTACAAAAAGCGTGTGTTCTTCCACTTACTCAATCAATAAAGGGATAAATATGAAGTGACCAAAGATTCATGGACTTGATCCGAAAAAAAAGAAAATTGTTATTAAGAAAGAAAAGAGGAAAAGGAGAAAGGGATCAGAATTTCTTTTATTTTTTTATTAATTTTTTTATTTTTAATTCTTTTTCTTGAACAAGCTGGAGATAAGGGATAAAGTTTTCTGGAGATCTCCAGTAAAAATTAATATAGAAATCTTCTGTTTCTATCAGTAATTAAGCAATATTTTACGACAATCCAAATTCAAGTTTTTACACACTAACAAGTTAACTATTAAGCTAAAAAATTCCAAGTTGATTAATATAAAATTCATGTGATGTGAAGCATTAATATAAAAAAACTCTTGTTCCTATCAATAATAAATAAAATAATAATATCAAATCGAAAGTTTCAACGTGGGTAAGTAAAATAATTGTATTAAATACAAAGTTTCAACATGGGTAAGCCTGAAGATTTTTTTTTCCTTTTGAATTAGAAATCAATAAAAGAATGAAAAGAAATATTTGTGTTGATATGAGTTTTTGTGTGATTTTTAATTTTTTTTCTTAAAAAATAAGAGCATATCATGTGTGATACACGTGCTCAGTATATATAGCATAGATAGATATATGTTGGAAGTTTTTCGTGAACTTTCTCTCGGGCACAACAAACAAAGAGAATTGCGTGGTTCGGCAATTGCTTACTCGGGAGGGGGAGATTTCACTAGAATTATGTTATTACAATACTCGAAACCTTACCAAATTAACCTCTATCAGGCTTGAAGTTTACTTGTTTAATCATCAACTACCGGTATTCGAAGATAGTAATCGTATATTTTTTTAAAAGTTTAGACGAAAAAAATAAATGGACTCCATTTTTCCAGGACAAGGAATGAAAGTATTGGATGTTGCTTAGTGCTGATACAAGTCTACAACTTAACAATCAAAGGGTCTACGTCGAATTTAAGCCTCAGTGCTAATTTTTGTAGCAATATTGAGATAATATGCAATTAATTGAATAAACAAATCAAGCTGCATCAAATGCTTTATAAGCAAGAAACCTCTACTGTTTACGTACATGGAATCATCGATTGTGATGTGAAAATCAATTTATCATTTTTCTTACCAAAAAGTCTCCCTGCGTGCACAAGTTTTTTTTGTATAAATTTAATATATTCAAAATTATTTGAAACACGTACATTTATTTATTATTTTGTAAAATCCGCATGCATCAAACAATTTTTAATATTTGTGTTTGGATATATGTGAGAGAATATACATAAGATTGAGTTTAGGAACGCAATCTTCTATATACACTGTAACGACTTGCTCTCATCTTATACAATATTGTTTGTTTTTATTTTACAAATCTCATAGACTTTCCAGTAACTCATCCCAAGATTATTTCAGGATGAGCACGCTTAATTGTGGAGTTCCATTTAATTTTAACACTATTACAATTTTAAAAGATCATGTACAAAGTGGATTCATGATATATTATAAATACTACCGAACTTATATCCACCAAGTGATGTGGAACCCCTTGATCACACATCCAAATGTCCAACGAAACTTTTTCTTCCGAACGCTCGGCCTCACAACTGGCACTACAACCTCGCTAGCTAGGGTGTCACACACACCCCGAACACAAACTCATCTAAAATTGTACGATGCGAGTGAAACCCTTCATAACAATATAAACCCCACGTGTATCGAGTGGTTCCGGATAAATCTGTATCAATCCAAATATACGAAATTATGTTCCTAGATTTTGTTCCATAAATGAAGAGGGAAAGTCTTGTACTTCTAGGATAAGACTTCTCTACACGCTTATTAGTTATGCATAACTATGGTTCTAGTTATGAAAATTGTCCTATTTATCATTTACAGGTGCAAAAATTTGAACTCTTTTAATATCTCAATTGCTTTTTTTAATTGCTAAAAAAACTCAAAAAATTAGAAATAATTTCCAAATCTAATTAATAACGCAAATTCCACAATTCTAATTATAAGGACAAAAATTTTACTAACGGCTGAAATTGCTTTAATCCAACAACCACTAGCCTTGTCACTCCAAATAGAATATGTACCTCTCTCCTCTCTCCTGCCCCAAACTTACTGCGTCCGGACAGAAGAGCCAAAAAAACCCTACTTTATATAACGCAGTTATCAAACAGTACAATATCACAAAATTGTTCTTCCTATCTATTACTCGCACTGTTCTGTCACAAACTCCTCTGCTACAATCCAGCCCTCTGGCGCGGAAATCTTCTCACCCGAGTTGGGGCAGTTCTGATAGTCAATAAGAAAGGGAAGTTAACAGCATAAAGAATTTGATGAGACAAACGAAAATCAACAAGCAACCGGCGTCCCATTAGAAATTCGGTGAAAATAAACGTTTGTCATCAGGCAAAATTGGACCATAATACCCATTCAACCACTCTAGAAAATAAGAACAGTTTTCCTTGCTTTCTGTTACTCTCTCTTAGCTCTGTATTAACTTACCCTGCGATTGTTCAGCTACTGGTTCACGAATCATTACCGTTGACAAACAAACACAGCTATTTATTGTAGATAAAGACCCAAATACGGTCAATTATCCTCCGCACGATGGTGCGATCAATGCTTTGCATCACACTCTCGTTCTTTCCGACGAGTATTTGCCATCATGAGCTCCCATGAGTGGAGCTGAGCTCCACAAATGCTTGAATTAACAAGGGTTTCCCACCATTTCTCTCGCAGAGCAACACGTGATAACCCGCGATAAGAGTCAGGTTTCAGCTCCTGAACCGGATCTGAAGTCACTCATGAGGGGCAGGCGGGTTCCGAAAGATGTAATGAATTTCCTGCCACCAACCATGAAAAGAAAGACTACGTAGGGCCTCCTCCTCAGCCCGCCCTAGTTCAAACACCATTTTTTTTTTTCACTTTATCCTACCCCTCCCGCCAAATCCTGAAAAAGAGGGCCACCAGAGCTACCTAGTCGATTGAAAGAGGCGCGGAAATCAATTGTAAACGCAGAAAGAGATTCGTGCCCTTCAAAGTGGAATTCATATATATTCGATCTGCTCCCTCACATAGATATCTCAAAGGAACGAATTGAATATCCAAAACTTCTTACGACTCACTAACAGTTTGCAGTGTTCAAAGTATAGGTCTTCAGTGGGCAGTTTGGAGAGTTAATCCATAAAACCAGAGATTTTGTAGTTGAAAAAAGGGGTGGGGGGGAATAAATCATATATTTTGTGAAAAAAACTGATCTATGAACTCATGCATAGAATTTAACACACAGATTAATGCAAGCTAAGCATGAGCAACAGTTAAACAAACTCACCTTAGAACATGTATACACGATTAGCGTCATCCAGTTCCAGTTTTCCAAAGAATATTCTTCACTATCAGAAGCTTCTCCCTGCAGAAAATACAATAATGCGGGCATCAACTGCATTTCGTAATTCCTTGATCCACCACAAAGCCCGCATATCCCAGGATCCACTGCCTTTCCAGTAGCCAGCAGTGGTTTTCCCCCGTAGGAGTATCTGAATGCACATAACCATGAAAAGAATGTCAGATGGGCCACATGGTGTCAAAGGACCTTCAAGATAAAAAGTGTATCCTTCTACCACTTTCTTTAAAGATGATTAATATACTTGTAACTCGGCAAAAGAAAAAAGATAGTAAACTTGAAAAATGGATTTAACTTCTAATCGCCAGTTCAAAATTCAAAACCGAGAAACCATTCATCGCTAAAGTTTTCAATTGCCACTTTTTAATTTTTATTTAACATCACAGCAGTTTACTTCTCAGGATGCTAAAAGGGTGCTTGTCAACTTCAAATTTCACAAAAATTGATTCTGAAAATTAGAATCCAAAAGCATAAAAATAAATGCTTGTCAGACTCAGCTTTAAAAGCTCCTTTTGGCCCAAGAGCAGAAGTAGAAGCTGTTACGAACACCCTGGCACAACTTTTGAGGAACCAAAATCTAACATCACCCTCCCAAAAGCTACTGCAAATGCGACATAAGTACAAGCACAAGCTGGAGTACATGTCTAGCTCTAAGCAACTCCGTTAAGACCAGAGTGAAAGGTCTCGGGCAAAGTTATGGAAAACTTATATGGTCCATAATAGAGTTGTTTACGTCATTCCCTAGCGGTAAAGCAGGACAATCAAAAAGGTCTGCTTAATCATACATTACTATGACTCAGAAGCAGTTGACTTTCAATCAAAACAACAAAACACGAGGAAACTGATTAGGAGATACCAACTATTACAAGCTATCAATGCCAGACAATTTGTCACTAACGTATCCAAAGAGTTCCATACCTGAAACACTGATCTGGATATGCATCCAGTCGTTTCTTGAACTTGAGGTAAGTCCTGTCAGCATTTAGAGCTCTGTCATATTCATAAGCCTCTTCTTCCCACTTTTCTTCATGTGTATGATCATCAAGATTGCTTTGGTTTTCCTTAATGGAGAGAGAGGTGAAACTTGAACCAATAGATGTGACTTCCTTTGAGAATGCCTCCTCTTGAGAATAGATGTAGAAGCAAGGCAAGACTGCGAACAACCAACACATGAACCATATATAGGTTGCCCTTTCAAAACACAAATGCCAAACAGAAGCACCTTATACCAAAATAGGAACCAATAAAGAAAAGGAAATAATGAGAACCTTTAGAGGAAATTTAATAGTCATATTAAAGAATATATGTACTCTGTTGCGTGATAGCTTCATTTAAAGTATTTCTGCGCTTTTGGGAAAGGGCCACCCGGACAGGAGTCATGTCCGTCCGGATGCTGACATACTAGAAAGTCTTTCCAGATGGGGGGTCAAGTCCATCCGAACAATCGGAAGCTTGTTTTTGGTGAGAGAAACTTATAAAACATAGAGGCACAAGTGTGAGGAGATCGGAGAGCTTGTAGTCATTAATTATAGTGGATAGATCATTTCCTTCCCCCCATGGATAAGATGAGCAGTCTGTGTATCGAACCACGTAAATCCGTGTGTTCTTGTTGTTTGTTTCTTTGCTTAGCTAGTTCTTCGATCATCTTTGTTGTGTAAGAGATTGACTTGATTTTTAATATTCTGCTTAAAATACAACATATGCCCACTATAACAATTGTGGACAAAAGACCAAAAATCACTTCTCTACTTGTGATGAGGTCTATTTAAGGAAGCAACACTGAATGGGTTGGTTACCTTCGCACTTTAGCACACTCGACACTACCATGGACTGATTCACACAGGACACATGATCATCCACGATGTCTATGCTTAAAATAACAGTACCAAAAAAAAAAAAATCAAAGAAAACAAATCGTGGGAAAGAATTCTCTTCTTTTTTTTTTTTTTTGACAACCAAGGTATCCGGTCAGCTTTGGGATTTACCCCAACCTAAAATGCCGACTAGTGAAATCATTCTCTTCTTATCCTCTTATTTGTCCTGCTTTCATCACTACCACCAACTAAATCACAACATGCTTGTGAAAATCGGTCCACTTCCCAATACAACTTCTGCAAAACCTCACTGAAGTATGAGAATCGTGTGAAAGAATTAGTTTCTCAGCTAATCCTAGAGGAAAAAGTCCACCAACTTGCATTAAACATAGTCACAACTTGCATTAAACATGAGGGACATCCTACCCCTTTCAATATGAACAATGTTAACAGAACATAAGAAACGGAATCAAGTTGAATAAAGAAGGTAACCCAAGAAAAGAAGGAACCCATCAGAATAAGATGCCACCACCTCTAACTCAACATACGAGAGAATCGAAATCCCATATGCAACATCCCTATGCAAAACTAAGCACATGACGTACAAGGCAATAGTATTTTGAGATTATACCTGGTGTTTTATGATCAATTCCTTTTGTTGTTCTGCTTACAGGTGAGGGCTCCACAATATACTTGGAATGACGACTTTTATCTTGTTTCTTGGGTTGAGAAGCCAAGGTTGCAGCTTCAGAAAGCGCTTTACCCAACTCCGCCAAATCTATGCAATCACCGTCCTCATTATTGTCTTCTCTAGAGTCAAATGACCACAAATCCTCCCGCCAATCACTGGTTGAAGAGGACAGGGAAGATATATTCTGAGGGGCGATTTCATTACAGGCTGTGTTTGATTTTTCAACACTAAAAGATTTCTGGACTCGAAGGGCTCGCCAGCTGCATACTAACCAGAACAAGGGCATAAACGAAAAGATATAACCATATCCATCATAATTCACGGTCATGAAAAAAATTTACTCCCTTTGTTCTACTTTGGTTGTCCATTTTCGACAACTGTTTTTAAATCGGATAAACAAAAAGAACTTGTGTAACAAATTTTGATTTTTTTCCACCAAGTAACAGATCTAACTGAAACCTGTGATTGGTAATTTTTTTTTTGTTTTTTTGATTTGTTGATCTGATTAAACATGGGCTATTGAAAATGGGACAAAGCAAACAGTATCGAATTGATTAAATGATTAATATGAAAATACCTTACAGGAGAGCTCCGACACTTTGGCATTACACAACCAAAAATATAGATTACACGCTGTTCAATCTTCAAAGAATTACTCGAAACTGGAGCATAAACCTAGGAAGCAAATTGAAAAAACAATGAGAAAAGAAACAAATTCAGCTCCCTTCTACTGCAATGACAGATGTTTGACAACAATAAGAGAGGTCACAATGTTTTAGGTCGTACAACCTGCGCAACAAGACACAGATTGTTTCCACATGCACTGCATGAAAGCAGATCAGATCTTGTGCAAGTACTTGGAAATGGCCAGTCCTGTCAAGAAGGGATGAAATGTTACAATTGACCAGAGCAAATCTCAACATATAGTACGACATGTGTCATATCACATGCAGCAACTTACAGGAAGCCCACCGATTTTTGTTGTATAGTGATCAGATGCTTCACACTTATCATCAGCCCATGGTCCCGGCATGCCTAGACTGACTTCGGCCATCACTTACTTGATAGAACACAACACCAACAATCAGATGCAATTTGAGGGAGATAAATAATAAATGATACAGGCGAAAAAAATCCACGCAATCTATAATTAAGTTGGGTACTATTAACCTTAGGGCAAGTGAAACAAAGTGAACAAAGAACTGTTCACTTTGTATTTTACTCAGTAAACTCAAAAAACAGGCTGCAACAAACTCCCTAAACAGGTTAACAAAATGGGTTTCATGAACAGTAGCTCCCTAAATCAACCCCCATTTAGGGAGCTACTGTTCACTCCCCTTTTAATTTTTTATTATTTCTCTCTCTCTCTCTCTCTCTCATTGGCTACTTATGTTTATTGTAAATATTTTAAAAAAGTAAAAAATAGTATTTTAATAGTAGAGAGTGAGTATAGGTAGTATTGTTGGAGTGTTGAAAATGACATGGGTGAATAAAGAACTGTTCACTAATTTTTTTGGCTAAAGATTTGTTCACCCTTGTTGGGGTTGCTCTAAGATGTGCGAACACTCAACAATTATATAATCTAACTAAACTCAAACAATATGGATACCATAATTTCCTAAGATAAATGGAAATACCTTCAACTTAATATTCGCCTTTTCTCTCACTGATGGTTTCTCTCTGTACCTATCTCCTTTCTGAGACCATGGGCAAGAGATCTTCGAAGAAGAAATGAACAACGAAGATCTCTTTGAAGAATTCCATGTTCAGCTTACTTCCGGTGAAGGACCAGATCCGACTATATGTTGATCAAATCGATTCCAACCACCTAAAATTTTGTTCACTCGCAAATTCATTGGGACACACACGAAGGTTCCAAATAAAGGTCCTTCAAACCCAGCAGAAATTTCGAATACCACTGATGGCAGCTTGGATGAGAGTGTACAACTGATACAAGCAAATGGGGCAGTGAGGATGCGTCTCTTGATTGAGTACATCACCACCTAATCCAGGCAACAAAGAGCACTAATAACAATAACTGGTGTGTCCCTCATTTGAATTAGGGGACGTGCAAGAGAAATATGGTTATGGAACTCCGGAACGATCAACTGGAGGGCGGAGACTGAGCTTTCTCAGTTGTGAGAATCTTTTCCAACTTTGAAGTCTCGTTATGAAACCTTGGACAAGCTGTGAGCAAACGTTGTGCCGAAAATGTTACGACTAGAAGTAAGGTTGATAAAAGATCCATTGGTAACCATGTCTTTCTCCACTGAAACATTTGTCAGGAAGTCTTACGGAATCTGACTCTTGTTCCAATTTGGAGGATTCATCTGAAGAGGATGAGCTGAACTGCAGAACAGCATGATGGAAGTGTCGCATATGTGCAAATATGGTCAGGTTAAGATAAATGGTTGGTTGGTCGTGCTTCCTGGTGACGAAGTTTGGCCATCATGCAACCAATGGCCACCAGCGGAAATCTGATGACTGAGAGCTGTCATCTGCTTTTCTAGAGAGAGTCATGGTGATATGTTGGACACTATACATGGAAACTCATGTAACAACAAAGCAGCGGGCATTCCGCAGTGGTCCAAGATCCAAACTTTCGAACATAAGTAGCCAAATTTTAGTGCACCATGAGGGGATGCATGCAATGGCTAATGGGAACATGTCACAGTATGGGATTGTTTCAATTTCATCTCACTCCATTATCTTAGTCCTGTATGCTGATCAAGATGTTCAAAGCCCCGTAAATGTCTTCATTACGGTGCACTCGATAGTGGAATACCAAGCCCTCAACCCACACCAAAATACACAGAACTGGTTGTCTTGACTGAATATGGTAAAACTAAAACCTCTCACGCTTTTTGGAGTTCAAGTTAAACATACTAAATAGTCGGATGAAGGAGGTCCATACGCAAGTGACTGGTCAAAAAAGGAACTAGAGTTCATTTTCCTTCAGAGGTCTTCAGTAGGGGAACAATGGAGTTGTGGAGGTATTCTCTAGGGTAGGAAGTAGGGGATTCTACTTCATCACATCGGGAACAATGAAATAAAAGCCCTTACTCTTTTCCCAAGCACAAATCTCCACACATTTTCAAGATTCAAACGCAACCTTCCTATTTCCATAACCATTCCAAATTTCACTGTCTACAAATTAACTTGTTGAAATATTTTTTATGGTTCTCCAATTTTCAACACTACATGTCCACGGGTCAAAACCAACCTGGATTACAAGCCTTATTGTTTAACCCAGTACAAGCAAACACAAAACGTTGAGTGAAAGATCAATTGAAACTGCATAAATCCTTTTAGTTTAGGAAATTGATATTGCACCTTAAACAGAAAAAATCTCGCTTCTTACCAAGACAAGATGGTAGCACAAATAAATTGACAGAAACTAATAGCCTTTTTGGTCATGAATGTAGGGTCTAAACTTTTCAAACACTACCAAAACACAGACCTACCATGATAAGAGCATTGAGAGAGAGAGAGAGAGTACAGAGAGAAAAACCTTCAGAGAAGAGATACCCCTTGCTTGAAACTGTAAAAGGAATAAATTTTTCTTCATACCAATAGTCATTATAGAAGCTTTTTAGAAAAACCTTCAGAGAAGAGATTTTTCTTTATCATCTCTTCAATTTCTTCCTCTAGGCTTGTTTGCTACTTACAGCTAACTTATTAGTCCATGCGAACTATACATGTGCTAAAACTACAAATAATGTACTACTTCTCCTTTTTGCATAGTATATTAGAGAACCTCAAACCCAGTTTTGACCATGAAGTCTTGCTTAAAACACTTCTGTAGCTTTCGCTTTTCATATCAAGTTCACTCTACATGGTGGAAAGCACTAAACTAAACCAAACCAATTTCTAACCTCAAGATGAAGCAATAAATAGATTCAGAAAATTTTGAGACATAGGGAGGGGGAGAGAGAGAGGGTACACGAAACAACACATAAATACAAGTACACACGGAGAGGTAGAGAGTACCAGATGGAGCAGTGAAATAGACGCGGAAGTCAACGGACAGCTGATCGGAGGCTTCACCTGAGCTTGTGAACGAGCTCTACAAAGCAACGTCGCCCAGGAAATCGGTGCTCCCTGTTCAGCCTCAAAAGGAACCTTCGCGTTGAAGAAGGAAGAAGAGACAGGTCTTTCCGTTCTCTTGTTCGTGGCCTAACTGTAAGAAAGTAAGAAACAAAGGGTAAAAATGTATTACAAATTTACAATTTACAACGTGTTTGCAGAAGTGTACAGCACTTTACACGCGTAAACTCATTTACACGTGCATTCAACGGTATCGAACACATCTGTATCCGGTCTGTGTTTGAAAGTCTCATTTACATGTACATCTAATGGTACCGAATATATTTGTATCCGATCTGTGTTCGAAAGTTTATGTACGTTTGTGGAAATTGAACCCCATCTAACTAATTAACACATTATTTAGATTGATAATAAAGTCCTAAACGGTTAATTGGCGCAAATAGAACCCCATATCTCTAATTTTTTCAACTAAAACCCTGAATTTATAAACTTATATCAGTTCAAGTCAATCGTTGGCCTCCGTTATAAAATCGTAATCCAGATGAATAATATCATTAATTTATGCAATTATTTTTCGCTAATTTTGCAAATGTACTAAATACAAATTTTTTTAAAATAATAATAATACGTGTAAAGAATTGACAGGATAAAAAAAAGAGAATAAAAGTCAAAAAAAAAAGAAAAAGAGAATAAAGGATCAAGAAAAGTTTCGGGCGTTTAGGACACACTTTAAAAAAAAATTAAATTAAATTTTGGATGGTAAATTGTATTTTGAACTAGTGTTTATAGAATATTAGAGTATGTTAAGATGAGATTAAATTTTTTAACTGGGTACCGAAGAAAAAAAATGTCGAAAATAGGTTTTAGGGTTCAAATAATTCAGAGTATCTCATGCTTTCTTTGTGAGGGATCGTAAAAAAATAAAATAAAATACAAACTAAGTTTAAATTAAGGTACAAATGTCGTGATCGTATTTTTTCTTGTTATAATATTATTTGATTATTACCGTAACATTAAACTTACTATACTTTTGATAACATAAAATTATGTCAATTTAGAATATAATTATGAAATTTAATTTTGTAAAATATTCCTTGTGCGTTTTGAAGTGTGCAATAGTTAGAAATTTTTAAAATACATATAAAGAAATTTATGTTATATATATGTACATACAAAGGATCCACAATGTTAAAATAATTAGTCAAATAATCACTCACAATTTAATAATCTGATTATCCTTCCAAATGCTACATAGATCCATAATATATTTTTACCCAACACTTTCACATATTTTGCTTAAAATTTTTATAATTCATAATCCAAAATTCATCGAAATAATTCCTCCCAAAAATCCCTCTTTGTAGCAGTTATTTTAAGTTTTCATGATAAAGCTCCCAAATTTAATGTCAATTCCTTTCCCTTAAAATTCATTTATCTATCCAAACAGAGCTCGAGATATGTCAAATCCTTTTTTCGTAAATGAGTGCGCACAGTTAAGGGGAAGCCATACGCCAGGATTTTCAGATAAACAAAACGAGCTCAACAGCATCGATCTTCAAGGATAATTTTGAAACCACGATTCAGTTCAACAGCATTCCACTTTTCAAATTGGACCAAAGTCATTGATTTTTCTCTTATGTACTCCAAATATTCGAGGAAAACAAGATCTCCAACTGATTTCAATAAATATGAGTACAACCGAAGACGGTGAATATTGTCACGAACCCAAATCGTTCATGACGGTGGATAAATTCAACTGAAATTTTAGTGACACATTATTCAGTTGAATGTACTCCAGTAAAACTACTACTATTTGCGTAATATATACACATGGTCAAGATATTTGACAGAGTAAGATCGCCGAAAAAGATACAGATTCTTCCTACTTGCATGCATAGCCAAGGCCCAAGACCTACAGTCAGTTCCATCTTTTAGAATTCTTCAACCCTTTTGATTTCGCTTTCGCATTCTGAAATGCTTGAGATTTCTGTTTCTTACGGGCTTCCCTCTCAGCCTGATAGCAATAAATATATACGGATCGTTAAGCCTTTGATCAGATTAACCAAAACAACAATGTAAACATAAAGTTTGCCACTTCCTATTTTCATTTCACAGTTTTGAGAAAAACTGTACGGGTAACATTACCTTTGACATTTTTGACTTGGCTTTTGCTTTAGGAGATTTTTCCTCGAGATCTGCCTCCCGTTCGAGCTCTCTCTGTCTTGCTTCAATGTTCTTCTCTAAATAATACTGCAATTTATGAATTGTCCGGTTATCAGAAACCACCATTGGACTCAGACAACGAAGCAGTTCTATAGTATAACCATTTGGGTTTAAATTCTAATTTGAGAGACCCTTCCAAATAGCAGTAAATGATGGATACTAGGCGTTGTCCATATCCACCAGTGCAACTGTAGCTAACATGTTAAATATCCCGTCTGGGGAGTATGTTCGCAAGAATGAAACTCAAAGAATTCACGAGAGCCCACACAAGTGGTGGAGAATGTGATTTAATTCGATGCAAAGCGAAGAACCTTCAGCGCTTGACATGCTGCGCACAAAGGGCATACACGAGGAAGTTTGAATTCTTGGGTTCAACAGCTTTTGGGAAGTAGATGCGTTACCTAGGTGGCAAGCTCATAAGAATATGCCTAACATACTAATTATACTCCACCTGTCTTTTTTTTTTTGTTGCCAATTTTCACTATCGTGGAGGTCTCAAGATCTTTTCAAATTTTTGGACAAAATTTGAAAAAAAAAAAAAAAAACAATCAACAAAAACAGTACCTATTAAACGGCAAGAATGTAAAGTGTAAACAGATAGGCAAGCAGAAGACGATGGACGCAGTATAAGCATCAACTAATAGATTTTTCAAAATTGTAAGAGTACCCCCAAAGGATTTCCAGGTCATGACAGCCCCTTGGCCGCTTTCAGGGGCATTGATGTCATGGAAGCAATAACACCTAAAGCATCCAATTGCCATCAGTTTATATTGTTAGCTATCGATTATTTTACAGATTGGGTGAAAACACTTCATCATTGTTAGGTATTTCTACCATTGGCTTTGGCCGACTCTCGGGTACATTGAGTTTTGACCGATCAAATCCCTCTGCATTTTTTGAGCAGGTACTCACCAATTTTTTAGAAAGAAAAAATGAAAAGATGTGTCCCCATAAAAATCACATAGGTATACGTATTATTGGAATAATAATGCGAGATCGCAAACAGTATTGGTACGAGAATAGTTGAAGACATGAACTGCCAGAGAATGACGGGAACTAAGTAATTCCAACTCATCACTCATAGCATTCGGTAGGTGGGGTTCCCTCTGCTTTTGCATGACCGAAGATATGGCTAGTTTCTGGTCGCGAACTTTGGAAACCATAGTCAAATTATCAATCTAATATAACTACATTGTTACACAATGAAACTAACATAAGGATTGGCAGGATATGGAACTAATATATTAAGTAGGCATCCACTGCCCATGATCGCAACCCCTAAAGAGAACATGTATTTTCTGGCATGTTAAATTTGCAAGAAACTCCAAGTCTAATAAGTTAAATAGACACAAACTTACATTGTAATCGCCCGCATAGTCTTGTAAAGTGCCATCTTTGACTTCCAAAACCCGATTGACTATTTGTTTTATAAAGTATCGATCGTGAGAAACAGTAATCACAGTGCCCTCATACTCTGATATTGCCTCCTAATAACAACAATGAAGTACAAAGAAAAGTCAAGGGTGATGAAGCATCTAATAGACAACAATATTTAACTAAGGAAAATAAATGGAATAAAGAACGAACCTCGAGCATCTCTTTTGAAGGTATATCCAAGTGGTTGGTCGGCTCATCCAAAACTAGCAAAGTTGATGGTTTTACCATGAACTTGCAAAAGGCGAGACGTGCCTAAATACAAAAGGTAATTAAGATAAAGAGTTCAACCCTTATAACAAGGGAAAGACAGAAATAACATACACCATCTACCAGCCCTAATGAAGCTGTTAGAACACATAGACTCATTAAAGTAACACCATGTCCATATTTGTTTCCAGTAAATGACTAAGAAAACCTCGAGTACCAACCTTCTCGCCGCCACTCAAGAGGGATACCTTCCTGTCAAGCATATCAGCTTTGAAATTGCAACGCCCAAGGAGCCCCTTTACATCATCAAGTCGCCAGTCTTCTGCAACTTCCGCCACAGTCTCGAGCACTGTTTTATCCAAATCAAGTGCCTCAGCCTGAAAATGAAGTAATTAGTATTTTGGAGAAATAGTACACCAACCACAATAATAAGATCACCATAGGTAGATACCTGATTCTGCTCAAAATAATTTGGAATAACGTTATGTTCCCCAAGCAGAACTTCACCCCCTCTTGGCTTCTCTAAACCCATAATAAGTTTAAGCAAAGTACTCTTTCCGCATCCATTTGGGCCAATAATGGCAATTTTCTCACCCCTTTCAATTGCAACATTGGCCTTCTTAAACAAAACCTGACAAAGAATGTATACGTCCAATAATAAATAGCAGAGAGGTGAAAATTGTTATTTGTTAGCCTTTGTCCTCTTTCAATTCATGAAGTTAGTTACCTCATCCCCGAATCCAAATTCCAGATTCTTGAGAGTTACAACAGATCTCCCGCTTCTTCCAGGCTCAGGGAATCTGATTTTCATTTGTTTCCGTATAAAAGGCTTGTCTATTTGTTCACCTTCCTGAAGCTTCTCGAGTTTCTAATTTAGAGAAGGAAAAAAAAAAAGATAGAAACGATTAATGACGCCCATAATAAACAGAAGGCGTAGAGTTAAAGAAAGGCCTAACCCAAAGTTGTAAGTAGATAGACTTGAAATAAATCATGATCGAGCTATGTAGAAAGCTAATATTACTGTATGATATCGGATCTATATCTGAGTTAACTGTTGTTAAAAAGGTACAAAGAGTTGACAGAAATCAATGAAGCTTTTTTCTTCTTATTTTTTTGGAAAAGTTAAAAGAACAGTAAATATAAATCTGACAGGTTCCAGTTAAAGAAGCGAAGCAGCTTTCTACCATTGTTGCATCCTGTAACAAGATTGGGACACTAATATACTGAGCCAGCAATATGTTCTGTAACAGCCATATTTGATTATGATGCAGACCAATAAAGGGAAAGAAAAATTAATCAAAATAGGTGAGAATTGTGTAGATCTAATATCAACCTTGTTCTCTTTACCAAAATCTCTTGGTATGACAAAAGAATTTCTCTTCACATTTCAGTAAGTAGAAGGGAAACCCAAAAGAGTTTCCTTCACATTTCACGTTCCTTTTCTTTTCCTTTTCCAGACCCTAAGCCACACAAAATCTAAGTTCTAAGCAAAGTGTACACCTAAAATATGTCTCATGTTTTCAGGACAATGTTCTCAAGAGGTGCAACTTTGTATCACCAAGGGAACATTACCACAGTGCTCTTCAAACCAATCACATTTCAAAAACAGGTAAAATTCAACACCTCCAAAAGAATAATGCTACTTGTATTGTCAACACAAAGATTTAAGCATGCTTTATCCATTATAGTGGAGATGATCTAACCCCCAGATAAATCTTGGCAGGAACTTGACACCACAATGAGCCTGTCTTCATCTTATTTCTAAGCATTGGCAGGAAGCTGGTTTCTCCAAAATAAAGCAAAAGGATGGATTCCTCAGGTGGCATAGTATTTAGAACTGAATAACAAGTAATTGCTTACGATAATGAAGATTCTTGACTAATGAGATGTAACTTCTTCCGTCATAGTATGATGAATAAGAACATGCATTCACTGAATGGAACATTTCAGTGATTCGTACGCACCTTTTCAGCAGTAGATGCACGGCCAGAATTTGCTCCTGCACTTAATCTGGTTATCAAATCCTTTGTGTGCTCGATTTCCTTTTGCTGCTTCTCCCACGCTATATACTGAGCTTCAATCCATGCTGCCTTTGCAACAACATACTCAGAATAATTTCCCATGTATGTCCTGGACACACCCATGTCAGTTTCCACAATTTTTGTACAGAGCTGGTCAAGAAAAGCCCTGTCATGAGATATGATGACCATGGGCACATCTTGCTGATTTAGGTATCCTTCCAGCCACTCAATTGTGTCAAGATCGAGATGATTAGTGGGCTCGTCCAATAGTAATAAATCTGGGTCCTGCAGATATGCACATGCCGACACTTAACCAATCAATCACAAACCTCTGTACTCATACACATTGAAAATTCCATCAAAGCACAAAAATCAGTTCATAATTTCACTTCAGAACTTCAGAAAATTTTGGTTGACTTGTGCCAAGCAAGTTAAATTTTGCAGACATGATATGGTGAAGGCAGTAGTTCCTTGAAGCATAGTTGTACATAAAGGAATACCGCATGACATGGGCACAACAACAAAACGAATTCTAAAGGCCTTAGTACATGACAATCTATACACACGCATGCACACAAGCACACACAACTGTATGTATGCTATACATAATGTAAGAACTAGGAGTTGCTTGTAATTAGAAAGATTTCATAGATGTATATAAAGGAATACCACCTGACACGGGCACGACAATAAAGGAAGTCTAAAGGCCTTAAAAAAACAAACGCAAAGGAGCAAATATGAAAAAAGCAGGACCAAAGATTTGTTTAAGTTTGTCCTCCAAAACAAGAGTAAAACAAAAAATTAACTGTTTTCTAAGATATACAAAATAGTCAAAAGGACCAAGAACGAGGGGGCTTGGTACTAACAAGATATCAAGACCGAATATGAATCCAATTAACTGATACCTGAAGTAGAATCTTCCCAAGTGACATCCTCATCTGCCACCCGCCACTAAACGAAGCCACTAACCTATCTGAATCCTCTGGAGTAAACCCAAGTTCAGGCATCAACTTACTAATCTTCACATCCACCTGATTCAAATCCACAGCCTGTGCTCTCCTCTGAAGCAAATCAAACTCATCCAAAAGCCTCCCCATCAACTCCAAATCATCCACTGAGCCCTCAATTGCCTTCTGAACCTTCTCCAACCTCTTTGCAACCTCCATTTCCTCTTCAAAAGCGCTTAACAACTCCTCCTTCACAGTCCTACTCAATGAAACCTCAAATTCTTGACTCAAAAAGGCTATTTTCATATTGTGTTTGGCCTTGATAACATTACCAGAATCGGGTTCTTCTAGCCCGGCAATAATTCTCATCTGAGTTGTCTTCCCAGCACCATTTACGCCCACCAAACCCACTTTTTCGCCTTTCTTCACTTCCCAACTCACGTCTTTCAACACAGTCACGCCCTTATAGCTCTTAGTCACATTCTCTAACCTAACACCCGACGATATACTTGATGCCCCACTACTCGATTTCTTATTTCCGCGTTTATAGTTAACTACATCAGTCGAATTTTCCGAAAACAGCGATTCAATATCGTCCTCCTCAACGCTTGTCTCTGCAGCCGCTGTATCAACGGCCACCGCTGACAATCTAGCTGAAATCCTTGGGCTTGTTGTTGATTTTCTAGGGTTAATGAAAGTACTTCTAGATTTGACTAAGTGGCAACTACGACCTGGGGAAGAAATTGAGCGGAAACGTGGTCGGATATTGGGTTTCCGAGCATCTAAAAGGGCTGAACCAGTGAGGAAGCTTGAGCGGAGGTCGATGAATTGCAGTTTAGTTGCTAAGTCCATGTTTTGATGGTCCAAATATGGGAGAAATGGGAATTTTTTTTTGAAGCAATGAAGTTCAGGATTTGGAGAGGCAGAGAGAAGAGGATAACAGACTCTCTCTCTCTCTCTCCCTCTCTCGGTCCGTGGAAGATGAAGAGATTGTGGTTAAACTACTTGAAGCAACAAAAATCGTTTGATAATTATTTGGAGCAATTTTAATCACTTCAAAAATTGAAAAAATAGAGAACACAAAAAATATCACTCAGAATTAATTTTAAAATAAAATTTATGAACAGTTTATATTTAGTATTATAAACTCATTAAAGGAACTTTAAAATTAGAATAACGTTTAAATTTAAAATTATTAATGAGCTCAGATTGATTTAGCACTTAGTCTTTCGATGCACAACTTAGTGTTATCTTTTTAGTGCCCATTTTCTTACTACTTGGTCATTCATCATTCATGTGTTCAACACTCATCCGCTAGGTGCATGGCGGCTGGAGTTTAGGCTCTCGGTATTAAATTGTTAATTGGCGTTTAGAGAATTTTAAGAATTGAGTTACTTAGTCAAGAGAAATCTATCACAGAATCGACTCGACAAGATTTTACAAATAAATTTTGAAGACACTTCAAATCTTAAAAATAGAGCCCTCAATAAAATAATTCACGCTTTCCAATGAAAAATAGGAATGTTTGGCGGCCATTAGGCTCCCAAAAATCTTTCACCTTCTAGGTATTTGTATATATTCTTTAAAGGTAGGAGGGGGTCCTACTGTGTGCAGTACACAACAGGATGTATTGCGTGTCAAAACGATTGATATGTGTAGTGCACAGCATGATGTGCTGCGCACCAAAATGACTACTATGTGCATTGCACAGCAGGGTGTGATGCATGCCAAAATGATGTCATTTTGGTAACGACTTTGTTTTGATGCGCAAAATACTATCTGAACAGTAAAAAATTGACAATAATTTTCAGTCAGTATTTTAAGCGCGCCGGCGTGCAACACACTCTGTTGTGTATTACGCACAAATGGGCCCCAATTTCCCTAAAGGTATTTAACTTGATCGTCAAAATATCATTGGCCCAAAAATATTCCCGATCTTATGACTTATGTACAAGAGTCACAACATGATAGATTACCGTCGAGTTTTCACATCATCAATTATAGCGCGACTCTTTAATCACAGAAATTGGTGAATAATATTTAAGAAGGTAATTTTGTTTTCAATTAACAATTAGGGTTTATATTTTCTAATTTAATCGCCTACTATTTTGTGGCCCACAAAATATTTGCAGGCAAAGGGATTCGGATAACGCCCATGGAATGCATACAAGTTTTGTGGTGTAGATACTGCTTGTGCCATTCGATCCACTCATTTAGTGCCACGTGGAGTAAAATTGCAATATGTTGTATAGTCCACACATTCAGGTGTCCAAATGAGACAGTGATCAAGAAAAAGACTGAAAATTGTTTACAATAATTGTGAATATTGGGAAGGGTTGTGGGAAGAGGAAAAAAAGACAAAATAAATAAATAAATAGTGGCGAGAACGAAGACAAGTCGATGAGTCTTTTTACTACATTCGACACGTAGCAAATGATTTAATTACATTTACGAAAGTCGTTAGAGTAATAAAGTTTAAATATACCAATTTTTTAAAACTTTTTAGCATGTGTTTTAATGTATACTCCAAATGTAATTTATAGTCTTTTTTATTTTTTAACAAAAAATGTTATTTGTATTGTTGCACACGTTAGTTATTCGATGTTCTCACATTATTATTGAAAGATAAATTTCAAAATAATTATCAAGTAAGATTTTGTCTCAATTCCTTTAATTTTTCTGCATCATCTTTTAAATTTTCCTTCTTATGATTTCAACGATATTTTTGTCAATGTTTTGTATTCTCAATGTTTCGTATGACTTGTCAAACAGATATTGTTTGAGTTATGGGTGAGAACTCTATTATCCAAAACCTTTGCTCGTCTTCGAGAGGAGAAGCGATTTTATTATGCTCCTCATATACGAACATTCTCTTTTATGTTTTAATTTTCTATCTCTATCCCTTTCATTTTAGCAAGAAGCACCATGGAGATTAATTTGTTTTTTGAGAGAGAAATGCGAATGGAAGATGCAAGAGTAGGTCATCGTCATCTTACTGCACTTAGCGAGGCAAGAATAGATGATCTAGACATGTTCAGAAGATAATATAAATGACTAGGGGTGAAATCGGTGCAGAGTTGGTCAGTTCAGTCCAATATTTTCACGGACTGACTCGGTTTGGTCCATTTTTTTCCAAACTGACCCTAACGAATTTATTTTCGATTCGATTCGGAGTGGGGTCAAATTCTTTCGAGGATTTTAGTCCAACCAAAATGGACCATGTTAAAAATTAATTTTGAACCCGTTCAGCCCAAATCCCCCACTAATATAGAAAATATATTACAAAATGGGTTTCTATTTGATATTTTTCCATCAAACATCAAATGGACCCAATTTAAGGAATTTTTTCACCGAAATAGTAAAAATCACATAATCACAAATCACAAAAATCGAACACATCACTAACTTTCAGCTCGTTCCAAGTCAGTTTGGTCCAATACCATTCGGTCCACTATCGGTTCGGTTCAATTCACTCCGGTCTAAATTCCAAAAAATCGAGATCAAACCGAATATATTTTGAAAAATCTTTCATAGACCGAGACCTACCGAATTCCATTGTGAACCGACTGAACCGAATAGTCTGTTTTTTCGATCGGTTCAGTTTTTCTTTCACCCCTATAAACGACAAATGAAAAAAAAAAAAAAAAGAACTGTGCCAACAAAAGAGTAAACATTACCCTTACTTTCATTAGTTGAGATGATATAGATCTCATATGTACAATATACTTTTTGACAAAAGACAAGATTAGACATATACTCCCTCTCAACCAATGAGAAATGGTGAATAAAATCAAATTTGAGCTTGAGTACATCATGGTGAAGTTTATGGGCCCGGCTCTTACCACTTTTTTCTGGAAGGCTAAGATGATGGACCCAACGATGATATTATTTCCCAAATCCAGCCCATAATCAGCATAAACCCAACCCACAGAATACCACCATTTAGCCCAAAATTCGTATTGGGCCGTAATGTTACAGTACCCAAAAAGTCTGCGGAAAGAATAATGGGTCCACTTGGAGTATTGCATAGAAAACATATAGAAACACAATATTTTATGTACAGATTCATATACAAATGTGTCCGAAAATGTCGGATGTCAGTGAAGTTCAATTATTTTGAAAGGTCTCATGTTTATCTGACAATTCCAAGCACATCTATGTTCAGATGCGAACATAAAAATCATGTTACCAAGGGCGGAACCAGGTGGGGGCCGGGGAGGGCCCGGGCCCCCCAAAAAATTTCAAAAAATTTTAAAACCTAGGTATGAAAAAAATTAAAAATTAAAAATTATATAAAAAATTACATTTCGGCCCCCCCAAAATTATATTTAACCCTTCATTTCCAAAAAAAAAAAATTTCGGCCCCCCCAATGTCATAATCCTGGTTCCGCCCCTGCATGTTACTAGACTTGCTCATGTTGCGTAACATTCACAGCTATTACGAGGGTGAAGTAAAATTTTCAGTACCCGCAGCAACACTTTCATGGAGCCACATCATCAGAGGGGTGAAACGATAAAAAGTCTATAAACACAGTTTTTTTTATTCATACGTTTAGACATAAATGTGTTTGAAATCGTTCAATGCACGTAGAGTCTATAAAAATAATAATAAAATTTATGTGCATCAAATGATTTTGACCACATATTTGTCCGGACCTGTTCACGGAAGCTGTGTTGCAAACTTGCTATGGAATAAGTAGGATGTGAGAAAATAGTGTCTAGTCTCTTGTATGTATAGCAAGTGATATAGGATGAGCCACTTTTCCCATCTCATGCTTGAATTTTACATTTCTTTAAGGAAAGAAAAATAAATATTTCAGAGTATTCTAGTCAAGACTCAAGTATGAAGAACTATGGAAGAGTCCAAAATATTACACAGGGGTAATCTAAAGAACTTTAAAAGGATATGGAACATGCTAGAGTAATAAGAGAATTATACTCCGTACTACAATTTTGTGAAATGTTCTGGAACCTAGTATAGTGTGGAAGATTCTATGACATTCGATTGCAATAGAATCTCAAAGTCAAATTAGTGTCGTCATCCCTAATATAATTTAAATCGGGGTTCAAACTAATTTAAAATCTAAATATGATTTACGACTTTTTTATGGGGGAGTTAAATTTAAAAGTAGTCATAATATTTAATGTTACCTATGGTGAGCAAAGAATGTTTCTTTATGTAATGATTAATAATATATCAATTCGAAACAAAGCAGAACGTAGCCAAGCAGATTATTTTATAAACAATCAATCATTTTTTTAAATAATTTACGGTGTTCATGTTAGATTTACACTCGAATCAACTAAGATTGACTGAGTATGGTTACTTTATTATCAACATACACGTCATTCTAACACAGAGAGTGTTAGTTATATTATATTCGATATTGTGTCTTTGGTATATTTGTTTTTAAACCGTAATGTATTAAACAAGAGACATTTTATATCTCAATTACCTATTACAATTAGATTTGTTTAAAATAGTGAGCTTCAAAATAAAATGGAGTTGACCAATGGTGATAATTAACACAAATTTTAAATACAATTGAAATAAGTTACAGTGTTAATTTATAAATAATTTCAAAGCGTCATATAAGATTTGTGTTTTATAAAATTGAAGCCAATATCGAACAATAGCTATAAATAAAATTATATATCTCTTTCTTTTGAACGTCAAACAATAAAGTCAAAAGTCACTAATTATGAGTAACAATTCTATATTCATTAAATATAATTTTTTAACATGACTATGTATGCAGTATATGTCTCAAAATTCATAAATTTTCTCAATGATTAAATTGATCATATCATATGATAGCAATGATAATTTTCATTTTTTTTAAAGTCCTTTTCAAATTATTTGAAAAGAAAAAGTCGGAGACAGCGAAAAAGAAGGCCGAAAGCGTGTCGTTTTCTAGTGGCTATTTGGCAATTATATAGAAGAACTTGCCTCATGATTGTACGAACACGGTAGGGTTAACTACATATCACACCCTTAAACTATCATTCATTTTCACCCTTGCCCATTCATCTAAAAACTCTAAATTACACCCTTAAGGCCAAAAGTTATGTGAGTTAAACTTTCATTTGAAGCTGCTCAACTCTGTGTGTACTAAATGGGTTTGAGGTCATCGCATAGCTTTGAAATACAGAACTAATTGGAAAATGAGTGGAGCTACAAATTAAATAAGCTCAAACAAACCTTAACAATTTCCTGATTTGTTTATTTTTTTGCACTCCATATACGATATCCAGTTGGCTATTTTATGCCTCTAGAGAGAGGTAAAACTATCCTACCCATTATCTCATTTATATTTTTTTCCCGTTCTATATGCCTCTTAATAAAAATATCATCTACCTACTCATATTTATCATATCATCATTTTGAAAAATTACTCAAATAAATTATTCATAACTATTTATCCATCTATAATACATTACATTCTTACTATATCTATCATATTTCTTTTAAAATTTTGTTCGTTAACAAACAACCATAATGAGTTATAATTTTGGCCATCACCATTAATACAGAGTTAACTACTATTCGAAAGAGAAGTGCTACAGTTTCAGAATTAGAACAAAAAATGATATAGGCTTTTCCTCCTTGAAAAGGTGGAGGAGGAGTAGGGATTGTACAACTAGGCACCAAAATGGAAATAACTGATAGTTCAATGGCGAAATTTGTAACTAATCATGTACTACTAGTAAAATTTCTGAAGAGGACACTAATGTTGGTGACGAGACAAACACACGGGAATCTTATCATTTCGTCTGCGTGTGCTGCTGTGTCGCCCCCAGCCTTCTCTATATACAACATCACCCTCTCTCTCTCTCTCTCTCTCTCTCTCTCTCATCTCTCTCATATTTTTCTTGAACGCACTTCTTTTGACATTTGCCTACCATATACATCACCTCAGAATCCTCCAGCCTCCTCACTAACAATCGCATGGAATACCATAAGGAGGTAATCTCTCTCTCTCTCTCTCTTCCTGCTTTCCTCTTGCTATTTCTGTATAATGAGTTCAAAGATATGCTTGTCTGCCCTACAACTTCTTGATGCATTTTAACGAATTTTGTTGGTTTTTATGCCATTATATGTTGATATAATCAACGAATTTGTCTAATTAGTACTTATCTTTTTGGGTTTATTTTATCTGAAAAACTATTGCTTGAATTGGTAAATTATAGCCTCTTTTTCCTCATAAACTGATCAGCACCCGTCAAATGTTTTGTGGTCTGTGAGGGATCAGTTTCTTTTTAATTTGAAAATCCACCCGTTGTAATTTTTCTATATGGTTAGAGATAGGGGTTAGTTTGAAATTAGTCAATGTTTTTTGGGTTTGAGAAATCTGATAATGTGAACCAAAAAGACAAAAGGAGAAGATGAATCTGGAAGTGAGAGAAATTTTGAAAGAACTGTTCCTGGTTTGGAAAATATCTACGTCTTAATTGTACTCTATTGGACCAAGAAAATCAGCCGTTGAATTTTCAAATTTTGACTTTTGAGGAGGGTGAAGAAAAATGGAACATATATTTTGAGAAGGAAATATGTAAATAAAATAGAGGAACTTGAGACCTGATATATGTACAACATGATATGTTGTGCGCTAAAATATAATTTATTGTGCGTTGTGTACAATAGAATTTTCGTGTTTAAAATACAAGTATTGGACCCTGGGCTCTTACCCAAGTGGTCTTGGAGGGAGGCCTAGTCTCCATAGGAGAGGAGGTCTCGGGTTCGAGTTGATAGAGTAACATCAATACGTTGTTATAACTTACTAATACTAACCAACAAGAAATAACGTAAGGGTATCAATACATAAACGGAAAAAAATCGATATAAATCCAAGAAATTTTCTTCTTTTAGTTTCACGAATTCAAAATCGAGAAATGGTCACATTTTTTTGAATTTCCACCGTCATAAAAAACACTCTTGGAGCGAATAGAGGTTTATCCTGTCATTGGGTTTTGAGATTAATCGAGATACGGGTAAGTTGTTATCAAAATATAGAAGTCCGAATCGGAACGTTGTATGTAGCACCCTTCAATATAATTTCCTACGTTGGGAATATGAAAATTTGTTAATGAGGTGTGGTTTTGTGTGTTTTTTGTGCAGAAGAACACACCATGGCTATCAGTACCCCAGTTTGGGGACTGGGACCAGAAGGGAGAAATGCCAGACTATTCAATGGACTTCACAAAAATCAGAGAAATGAGGAAACAGAACAAGAGGGATGTCTCCAGTGTTAGTCTTGGCAATGAAGAAGAGCTCACCTCCTCCTCAACCGCCTCCTCTGCCACCACAACCACTGGCCACAACCGTGATCCTCACCGCTATCATCATCAGAACAACCATTCTCCAACTGTAAGATTCATAGGCTTTGCTTTAAAAAAAACCAAAAAATTCCCAAAATTCAACAGTATAACAAATACTACAGCCTTTACATATAGGTGGTGGTTGGTAGTTAAAATGCAGGAAAACATTAGTCCGAAGGGGTTGACCTAATGGTTAAGGCATGAGATTTAGCGGTCCGTTTGCTAGCGGTCATATTTATGAAAAAGATATGGTGGATACAATAAGAAAAGATATAATAAAATTGGAGATTTATTATAGAGGGGTGAATAGTTATGAAGGGTTTGTTGATTAATTGTGAAGAAGGAAGATATGGTTGATATGAGTAGATAAATCACATTATCTTAATTGATAATGATATTTGGACGGAAGAAGATATAGAAGAGAATAAGATATGAACAAGAAGAGAGGTGAGAGAATTTTATCCATGTTCGGGCAGATAAAATAGTATTTTGGATATCATATTCAAAGTTCAAATAATTAAACAAACTCCAGATATGAAAACACTGGCAATCATATAGGGAGTGATAAGCAATGGATAATTCTTTGACCGCTAACAAATACGCTCTAGGTCACCAAGTGTACTTCCTCTTAAGGTTTCAAGTTCAAAACTTCTTTGGTGATATTAATTTTTATAGGCATTTCATATAGGACTATATAATTAAGTGGTTCCCATAGACTAATTGAGATGCGCATAAGCTGACTCGACAAAATACCAATGATTGTAGGGTAAAAATCGAAATGTAGGAATAAAAAACTCTGGAATTGATGACCAACCAATACCAACAATGGTGGGGTAAAAATTGAAATGGGGTGTGACCAAGTGGTTAGGCAATGGTTTTATAAAGAATAATGGGTAGGTCGGTGGTGACAACTACTTGTACCAAGTTTACAACCAGGCATCTTATGCGATACTAACAATTTCTTATGAAAGATGAAATGTCTCATTTGCGTCATTAAGTTTGTATTGGGGTGACATGTCAGCTAGCCAACATTTTGTTCAAGATTAATTTTATTAGGGATGAAAAAAGTTCAGATACGATTGGTTTGTAGGCATAGAAAACTGAACTCGATTAGTGTCCTGACCAATTTTATGAAGGAACCATTATCGTTTCGGGTAATGATTAGTTCGGTTGAAAAATCCGAGACGTTGATCTAAATGGACTTAATTTTGTGATTGTTGACCAAAATGAGTTTAGTTACCACATGAATAGAAAAAACAAAACTATAAAGTCTAAAACACTTGTATTGGGCCAAATCACCTATCAACTTTTTTGTTTTATTTTATTTGATTCGGTTCGGTCAGTTATAACAAAAACAGAAACTCAAAATCGAATGGAGAAACCGAGAAAATCAATTTGATCAAATTGAATGACCCTTATTCTGGACCGATCGAATTGCATTCTTTTTGATAATTTTTTCACCCCGAAAATTATCCCCGTAGCATATTCGGGTAATTAAGTTAGATCAAACTAAAAAAATCAAAAGAGAAGTCAGTTTTTGTAACGCCCCAACTTTTGGCACGTTAAATTTCCACGATAAATTTTTTTTTTATTTTTATTTAAACCACTTTATAATCAAAATAAGTTATCGCAAGAAAACTAACTTTTATTTAATGATAAAATTCCAACAACATTTAAGTAAAATAAGTTGCAAACTGAATTGACCAAAATACCCTTTCAGGTTTACAAATTTATTAAAGTTAAACTAAAACCCTAAACTAATCTATGGGTAAGGCAACCAGGTGAATGTCTTCCCTCCAGTAGCCTCCAGCTCTTCCGACCCGAACGGTTCCTCTATAGGTACTTCTACATCTGGCATGAAATGCCAGGGGCAAAGAAGTTGCACCGATGAGTAATGAAACTCAGTAGGACAGATTACCCGAAAAACCAAACCCAAGGACATACAACATTCAACAGTTCATAATAATAGACAGTAAATAACAATACATGCTGATATTGAATAAAAATAAGCAGTAAACACGTTTGGATTAATTATGCTCTTTTCGCTTTCATTATCTTGTTTAAGTGGGACGATGCCCTGTCACATGGCACGACGGCCGGAGCATGCACGTGGGACTGTATACCCCTTAGCACACCTCGGGGCTTGAACCCGGTAAGCAAGCTGCACGTGGGACTGGTTACCCCTTAGCATACCTCGGAATGACATCCGGTAATCCACCATACACGTGGGACTGGTTACCCCTTAGTATCTTCGGAACGACGTCCGGCATCAACCATACATGTGGGACTGGTTACCCCTTAGTATCTTCGGAACGACGTCCGGCATCGGGCAGCACGACGGCCATACCCGGCATAACCACAAGTTTCAATCTTCAAGTTTCATTAAAGTTGTTCTCTACAACTAACAACGCACTGAAATATAACATCTACACATGTGAGACATCAATCTCAACTCTCACGAGATCCCATGAGGATTCGAATACATAATCGAAGCATAGTGGATACATGTGAGAGTGTTCATGCTGTCTGGTGAACAAATACAGAATATAATCATTGCCGGTGTATTCTAATGTTAAGCTAGACATGCTGGAATTCTGTTCTGTATATCAACAGGTCGCTCGAGCGACCCTACCTCGCTCGAGCGGCCAAAACAAGTCTTCTGTCCGAATTTGAAACTTAAAAATTTCTGCAGCTCGCTCGAGCGACCTCAAGCTCGCTCGAGCGGCCTATAAAAAAAATATTTTTTTTTTTTTTTTTTTTTTACGAAAATTCAAAATTTTCACAACAACCTCGCTCGAGCGGTCCAAAGCTCGCTCGAGCGAGCTATCGTCTTCCCCAGATTCTGGAATTTCCAGAACTGAACAACTTCATATGAACAAAACCCTAAAAATCAAATAGAACTACTAACAGATCATGAAATCATGCAATAACCACAAAATTGAACATCCTAAGGTTGGTAGGTAAGCAATCCTACCTCAATTTGATGAAAACGTTGACGATTAGGACGAATTTTGGTGAAGAAACTTCGACCCAACTTTCTCTCTCCTCAAGAACACCTTCGAATTTCTTCTGGATTTCTCTCCCAACACCTCACAATACTCTCTCTAACCTTCTGAATTTCGATTGTACGTCCAAAACTCAAAGATTAGACGTCCTATTTATAGATTCGAGAGGAAAAACCCCTCTTAATGTTCCAATTAAACCCTAATTCAATACTATAAAACTCCCAAATTAAATTCCATAAAATCCCCTACTAATTCGTCATCAATCTGATTCAAATCCGTTTGTTTACCATTAACACGAAAGAATCCGATGTTTATTCGTTAATGATTCGAAATAATCCCATTCAATACCCATGAATACGAAGAAATCTCAAAAGATGCCATTTTCGAGGTTGATGGAAATGATAGCTCGCTCGAGCGGCCTATTAAAATATTTTTTTTATTTTTTTTATTTTTTTTATTTTTTTATTTTTTTATTTTTTTTTTAATTTTTTTTTTAAAATTTTTTTTAAAACTCCTAACTTAAATAGTGAAACACTCTAAGTAAATATCAAATATTAATTTTAAATTATTTTAAAATTACGGATTATTACAGTTTTTATCTATTTGTTTGGGGGTAAAAAACTAGTTTTCATGTTTTTTTCCTTTTTCTTTTTGTAACAGGCAAGGAGGAGCATTTTCAGCTACTTCAACTGCTGTGTCAAAGCCTGAGCTTCGTCCATCATTTTCTTACTTTTGTGTAATGAGATATTATGTATTATTTTTCCTTCAATGATATTGGGAACGAGGATGTGTTTGTTATTCAGTTAATACTATGAGGGCATGTCGATTCTTGTGGACTTGGAAGTATTTTCCTCATCGTACTAAACGAATGTGCAAAGGAATTAAATCTGTGGAACAGTCGGCTAAAACCCGACGCCATGGACCAATCACCTAATGGCCTTGACAAGCCCAATCTTGCCCTTTAGGTATTCATCTCTTCATTAGGATGACATCTTCACCCGATTTAATCCGTCCCGAGTGGAATGAGGATTTGAGAATTTTTTCAGAAATTGAGTAGAATTTTGAGATGACTCTGGAAAAAAATTTAAAAAACAGATATAATCGAAGAAATGTATTTTCATCCCCGATTTCACCCTGACCCATATTATTTAGGGTTTTTAGGTGTTGTCTGTAACTATTATAAGCTATATAATATATAGGGCTTTTAGAGCTTGTCCAATTTTACATAATTTTTAATGTATTTTTATATTAAAAATATTATTTTTTATTTTTTATTTTGAAATCTTAATTCTCATTTGAAGATCTCCATTCCCCATTCAGTGTGGGGGTGGAGCCATAGAGGGTAAAATCAATTCTCGTTCGGGGATCAAAGCGGGGATACAAATTGAATATAAGTTCAGGAATTGGGGACGAGGACAGTAATATTCACTCTCGATTCGCCCTGTTGCCATCCTTACTCTTCATTACTTAACAAGTAATCTGAGACTCCAAATCATCTAATCTTTAAAGAGGCAACTTGTTAATACCGCTAGCAAATATGCCCTACGTTTAGCCAAAAAAGAACAAATGTCGCATACATTACCGCTAACAAATATGCCCTACTTTTAGCCCAAAAAAAACAATGTCCCCTAGGTTTACTTCCTCCTAAAGTTTCAAATTCAAAATCTTTAAGTGTTATCAATTTTTATAATCATTTCATAAAGACTTCGTCATGATTTTAATTAGGTGGTCTCCATAAATTAATTGAAATGCTCATAAATTAATTTGACTGCTCTTAACTAATCAAAGTTATCAATTTTGTACCAGCGAGTGTACCGATTTTGTTATTGGTACGGTACGTACCGGTACCGGTGTGTACCGACGTACTGTTTCGGATTTATCGCTAAAATTAATATACATATTTTAAATAATATATTTTAACAAAAAATTATACTAAACATAAAAATAAAACATCACAATTTAAAAATAAATCACTAAACATAAAAAAGATAATTTAGCCTCAAATTATATCTAATTATTCAAAAAAAATATTTTTTTATTTTTTTATTTTTTTAAAATACAAACCGGTACGATACGATACGGTACCGGCCGGAACATGCCAGACTAGGCTGGGACAATCGCCGGAACGGTACTCCAGTGGTCCGGTACTGTTACGGGGGCCATACGGGACGGGATTCACAACTTTGTATAGAAAATGTTGCAAAAATGAAAGAGTCTAGGAATTGATGACCAACTAATACCAACAATATTTGCCGGGTAAAAATTGAAATGGGGTGCGGCCAAGTGGTTAGGCAATGGGTTTTGGCCTCTTATTCGGAGTTTAGTTGGAACTTTTTTTTTATAACTAACGTATCCGACTGGTTTGGGACCAAATTGGAATAAATTTAAAAGAGTTTTTACCTAATGTCGACTAGTCCTTGGAACCCTGAAGTTAACAACCAAGTAAATCTCCAGTGGCCTCACGTGTTGTCGCCTAATTTTGACTTCGATACGTCTGAATTTATGGCTCGCTCCGATCTCCACTCGAACAACCCCTTGAGTGTTTAGTTGGAACTTGATAGAGAATATTGAGGATAGTGGGGATCCATGTGGTAGGACGGTGGTGACAACTACTTGTACCATACCAAGTTTGCAACTAGGCATCTACTAACAATTTTTTTATGAAAGATGAAATGTCACATTTGCGTCATTAAGTTTGTATTGGGGTGATATGTCAACTAGCCAACGTCGTGTTCAAGATTAGATTTATTAGGGTTGAAATCAAGTCGAATTCGATTGTTTTGTAAGCACAAACTCAATTAGTTTAGAGTGAAAATTTCACATACCGTCCCGACTAATTTTATTAAGGGACCAATACCGGTCCTTGTCGGTTCGGTAAGAAAATTTGACACATTCACATTGATCAAAATGAGCTTAGTTTTGAACCACATGAATAGAAAAAACAAAACTATAAAGTTCAAAACTCTTGTACTGGGCCAAGTCACCTATTAAAAAAATTAAAAAATTTCGTTCGATTCGGTCCAGCCAGTTATTCTAAAATAGACACCCAATACTGAACTGAAAAACCAAAAATCAATTCAATCAAACCAAAACCGACTCTTAATCCGGACCAATCAAACCGCAGTTTTTCAAAGGGTTCAGTTTTTTTTTCGATAATTTTCACCCCTAAAATGTATCCTCTTAGCCTATTCGGGTAATTACATTCTATCGAACGAAAAAAATCGAAAGAGAAGTCAGTTTTTATGTATTTGTTTGGGGCTAAAAACTAGTTTCGAGTTTTGACACCATGTATACATCTGTTTTTCGTTTGTTTTTTCTGACAGGCAAGGAGGAGCATTTTCAGCTACTTCAACTGCTGCGTGAAAGCCTGAGCTTCCTCCATTATTTTCCCACTTTTGTGTAATGAGATATTATGCATTCTTTTTTCTTCACTGATATTAGGAACCAGGATGTGTTTGTAATTCAGTAAATACTATAAGTGCATGCTGATTCTTGTGGCATTTTCTTCATCGTAGTGAAGGGCTGTGAAAAGGAATTAAACCTCTGAAACAGTTGGCTAAAACCCGACGCTGTGGACCCATCACCTTAATGGCCTCTGTAAGGCCAATCAACCGTCATGTCGTGCTTGCCTTTTCAAACTCGAGGAGACTTCTCGAGGCAATTTCAGAAACGTAACCCTGATTTCATGGTTACAGAAATTAAAAATAAAGACCGAAGAAGTGAACTCAAGACAATGCCTTTCGTTATATCATACTTCTTTTCCCATCTACTCTAATTTCTTCTTGTCCCTTGTATTAATGCTACCCGAGGTATATATGACCTAATCTTGTTAAAACGTTCCCACGGCTTGTCAGTCTTGTCAGTTTCTTTCTATTGGTATAAAGTCGATTTCGCTTAATGAATGACATGAAACGATAAATCAAGATCTAACAAGATGCAATTGACATTGGAACTGACTACTTGAAGATGATTGATCAAACTATAGAAATGAAATAGAGCAGAACTTCAATAGACAACCAAAAGGCAGCATGATCTTAACAACGTAGTAGCTGGGGATGGATCTCATTTGTGATGCACAAACGAGATCCATCCGGGCTCAATAAGTGATCCAAAATGTTAAAAGCATACAAATCAGACATCGCTAGAGATTTAAAAAAATGTTGTCTCAAAGAAATTTGAAGACTATTTATTATGTATTTGAGACAACTTTAAGATATAGTATGCATTTTGTTCATGTCCCTGTGAATGTCCGACCAATGTAATTCTGGACCCATGACAAACTCGACGATCCAATAAAATGAATGAAAAAACGTTAAGCAATCCGAAAGTTTTTTAAAAAAAAAAAAGAAGAAGAGAAGGCAAATGTTAATGTTCAAAGTTCTTCAAATCAAGAGCAAAAAACTAGTTCCACCTCACGTAGTGTGACAGAAACTTATCTATAAAACAAGCCAGGCCATGGATGAATGACTACAAAATAGGCTTAGTACAAAATGGCTTAATTGCATATCAAGCTGTTTGACAAAACAGTAATCTAAGGAACACATGATACTGATGCTAATCATGAAAGCTTAACTTACTGCTGTGTAATCCTGTCGCCAAAAAGGGCATAATCAACTGATGTGAAACTGCAGAATTCTGTCATCACACCTTTTTGATGATTTGCACGACATCTTCGTCCTCAAGTTCATGCTCCTGTTGTTTTGAGGCATCAAACACGATTTAGTTATAAACAACTGCAGTATGCGTGAAGAAATAAGGGAAGATGAGAAAGAAAAACAGGAAGAGGGGAAATATGATAAACCAAGTATACACTAGCTAAGCGTGCACAATTTACCTTGCCAACTCTTTGCGGCTTGTGCTTTGCACTTGAACCCCAAACCAGTGCGCTGCAATAGTACACCAGTTCATGAATTCAGTTCTTTTGCAGGGTAAAAGGAAGAAGAAGACCCAAGAAGGGTTCAAAACCCTAAGATGGATTTTCAGCTAGACTAGAGGATTCATATTTATATTTGTTATAAGCACATGCAGTAACTGAATCATATTCGGAGGATCCATTTAACTAAGTATACAACTGGCTTCATAAACAATGGATAGCAGGCTTCATGTTCTATTTTTTATTTGATCCATATAATTTAGGATGTACGTGAATATAAACTCTTAGAAGGAGAGTCCAGAGCACCCTCCTTTGGGAGTGGATGGGGATACTAATAAAGCTAACAGTCAACGGTATCCGACAAAGTTTACAATGAGAAAGTAAACTAATTTCATGACAATAAGATAGTTCATTAGATAAGTGACAAATCAGAAGATTTCCCTAGAAGAATTCAAACAAACTTCAGTGTCATCAAATGGGCAACATGCAGGTTGTGCCTTCTACCAGCATAGTGCTTTGCCCCATGGAATTTCTCATGCACTTGGGGAGGGAAATTTGTCCCCTTTAGGTTTGTTCGTTCCAAATCCACCTTCCCTTTTCTTTTCTTATTGTGCATGTTTTGGTTTTCCTTTACCTTCTTATTTGGCCAGGGAATGGGGTTTTCACAGTAAAGCATAACTATTTGACATCAATCAAAGAAAATTATACTTTTTCATTTTTGTTTCTGTACGGATGTTGCCTTCACAAAGTAATTGTAAATATTTTCAAAAAATACAAAAGAAACCAAACTATTAATCTTCCTTTTGAAAGTACAAACGATGGCCCAAATACTTCGTGAGCAATAGGTGATAGGTAGGACCATTTTGTTTATGGACGTTGACAATCTGAAGTTCGAGGAAAGTTACGTCAAATTGAAGTTTAGAGAAGGCACTCACTACTTAAATTGTCTTAGCATGTCCTTGTGAATTCGATCGCAGAAGTCCTCAACTGTCCTCTTCTTAGATGACAGGATTACAGGGTCTTCATAATCCGGATTCATTCCCTTGGGCTTCGTGTATATGCGAGTCAAAGCAAGATACTCCCATATCTTCTCAAGCAGACCATCAAGGTTCCATTCCAAGTGCGCACTGCAACAACCCATTCCAAATATAGAAAATAAATTCTGTACATATCCACATAAGTAGGTAGAATGAATGAATTTCAAACAAAATATTAGGCACAGCAAACAGCACAGAAAGTCTGACAAAGCATCACTCTGGTATCAACTGTCGTATCGTTAATAATTGCTATCTCACCATTATCTGGACATGATGCGACTGAAGTAAAAATATGGAACATGTCCTATGCTACGTGAAGTTAGACTGCAATTGACTAATTTTCTCGATATATGAAGTACCCTAACACAATTTCAATGGCCCACTACATCCTCCTCCTCCTCCTCCTCCATTTTTATACTTAGGGACAACATACTATAACGCAAATGTTAGTCCTGGAAGCATCTCTACTAAGAGAAAAAATAGCTAGTTTGCAAAAAATTTATGCACCGTGTCATTTAGTTTGAGTATTTATCCGAGTGTCACTTAAACAAATATAGAATAAATAGCAGTCTTTGCAGTTAGTTTCAGTATAGTGAAAAACTACATATGGTATAGATTTACTATTCAGGAATCAATCGTACCATCATTAGATACCATTTTACCGTCATCAGATACCAAGGGAACCTTCAATAGATGGTATTTTCACTACATAAACACTGTAGCAATTCTCAAATATTTACTTACAGACTCCAATTTATATTCATGTTTGCAGTTCATATCAAACACTCATGAAACCTTCATCTATTGGAAGTGGTTACCTGACTGGACAATAATGTGGAAGTTTATCCAGAATCTGCAGCTCTTCTATTGTTATCTGATCAATCTTGTTTAAAGCATAGATGCAAGGCATATACACCCTGCTGCCCTCAATAACATCAATGAGGTCATCTGCAGTTGCATCACACCTAAGATTGACATCAGCATTGTGTATTTTGTATTCACTACATATCGCCTTCACAGTTTCAAGATCTAGATGTGTGTTGGCAACTGTCGAGGTGAAATTAATTCCACCCTTATCTTTCCTCCTAAAAGAAAGATTAGGCGGTTCCTTGTTTAACCTGTTCACAGGAGAGAAAAATGAATATAGGAACAATAAAAATGATAAAAACGAGAGCAAATAGGAGAAAAGATGTAGCTGTACGTAGTAAGTGCAATGTTGACAATAGCTCAACATTTTATGTGACCAGATTACACCACCAGATACAAGTATACAACATTTAGTAACAGTAAGCATGACAAGTTATTGAAGTATTAGAAAAGGGAGAAAGAAAGATCGGAGGGGCAAGTAACATTGCTTTGTAAACTCAATTCAGTTCAACTTCATTTCGGGTCTGTAAATTCCGTGTACATCATCCCGGCATATATTTCAATCTATATTACAAATCCGGACAGTATGGGATCCTCAAAAGACATTTTCACAACAACGATTGAGATCGTTTTCATCTAATAGTTGAGTACACAACAATCTTAAATAGCATTTATTAGCCCACAACTTTCAAAGAAGTAATTAAAAAAATATACATTCATGCTCATCATCTCTCTCTCTCTCTCTCTCTCTATTTATCTATCTATCTATCTATCTATCTATCTATCTATCTATCTATCTATCTATCTATCTATATATACACTCTCTCTCTCTCTCTCTCTCTCTCTCTCTCTCTCTCTCTCTCTCTGTCTGTTAAACACACTATTTTTCCAAACTAATTAATTTTTGTGAATATTTACTTTCCCATAGTACATACGTATGTTCTCCGAAAAATATTGCATGGTTTGGAGCAATCTATATCTATATTATAATACACAACATGAGGCTCTCTAAACACATTTTCACAACAACTAAGATTATTTTTTTATCTAATGCCTGCTGTTCATTATAGAAAAAATTACACAATGCAACATGATAATAGCTTGAATAATAAGTGATGTTGAATCTTAATATGAATTTAATGATATTTGTATGGGAAATATCCTAGTATATATACATTGTACATTTCCAATAAGCAGATTTTTGATAACTCTAACAAATAAACTTCATTAAATTAGATACTTGAACTATTGGAACTCTTTGATCTCCAACAGCAGAACCACCACAAAGAATGGAACATAGGATGATTACCATAGAGTCTTCTACATAAGAAATAGGTAGAACGTAGTTTTCGCAAAACAGATCTTTCTATACTCCATGGGCTAAAGATTTGCAAGAAAGAAATTAAGGAGGTAGTCTCATGGATGAAAGACCACATGATTGTGTTCATATACTATATGCAATAATATAGGACTTTGTTTACTTTAGGAGACATGAGTTCTTCATAAAATCAAATGAAACTTTCTCCGTGCATGGGCAACATTTCAACAAAAGGAGCATTACTTCACAAACATTGCAAATCTTCCCCTCTCAGCCATTTCCCTGCTATTTCCCAAGATTTTATCCATCTTCGCAGTCCAGGCATCAGGATAGTAATAGTAACCGAATCAAACGTATAAAAGAAGTTACAGAAGGAAAAAACAAGAAGAGCTGAGGTCGATATACACTTCATGTACATAATACAAAGCAGCTAATTTTTTACCATATAGAGACAAAAGGAAATTGTCAAATTACCTAATGCCAAATCCCTCGAGCTCTTTCTCTATCAAACGTTTGTGAGTTATTGGCTTTATTGCATCCAGAACAATTAGAATACAGTTGCATGTCCTTGCAGTACTGATGACCTGGATTGTGATGAAAAATCCGACGAATAAGTATCAGAAAATATACATCAAGGACATCGGAAATGAAGTTAGGATAGACACTAAATCCTTAACATGCTAATGGATTTGTCACTGCAATAACGAAAAAATATGTACCAAAAATATGGCCATACCCCATCATAGTAATATATGACAAGATGCTTCTAAAATCCAGATATCCTCAGTATAATAGCAATCGATTATCATACTTAGAAAATTATGCAACAGATTTTACATTAGGTGATAATTAGAACATTTATCAACCAATTGCCAAACATTTTGGTGCCAAATTCGCAATAAGTTTGAGAAACATATCTTCCAAAAACTCAGCATCTCTGCTGGCCTGATTTTGTGTTAGATGCATCCAGATCAGGTAGCTAATGTCGAGAATAAGTCACTGTGATACTTTGTATATGCCTAATTCTTTTTAATCAATAGACATGAAACACACTGTCTACTCAAGATACAGTTCGGAAGAGTACAGAAGTGCTGTTGCATTGAGTAACAGAGTCCATCTTCCAAAGAAACAATTGACACCCAAGCAACTGACAGAAGGAAAACTGGTCAAGTCATGTAAGCCAAACACACTTTTGTGGGTCCAGTATATGCAATAATTACTGGGACCCTGATAATTATTTTAGGTACATGTGTTGCTAGTGAAGAAGGGCAATAAAAATGTCACAACTGATAATAGAAGAAGGGACAGGAGGATGGATACCAATAGTCATAGTTTACCTGTCTCCCTCTACCCTTTCCATCCTTAGCACCTTCGATAATACCAGGGAGATCCAACAACTGCCAGAAAGTAGAACAAAAAAAAAACGTCAATTATCACAAAGTGAAAAGAAGAATCATAAGGTGCAAATGGTATTTAATCACCAAGTCAACAGAGGAAAAGAAGAAAGGACCAATATATTGATATTGTTTATATACATTGCCACAACCGAAGCAGAAAACCGTACCAAATACTAAGATAAGCCCTTCATCACATCCATGAGAATGATTTAGTACCTGAATTTTAGCCCCTCGATATACAATCACGCCGGGGATGCAAGTCAAAGTAGTGAATTCATAGGAAGCAACCTGTGAGACATGGAAAACACATGGCCTTGAGAAAACAATATTGAGAACCTAAACTCCAAGTCTATAAGAAATTTTTGGAATTTGCATGTTCAATAAAGAAATAGGAGAAACAGAAGAAAGGCTATATCCAAATTAACCAGTTGAATAATTTTGGTACTGATTAAAATGAGAAATCGACCAATATACCTTTCAGTTTCCCACCGGGAAAATTCATTTCACTGATTACACAAGCTCTTTGGCATAGGTAAAAAAATTATTAACTTTGACCCTTCTTCCTTTCATCTCAGACATGGAGCGAAATCATGAAAAGTAAAAAGTTACGAACATTTAAAATAACCAGTAAAGTATAGACATGCAGGTTCCCAGTTTGATTTCCATGCATGTTTGAATGTACTTCATATCAAAGATCCATTACAATCATGGCTTTTAAATGTTAATTCCAAAACACATGACAGGTCCCTAACATACAAAATGCCAGCCATGCTATCAAATGTCCCCTAGTGGGTTCAACAGTTGGCAGAAAACTTCCTCACCGTACCAATTTAAGAGCCAGCAAATAAGTAAATGATATATAAATAAGTAGCTGTCATGTATGTTATGATCCCAATTTTGGGGTTGCCACAGACCAAGCCCAACCAGATTTAGGCCAATGCAGACTATAATAAGGTATAAGGTATAGGGGTGCACGCAGCCTAACCCAGCAAAATCCATAAATCATTGACTTCAAGCTCGCCCAAAAATTTTAGGCATGGGCACGTCTGATTCCAAGCAGTGTTTTAAAAAGGAGGAAAACTGTTAACTGATTCCAGTTCAGCCATAGCCAATCCCTACACTGACATAGAACAGCCTACAATGGGAATTATGGAGGTTTTCGGTAGGGAGCAGTAATAGAGCATAGCATTTGGGTTATTTGAGCAAAAGGAAGAAGAAAGAGAAGGAGAATACTCTAGACACCAAACTAGAGTAGTGCCTTCTCCAATAGAGATTTTCTCTAGAACTTCAGCAGACAACCCCTGTATTGACGCTTTCATCTCCTCCATAGCGTAGTCTCGGCACTTACATCACTGTTAATGTTGCAACATCTCCTTTGGAGGCAACCCCTTTTTTTTTATAAGGCTTCAAATTGGAATCTAATTCAATATTAGTGTCTTTGTGTGCATGTGCCGTGTGCGTGTGCCGTGTGCGTGTGTGTGTGTGTGAGAGAGAGAGAGAGAGAGATGATTATTGGACCCTACCATATGGCTTTCAGTTGTTTAAAGATCTAATAGAAAAGGAAAAACAAAAACAAAAGATAAGACAAGAAAGATCAGAGCCCTGGTACAAAACCATCTCCTCATGTTCCTCTTAATTGGATTACATAAAACTTAGATATTGCCTCTTGATCTACTAATTTAAAAGTAACAAAGCTAAAAATGCTTAAGATCACAGTTGAACTACAATGGAAAAAGAGCTTAAAGATTACAATTGAACAACGTCGACAGCAAAATTATATGCACAGCTAGCTTTTAGAAAGAATCCTTCCTCAAGACATACACAGTTGATGCAATATTTGGATAGAAGGTGTTGCCCCATATACCATTAAAGGAGGAAGACAAGTATGAAATCACATGTGAGGATTACGCACCTCTGAAAACGTCCCAGTTAATTTATTGAGAAGCGTGGATTTCCCAACTGAAGGGAAACCCACTAGACCAACTCTTGCATCTCCACTTTTCGTAACATCAAAACCTTCCCCTGCACCACCACCTCCTTTGGATGGAGGTGCAAGGAGGTCCCTCCGTAGCTTGGCAAGCTTAGCCTAGCATCACAAGCAATATCCAACATTAGCAGCAACAACAACAAAAGAAGTATAGATAACAGAATTTCTAAATGAAGGTTGCGTGTATTGAACAAAACATCAAGTAATGGTAAATGAAATCAGGCAATGATATCAGAAAAGTAACTAGCAGTCAACCACAGCAACTTCAATTTACTACTCCCTCTGTCCAATCTTATATGTCCATTTCAGCTGTCATGCCGTGCAAATATTTTTTAAAAAATAAATCAGCCAATCAAAAGAACTAATTGAGGTCTTTTTGGTGGATAAAATTTGAAAATTTATTCACAAAAAAGACAATATAAGTTGATCCCATCCAACTAAAGGTACTATTGAAGATGGAACAAAATTACAGACTGCATAAGATTAGAGGCAAGCTCACTTCTTCCAAATCAGATCTGACATTCAACTTGCAGCAGATAAACTAGCAGACTATTTACAGCAAATTCTAAAAGGGAATGACTGCATATAGATAAGGAGCACAAACTGCAAGAAATAGAAGAAGTACGACCACCAAATCTTGATCAACGCTTGGTTATTAAAGAAACTTGGTAACAAAAGTTGTTTCTTTTTTTCATATATAAAGACCCTTACAGTGATACACAAAAAAATCATAAGTAATTATATGTTGAATGCTTACCGTTAAAAATAAAAAACAGCGCAACTAGCAATATGAAGAAACGAAATTATGCATACCTTGAGCAAGCCCAGGTGATGGGCAGTAGCTTTGTTCTTTTGGGTCTTTGCCATCTACATTAAACGGAAAGAAATGTCAAATTCTTAAAATAGTCCAGGCCATGAGCAAATAGACGCATATCCATTAGCCATGGGCCCATGAGGAAAATATGTAATCCAGTAATGCAAATATCAAAATTTGCAAAAGGGATTATCTAATCTCGGCTGAGACACACACATATGCACAAATAGAAATGATTCAAACTACTGGAAGTGCTTATAGTGAAATTTGGACAATTTTACCAGCACAAGGCTGCACTTGGTTCTTTCTTTCATATAGGCAAATGTTCCAAACATCCTATATAATATCTAATGCCATATGTACTAGTATATAAAGGTCGACATTTGGTGTTCCCCTTTAGAAGTTGTAATGCTGTTGTTTTGTGTCAGAATTGCCCTATAGTTCTTCCAAAATAACTCAACTATGATTGATTGAGTTCAACTTCGTTAACCCTTCTTTATCTCCTCCCAACTGTTCCCATTTTCATTGTGAAGTGTTACTGTAAGAGTTGAGATTTTTACTATTCTTGTCCATAAAAGCCAAACGACCTTACTTTTTTCTCTAAAGAGTCGGGTGTGCATTACGCTCTCTTCTAGGGTACTTATATAAATTGCTGCATGACCCAATGAGTTCAATCAATGAGCTAACTACACCAGTTTATAACATGTGCTGTGTATTTAAATGATACTGAACACTACAAAACCAGAAGATTTCAACTCGAACAGCACAGTTACAACTGATGAGCACTACCTATGTGAAAGGGTCAAACAATTCAAAACATTGATAAGAAATGACTAAGAGAATTCACCGATCTCCGCCACTTCCATCTGAGAGGAACGTCAATTGAAGAAACTGTACAAAAAAAACACCTGCAAATCTTGAGTGTTTAATGATAATCCCTAACTTTTCTCCTGTCAGTGGGACGAGATTTGACTTCTATTTTCCCTGACCTTGTGGCCCATTAGCCAAATAGGCTCTCGGGTTTCCATGTCTTGGGAATTCTATACACTAGGATTGAAAAACAAATAAATGTGACAAATTCCTCAATCTGTCCTGGGAGTTCCCATCCATCATCTGTGTTGAGCGAACTGGGTCGGGTGGAAAGCCTGTCAGTTACAGATAGATCTCCGGCAACCTACTAGCTGTAGCGCGAGCACCCCTACGAATAGGCGAGGTCTAAGAAAAGGTAGTGCTCTAGTGTCCACTTTTCCCCGCGACGTCGATACAGTGACGAGGTCTTTATCAACTAGGAACCGATCAAATGAATTGTTTGGCCTAACACTAGCTGGTGGCTTCCCCCTTCAGTATCTCGTCAGACATCCAAAGCAGAACTACTCTCCGAGAAGATTTGTCCCAGTATATAGAAACGAACAAAATAGACTAATTCAATACGTATGCAAGCTGCAAAGCAGCTAGGGTTTTAAAATTTAAAGAAAAAGATAGCGAACCTACATATACATCTTACGTATTGCAATTATCAATACGGGGAGAGAGCTAGAGATTATACCTCATCTTCAATATCTTTGATCTTTTGCATCACGGTGGCCATTGTTGATGCTGAAATCTACAGAAAGTGCGTCTCAATCTATCACAGAGTGAGGACTGGTTAACGGAGTGGCCTTCGAGTATTCGAATGCCGAATTTGGTCCTGCGATGGAGAAGAGTCGATGGTTCTAGAAATTGAGTGTGGGTTTATCGTACTTCCCGCGATATATATATGCGCCAACAATTGAGCAGCACTGCGACCGCTGATTCATATGAGTTGGCCGGTGGTTAGCGGGCTGCCCCGTATCCAGACCCGCAATAGATTCGAGTAGGTGTGTCCGAACTTATCAGAGCATGCATCCTGGTGGTTTTTCCTGAGGTTCCCAACAAATACATTAATCTCCTTCAGCCTTTTTTAAATTACTCTTACCTCTTTAGTTTGGAAATATTACGTAGTTGCTCTTAAAATCAGTCAAACATTGTTAATTAAATTATAAAAATTTTAAAGTTTCAATTTTTGACATAAATAGATGTAATATAATTTTTATTACGTTTAAAATAACTTATGTTCAATGTTAATATTATAATATGGACATTGTTATTTTTTAAATTTTGATTTTAAATTTAAAAAATAAATTAACACGAGCTATTTTCGGACATGATAATAATTGTGTTATAGCATTTTTTGTCGAAAAAATCTAACTTAAAATTTTTATAGCTCGACTGATGACTTTTGATTGATTTTAATAGTATAGAAAGTAATTATGTGATAGTTTTAAAAGTTGGAAAAGTCAAAATAATTTTACAAATCGCATGGGAGAGTGTATATTTTAGAAATTAGAATAGAATTTAGTGTAATTTATCCAAAAATTCTTAGTTAAGGAGTATCCTAATAAGAAAAAATGTAGGAAGTGAAACCCAGTTTGGTGTTGTAAAAATATTTTAATTTAAAGAGTGAGATATTTATAACATATTTAAAAGGGTTCGCTAAAGGTAACAAGAGTTAACAAATTTTGCTAACTCTTTTCAATGATAAGTAAATATTTATAAGGAGTCTACTAAAGATTTTCTTTACAATCTAAATATCACTCAGCTACTTATACATTTTTTTCGTTTCTTTGACCTTCTTGACAATTTAGGATGCTTTGAGACAGTTATGCTCACCTCGTATTAATCTTTACAATTTTTTTGATAATTATTTCTCTTACTTACATGTGAATATGGAGGATTCCCGAATAAATAGCAAGAAAAGTAAACTTAAAAAACTCAGAAGGAAGCCAATTCTCAAGTTTCAATTAGACTCGTGAACTTTAATCCATCCACACTTTACCCATCGCTAGAACTATATTTGCATTGGTAATTCAAGTTCTCCAATGACACGAGCAAAGTAAGTTATATCATTTCAATCCCGACATTAACCAATACAATAATATGTATCCAATTAGTGAGTGAGATAATGAATTCTCTATAAAATACAAATAACCTTAATCATTGCTTGCTCAACATTATTTGAGGATAAAATGAATTAACTCGTAGTTTGCCTATTTTCAGTGGTTAGAGGGGTAAGTTGTAGGATTTAATAGTTAAAGGTTATAGCGTGGAAAAAGTGACAGCATTAGGGTGTAAAATGTAATTAATCCTAGAAAGTAAAAGGATGGAGAAGGTGGAAACTAGAGAGGAGGGAAAATCAGATTCCACGTATTTGGAGAAGTGGTGAATTACTCCCGCATAACCTTATCGACTTATCCGTGCATCATCGGTCGATCGAGCAGACGCGAGCGACAGAGAGACCTCAACAATGTCCATCGCTGTGTCGCTCTCCGCTTCTCCATCGACGCCTACACAATTTGCCTTTGAATTTCGCCAAAGCTGCGTCGCAAGCCCTGGAAAATGGCGGATCCGAGCTTCATCCGCCGCTCCCAGCGTCGACTTGACTACTCTCGAATCCGCAATTGCCAAGGTTTTTCTTCCTCTTTAATTTCTTCTCGTTCGTCTCGAAAAGGTATCTAAAAGTTTCTCGTCAATTGTTCTTTCCCACGGAGTACGATCTCACCAGTCTATAAAACTCCGTATATACAGGCACACAACGTAGCGTATAAATTGGTATTTGAACTTTTATGCTTGTAATATAGGAGTTTGACTATTTATGAATGCCTGGGAGCTATAATCGCGATGAATAATGTTTCATTTTGACGATTCAAGGTTGCAGAAAAGTTCTCTTAATTAAACATGCTTAATAGAGAAAGAAGATAACAAGGTTATATAGACTTATAGGTTGGCCAAGAGAACTTTATATGTAGCCATATGTGTGTAGGGTGGGATTTTATGTGGATACATGCGTTTTTGATTGAGATTATTCGTAGGTGAAAGTAACAAAGGGCGCTCCAGTCCTAATGCAAGAGATATACAAAAAGGTTCATTATAAGCAGAAAATGCGGCAAAATAATGGTCAAAAGCCTTAAAGAACACTACAATTGAATGCCAAACTGTTACTGATAATTGGGAGCTGTTCATTTGAATTATGTTTGTTGTAGACTTGTAGTGTATCATTGTCCCTATTGGTCGCTGTGAGTTCATATCTGTTAGTTCGTATAAGTCAAGAATTGGTGGTTGCAGTGTTTGTGGTTTTGATTTGCAATTTGAACTATTGCTAAAAATTCTATTGATCTTTTGCTAAGGTAGCTCTATGATTTGCTGCAGAAAGACAGTGATGCTGTTAAAGAGGCACTTGATCAGCTGAGTGAAGTTGGCTGGGCCAAAAAGTGGAGTTCCCAACCATATGTTTCACGTCGTATGGTCAGTCTCCATTACAAATGTAAAGTTCTGGGAAAGTATTACTCAAACATTAGCCACACCTACAAACCTATGCATAAATGTACATGAATAATGTATATGTGTTAGTTTTTAATTTTCTTATTTTTTTACTGATTGGGACGGAAGGTGTGTAGTATAACTGCAACAAAATTCTATGTGACAGACCACTCTTCGGGAGCTGACCACTCTTGGAATTAAGAATGCAGAGAACCTTGCAATCCCAAGCGTTAGAAATGACGTAAGTGTAGTTACACTGTAATTCTTGTTGGTCATGATACCGTAGAGAGCATGTAAACCACGCAACGACTTCATTCAACAACTCTTTGACAAACCTTGATAGCTCGGTGTGATATTTTTGTGGCATAAACCCTTAACATGATGTTGTACTTTTTGTAACCTTGTCCTAGCACCAGCAGGTCTGATTCATGTCTCTTGGGATGTCATCATGTCAGTACCGTTTATGCTTTTTCACCATGCATGTTTTGTCCAATTGTCTTCTTACTAGTTCCTGATACGGTGGGAGTCGTTCCAGTAATTTGATATTGCACTACAACTGGAAATTAATGAGAGTTGAGCAGTGCTGTGCATTTTTACTAAGTTTTGTTTTTCGTATCTTTTCTCTTTTGTTTCAGAGAATAGGAAATGTTAGAATTGGTAAATAAAACATTCTCCATGGATTTGATTTACTACAGTGATGCAGGCAGCTTTTCTCTTTACAGTGGTAGGGACAACAGGTTTTTTGGGTGTTCTTGCTGGCCAGCTTCCCGGGGTAACTTCACTAATATCCTCTGTCCATTTAGATATTAATAAATTGTCATAATATTTCGTTTCCAATATATAGCTAATCCAATATAAAGCAATTCACCGACCTATTTGCCTTCATTCTGTATGTGATTATGCACTCCATCATGCAATCTCACTCCCTCTTTGTTCGGCCGCTCTGTGTTACGATTATCACATTTTTTAGATTCTTAAATGTGAGCATAGGTTCCTTGTCTTTGATATTTCAGCCTGTTTACGTAATTAGTTCAAGTTTTATGGGCACTAATTTGTACTATCCTCTGATTTTTCCGTCTATCTGTCATAGTTAAGCTGGCAACTGACCCAATTGTTTGTAAAGTGAATGGAAAGAATAGAGGCAAATCTACTAACATTTACCTCCACATTTACTTCTCGTAGGACTGGGGCTTCTTCGTGCCATACTTGGTTGGGAGCATTTCTTTAGTAGTTTTGGCTGTAGGAAGCATTTCACCTGGGTAAGTTGTTTGTCAAAGACTGAGCAAAAGAAAAAAAACAAAGAAAAGAAAGCTGTCATTATCATGATGTTTTAAACCAGAAGATTGTCCATGGAGGGCTTAAGTGGGAATTTATATATTGTACAAAACTCATTGAAGAAGAGAACAGATGGGGTCTAACCGTGAATTTATGGATCATTGTTTTAAAGACGATTCTGATCTCCATCGCAGGCTTCTTCAAGCTGCCATTGGTGGATTTTCATCCTTTTTCCCTGATTACCAGGAAAGGATCTCTAGCCATGAAGCAGCTCACTTCTTAGGTAATTTTTTTGTTGGCTTTAAACAAGAAGCAATTGCTATCACAGCATAACATCATTGGGAGTTCACAATAGCATAATGAAGTTGTTCAACACATATTCCTTGTTATGTATTAATTTTTATTCTCAAAAGTAGTTTTGTTCATACAAGACAATGCTCCCATCTCTGAAAGGTGAGGGGAGCAGTGCCTCTTTTATTCCAATTATTACATTAGAAGCATATTTATTCTGCAGACTTGAATGCTGTTTGTTTGTGTTCATGCATGTCCGTGTGCAGTTTCAGATGATAGTCATCAGTCATAAAAATGGAGCAATAATTCTTAAAAATATTAGTGATTGCTCAAGAGTTGGGATGTATGTTGCAGGATCTCCAACTTGCAGTAATGTTCTTCCTTCATCTATCACATGAGAACGTACGAAATAAATCTTAACTGGTAGAGGTATATCTGACCAGAACTACCAGGCATCCGACACGTGGCTGCCACCTAGCCAGGCCCCACCATCGGGTCATACATGAACTAGACTGTAGGACCATTTCTCCTGGAAGAACTTTTTCTCTGCCTAGCGCCCAGGGCACAGGGCCTCCTCGACCGAAGGGTGCATCCTTTTTGGGGTAGCCTCGAGGGGACAGTTGCCAGCATCGAGCTTTGAGCAGGGCCTAAACGCATCATTTGGGACCTCTGGAGTACATAGTAATCGGAGGCTGGAGCTGGAGCCCGGCTAAGGCAAGGCAGTCAGCCTCCTCCAAAAAGGTTCCCTCCCCTCAATTACTTTGGAGAGAGAGACCAAGCCAGCCAGAACAGACAACTGTATTCTGACACTTGACACTGCCTGATTGTGGCTGCCATAGCACCTCGGCGTGACAACTCGTCTAACCAAGAACCAGAATCCCCTAATCTCAGAGACAGGCCCACGAACACTAAGATTACTACTACTCGTACCTTGGAGGGACCACCAGTGTGATAACTCGGTATTTGTCCTCATGAGGGTGGTCGCCCACTGTGTGTATGGGGCTACAGTATTCCAGACAATCTTTTCCTCTCTCTCTCTCTCTCTCTCTCTCTGTGCTGGTTCTGTGTTTACGTAGCGTCTTCGATCTTCCGGCCTACTCTCACTACATTCATCAAAAAGAAAGAAGAAACTAAAGCTCTGAAAATTTTCATAGTGCCAGTAGCGAATCATGGTCCTCCCACAACATGGTGGCTTTTTGGTTAGTCACCATGTCTTTTGGTGCCCTTGAGAGACAACGGGTCCAGAGCTAATGTTAGGACATTAGTTTCCGAATTCCTGGTATCTCCCATATGGAACTGCTCTGCCAGTTCCCATGCATGAGCACTATATGGTAAGTCTGCGAGATGGCTAGATCAATCATGGAAGATTGCCTTGCTTATTTGAACAATTTACTCATCTGAGTTTTTCCCTGCTCATTTAGTTGTGATTTTCTTCTCTCCAATTTTGGTAGCATTCTACGAAACTTGCTCTGTGATTTCAGTTGCCTACTTGCTTGGCCTTCCTATACTGGGATATTCTTTGGATATTGGAAAAGAGCATGTTAATCTCATTGATGAAAAGCTGGAAAAGCTCATATACAGTGGACAACTTGATACAAAGGAATTAGACAGGTATGACATACTTATTCCATGACAGCATGACTCTGCTTCTACTTTGTGTTTTTGTCCCAAACAGTATCTCTTAATACTTTCTTTCTCCTAAGTTACTTTAAGTTTACAGTAATAATGCTGCATCTGCATGCTATTATATTCAAGTAATAAGTTGAAGCCCTCCCCAGTGTCAGTGGGACTCTATAATTTTCCCTGCAATACCTGTGTCCACAGGAGATGGCAAGGTAGAACATGGCTTTGTATCCAGCGTCCATATGCAAATTAGACATTTGAATCCTCAAATTCTCAACCATATTTGAAGATGAAGAAAATCACATTGGTATTAAATTGTGATGACTATTCTCTCACATGAACGAGAGATAGAAATCCCATTTTTTCTTGAATCCCCCCTTTACTTACGATATATTCGAAAATAATTTCAACATATTATTCGGAAGATTATGCAATATTAAACTGATTTAGAAAGTTCACTACATTTCCTCGTACCGATGCCAAAGTTTTGGTTACATGTCGTTTATCCTAAGTTCAAAAAAGGTGTAGGGAGGTCAGACACTTGGACATGCATTTTTTACTCATAACCGAGTCTATGTACTATCTCCCCTGCTCTTGCCGTTTTTCCTTCTGTAACAAGTGCAATGGACTTTATTCAAGTTGAAGGTATGAATGAAAAACAAGCGGCCATAGCTGGAGAAGAACTGTGCGAAATGTTTTGTAGCTCAAGCGTAGCAATTTGAAAGGAATTTATTAACATAAGATAGAGAAGGATATGTTAAGCTTTTCTTTTGTTTTCTTTATAAATTTGTGGTAGTTCGACATATCACATCTAAGAATTATTTAACCCCTACCCTGTTCATAACCTATTCTCCTGTGTCATGTTGGCATGTGAGGACCACTGCTATTCTGCATGTTTCCTATGTTCATATGTACGACCTGGTTTTTGCACTACAAGTCTGTTTTTCATGTTCTTCATAATGGACCAGACTGTTTTCCTACTTTACTATTCCTTTTGCTGTTCTTTGTTTTGTTTTTTGCCTTCTAATTTCTTGATTTTGATGTCTGGGGTTGGGCTTGGGGTTGGGGTGCTTTGGTTGATAGATCTGTGAGTTTCTACCGAGTGTTCAAAGAGAGGCAAAAATAGCAAAACATGGTAAACTGGTGAAAACATTGAGTTTCAAGAGTGACGTTATCCATGATATGAAATGTGGAAATTCTGAAGCATATTTTGGCATGATCGTGATGTTGTAGATAGATGATATCACGACTAATTTCTTTTCTTAGGTTGGCAGTTGTAGCTATGGCTGGACTGGCAGCTGAAGGTCTTAAGTACGATAAAGTGGTCGGTCAATCTGCTGATCTTTTCACTCTTCAGGTTTGTCATATTAACATTCCCCAGAAGTCGAATCTTTCTATGGAACTTAGTTGACCTTCGATCATTTATTCCTTCCCTTCTATCTTCTCAGAGACTTATAAACAGGAGCAAGCCGCAGATTAGCAAGGACCAGCAGCAAAATCTTACCAGATGGGCTGTGAGTTTTGCATCTGAACTTTGTCTTAGAATACCGAGCTTCGTAGTAATGTCGATAACTTAATAGGAAGAGCGAAAGGAAACCCAATACGTGAATGAAATTAGCAATGGTTTTGGAAGTACTTATTTTTTATTCTCAGAATTACTATTGGTTCCACTTGATTCAACAGTGAAATCATTGGAGTTATCGTATTATCAGTGTAGGTTATCTGTTTAACCATCGATCTCCTTTTGGAGCAATATGGGGTGATAATGCGGTTGATGGCGCCTTTCGGGTCAAAGACCTGCAAGTAAAACTAGGACACCGGTGTTGTGTCGGCCAACAACCCTTCGATGCCTAAGTCAGAAGATGTTTGTGTATGAAAATGGGTGAATGTACAAAAAATTATGTAAAACAATAGTGCTGAACTTATATGGGGTGATAATGCGAGCGCCTTTCGGGTCAAAGACCTGCAAGTAAAACTAGGACACCGGTGTTGTGTCGGCCAACAACCCTTCGATGCCTAAGTCAGAAGATGTTTGTGTATGAAAATGGGTGAATGTACAAAAAATTATGTAAAACAATAGTGCTGAACTTTTCTCCGGATCAGAGTGTAATTTTTATACTGTTATGTCTTCGAATCCAACCGGGAGTCTATTTCTTGGGGATTAGAATAAGTTTTTGTTGGCATGACCGCCTAGGAATCTAGGAGTCCTTATCCTAACCAAGTGCAAGCCTAATCTATTCCGGTTTGTCCTCTGGATAGTGCACTCCCGGTAGGAGTGCTCTTCTTGCTGCTAGAGTCCTAGTCGGACTGGGCTCCTTGTGGATAGGAGGGACCCACCCACTTAGACTGGCCCACTTAGGGTCAGCTTGCAGAGCAGAGCAAACAACAAGAGGTCAAGAAGACCAAGACAGTTCTAACCGAATTGCCGAGCAGACTACGAAAGACCGAGCTGGCTAGACATGCTCATTCATTCGTTTTTTACCAATCATATGGGGTAATGAAGTATGGGGATCATAGTGGAATTGAAGTTGACAGACTCACTTTGTCACTTTTTATCAGTTTTTATAGGATCCCCATAAGATATTCGATTCTTATTCTTAGCTTTTGTTTTCCCCGGTGAATAGGTAGGCATGTCCTCCTTGGTTCTTGTTTTATATCTTTTTTCCAATGAAATCTTGTTTGCCGTAAAAGCAAAAGAAAAAGAAATGATGTGTAAATTTAGTCGACCATATCAAGGAATGCTGCTGATGGCCCTGGGGAAATAATGCAGGTTCTGTTTGCGGGTTCCCTTCTGAAGAATAACAAGGTAATTCACGAGGCCTTAATGTCAGCAATGGCGAAGAAGGCAACTGTGTTAGAGTGCATTGAGGCAATTGAGAAGGCTGCATAATTGATTAAAACATCCCTGGAGTGAGTGAATTGGCGAAGATTACACATAGGAGTCCATTTTTCTTCGGTTGGTATTGAAAGCTACTTGGATGAACCATCTATGATTATGTAAGTCCTAACTACTATCTCTATCTATTATTTAGGTTCATCAGGTGGTCATGGAGATAAAAACCTAATTAGGGGTTTACTAAATAAATAGGTGATGAGCTAGATCGGCAGCAAAGGACTCTTGCATGCCAATATGTTATTGAACAGAAAATTATATTTGCTAGCTTGAAAAAGACGATTAAATAGTTAAAAATTGATTAAAAGATAAGTTTCGAGACTGAATAGTTTGGGACCAGTTATAGATAAGTATGAGAAATACTAAGCCAGTTCGACTTATAACAAGAAGGTAGCTGTTGAATTAAATTTTAATTGTAAAAAATGAGATTCGGAGAGTCCAGATAAAACTTGTCTTGTTATGGGTTAATTAAAATAAGACTCTTGTTAACCATTGCACAATAGGTAGTGGATAATATATATATATATATATATATATATATATATATATAATGCTAAACAATTACGAATATTAATGTATATCACAAATATTCATACATATTTTACGGATATGTGTGTGTGTGTGGATAATATGCATATAATGCTAAACAATTACGAATATTAATGTATATCACAGATATTCATACACATTTTACGGATATGTGTGTGTGTATGTACGTTTTGTATATTATTTATTATCTAGTGGGCAATATTTAGCTTTCTCCTTAAAAGAAAGATTAATCTTGTAAATGAGAAATTATGAAAGGTCTCAAATTGTTGAAGGAAAACTTATATAAAAGGCATTTTCATTTTTTATTGATTAGAGGCAGCTAATTCTTTGACAGTTTATTATCTTGCGAAATTGAAAATTAATGTGTTCGGTTACAGTTGGAAGAATTAACTTTCTCAATCATTTTTTTTTTGACAAATCAGTGGTGAATTTCCAGGTAAACATAAACTCGTGTTTTTCGCTTTGTGTCCTTTGGGAAAACCAGCTGTTTTTCAACAAATTGGCACTACTTGGTCCACATTGTCAAGGAGGACTACAAATAGCTTGGTCAAGAATGGTATAGGAACGTGCTGCAATAACTAGTTTTATGCTCCTATAAACTAGCTGTTATATCAGGTCGCAATCAAATTATTTTGAAGATGATTTTAGCTTAAATTAAGACGTGAACTAATTTTTTAAAAAATTAGTTTTTGCTCTTCCTTTTTACCGTAATTACTTAACTGTTTATTCTTATAAAATTGAATATTCGCCATGTGACAAAATCAACAGACCAACATTATCAATTTGCTCATAAATACCAAATTCAAACCACCCCCCCCCCCCCCCCCCCCCCCCAAAAAAAAAAAAAAAAAAAAAAAGAAAGAAAGAAAAGAAGTACAAATTTAAAATAAGAAAGTGTAAAGTTCTCAAAATAATTACTAAATATACATAACAAGACTATAAAGGCATCTTCAATCCATGGGCCAATTTTTTTCGTCTCCATATTTTAAACAATCATCCTCTTTAAATTCATCTTCTGAAAACCTAATCTATTTAGAAAGAGAGGCTAATTTGACTTGTAGGTATTTTTAAATTATTAGAGTAGCAATAATCTATTTCATTCGGTCTAAATTAATTGGTTTCTCATCAATTTTATCACCCATTAAACCCAAATCATATTTATTTGGTCTTGTACTATTTGGAGTTGTAATTATAAAAATATACATATATGCTATTTCTTAGATGAGTTCGAAGGATAAAATTGTCATTTCTTGACCATAGAAAGGAATTACTTAATCATTGTCTCCTGCGACTAAAACTCAATTAAGCCTATCTGAACATAATATTAATGATCTACACAACTTGATTAAGCTCCTATTTGTAAACATTGCACTACTCAAACGACTAGAAATGAAATTGCTCAACTTAATCATCATTAGGACCGAAATAAAATTAAACAAGTAGAGACATAATATTTACGTAACTGGCTTGACGATGAACCAAGTTTCTATCCAAGGGCAGCAAAAAAATTTCATTATAATGGAGAAATTTATAAATTTGGAAAAGTAAAAGGAAAGCACATTACTCACTCAGCTCTCACAAATCTCTTTGGTTTTTTGTTTTAGCATTCATCGCAAAAAGATCACCCTATTATGATCATCTCATGGCTATTGAGAATGAATCGAATTAGATGATTCTATTTCTCAATCTTTCTGACTTGTTCCTATGAAACCAAAGTCGAAAAGATTAAGAAAATCAGTCATTCACAACCATTGACGAAGGATTCTTGAAAAGTTACAGATTAGTAATTTTTTTTAGAAATCGAATGAATTCGGTCTTATACATACGCAAGGAAGGTAATCAAATAAAAAAAGAAAGAAGATGAATTCTTCTTTTTTTATCACTTAGGAGCCGCGTGAAATGAAAGTCATGTACGGTTTTGAATGAGAGAAAAAAGTGAGGAATCCTCTTTTCGATTCTGACTCTCCCACTCTGGTCGTTGCTTTTTTTCCTGTTACTTCAAAAGTAGCTGTTTCAGCTTTAGCCACTTTAATTTTTGATATTTTCTTTTATTTCTCATCAAACGAATGACATCTTTTAGAAATCCTAGCTATTCCTAGTTATTCTTAGCATGATATTGAGAAATCTCATTGCTATTACTTAAACAGGCATGAAACGTATACTTGCATATTCGTCCATAGGTCAAATCAAATATATAATTATTGGCATAAATTGTTGGAGACTTAAATGATGAATATGTAAGCATGAAAGACAATCAAAATCAAAACGTAAGCCATGACATCGATGAAAAAACATGAGGTCCAAAATATTTAATCCATTTTCATTATTTGTTATCTTTGAATTAATAGCCTGAACCCCATCATCATTCTACACATAATATAAAGGATCTAGAAAATCCGATTAAGCTCCTATTCGTATAAATTACTCCACTCTCAAACGACTAGATTATACAATATGTGTGATTGTGATTCATGCTTTACATATCATCTGACCAATCACTCAGTTCGCTTTCGTAGAACAAACCATCAACAATTTGATCGATCAGCGTATCTATGAATGTGTTGCAACCTAGGGTGAAAATTGTTCCCACTCTATTCCGAGCAGAGGAAAAATAAGCAAAAATGGCGGCACAAGTCACAGCTGCCAAACAGACCCCTAATGCTTCAGCTATCCCTTCAACATCCATCTTCCTGAATAATGAGTTCCCGGTGACTTCCTCCATTGTCACCGTCGCTGCAAATACAATCTGGACCACAATAATACAATCAGTTTGATTTTGAAAACACTATATGATTTTTTTAAAGTGTTTTTTCTTCTTTAATGTTTTGTTGACTGCTGTCATTTTGAAATGTCCGCTTCATCTGTTATTTCACCTCCCAAAGAGCAAAATTGGCTTGATGAGCGGAGATGAGGAAGCGGGAGAAAGAAAACCAAGAATCTCTTTCTTGTCCTTCATACTTTTAGAGCTATCAAGGAGACGAAAAGCTATGTGAACTAAAAGAAGAAAAGGGCGCCGATTGCTACTAAGAACAATTTTTTCAAGATATAAAAGGAAAAATACTACATAATCATAGTAGGCCACACCTCCTTTGTCTTGTGTTACGGAATGAGGGATCATTGAGATTTTGTCTCTCTTTGTTTGTCATGGACCAGCCTCATCAATTTAACTGTGCCCGACGAAACCCAAATGGCGTGTCAGTAGTTTGTTTTTTAATGCATGATTAGCTTGTGGGAGAGCTGAACGTATGACGCTCGGCATACTTAAAGACACAGTGGCTTAAGGAACCTTCTAACAAGGAGAGAGGCTCTAACTTCTCCATTGTGGACATGGTGCTCGGCGTTCACCGAGCGGGACGTGATGCTCGATGTGGGCAACTATAAACAAGAATGTAGAGATAAACGGTTAACATGCGTGGAGGCACGATTACTGAGATATCGGAACATGATAGATGTACCTATTGTAGCAGAAGACGCAGCATTCCTGAACGTGTGTATTTTCCCATATATAAGGTAGAACGACACTCTAAACTAAATACGTATAATTATTCACTCTCAAGTTTTTTGGTTACCATTCTCTTTTCGGAACTAATTAAGTATGGAAATATTCTCCAGTTGACCTCAGTTAGTCCTACCTATCAAGCTTTCCAGTTAGACCATTTTTTTGGGGAACTCACAAGTATCGGAATGCCATCCGTTACCTTCTCCTGTCTTCGGCCTGATTTCTTTTTCTTCTTTTTTTTCAGCTGAGATCCGTACTAGGTAATCGAGAGGAAATATCTATCAGATTTTAGGGTCCACAACAACCAAATAGTTTCACTTGTCAATAAATCTCATCAGCTTAATGGCACTAATTTTCTCTCAATTTCTCACACTTCCGCTCAAATTCTCATCAAATCTTCAAACTAGAGTGGAAGAGATTTTTAACCCAAGTCAGTCACAAAAACTATGATCTCTAGTTGCCATTTCAGATTCAGTTTAAAAAAAATGTTTCCTGAAATTCTCGACCTATAAGTTTGGTTCTCAATTCTCATCTCTCACCAAATCTCACCAAAAAGAAACGATGAGATTTGGTGAGACAGAGATCGGAATTCACTTTAGGTTCTTCGTAGAAAAAACAGAGATCGGAATTTGGGGAACATTACCATAGCGAGACGACCAGAGATGATCTCGAAATCCTGACTCTTCTTCGAGCTCTCTATATAATCCGACAGCGTCGCAAAAAACGACGTCACTGCTCCACCGCCGCCTTCCTTCCTCGGCTTGATCACCCCGACTCGATCAGATGATCCGTACGACCTTAGTGTGCAAAGACGGGGCTGTAGGACGATCTTCACGTTACCCGTCGGTGCCGGTGGGGACACGTCACCACCTCTCACTTTCTGAACCTGTACCGGAGCCGCCTGTTTGTTTGATCTCAGCTCGCAGACTACCACCCGAGCCGCCGTGGCCATAAGAATGCTAGAGAGAGGGGTTCTGTGGAGGCAAGGAAGAGAGGGAAGAGGCGGTAACTGAGGAATCCACGTCTGTTGGAAGTTTTGTGGGATTTGTAAATGCCATTCGGTGGGGCCTGGTGATGACGTGGCGCGATTATGGTTCCTTAACGTGGTTTTCGAAAAGGAAGTAGTGGCCAATAAACGGACACCGGTTTGTCCATATTTACCAAGAACGATGGGGTTTGTCCAATTATTTTCAAAATTGCCACTGCCATCACTTTTGCACATTCAAAACAGATTTTTTTCCTTACAAAATGACATCGTTTTTAGTGGTGTATGTAGTATTCTTTTGGGAGATTCTATTAGAATCTGAATTTTCTTTATAGTTCAAGTCAATTTCAAACCTCCAACCTGCTCTTGCTCGCTGCTACAAACGGGTCTCGGTTGATTTCTTTTTCTTTAACTACTCAAATGTTTCAGTTTGCTAAGTTTGAAAAGTCCAAAGAGCGCAGACTAGCCATAGAGCTTGGATACGGTTTTTCAATCGGAGATCCATGGATCACAGATGGTATCTCTCCACGGCCTTTCGCCTCTGAAAGCGTCATTTCTTCTTAATACCCAACATATCTATGATTTTTTTCCCATATGAAGCAACAAGCATCGGTTCGTATAACCCATAAAAAATATTAGATAGTTGCACGTAACTCAATTAATCTTTGGAAATTAAGGCACTTTATGGGTTCTCATTGGTTTGAATTTATCGATTTGACCCTCAGTCTTTAATTGTCATTTCAACCTACTTGTTTTTTAATTTATTAGCCATTGGTGTTTATTAATTTATCGAATTATTAGATTATATTTTATGTCTCTTTATGTTTTCATCTCATAACCTTTTTTGAGTTATGTTTTACTCCTGATATTTAGAAAATGCCAAAGCTACCTTTAAATCTAATTTCTCACATATTTAGATTCATTCCCATAAAATGTAAAATTTTATTGCCATATTTCATTTCGGGACCTAGAGAATATTTCGTGATTTCACAAAATACTGCCATAGATGTTTAGATGTCAAAACATTATTTTCTTGATGAAACCCTAAACTGAGATTAGAAACAAAACAATCAGTCATGGGCTTCTATGACAACCGAAGGCTGCGTGATATACGATGGGCGTTAGACGAGTGTAGACGGACAACAGACGTTGGACGACGGTCTGCAGTAACGGGAATGGGATTAAAATACAAGTAAATTTGAATTCAAGAACATGAATTAAAATCTGGTAATGAGGTTTCAATATTCCTTGCTTGGCTACAAGGAACAAAATTTCGTATCGATTCCACTAAGACAACCAAAATAATTCTGTTTCCTAGGAGACCAAAATTCAAATCGTAGTAGAATCCTAAATTTCGATGTGTCTATCGACATCGACATCAAAAAATCATGGTAAAACTTTTGGTATTGTAGTAGTAAAATTGGTGTTTGATGAATGAAAATTTAGAAAATCAAGATAAATTTAATGGCGGTGATGGTAAATTTGTTAGGTTGTAAAGTAAGTTATGATGGTAAATTTTCTGAGACGTAATGATAAATTTGTAGGATTGTAAATTCAATTATGATGGTAAATTTGGTTGGCGTTCGTCATGGTAAAATTGGTGGGTTGCAAAATAAGTTATAATGTTAGTTATTTGGGTTTGTAATGGTAAATTTATTTGACTAAAATTTCAGTTGTGATGAAAAAAAATAATGATTGTGATGGTAAATTTGCTTAACTAAAAATTCAATTAAGGTGATAAATTAAATGGTCGTTATGATAATTTGTTTACCATATAATCTATTTTCAATTTTACAAAACAACGGTTGATGAAATTTGCTCATTTTTTTATTTTAATTAGCTTGACCAAACTGATGACCAATTTTTTTGTATTACTAAACAAAAATTTGTAATTCTATGATTTTCATAAAAAAAATTTTAAAAAAATTCCATAATAATCTCCTTAGTGTTATCAAACAATTTTTCAAAAATAATTCTCGTGATTGTCCTTTAAATTCATCAAATATGATTTATCATATTTGTTCCAAATTTCAACTATATATGAATAGGCATAGTTTTAATTTATCAATTTAAGAATTAAAATAATATCACTTAAAAATAATTAAAAAATAAATTAATTATTCAAAATAATAAAAAATACACAAATTATATAAATTTAGTAGTAAAACATAACTCGGAGGAAAACGCAAATAGAACCTTGATTTAAAGTTTTTAAAAAAAGGTAATTAAAAAACAATAACGTTAATAAAAACCGGAAGGTAGCGGGGAGGGCCCAAATCAACTTGAACAATCGTCGTCTGGCATTATAGAAAAAATCTAACCCGTGTCACATCAAAGGAAGCAACCCACTCCGTCGTCGTCAAGTCCATTCACCCCGCTTCCTCTCTCTCTCTCTCTCTCTAGATTTTGGGTTTTACTCTCTCACCTACCATTCATCTTCGCCTCTCTCTCTAGAAATATATTATCTGGTAGAGGCTACAATGTTTGATTTTGGGGATGAACTCATATTCGGTACCCAGAAAATACCATGGCTAGTATGGATTCAACTGTTGGTGCTGCTCCTCCTCATAATTCTGCTGTATTACATCACCATCTTCGCTCTTGGCTTAGATCCCTCCCCCACCGGCGCCACGGCTTCTCCTTCCGCTCCTCTGCTCTCCTCCAATAGCGGCGCCGCCGCCAGTGCAAGCCGGTTACATAATACCAAGGTGCGTAATCAGTTACCGATTTCTATTACATCTTCTGCTGCTGCTGTAAGTTGTTGCTTTGTTCCGTCGCATGTGCTTTTTGGTTTCTGAGAAATAAGGGAAAGTGATGAATTCGTACTTTCTAAGCTGTTATTTTATTGGACCGGTGGAACTAAATAATTCTGTGAATAAATCATACAAAACTTCTTGATCGTACATTGGATGTAGTTTTTTTTGGAATCAAAGTCATGAATTGATTTATGATTTGTGCTATTTTGTTTGATTTGGCGAATTGGATAGTTAAAAATCCTTTTAAGAAGAGAAGAGAGAGAATGTATATATATTCCAGATCGAGAATGCTATTATAATACGACTATTAGCAGTTTCGTTCGCGGTAGGGGAGGAAGGGTTTTTGGAGGCGGTGATAAAGCATGAACGAATTTCTTGTGGCTATTTGCGAGATTTTCGACTATTTTCTTTCTTTTTTGCCTTGCATAGTTAGAACTGGTAGTTTCCATTAGACAGCCTAAAGTGTTTTCTACCGTAAATTTACTTCGACAAGTACCCAGAAAACGTAGGAACTAAAAGCTCGGATTCCAAAAATAACTTCCATTAATCATCAAAATTGAAATTACAAAAAGAAATAATAGAAATCGCATTCTCCTTAAAATAGATTTGCCATCCCACTTGTGTGTTAGAGGTTGCACTGGCAGACATCTCCCAGCATAAAACGGCTAATTCAGTCAATGAAACACCACCCGCCAACTGTCCGTCAAACCGGACTTGTGTATGTATTTCTCTCACTCAATAACGCAAAAATGGAATATGTTGTAGAGTACGAAATTCTAGTATTTACAACCATGGAAGGGGATGGCTGTCAGCAAGAACTTTTGAGCTGCACGCGATCAATGGCTACCTTAAATGAGAAGGTCCTTCTAGTTGTCTCGTAAGACAATCCGGTGTTCCAAATTCATTCGCAACCATTTCGAGTTCCAACAGAAAATGAGTACGACAGTCAAGAATCAAAATTGATGCAATGTGAGCTTCACCCTATCCATAAACTTTCCGTTTGGGAATTTTATGGACAAACATTCTTGTGTAGTAGTGTTGGTCAGATAATTCGTACCTATTCTAATGCACTCTTCATAAGTTTCCCCTCAATGAATTCTTCCAAAATTTTTTTTAGGTGTTTCACTTCTTTGAATCTCTCCTGCCCTTATCCAATGCATAGATATATTTGGCTTTTTTTTTTTGTTGGGGGTGGGGGGGTTTGGAGGTGGGGTTTGCTTTTGCTTTTGCTTGAAACAATCACCTTTAGTAAAGATAAAGGTTGGTATACCTTGTTGGTTAGGCAAACATTTCCTTTTATTCAGGCCAAAAGCAAATTCTTCGGTTACAAACTAGATTCATTCTCGGTTGATAGATGTAAAGTAAGAGCTAATTGGCAAATTGAGAAATATCATTGACTCTGTATCTTGTTTAAGATTCTGGATGCTCCTTCTGGTCTTCGTATTATTGGGGATACTTTGAAGAGTCTTGGCAACTTGGCCGAATGTCCATTTGGTTAACACCTAATCAATTTAACTGTTATGGATGAACCAAAGTTCCTATCTTTTGTTATATAGTGTTAGACGTGCGACAGAGATGCAAAACATCAAAAAACAAGTATTTACCAAAACAGTAGAACATTTTTCGGCTCAATTTGACTAGTGCCATACTTGTTTCCCTGGTGATTACTCTAAGACGAGGGTACTGTTTTATGCTGATCGGCCATGGAGCTCTTGTCCTTTTCTACTTTTGAACATTGATGGATATAATTAGATAGAAGTGAGTAATTTTTTTTTTAACATTTCTCTCTCTTCTTTCCCCCCCTCCTCCTCTCACAACATATTTTTATTGTAAATGTTAGGAGACCCATCATCATACAAGCAGTACCTGAAGATATATAGAGATCACACACCACTACTGCACTACAGTTTTTGGCTATAAAAGTTATTGGAATATGTCAACATTGAAGTATACAGCCCTAAAAGCAACCTTTCTGCCTGCCCAAGTCATTCCCCATTAGAGGGGGAAAAAATAACAAAACGAAAAGAAAAAGTGGTATGGATGGTCTCAAAAGTGGCATGTCACCGTTGCACTATTCAAATTTTGTCTTACGCCTCTCTGCTTTCAGTGCTTTGGTTTCTAAAAAAGTGGAGTGGTGGACTAGGCAAAAAGAGGCTCAACCATAAGCCCAACTTTATCTTATTAATTTGGGGGGTTATTATATTCATACTATCTTCTACCGACCAACCTAATCTCATCATCTTCAATTGTTTTCATTAGAACAAATATTTTGAAAGAGGGTGAGAGAACCTCTTGTCGGGACTCCGCATAACTTTTCCACCATTGTCCCTGTTTTTTCCAGATCCTTTAATCCTGGATGTAGAACTATGTACTCTGCAAAAAGAAAATTTGGACATAATAGGAAAAAACCCCTTCTTCGTATCGATTACTCAAGATTGGAGATATTCCTTCTTCATCTGTAGCATAACATATGTCTCTCTAAGATTGTTTACCAACCCCATTCGAAACCATATTAAGTTGAATTTCGTAACTTCGTAGCATTGTATTCTCCCTAGATGAAGTTATCTTGTTTAATGCTAGTTGGATAGAGGGTTTAATAGGGGTATGGAAATGAAAAGGGAACTGGAAGTACTTGCCAGTATACTTTTATTTCCTCGTAACGAATCCGAGTTCCAACATGGCCTAAGTAGCATATTTTTACTATTACCCAGATTTTGTCCCCGGTATCTATGATGTAATAAAATTGATTATAAGGTTCTTGCAGTAGAGTTCATTCAAAATATGTTTCTGAAGAAGTAAAGCGTATTATGATCACACAGTTTTGTTCAGAGGAGATTCGGAGTTTATATAAAAAGTTCTACTTCTACCATACATGTGTAGGTGGGAGAGGTCAGCACTATTATTAAGGACGACCCCTGCGGAACAAGTACGAGAAGAAGAAGAGTAAGAAGAGAAGAAATCCAAGAACGGGAAGGCGGCTCTTACCACCCTTGCCACTATTTTGGGCTTGCTGGACAAGCTTTCCTCAGGTGCTTGGGCTTTGATCCCGCCTCTAAAGATTCTTCCAATTCGCGTCAAAGAAAGGAAGAATGATGTATATTTCTCTACTTCTTGCTTATAGATTATCAGCAAACTATTCTGAAGTTCGGTGCAGTGATTGCTTTCCCCTTCTGTTTTCTGATTATCAATTTTTTCAGCTAGCAAAAAGCTCTCCACCAAATACCGAAAATATTGCTCTAGATAGAGTTGTATAAGCAAGGAGCAGGCCTGGAATCCAACTTAGGACACCGATACACTACAATTTGTTCATAATTTTTTCTCCTTGGCTTGCTCCTGAATATCAAACGTCCGCGGGAGATTTTTGTTTATCATCAGAAACTTTCGGAAAAGTATGTGTAACAAACATTTGTATCTTATGATACGTAATTGTTGTAGATTTCTGTTATGGGAAAAAGGATGTAAAGTTGAAGGTGGCGCTGTTGAATTCAGTATGTAGCTAAATATAGACAGGTCTCTTGCATAATGCTCGATCGACCACGAAAACCATATTTCCTCGAGACACCTTTACATGATGCCCCGGAATCCTCTAAACCCAATATTCAATTCATACAGCTAATCACCCCGCGCGAATGTGTAGTCCTGGAGAACCTTAGGCACCACGTGGGGATGCCTCAGTGAAACTTTTTGCAAAACTGTGTGTCTTATAGTGTTAAATGGAGATGCTATAAATTGGCTGGACAACTATCGACTTCAATGGGAGAACTGTTTGATCCATATAGGCAATGTTGGGATTAAAATCTTGTATTCAAAGGTGTTTTTATTATTTATTTTGTGGTAGCTTTATTATACTTTGATAGCACCAATAGGGATGATAATTTCATCCGATTCGATTCGATCTGTTATTTGTCCCGTTCAGATTGGAGTTTTAGAATATTTTTTAGGAATTGGATTGGATGTAGAGGGCAAAGTTTCTTTTGAAAAAATGGAGATCGTATCGAAGGCGTATGTATCTCTAATTTGATCCCTTAAATGTTGGGTAATTTACATTTAAAAAAAAAAAACCCTCATCTATCGCTGGAGCTTATTTAATCACTTTTTATCTTCTAATTGTTTCAATGTGCACTTAATCTTTCCAAATATAACGATCAACTCTTTTTGAATAGACGCACATGATACTTATTGTATTTTTCTTTATCTGCGTCAATTTAAAAGGGGTCGATTGTTATATTTGAAAAGATTAGAGTGTATTGGGAGAATTAGAAGATGAAAGGGTTTAAGTAAAATCGAGTGATAAATGAGGGGGGTTTTATGTAAATTACCCTTAAATGTTTTTATATGTACAAAATATATGTGTATATATTCTTTTATCCTTATAATTATTAAATATATGAATTTAGAAATTATTTATTCTGATTAATTCATTGAAATGACAAAGAAAATAAATTTTTCCGCGTTGAATTTTTTTTGGGGCAAGACGGGAATTTGCGATTCCCATTCATGGCGGGGATAGATGTTGGGGGTTATTTTCCGTTCGAAAAACGAGGCAAATATGAAGACGGATATTAAGTTTGGAAATTAACATAAAAAATAGTCAAATCTAGTTCCGATCGGACTTGTATGTATTTAGAATTGTTTGTTGCATGTATGGTCTACAAAATAATGAATAATCCGGTGTGCATGATAGTACTTAATTATTAAATGGCTTGATTTGAAAGGGCCTAAACAAATATTAAATGCGTGACCCGATCTTGATAGATTAGTCTAAGAGGCCCGTTGATGAAACTAATTTTATATTAATTATATTTTATTTAAAAAACTAGAACATTCTATGTTAGTATAAAAATGTTATTCATTAAGGTAATGCTAGAAATAAAAATGTTCCATACATATATCCGGACAAAACAGAACAAGCAATTCAACCTAGTATTTAAAAATTTATTATTGGTAAAAAATATGATACTGAAATTATATTAGTTAAAAATAAATTATCAAAGACCTACTTGAAAATATAAATATAAAGTATATAAAAGTTTCAATCAATAATCTAAATATAAGTATAAAATTTTCAATTAAGATACTTTCATATCTTAATAAAATTATGAATCCATAGTGTAATTAAGATTTTTATCAAATTTAATTTTTCAACAGATGAGTATGGACGAAAGCAAAAATTTAATAATTCACATACTACCCAACATAATATGTCGTAACAATAAAAATACGGATAAATTGCCATAACCATAACAAATATTACTCATATCATGGAGCCATAAACCATAAAACTTTTAGGTTTTATTACACGAGATTTTTATCTTTTGGGTTTTGGAATGCTTAATTACGTTTTGGGTGTTGCAATGCCTCATTACCTTTTAAGTTTCCAAATTACTTATATATAATTGTTTTGTGACTTTTCTTAAAAATTTAAATGGAAAAACTTTTGTGTTGAAGATGGAAAATGCATAACAACCAATTGGACGTGAGTACAATTTCTATATTTACATAGGAAAACTTACATCTTTAATTTTCATCTTTAACGTATTGATTCTTAAAGTGAAACAATTGACACTAAATTCCATATTAAAAGTGAATCAATGAGCAGTTTTAATTTACATCTTTGTCATAAGTAATAAACGCTTTCATTTGTAATTCGAAAAAAGTTTCAAATGGAGAAATTCCATGTTAGGCGCAATCATGTAGGAGAAATTTCATGTTAAAATTGAAGCGATTAACAATGGTACAAACACTTTTTTCCATTAATCTATCAACGAAAAATATTCCTCGGCTGAATTCTCCATCTGCAGTTTTCAAGACAGTATTCCATACTTTACTATCTACACTTAAGGTATGTTGTGTTTTCAACCCAATACACTTAAGCCATTGATGTGTACTAATTTTCACTGTACTTTTTGGGTTTCTATGCAAGTAAATCGGCTGTAGAAAATGTCTCATTTTTTTAGGTGTAAGTATCAAAACGTTTAACTTGACATGAAATTTTATTCCCTACAATCTTATATCTCTTGTAATATAGATTAAAGCATGGGACTTTAAATCGAATATAACTCTTACATCCTCTATACTTTTAATTTCTCCTCCCCCATGTGCTTCGTTGCTAAAAAAATTCAGTTTTGTTGTAGATTGTGTTCTCTACCATCGATAGCATTTTTATTTCAGTTAACAGGATAAACTCTATTGGTATAAAAAAGTTTCTCTTTATTGATTTCAGTTCTTTTAGAGCACTTTGATAGTTTACTTCAAGGTACTAAAAGTTTGGACAATTTTATTTCGATAGGCAATTGATTCTGAAATTTTACAGTTAAGGAACAATTTCAATTAGAAGAACTACTAAACAAGATGTTCTAAGAGCTAACTCTATAAGAAGATTCGGAAGAAAAATCTGAAGGATAACCCCAAGAGGCAGCCCTAGCTAGGCTGAATCTCTAGAGAGAAAAATGATGAGAAAAATATTGGACGTGTGTGTATATAATCTTGATATAATTAACTCAAATACACAAACCCAATGTTTTTTCTCTCAATACATATATTGTGATTTTGAAGGCCATTAGAGCCCGATGAAATTGTATGATGACTATTCTCTTCATTAAGTTATGTTTTATGCACTAAACTAAATTATTTTATGCCTTGAAAGTAAGCTTAATTAGTTTAAGCCAAATTGGAGTTTGTGGGTATGAAGGTTTTAAGTTCATGGAAAGTTAGGATTTGATATTTTTAGCTTGTTTGGATTTTATTTTTGCATGTGAGACTGAATGGTACAACATTAAATTCAGTTCGAACCATAAGTTTCCTTTCCTTTTGATTTCAAATGTGAAACCTAACCTCCAAGCCTTTGATTTCAAATGTGAAACCTAACCTCCAAGCCAAAGCTTTGCTTTGTTTAGAGATTGTTGATTTCGTAGGATTTAGGCACTAGAGAAGCATTTTAAATACGTAAAGAGAGAAGTAAAAATAAATTTCGGGTGAGTATGAACCGTAAATTTATTTACTTTTTATTTGCTAAATATCCAAGAAAATTAAATGAATATTCTGTATGTAGAAAAGTTGTTCTAAAAACCATTTAGGAATGTGTTTTTTTAATCTTTTCTTAGCGACAAATTTATGTTTGAGAATTTAAACTACGAAAGGTACTTTGTTCAATTTTTTTCGTACGCGAATACGTTTCAATAGGTCTGTAAAGGTCAGAGGATTGTGGATGAATATGTGTAAGCAAAACACTGATTGCGGATCGTGGCCATTGGAGATTGGCAAAATGAGAGTCTGAGGTCATTAGAGAAAAGTCATCTTTGTAAACAAGAGCCAACTGAAGAGGGTTTGATGGGAAGTCTTGAGAGGACTCCGGTGATGGTTTGGGTTAAAAGTTGGGGGATGGATGTGCATATTATTTTGTCTTTTTTCTGGCTATGTTGTGCTTCATCATTGTCGTTCATTGTGTTTTTATTTACATGTATGTATATTCTTCAAATTTGGATTAATATGTTTTCATTTACATGTATGCTATGATTTTCGTTGAATTTTTCTGTTTTCATTTATTTACATTTAAAATAGATATAGGTGTTGGGTTCGGAACATGGTTTAAACTCGGTTTATGAAATTTGTGAGTTTAATTTTGTTTGTAGTGCCGTAGGTACGGGTAATACGCTAGTTTAGTATAATCTATCACTTTCGTTGCTCTTACTCTTAATGTTACGTAACCTCTTTATATCTTTCACTTATTAGGTAATTCTTTTATTCTTTTATCTTGCTATTTTACGTTATTTATATTTATTTCCAACTGTCAATCTACTTAACCGACTTTATTGGATTCAGGTTATACTTTTTTTTTTTTTAATAATTGAAGTCCATGATAGTAAAAAATAATATGATTAATTATGTACTTATTTGTTTGTAAGAAGTTGTGAACAAAAATTTATTATTATGTTACTTATATTTATTTTTTAATAAATTATGCCTACTTAAATAGATAGATATTGTGGAGTCTGGAATCCACTCTAGACTTCTCGGGTTGATGAATCGGATCTTCTTGAACAATCTGCAAAACACTCAACACTAAGTTAGTGCACACCGGGGGGTTGGATCTCCGGTGGGCACTCCGACGATCAAATTAGCCTTCTAGAAAGAATGAAAGCAACTTGAAAGTGAGTTCTAAGCGCGAGTGTGCATGTACCTGTAGTAGGAGTGCCGCTGGGGTATTTATAAAATAGGAGTCCAACTGTCTCCCGGTGTGTTCGGCCCAGTATGTAGGACGTGATCCGAAGACTGCGGGGATGTTGCCACGTGTCCCACGCCCGAGCGGATCGGAAGGGTATGGTTGCACGTCCCTTAGAAAGCGGAGAACGTGTGTTCGTGTTCTGTACCGAACCACACAGCGTTTTTAGACGTCCTGGACAAGAAACTGCCAAAGGGGGATCCCTTGGCCGAGTGATGATTGCCGAGCATTAAGAGACCGAAGATCGGTACGGAACGTGATATCACTGTTCGGGAAGGCCGAGCTTAAACTCGTTCGGAGAGGCCGAGCTCAGTACTCCGGCCGTCAGGTCGTTCGGCCCAATAACAGAGAACCCATGTTGGTCAGATTGGGCTATGCCGAACTCCAGAATACAATGCGGATGATCATGGGCCGGGGGCCCACTAATGACTATTCCGGCCTACTACAGATATCTACGCAACTATATATGTTTATCTATGTGCATATAGATAAGCATGGAAAATTATGGAAATATAAATCTCAAATATAAAATATGGTTATTTTATTTTATTTTTTCCCTTAATCAACAAGAAACTTAGTAGTTTCTAATTTCACAGTTTCCTTATTAATTTCCTAAATTCCTAATACGTTAGTGTCACATCTATTATAAATTACAGATTGAGTTCTAAAGTTTTCATCATTATTTGATTCATATATAGAGAAATAAAGGTGGAGAGAGAGAAAGAGAGAGAGAAAGATATTTGAGAATTTAGAAGAAAGAAGAGAGTGATGGGTAACCGTATGATCAATTGTGCTTGCTATTGTTTTCTGCTTGTCAATAGGGTTCTACTTCGATGGTCGGGTCTTGAACCTAACCAACTCACTCCTCATAGCCCTACACTAGTAACTCTCTCTCTCTCTCTCTCTCTCTCTCTCTCTCTCTCTCTCTCACTCTCACACACACACACACACACAATTATCAACTCCTATTTCTTCTATAGTTGCTTTGGTATTTTCATGGAAAGTACCCTTTTTTTTAAATACTTTATTCTTTCCGATTTGTTTGTCTAATTTTAACATTCGGAGTTGTCGGGTGTGACTAGCCTTCTGACTTGATTGTCATACCAATTCTTTCATTATTTGGTTTATAATCTTCCTTTATTTTCTATAAATAAAGAAATTTTAGTCGATAAGGTAACCGACCATATAGAAATATAATGTATAAAAAATTATCCAAATTGAATAATTTTGACATTTTCTTATCGAATTAATCAAAATTTATCAAACAAGATTCATATTGCTTATACAAAAATTACAAATTAAAAAAAATATTTTTAAATTTAAATTAATAAAAATAGACAAATAAACCGGGTCGAGCTGGTAAGTTACTTTAAGAGTTAGACCTAGCAACTCTTGAGAGTTAAACTTGTGTTGTAACATAATTTTGTTATGATTTAAGAGATTGTTTAATTTTCTTCCTAATCTGAATGAGTATGCATTATTTCTTGGTTGGAAATCGACTAAAAAAACAATCCAATTTTACGCCTTGCTTTTACTGCTGTCTTGAGAGTTACTCAAAGAATTTGCTTGATGTGTTCTATTATGAAAGTCTATATATTATTTTATTTGGCATAATACTCAATATCAGATTAATTATAATAATATTCATAATCATAATAATTTATGTCATTTGCCTTCTCCAATCATAATTTTTTTTTAATGTGGTGTTGAACAGGAAGATATTTGGTCGAAAAACTCTGGATTGAAAGCTGAAGCTAAAAAACCACCCATTAATGAAGGAGGAGGCCCTCACAATAACAATAGTCATCATCCACCCAAGGTCCTCACCACATGATTTACACTTTATCTAATGTCTATTTATTTTCCTAATCCGGAGGGATAACCCTAGTAGTTAAGGCCCGGACACTCTAAATTTTTTTTAAATATATATACACTTAATATCAAATCTAGTAATTGACCAAGCTATGATTTTTTTTTTTGTCTTTATTTAAAAAATTATTTATTAATTTTTTGTGAATTGTTGATTACTTTTAAAGAAAGAAATATACGAATAATAAACGGTCCAAAAATTTACTAAAGGCTAAAAATAAGCCAACAAATACCCAATTTTGACTCTCTTTTTTCCTTTCATTTTGAACATATTTGATTCTACTTTTCTCAGTATCTTATCAAGACGAATGAATTATTTATAAAAACACGAAACACAAAAATTGTATTTGTTTAAATATAAGATTGAAAAAATAATTTATCAATAATCTAATACTAACGACAATACAAATAGACACTAATTATAGTGATATTGATAATCATAATAATTGGTGCCTTCCTCGATGATAATTCTCTTCTTCTTCTTTTTTTTTTTGTAATGCGGTGTTGAACAGGAAAATGTTTCGTCGGAAAACTCTGGAATGAAAGTTGAAGCTGAAAAGCCACCCATTATCGGAGGAGGTCCTCCTCAAAACAATGGTCATCATCCACCCGAGGTTCTCACCACATGATTTTCACTTTATCTAATGTCTATTTATTTTCCTAAACCGAAGGGGTTGTTCTAGTAGTTAAGGCCCAGACACTCTGAAAGATTAAAAAAACAAAATTATTTTTTAAATTAATGCACTTGACATCAGATCTATTTGATCTAGCTCTGTTTTTTCTTGTCTTTATTAAAAATTTATTTGCATTAATTTTTTGTGAATTATTGATCAGTTTTAACAAAAGGAATATAAAAATCATAAACTGTACCAAAGATAAACAAATTACTAAAGACGAAAATAACTCAACACTTACCCTATTTTGACTTTGTATTCTGAACTGTTTTTTAGCTTTTGGATATTTTTTTTTTACTTTTCTTAGTCTCTTATCAAGACGAATGAATAATTCATAAAAAAATGACGCAAAACAAAAAATACTATAAGATTGAAAAAATAATCTAATAATAGTTCAATACTAACTACGTACAGTACAAAATAGACACTAATTATAATAATATTGATGAACACAATAATTGGTGCATGCCAGTTGCCTTCCTCGATGATAATTCTCTTTGTTTTTTTTGTAATGTGGTGTTGAATAGGAAAATGTTTCGTCGAACAACTCTGTAATGAAAGTTGAAACTGAAAAGCCACCCATTATCGGAGGAGGTCCTCCTCAAAACAATGGTCATCATCCACCCAAGGTCCTCACCACATGATTTACACTTTATCTAGCTAATTCCTATTTATTTTCCCAAACCAAAGGGGTTGCCCTGCTAGTTAAGGCCCGAACACTCTGAAAGATTAAAAAAATAAAACTATTTTTTAAATTAATGCACTTGATATCATATCTATTTGACCTAGCTATGATTTTTTTGTCTTTATTAATTTTTTAAAATTATTTGCATTAATTTTTTAAATTATTGTTTAGTTTTAACAAAAAGAATATCAAAATAATAAACAGTCAAAAAGATAAATTTTTTTTTACTAAAGACAAAAAATAAGCTAAAACACATACCATATTTTGACTTTTTTTTTCATTATGAACTTTTAGCTTTTGGACATATTTTGTTTTACTTTTATTAGTCTCTCATCAAGATGAACGAATAATTCATAAAAAAGAATGACATGAAACAAAAAATGTATTTTTTTAAAAACAATAATCCGCACTAACGACAGTACAAATACACGCTAATTATACTAATACTGATAATCATAATAAGCGGTGTCAGTTGCCTTCTTCAATAATAATTCTCTGTGTTTTTTTTTGGTAATATGGTGCTGATTTTTTTTTTTTTTTTTTGTAATATGGTGCTGAACAAGAAGATATTTCGCCGAAAAACTCTGAGATGAAAGCTGAAGCTGAAAAGCCACCCATTAATGGAGGAGGTCCTCCTCAAAACAATGGTCATCATCCATGATCCAACATATTGGCTTTTATTTAGTTACCAAATAATTGTCATTCTTATTACAACTCATTTTATCATTGTTATTTAGACATTTTGTGTTTTTGGTGCATAGTATTGTCATTTGGAGAGAGATACCTTATGAAATAAAGTTTTGGGTAGAATACAAAGATTATTCAATTATTTTACTTATTTTGTTTTGTGTGGTTATTAATTTTGACTTATTTAAGAGCTTAAATGGTTAAAGCACTTTTAATAGCAATCATATACTGTGTCGAATTTTGTTCTAATAAAAAAAGAAATATAGAACAAAAAATAACTTTTATTTTATATTCCTTATTTATTTATTTTTTGTTCTCCACAGTTAAAATTTTAATCCAAACACAACATAAACGTATTCGATGTGCAATTTTTATAATTTTGTTGGTCAATTGACGGTTTTTATAAATTATTTAAAATTGATTCACAAAGTTTTCAAATCTTATGGTGCCACTGGAGATTTCATCAAGTAGGAGGAATTCAACAATGCAAAAAAATGAGTATGAGGGATGCTGTAGTACACACTTATACTATAATTTCGTAGTGCGAAAAAACAACATAATATTTGTCCATATTTAAAATTAGTTGGAGATTTTCTAAACTTATGTAAGTCTAATTAAGATTTAAGCAACTTTAAATAAAATAAAATAATTATTTGTTTCTCAACTTGAATTAAATAAAAATTCTTCCGATAAAATTGTTGCTTGAAAATTTATGATAACAATGTTACTTCGAACTATCTAAAATTTATGATAACAATGCCCATTGCAGACAGACAAACTCTTATGTAACAGTCTTTTTCTAACGACAAAAAGTGTAAGTTAATCTCAATTTTATTAAAAAGTGTATTTCACAGGTAAAACTTATACCTTTTCAACAAACGAGAGTCACCCTGTTTAAACGAGGGTAAATAAAATTGCACTCGGTTATGGCAATGTAAGCCCAAAACAGAAACATGGGCTTTAGTCTTTCTGGGTAAGCCTACCCCAGGCCCATGTTTAAGCCGATAAAATCGGCCCGGTAACGTTTGGGCCAAATTGAACCAAAGTTGTCAATCTCGTACCGGCAGACGTACCGGTTTTGTTACTGGTACGGTACGTACCGGTACCGGTGTGTACCGGTGTACCGTTTCGGATTTATCGCTAAAATTAATATATATATTGTAAATAATATTTTTTAACAAAAAATCATACTAAACATAAAAATAAAACATTACAATTTAAAAATAAATCACAAAACATTAAAAAATGATGATTTTAGTCTCAAATTATATCAAATTATCCAAAAAAACATATTAATAGATTTTTTAAATTTTTTTAAATACAGACCGGTACGGTACGGTACTTGACCGGAACCACCCGGACCGCCCGGACCAGCCCGGACCAGCCGGGACCACTGCCGGAACGGAACGGACATGTCTTCTTCCCGTATTTACGCCGGTACGGGATGTACCGGGCTGTACCGGCCGGACCGGTACGAGATTTACAACTTTGAATTGAACCATCTCCGTAGTCCGTACGCAGCTTTTCAAAACCACGCCCACCAAAATTTGAATTATTTCACTTTCATGGGACATTTTCACATATCTCCCCGCCTCTCTTTCTCTCTCACTCTAGAACCCTACCTCTAGGCCACCTGTCTCCCTACACCTCTCTTCAAATTCGGACTGCCCGCGTTAAATCCACGCGCGTACAATTCACGCCCTTCAAAGTTCAAACCCTATATTTCTCTCCTTCTCTTCCATTTCTCTCCCTCCAATTTCTAATCGTTGTTCGCTCTCTCTGAGTCGGGACTAACCCTATTCTCTCTCTGTCTATCTGGAAAAGCCGGTAGCTTTTGCAATGAGGAAAGGTACTAAGAGGAAGGCGAGCAAATCAACAGAGGAAACCAAAACCGAGGCGAGCAAGGCCCCAAGAGCTAAGAAAGTCAAAGCTTCCAAGCCTGAGTCGGAGCCCGAGTTCTTCCCGGACAGGCGTAATTTGGTATATATGTGTTTATAGAGCTGTAGCAATTTCTTGGAACTTGTTTTGCCTATTGACAATGCGAGCTTATATTGATTTGTAGGAGTATTGAGGCGGCACTACATTTCCTAATAGTATATGAGACGTTTGCATTGCGTATTATATTTTTTTTCGAATGCTTGGATAAATCACACGAAAATTTGTTCTCTCTGACCCTATAAATTCAGGAGTAGGTAGGACTTCATACATACGTATGTATTTATGTTCTTTCAGTTTGATTGTTTGGGTTATATAATATGAAAATCTATTATCGCTAACTCTAGATGTTGATTGGTTCAGAAGATTCGGGAATGGAATTATGTTTAGCTATATTGCTTTGTTTTTGTTTTGTTATTTCTCACGAACAGAATAATTTGCGGAGACACTTGAGGGGAAATATAATTGCTGAATCCAACGTGATATGTTGTGTTAGCTATGAATTATAAAGAAGGTTTTTTTTTTTTTTTGCTAAGCAATTATAAAGAAGTTAATTACTGATCTTAATAACTATGTAGCTATCCCTTTCGTCGTGGTACACAATTCTATTTGCTATAGTTTGATGTAGATAAATGAAGCATCACATCCTGCCTCTTATTTTAGACATTTGTTCATCTATATTGATGTTGCAATTTTGCTACATGGACAAGTTGCACATACTGCTTGAAGAACTTAGTTTCTCGTTCAATGCTTATATTTGATACCCTAGTGGAAGAACTGTCTCATGCCTTGAACTGCTAGTACAATCTTTTGTTGTGGCAGTTTAATGATTTGAAAATTGAACTTCATGCTATGGTTTGCAGGAAGACCTATGGAAACAGGTTTTCCCTGTTGGAACGGAGGTTTGACATTGATGCTACTTTCTCATATTAGTCTCTCAGTTATTATTCTGTTGCTTCTAATATTTTTATTTTCTTGCCAGTGGGATCAGTTAGACCAGGTTTATCAGTACAAGTGGAATTTCTCCAATCTAGAGGTGATGCATACTTGCATGATTATGGTTTCATTTCCTGTCAATATAGTTGGCGGATTTAATGTTGTGCATTATTTTCTTTTGTTTCCTGTTAAAGTAGTAGTTCAAAAAGAAAAAACATTTATGAGGATATAAAGAAATCTATAGATGTAAGAACAATATTTAGTGCTAAGTGTTGTTTATTGTGTCCAGAATGCATTTGAAGAGGGCGGAGAGCTATATGGGCAAAAAGTCTACCTCTTTGGCTGTACTGAGCGTAAGTGGTGACCATATTTTGGAATGCTTTTATCTCTTTCGCTATGTTCTGTAATAATTTATTTTCTTGTTAATTTTCTAACGAGGAACAACCTTCTAATTGAGGAAATGACATTAAGATGGGTTATTGGACGTGCTTTGGTTAGCAGTAACTCTAACGTAAGAATTCACGGGCAAGTGGAAGATAGTTTGATAAACACGTTGTTCTACAGACTACAGTCAACTGTTGAGGATCATGTCTCTGAGGATCGTACAAAATCCTAGACCGCAGACCTCAATGCATTCTCCGTAATAAATTCTGTTGCATAGTGCTTTCATGCTTTCAAGTTCCTCCTTTCACCCGGTACTAGATATTGGGTTCTGAAACTTCATCTGATAGTTCTGAAATCAGCTTCCATATCACAAGTACTCAACTCGATTGCTCTGCTCTCATTGCTTTGTTTTGAAGATTCATCGTCTACCTTTCTGTTGGTTTTACTCCACTGCCAATGGAACTTTAGCACTCCTGCATTTTGATGTTTGGGGATCATGTTGTAGTTCTAATTCCAGTTTTAATATTGAATACTGGGCTATTGTAGTGATGGTTTCTGTAGAGTTACTTGGGTGCAATATATGCTGAATTTCAAGAACTAAGTCTTATTGTGAAAACAGTTTGATACGTAACTTAAAAATCGAAATTACTACATGATTAATTATACTGACAAGAGTGGCGTTGTTCATCAACGCAGGTGCCCACTTAAACCGTTAGAAACTGAGTAGCAGAGCATAAGCATATACATTTGGTAGAAATCACCATTGCGTGATCAATCACCACTATGCATGATATACTAATTGGATGCACTTGCCACTGTTGCTCTCTCTATTATTTGTCAACCAGGTTTGTCAGTGAATCTAGCACCATTTGAAAAACTGTTAGATCAAAAGCCAAAATTTCACCTCTGTTGCACTTGCACCTTTGGCAGAGGGTCCATTAGATATAACAAAACTTCTAAAGGTAAAGTCTTCATGTACTGTCACGATCTTCAGCTCCAAAGTCTAGCTCTTCCAATTTGGGTTGCTTCTCTTTCTGCATTTCTTCATATGCCATAAATACTAGGGGCAGAGAAATTGCTCCATGAGTAATTAATACTCAGCAAAAAATATACTCGAAACACTAACTCATAAATCATGCAATTTGACAGATATAATAATCATATTAAATAACATAGTTTAAAGCAGCAGGAATAAGCACATAGGTTTGTTACATAGTTGTCAAATCGAGAATCGAATCGAGAATCGAAAAGGTCCAGTTATGAATCGTGAATCGAATCGAATCGTGAATCGTTCCGATTCGGTCTTTTTTTTTTTAAACATGTTAAAAATGCAAATATAATATAGCAATCAATAAAAAGTCTTAACTCTGGACTCTGGAGCAATAAAAAAATGGGAAGTGTGAACAGTAAACACCACTAAGGCACTAAGTCTAAGAGAATATTGAGAGTCAGACCACTAAGTCTAAGAGAATACTGAGAGTCAGACCACTAACCGAATACTGAGAGTCAGACCACTAAGTCTAAGAGAATACTGAGAGTCAGACCACTAACCTTCCGGCTTCCTCTTCCACGTTCCTTAAGTCTTAACGTATATTTATATTTCTGAGTCTCTGACTGACTGGGGTCAGCCGCACCCACCACCGTCGTCGACCGTGGCCGTTCCTGCCGGCGCCGTCCAACCAGCTCCAACCAACCCAGGAGAACAATGGTCGACTGGTGAAGGTCAACTTCGAACAAAACACTGAACGAAAAACAGATCGAAGGTCTCTCTCTTCGGAAAAACAGATGAAGGTCAAGTTCGAACAAAACAGTGGAACACAAGGTTGAGTTCAATCTCTCTCTTAGGGTTCTTATTTATGGTAAAACGGTGTAGGGATTTAGGGTAAATCAATTTTTGGTAAGGCTTGAACCTTGTGCAACAGAGTCGTCCGTTTTTTTGCCATTTTCGTTCCACCATTTCCTTTCCTGGTTTCTGGTTTCGTCAGAACGTGAATCGCACGATTCCAGCGATTCACCGGTTCGGTTCACGATTCGGCGATTCCCTGGCCGATTACTTACACTTTCCGATTCATAGGTTAGGTTCGAACCGTTTGTGTAGTGAATCGAACCGAATCGGACGATACGAATCGCGTATCGTACGATTTCGACAACTATGGTTTGTTATGAATCTTATATTTAAATTTCTAGGATTCACCACCTCGGGAATCTAAACCTACCCTTTTAAACACTAGCATAGACAATTGGCTGATATCATGACGATCTCGTTGAGAAATTTTATATGGAGCAACTAACCGAGTTTGTTGCTTAGGGAAAGTCCTCCCAGGTATGCTGACTTCGGAAGGCCCTTTATGTGTTTAAACAATCTCCGAGGGTTTGGTTTGGCAAATTCAGTGATGTTGTCCTGCGTTTTGGCTACAATGCAGATCATATTCATGTCACAAACTACAATGCAGATCAATTCCATGTGCCTTCAGTGAATAAGTGGATCTTCAGTGAATAAGTGGATATCACCTTTCCATCAAATAATGCTGTTTAGAATCTGTTACCAATAATATCTTTCGTCATTTTGGGCTCAATGAGACCTTGTTTCCCTCTGCTCAACCACCAGGCACTGTAGTGTGTGTTCCTTAGTTCTAATATGGTATCTTTGTCTGCCATGACAGAACCCACAATTGCTGGCTTCTCCACAGTGCTAGATAGTAGCTCTCATGCTCATGCTTGCTGCTGAGATATCTTGGATCACAATGTTTCTTTTGTGATTTGCATGTTCTCTTACTACAGTACCAATTTCTTTGGCTTGCCAATCTCCTAGTCAGGGTGCTTTCTTCTAATCTTGTACCAACATGTAATAACCTCATAAACTGATTTGGATTACCATTACATTTGCAAGAAGGTGGCTATTAAACCTCTTGGAATGCACCATGCTCATGCTTCTGAGGGCCATGCACAGTGGTACACCTTAGCACATTATCATAAGAATTTGTGTTGCAGGGCTTACATTGTCTTTGCTACTTACATGCTTGTAACCATACTCTCTTCCTTTTTATGGAAGAACAATGCTAGTGACACTCCATAGTTTACTTCATTTTATACTGCACACTTAGGTGTCAAACAACCATAGAAGTCTACCCACTTATTTGAGCACTCAATAGTTGTTTGACACCTAAGCGTGCGGTATCAAATGAAGTAAATTATGGAGTGTCACTAGCATTATACACTCATGTTAGGCTCGTGCTAACCAAGAATGGGTTGATGTGAAAATGATTTCTTGGAGTCTCCCCCTTTATGTGGAGGTCTCCACCATCTTTGTTTAGCTAAATGTAAAAATATCTTGGAGGCCTTCACCTATATTTGGAGGCTTTTTTACCTTTTGCAATTTGCTGAATACAAGGAATATAAGATTTTCTTCACACTTGTAATGAACCAGAGAGAAGTTCAGAAGGTCAATCTGGTAACTCTATGGTGGACATGACAGGGATAAAAGAGTTAATCTTTTTATAGAGGTTATTTCTTATTATATTGTTGTTACCAATTTTTATACATTGTCTCTTGAAACACAATTCCACTTTGTTTGACATCGTTTTTTAGTGTTCTTCTTATATTAGTCATGATTGAATTTATAACATATTGTTGTGTCTTCCCTTTGTTCTTGACGCATCTTGTTTTTTCTTTTTGGTTTTTTAATTTATTTTGCAGCTCAATTAGTCTTTTTCAAGGATGAAGGAAAAGTTACGTGCATACCTGTTGTGGTCGCTGTAAGTTATAATACTATTAGCTTTTGTTAATATGAAGGTTATCTATTAGCCAGCTGCTAATTTCTGTTGGAGCTCCGCTGACATCCAGTCTGTAATTCTAGAGCTTAAGTACTAACCACTTTGAGTTTGGAATATCCTTGGTTCGACATATCTATGTGGATTTTAAAACAATCATTAAGAGCTATTTTAATCCCAGCAATTGAATATATTGCTATTAGTGGTTAGACTTGTTTTTACTTTCACTATCTTGACATATACGCTACTATTGGGTCTTTAGAAGCTCCAACACCGTTGATGGATGGAGACTCAGTAATTATTCAACGCTCTAGAAGTACCATGTGGCATCTCACCTAATTACTTCTAACAAATTATGTAGTGACAAATTTTTCGGGTGGGACATCAGCGCATATATTTGTTGGGTTATTGAGAGACAATGGGTGACCCACATAATGGGTATTGCGGTAAATCATTGTCCGTGAATGCAACCTAGGCAGTGTTGCATGGTATTCTAGGAGCACCCAGTAATTAGTCATGGAAACTAGTATTTAGCATGGGTATTACTATAACATACCCATATTTAGGCATTCATCTTTTTGGATGATCACCAAATGGATGTTGAAATGAGACTTTTCTAGCCATTGGGAACACATAAAACCATGCTCTTCTTTTTTTCAGCATCTGCTATTTTATTTCTTATTCTTTTTGTTCCTTGTGGAATAGGTTGTTTCCCCTTTTCCACCTTCTGATAAGATCGGGATTAACTCGGTCCAAAGGGAGGCGGAGGAAATTGTGCCCATGAAGCAGATGAAGATGGATTGGGTTCCATATATACCGTTGGAAGATAGGTACCAAGCTGATCTAGTTTCTCTGGTTTGTTATTTTGGTTTTTCCCTGACTTATCTGGGGAATATTTCTTATTGCATATCACTTCAAAGTACTTAGTCAAGCACCTGATGGAATTCTCCAATTTCATTTGCCCACAGAGATTCTCAAGTTGAAAGACTTAAATCTCAAATTTTTATTCTGAGCTGTACACAGAGAAGGTATCGTTGCATGCTCTCTTGTCTTTTATTTTCCTTTGTCTCTTGTGTCCTCCTGCTTTTGAGTTTGATCTCTGTTATTTACTTGCGTTTTAGCTAGTTTATGCCACTACTTCCCAAAGCAAGCTGTTTGTTGAATATTTCCTGGAGCAGGAGATATTGAACAGCCATTGTATGTAGGTTTACATTGGAATTTTGTTTGCTATTTGGTTAAGTATGAACCCAAACAGACTACAAAGTCTAAAGGAAAAACTTCCCTAAGCCGACAAAACAAGGAGAGAAGCATTGTACCTTTCAAACACAATAGCAAACTATCAACGTTTCCAATAGCTTCTTATTACTCCTGTTCCACAAACACCATGCCTCCTGGAAGCTTTCCTTTGGACAAGCCTCTGTTTGAAAAAGTTAGTAACTCAGGTATCAAATAAGATATGTAAATAGGAGGTGGTTCACACTTGTCTCTCTCTTTTACATGCTCCACCACAAAATCCATTCCCCCCCCCCCCCGCGGGCGGCAATTATGTCGTAAAAATAGCCTTCCCGAGTCCCCTTCCTCGGAAAGAAGGCCCCTTGGGGTGGTTGTGGTGGGGTCTCAAGGTCTGATATGGAATTTGAACCATCCAACCAAGTTATAGATTACATTTTTCAAATCATTTGCTTTTTCTTTGAGTTTTACTATATTTAATGTAGGTTGTGTGTTCTTCTACTCGGTTTTTTCTTTAAAATAATGAATTTGTTGTTGCAGGGCTGGTTTAAGACATTTGAAGATAGAGCGTGTGAAGAAATTTGAATACTGTTTACCTTGTGAGTCCTAGTTTATCTTTGAATGCCTGATCTGAAGATTCTGAACTATAGATGCCATGCTAGGTTCATTTCTTATATATCTGTAGGTTGTTAGGTTCATTTGGCATATTACTGTGTGACCAAATTTCATTTGTGACCTCAAACCTATAGTAGTTATGCATATGGTTAAACAAATCATGACTCTGGTTATTTATTCTTAAATTAGTTTCTTCTAAATTTATAACTGTGAGTTGTGTTTGTATCTAAACCACTTTGACACTGAACTCCAACGTGGCTTTTGATAAGTGAACCGAAGGTAATTAATTAACGTGGCCGGCCCTAAGTAGTTGGAAGAAAGGTTGGTGGAGTTGAAACCAAACTGGGATTAAAAACATGGTTTTGTCCTATTTTAAATCTGTATGTTGTGGACCCGTAACTTCGTGGGCTTCTGCTTCATTGGCTTGTTTCTTGAAAAATTGAAGGTCATCATGTTCATTCCTGGAGAATTGTCTATCTAGCTTTTGGGGATTGATTGAGTAATTGTAGGAGATGGCTAATTTTGTGAATTTTCTTGATCAACTATCTTTATGACGCATTTGGCTACACCATAGAGTCTTTTGTGACGAGATATTCTCCCTTGTACAGATTTCTATCAGCCCCTTCAGGAAGATGAACTTGAGCAGAGTACCATCGTGCCAATCATATTTCCAGCTGAACCAAAGCCGGTAAGATTTTTGTTGGTAGTGAGGATGAGGTCCTAAAACTCAGCAAGGATGTGGCTGTAGTGTATGAGATGATTAAATAAGGTTATCGGGGTGAACACTTAGAAGTGTGTTTGGTATGAATGAATCCTACATCATGCATATAGCAAATGCGGAACTCCTCAAATGGGTCGACTTAGCAGTTAGCAGCTGTTGTCAAGTATTTTTGTATAACTTCTTTGTTTCTTTGCTCAAATGTGTTGTATAAACTGATTTCATATTGGTTTATTCTCTACAGATATTTTGTGAGTTTGATTGGGAACTTGATGAACTTGAGGTATGCATTACTTTTTTAATATCGGCATGCCTATGTCCTAATTCCAGTAGTTGAGAATTGAAATTACAATGGCTCGTTGGCAACTTGAGTTGTTTCTTAGATAAAGTGGGCTATTTGGCTACACCTGTTGCCATCTATAGTGGCACTTCTTATATTGTCTAGATGACCAAATATTAGCTTCAGTTACCTAGCTTAGGTTTTCCTCACCGTTCGTGGTAGAATTGCTGTTTAAACTTGCTTCAATGATTAGTAAGCATATGATTTGTGTTCTATAGGTGGTAAAAATAAATTCTTTTTACCTTGTACTGACTGATACCTATTGACGTGTAGGAATTTACTGATAAGCTTATTGAGGAGGAAGAGCTCTCTGCAGATCAAAAGGACGCTTTCAAGGTTAACTTTACTAAATATTAGCAAGCAACTTATATCTTCCATTTGACGAAACCACAGTCTGTAGGTATCATCATTGTCTGTTGGTTTATTTGTCTCAGGATTTTGTGAAGGAGAAGGTCCGAGAGGGAAAAAAAGCTAACCGCGAGGTAATTTAGCAGAAGCAACTTTGTCTGTTACAAACATTTTGATTTCTCTTTCTATGCATGTTAGGCGTTGTTGCAACTTTTGTCTTCTAGGCAAGGGAAGCGCGGAGGAAAGCATTAGAAGAAATGAGCGAGGAAACGAAGGCAGCATTTGAGAATATGAAATTTTACAAGTTCTATCCCGTGCCAACATCTGATTCTCCTGATGTGTCCAATGTCAAGGTAATCTTAACCGATCTTTATCTGTCTTGTTAATATGGCTTCTTCAATTGGGTTGCTCATCGGTTGGTTTCCTTGTGTTTGTGTTTCTTGTTACGATTCCCTCTTCGAAAAAACTAGACATTCTTCTCCTACACCTTTGCGAGCAGCTTTACTACCACCGTTTTTTGCAACTGATCAAATCGTGACCCATGTGGGTTATCCTTCACCGAAACCTCTGATTTAGGGGAAACTCTACTAGGACCAGCCACGGGCTGTTCTCTTTATGGAAGTCTTAGGAGATTAGGAAGTCCATTCTCCTTTGGATCCTATAACTCCTCGTGTAACGCAGGGAAAGCAGTTGAAACTAGTTATTTTGTCTTTAATTGGGAAAATACTCTCCGTACTCTGAGCTCAACAATTGAAAATCGAGCCAAGCCGAGGACAAAACAGGCAGGGTATCCAGAGGTAGAACCGGTAGATCAAAGAAAGAATGACTTCCTCACAAAGCATAGAGAGATACTTGGAGGGAAAAACTCACTATTTTCAGTCATGGTCAGCCTTCATTTATGTGTTTTTTGGGGTTCCAGAAACTTGGATTTTAGATGAATGATAGTTACATAGACATATGACGTGATTACCTAATGTAAGCGCAATCAACAATCACACACAATATAGAATATGGAAGTTGTAAAGAGGTCAACACAAAATTTACGTGCTTCCCCAAAAACCGGGTACATCTAAGGGAGCGGAGCGAGATTTGTTATTTGATATGAATGTCTAGGGTTTTGACAATAGAGAGTATATATATATATATATATATATATATATATATATATATATATATATATAGCCCACTCTATCCCAACCCTAAACTAATTAGGTTGTACCATCCCACGGGGGGCGCACCCTCCAAACCATTGGGCCTTCAGCCCAACTCCAACAGTTGAATATGTGATGGGCCAGAAGCCTCGCTCACCTACGCTCAGCTTCTAGCCTTTGTCCAGAACGTTTTGAAACCTCTCCATATGAGCCACAAGTTCCAACACATAATAAACACATACAGTTGATTATGTCATCCCGTGTGCATGGATTATTGTGCATTCCTCAAGTGTTATTGCCTCTCTATTTTACAGCTGTCTGGATTCCAAGTTCCAACTTAATAATCCAGTTGGTTCCCTGTCTTGTGAAATTACCAAACTCACATGTTCTTGACTGGGACTGCCTATGTTTGTGCTTTTGTGTTAATAGGAAATTAGGAACTTAAGCAGACCTGGAAATCTTTCAGTTGTTGGAACATGGGATACATTCCAAAGGGAATTAGACGGCTTTAGACATCTTTTTGTTGGATGGCTGTCTGTATTCTGTAATTCAACTGCTTCCAGGGAATCTAATATCCATATTGGAACATAAAAATAAACAAAATTATCTGCTCAGCCAATTCCCAGTCGATTTTGCTAATCTTTTTAACTGTTATTTTTTATTTTTTATTTTGCCGTGCAGTCTCCATTTATAAACAGGTATTACAGGAAGGCGCATAAAGTTTTTTGACTTGATACTGAGGACCGAATTGTGTATCCAGATGGCATATCTAATGCTTGAGGAGATGCTTAGTTTGTTCATTTTGGCTGCCAGGAAAACCCTAGCTAGAGGTAAAACATTCGGCTCCTTTGTAGAAATTGGTAGGCCTTCAGTTGTGTTATTTGAAATGTATACTTGTAGTTTTACAAGTTCAGAGGAAAAACAAAAAGAGGTAATAATCAGGTGCTTTGTATACCGTCGGATGTATTTCATAGATACAATGCTGAGGCTACGATTTTGGAAACTGATTATTCCAGTTTTAGTTTGGTCTTATCTTCCTCAGTGATCTACGGCCCTTCTAGCATTTCCCTGTCCAACTTCATGGGAAATTTCCCATGCTATAACTATCAGTCTCCGGTATTTCCCCATTGCCAACAACTTCAGAGAAATTTAGATCCAGATATGTCCGAAATTATCGGATACACGCGGAGTTTATATTATTTTGAAGGGCTCCACGTGTATCGAAAGACTGAATACATATGTGTCTGGATCTGTGTATGAGAGATGTGTTTGTTGTGTTGCTTATAACTCCATGGTTGATAATACCATTAATGCTAGTAAGGGGCTGCTCTTCTTGTCTAGCCATAGTGGAGTTTTTGAGATGATCTTGCTTGGTCTCTCCTTATGTTCGTTTAATTTGTTTGGGAGATTTTTTCCCAAACAAGTTTTTGGAACAAGTTTTTCAAACATTTTTATTTTTTCCCAAACAATTTCATCTTTTTATAAAAAGTGCTTCTGAAACACTTTTTTTCCAAACAAGTTTTTAAAATACCTATACCAAATAATATTTCGGAGTTCTATTTCTAAAAATTGTTTCAGAAACACTCAAAATGAACACTCTTATTCAGTTAAATTATCAAAGTTCCCACGTAATTCTCAAACCCTAGGGCTGTCATAGCCAAGAAAATATTGTTGCCATTGATCGTTTTCCTCTTCTCTCCAAATTGTCGGATGCTTCATCTGTTATGAAGCTTACGAACTCGGAAACACAAGTTTGGACTGTTTCCTTTGTTTCTTTTGATATTTTGTCATTCACGGGGAGTCTTTTTCATGATTCGACTCACATTGGCAATGGGGAGGAATTGGTCTTGCTCTTTGTCCATTGAAGGGCTTTCAATGGGGCTTGTTAGGGCTTTTGAGAGGTGCTTGAAGAGTTTACTTTTAGATCTTTGTTTTGTAAATTGGAATTTTTTGTTCCCATATGTCATTATTATAGTATATGATATTATGAAAATCTTAAAAAATACTATTTTTCATCGATTTTATGATTATTTTTACTTAATGTTGGGATTTGTTTAATTGTTATAGATAAATTATATGAGCACGAAATTTGGGCTAATTTTTAATCTAGATACAATGAAATAAAATGAAAATAAATAATGGCGATGCATATTTTTGTTGATGTAGGTTTAATCTCTTAAGTCAATGACAATATCTTTCGTTGGGATACAAAAAGAAGGGTGCACAAGCACATATATTGACTTTGTTGTTATTTGAGAGAGAGAGAGAGAGAGAGAGAGGTCCGAAGGAAACAAAATTGATGCATCAGCCAAGTTTTCATCTCGTTAACCAAAAAATAATAAGCTTTCATTTCATTTTCATCGATAGCCCAATAACTTTTATACGTCATTTTTAATCCAAAAATTTCATTCCATTTCATTTATCGATAGCTCAATAACTAAAAATTTACCATCCATTTTGACATGATTTTGAAAATAAAATTCTGTCACAAAGTGATATGTATTATTATTCTAAAAAAATATTCAATTGATTTGTTTTTGTGATAAAAAATAATCATCCGGGTCTAACTGTCATATTTTACATTTCTCTCAAAATTAAAAGAGGACAAAGAAATAATTCTCATATTTTGCACACATGGGGAGACAAAATGTGTGTTCCATGTCTTGTGTGTAGAAATGGACTTGAGTCTATCGCAAAGGACGAATGTTTTCTGTTTAGATTTGTTTTGTTAATTGCTCCTAAAAAATGTTAAAATTTTATAGTAAGATTCAATCTGAGTGAAGATGGAAAGATAAAAATCATCCTAAAATTTTTAACATAGAAGGGGGATTTTCATTTAGTTTTTCATTCTGCATTTGTAAATTTTAATTACTCTATATATATCTAATGATTTTGAGCATAATTTATGTCCGATTTTATGAGCAGAAATTTGTGTTTTTATATTTTTTGTTTTAAAAACACGACATTGATTTCTTGAAAGAACGAGTTACAAGTAGATTTGCTTTGACACGTAAGCCCTCTCAGCCAATCAGAATTCTCAAATTCCAACACACTCATCTTCTTTTGCCACGTGTCCTCCCAATCACCACCCCTTTCACTTTCATTTTTTGTCATCTGTGTTTTGTTTCAACTAAACTTCTCACTTCTTCCTCTTCTTCTCCGCGACTCTCTTCCACTCGTTCCTCTCTCTCTCCCCCCTTCCTCTCTCTCTCTCTCTCTCTCTCTCCCTCCCTCTCTAACACGAAGAGTCGGGGTTAGGGTTTGAGATCACACCCATTGGAAAATGGCTTCGACTTCTCTCTCTACCTACACTTTACCTGAACTTGCCTTTCTACGTCCCTCCACACGCAGGCTCCGGGTTTCTGTCTATGGAATTCCTCTCTCCAACCGCAAGAAATCTACTCTGTTATTCCGTGCTCGAGTTCAGAGAGAAGATCTTGTAGTCGAAGAGAGAGAAAGGGAGTCGTTGGGTGAAGTTAACGGTATTGAACTGAATGGTAACGGTAATGGAAGGAGTTATGGTTATAATGGAACGGTTAATGGAAGTGTTGGAGTGATTGAGAGCGGAAACGGGGCGATTAATGGGAGCTTAGAGAAGTACGTTAATGGAAATGGCGCTGCGCCGAGAATTGATCAAACAGTTGTGGAATCGGAGGGGGTTGGGGGGAAGAAAACTATAGAAGAAATTGGACAGGAGGATGCGTGGTTTAAGAAGAACAGAAAAGACCAGATAGAGGTACATGAATTTTGCTTTTGATTGCGGTTATGTACGGTCCATTTGATTGCGCATATCAGATATATAGAACTTTAAAGCTTTAATGTTGAACTTTATTTGTACTAGTGGCATGCCACTAAAATTCATCCCATTTCAGTAATAATGATGACTGTTTTTCAGCCACTGGCGTACATGGGGACAAAAGTTTAGCTAGGAATACAGCTATTTAGCAGTTCCTTCCATTTTCTTAGCTGGAACCTCTGTAGGCACAGGTTATGGAATGTGATCATACTCTAAATGCCTGTAGAATTTGTGGGTAAAGAATGGAAATGGAGGGATGTTGGATTTTGATTCCAATTTTTTATTGTGCTGTGCACGGGGCGTACCCTTGGCTAGTTGAATCTCTTTTACTTAATTGAATTGATACATGATAGTGTGAAGACATGAATTAGAAATAGTTACAGTGCCTTGCGTAAGTTTATCCTTTGCGACGTGTAAGATAAATTTATTAAGTTGATTTTGATCTTTCGAGTTCTTTAATCAATGTCGTGAAATGACTATTATTTTTTGATAGTGGTTTTGTTATCATGGTTTTGCAACTTAGTGTGATGCGAAACTAGTACGATATGCCAACCGGATTATGTATTAGTCCAACAGATGTTGAGTTTGGTGGGAATCGGGAGAAGGGGTACTCTATATGGAGTTATAAATGGAGTTGATCATAGATGAGATGGGTGATGTAGAGATGCATAAATTGAGCAGAAACAGAGTTTCCTAGTCTGGAAGAAAGACAACAGGATATTAGCATAGTTTTCACAAGCCTACTTAAATTGGTTTTGGCGGTGTTTAGAGCATATTAATATTTTTGTTTGGCGTTTTCAGAGGTGGAAGAAAGGTTTCAGGTGACACAGGTAGGAAGACATGGGATTTGGCCTTGTTTCCCAGGTGATTGGTTATCAGATATTTCCTGTTCAAATCTTCTAGGAAGCCAATGTTTTTTTTTGGGTTTTGAGTGTTGAATGAAGGGCAAGAGGGGGAAATTAGTGTTTAGGAAATTTGAATGTTAGGTTTAGCCGTTTAGTTCTTAAAAAATGGCCCATTCTAGGAATTAATTGTACCGATGGACTCATCTTCTTTTTGTAAGGAATAAGGAGGAGAAGAGAAAGAAGGAAGACAGGCTACACCTGACCGGGTTAAGAAATTAACACATGTACATTACATGGCTAATTATATGCTGCTAGACATCTTGTTATTCTTTTTTTTCCGAAATTAGGAAGACAATTTATGGATTGAAGCGCAGCAAGTGCCAAGGAGAGGTACTCACGTATTTAACTATGTAGGAAATGCTACACCCCTAAATCCATAAAATTCTTTCTCGAGCATATAGAATAACCACATGCATTCATTCTTCCTATGACCTGATAAAAAGGGAGAGGAAAATTAGGCACTGTATGCGTTGGCACGTAGTCCTTTGGAGGACCTAATCCTCTCCCTTGTGTGCATCAAATCAAGCGCAAACGAAATTTTTAGATGTTACCAAGTGTATGTTTGAGCAGGTATACCTGAATATGTGAATATATGTTTCTATCTATTATTCTTTGTATGCGTAACTTACCCCATTAATGAGAACAGAACTTTTCCAGGTGTCTGTTGCCCCTGGGGGCCGTTGGAGTAGATTCAAAACCTATTCAACAATCCAAAGGACTTTGGAAATTTGGGGTTTTGTTATCTCTTTCATCTTTAAGGTTTGGTGGAACGACCAGAAATTTTCTTATCGAGGTTAGTTGCTTCTTTAAGATATGGATTGGTGATACAGTTAAACAAATGGTTTTCGTCACTGTAAAGATTTCGCTTTATAGAATTAGCTTGCTAATATCACACGATGATGACTATCCATGTAACCATGCAACTTAAAGGAAATATCTGCTCAAAATCAACAATTGCAAGTGGAAGTTGTTATTTGTGATGGATTTCATGCAATAATAACTGATTGTATGAATACACTTATTTTTGTGCTTAAACTTGGGACCCTTGGTCTGAAATGACTAGTGCTTCTCAAATCTCTTTAATGATAGTTACTAATTTTTGCATGGCTTCCTTGAAGTATCACCAGCTAATGATAAAATTTTCTTCAAGTACTGTAGGAGTTAGTGTTGATATTTTGGTCAGTATCTAAATTGTGGGACAATAATAAACAGGTGGAATAACCGAGGGGAAGAAGGTTCAAAGGAGGAAAGCCCTTGCCAAATGGTTGAAGGAAAATATTTTGAGATTAGGTCCTACATTTATTAAAATCGGACAGCAGTTCTCCACAAGGGTTGACATTCTTGCTCAGGAATATGTTGATCAGTTATCAGAACTTCAGGTCAGAATTATTGTATTGGGCGACATTCTTGAATCATTGATAACGTTGCGTGCTCCTCAAGTATCCTTCCAGCAGCTTATTTCCCAGAATGAGCACAGCCAAACGTGTCATCCATGCCCACGTGTCTTTACGTTTTATTCTCCATGCACGAAATGGGTTTTAACTTTTATGTTGTCTAGTTTAATCATCCTTTTATTCTGTGCCACGACTTACATTCTCGTAAAGTCCAGTCTCCTGATTCCAGCTCCATTATATACTGTTTCTGAGGCACAGCTTGTCTGTAATGTATGGTTTCCTTAGCAATTTTTTTTCACTTCAAGAAGTGAAATGTTTTCCATATTTTGTTCAGGTTCTGCACGTCTGAAGTATTCAAGCTTTGCCGTAGTATGTGCCTTTTTATTCTTTAACATTAAACCTGTTTAGGTTATGCGGAAAAATAATGGAGAACTCGCCTCTCATCGTTCTCCGGTTACTATACAGATGCATACATAAAGTTTAGGAAGGATGTATAGAGGTTAAACCCTGTTTAGGGTATGCAGACAAATAATGGAGATTTCCTCTCTCATCGTTCCCCGGTTACTACATAGATGCATACATAAATTTTAGGAGGGACATAGAGGTTTTCTCTGTCATTTATTCTTGTCCTATTAATGAATGATAAACTTTAAGGGAGAAATGTGGAGACTTGAGTGGTAAGGTGTTAGAACACTTATTCTAAAAGCTTTAAATATAAGGCATTGAGGCAACAATGTTTTATAAAGCTATCCAAAACCCTCCCTCTCGTGGGATCCTATCCTGGCTTGGAGATGCAAACATCCAAACATGGCAAAGAAGAACCATGTCACGGAATGAGAGGGGAAGTAAATACGAATAGTGAATAAAATGGACACAGAGAGATTGAACACACTTGAATCCGAGACTTTTCAAAAACCAAAGCTCTAATACCATGTCCGAACACCCATTGTCTTGAAAGATTAAGCTTTTAGCCCATGGGCTCAACAATGTATAATATGTGAAGCTGTCTAGCAAAAGGAAACGATGTTGGTGTTTTGTCTTCATAATAAGTTTTGGGTGGCTTCCTTTACCCTTATAAAATTGATTTTCGAACATCTTTAATTTTTACTACGAATGAGTTTGTTAGCTAATTATTCCAGAAAAGTTTTTTAGTGACCATATATGCTGGTGACTGGTTTCGCTCTTTCCAAACGACTGACCTTCCCCCTGTTTCTATGCAGGATCAAGTTCCCCCTTTCCCATCGGACACTGCTATGTCCATAGTTGAAGAGGAGCTTGGAGCCCCCTTAAATAATATTTTTGAGCGGTTTGATTATGAGCCAATAGCTGCTGCTAGTCTTGGTAATCCTGATTGCATTAAGAAGCTGTTAATAGATGATTTACCCAATTACCCAAGAAGTTTAAGTGCTCATGGTTGAGATTGTTTGAGCTTTTAGGAACTGAAAACCAATTACTGCATTCTCTTCACACAGCTACATTCTCTTCATACAGGTCAGGTCCACCGTGCGAAATTGAAGGGGAAGGAAGTTGTTGTTAAAGTACAAAGGCCTGGTCTCAAAGATCTTTTTGATATTGATCTGAAAAACCTGAGGGTTAGTTTGCAGATCTACTGAAATTGGTGCACCTATGCTTAGTTTTTAGGAGTAGTCTTTGTGTTGCTATCACGTATTTTCTTCTTTTGGCTCCAATGGTGGAATATCATCCTCGGTGTTCTTACATAGGCTAGGCAAACTTAACTGGTATGGTTCATGCTTTCAAATTATTTTCCCAGTAGGTTTAGGATGCCTGAATTGACTGGAAGGGCAAGGCAAGGGAACCAAAAATGGTTTTCCTCATAGTATGTGATATTCAGTGGTTGCTGGGAAGTGTGGATCCAGTCATAACTGTTTTCTTGAAGAAACCAATTTTCCCCGAATAGTCACATAGTTTCTTCTGTTATGGTCGACCTATGAGTTTGGCAGTTGTGCTGTATGTTAATTCTTTGTTGATTTGGTTAATCCAGGTCATAGCAGAATATCTTCAGAAGATTGACCCCAAGTCAGATGGTGCAAAGAGGGATTGGGTTGCTATCTACGATGAGTGTGCAAGTGTATTATATCAGGTATGATCTCCTTTTATGCCTTGTTTTAGCAAGACTTAAGATTACTCAAAGGTGTTTGAGTTAGCTTTTAGGTTTTTGCTGCACCATATTCTTGGGCATCACGTAGAGTATTGAGAAGAAACTATGCTGTTATGGATCATGAGATACTTAATACCATGTACGGGTGAAATGATGGATGGGGTGTAAAGGCCGTCTAGAAGATTTGCCATTATCTCTTCTGTGAGAAGCAAATACAGATTTTCATAAAAATGGCATTCGTAAGAAGATAAAGGTAGCCTCTTATGGAGATGCTTAAAGGAAGTTAGTTGATATCTTTAGTTGTGCAACAAACAGACAGGTATGAACCAAGAAAGTGCATTAAGGTTGAATGAAACATGCATTTTATGGAATAGATATATATACCCTAGATGAAGTGGACATAAGGCAGAAAGTGAATGTGGAAAGACTTCTCGTAATTGAAAAATTGGTACGAGGTTGTCTTTGAGCTAAAAGATCTGGTGAGTCACCAACCAATCTTTCTATCCTTGGGTGACGAAGGATATAGCGGCAGGTTTTCTTGGGGCTGATACGAAGTAAGCATATAGGTGACTCTTAGAATAGAACTGGGTCACCAAAAATGCATTTTTCTAGATATTGAGCTGCCTAAATTTCAAGTGCTAATGGTATCATCACATGGTAAATGCTGAGACTTATTGCACCTAGCAGAAGATTATGGATAAATTAGCCAGGGGCATGCAGCAATTTGTGCTGTAAGAATAAAATATCATTATGTCACTTAACTTTTCTGGTTGATCTAGTTTATAATGTTCTCAGGCTTCACTTTTCTGTTTCATCAACTGTATGTATTAGTGCACAATTTTCAGTTTGTTTGTTCATTGTAATTGAACTTCATAACAACGAAGCGTTTTTTTTTAGGAGATTGATTACACCAAGGAAGCTGCTAATGCAGAACTATTCGCGGATAACTTCAGAAACATGGACTATGTTAAAGTTCCATCAATATTCTGGGAATACACCACACCACAGGTTTATCTTTTAGTTCTCATGCAAATAGTGCCAGTAACTTGATTTTTTGTTTAATGCCCTTGTTTGAGTAGGTTTTACTTTTGGTGGCAGGTTCTCACTATGGAGTATGTCCCAGGGATCAAAATAAACAGAATACAAGCATTAGATCAGTTAGGAGTTGATCGTCAAAGGTAATCACAAATGTAACTTTCCACAATTAGTCTTGATTGAATCATGTGCAACTTGTACCGTAAATCCTTCTCTTCGAGATTTCTGATATGTGAGTTCTTACTAGGGCTTATTGAGTTACTTTGGTGATATGCTTTCCAGGTTGAGCCGGTATGCTGTTGAGTCTTACTTGGAACAGATTCTGTCTCATGGTTTCTTCCATGCTGATCCGGTGAGTTGTCATATGACATTTATTTCATTTACAAACTTTGACTATTTAGGTTTTCCAGCAGGACATAATGGTGGACTTCAAATGCCCAATTCAGTGCCAATCTTCCATGTTAATGTTTGGGAAGGTTAATAAATGAGCTTACATGCCTACCACACCTGTAGGCTTTCTTTGCTGAGAGGCTCGAGAAAAACCACGGAACATATATTTATGACCCATTCCTCGTTAAGCTTACAGCTATCTTCTTAACGCCAGGTCTATGTCCCACAAACTACCATGATTGCAACTACGAAAACAAGAAGAGATTTTGTTTTGCATTCTTGTAAATGCTTACTGGTCGAGGATAACAATCCCATGTTCTCACAAAGTTGTTACAAAAAAGCATCAGAAGCGTTAAGATTATCTCATTTAATGTTAGGGATTTAATACGCCAGCATGCATTATTGTGAAATTTGTTTAAAGGTTTAACCCTCCTTGCCAACAATTTTAATTTCCTGGAAGATGCATTGCTTTGGTACACTCTAAGTAGCATGCAAATTGATACTGGATCCAGATATGAATATGGCATTGATGATATGACGTGGACATACTAATACAGCAATCCTGGAAAGGTAGAACATGGATAAGGCATGGACCTGACGGTACATATATTTGCTATGGTATCTTCTACCTAAAACCTACATCTTCGTAGAAATAATGATATGAGTTATAGGAAGCCTTCGTCATACATTAGGTGGAGGCAGCAATAATCAAGAGTTAAGTTTACTAAGGAGTTCAACGTTATTTAGGGTTTTATTGTTTGTTTCCCTTTTCAGAAGAAATTCTGTACTTACTGTAAACAGAGAGTTAGAAAACTTTTGTGAGACGAAGGAAGAGAGGCAACGTAGAGGAAAGAGAGGGGAGATACCGCACGAAGTAAAGTTGTGGGTAATCGGCGAAACCAACAAGGGAAAATGTGGGATTGATGGTGCGAATGTTTTTAGGGATGTTCTATAATGTATTTTTTATGCCATAAAAACTGGGATGGGTTATATTATAGTGCTTTTATAATGTTATTAAAAGACAAAACAAATGCTATTTATAGTTAATGTCACTCCTCATGCACCATTTACAGCATTTTACTAGCAAATGCAATTGTAAAGTCACTTTTCATAATATTATTAAAAGTTTGCTATAACTAAATGCTATTAATTTCCTGTTGTAGTGTTAAAAAGTAAAAAAAAATATAAGCAAAAGCCCCAAAACATTCACCCGAGACTGTCTAAACATGTATGTCTAACAACAAAAATAACAATAACTCTTAACACTTACATATTAGATTTCATGCGTAATGATTTATTAGGTATTGGTGATGTAATATCAAAATTATAGCATAGTTATCACTGCCTTCCGCAAAATTCTTTTCCTCTCGTACTACACAAATTGCACAAGTGGATTTGAAATTCATGAGTTTGTTTGCATGCTTATTGTTATTGAAGAATTAATCAGAAGCTTAATTTTCTCTACAGCATCCTGGCAATATAGCTGTGGACGATGTTAATGGTGGAAGACTGATTTTTTATGATTTCGGAATGATGGGAAGGTTCTTTTTCTAAACTCTGGTGCCTCTCAACAATAAGTGTCTGTGCACTATTCTGTTAATTCTGCCAAATGAACACTTTTTATGTTTTCAGTATCAGTCCCAACATCAGAGAGGGTCTGCTGGATGTATTCTATGGTGTTTATGAGAAGGATCCAGATAAGGTAATTTCTTCCTTGAATGCAGTAACCTACTGTTGTGTGAATATTAATCCAAGGTGGTTGTTGCATTATGTCAATAGCCTCTTCTTTTCTGTTTATTTACCATTGGAAGCTAAATCTTTTGTGCAGGTTCTTCAAGCAATGATTCAGATGGGTGTTCTTGTGCCTACAGGGGATATGACAGCTGTCAGACGAACAGCACTGTTCTTCCTTAATAGGTACTTCTTTGTTATGTTCCCTTCTTGTTTCCCACTTCTAAATTTTTCTTCATGGCATTCCCCACACTTTGGGTTTCAAGGCTGTGATACAATGCACAAAAAGGATCCTCTCCCTAACTCCTCTTGTTTACCTTCATACTGTGAAGATCTAGGTAACAAGGGTAATCTTTGAAGGTGTTATACAAATAGGGGTCATCTAGATTTTGAGTGTGGAAGTTAGGTTGTGGTATCGGTCTATCTTTAACTGACAATGGTTCATTTTCGGAGTCTTGATATTCTTATTTGAATGTGTAGCTAACTTAATTGGAAATGTTGACCTTTGGGTAATTTTCTTTGGAGGAAGGAAAAGAACTGAAGAAAGTGTTTATAGATGTTCTTAACGTTTGCAGCTTTGAAGAGCGTCTAGCAGCACAACGGAAAGAGAGAGAGGCGGCAAAAGCAGAACTTGGATTTAAAAAGCCGCTGACCAAGGAGGAAAGAATAGAGAAAAAGAAGCAACGCTTAGCTGCAATAGGTAATTTGCTTGTACCTTTTAGTTAGTTGATAAGGTTGTCAACTTCTAAATGACTGGGTTCACTACATTGAAATAACCATCTTTTTCATCGATTCAACACACTTTCCAGCTCGGCTTATTATGTTAAGGATCATTTCTTGGAGCCCCATGGCTTTGTACAGTTCAGAATATTATTTTTATGATCATCATTTGTCTATGTAGCATCAAGCATTTCAAAATGTGGATATTTGTCTATGATCATCTTTTGTCTACGTAGCCACAACTCATCTTTTGCTTGTTTCCAATTTTCGGTTATTTAGATGGATCATTATGCAACACTATATCATTTATGTTCTTTTTAGGCTTTGGTCTCTCCTCCTTTTAAGGGGATTCCATTGTTCTTGATTTCTAGAAACCTTTAAATTCTTGTGATTCTGTGGAATATATGTTTCTATCAGGCACTGAGTATGATGGTAGTAAGACTTTTTCTTGTCTTCATACCATGAAGCCAAAATTAATTTCAGCGTTTCCACCTCTATAAGTTTGATGTGTACTTGATTGAAGTCATACCTTCCAAAAATTAACTTGATTGGGTGTTTCTTTTGCACTCACTGCCCTCACTTTTAGCTTTCAAGTCTGTGATTATGATGTCCCTTGCCTTTTCCAATGATGAGATGTATGCTACTAGTTGAATTGTCAAAAGTATAAACAACTGGGTTATGTGAGGACGAGTGAAGAAAGGAAAGAGACGATGGAGTAAAGGGAAATATCACAGAATAGGGTTAGGGATTAATGATAAGTCCCTTCACTGAGACAATGTATTTATGCTAGTGCCATATTAGAAAACAACCCTCAGCATAGTGTGAATAGCACACTTACAAACTAGTGCTACTCACGGATGTTTCGTTCTCTGAACAGGAGAAGATTTATTAGCGATTGCTGGAGATCAACCATTCAGATTTCCTGCCACGTTTACTTTTGTTGTGAGAGCATTTTCAGGTATTCCTTGAGAAATCTACGTTAGTCATTGCTTTGTGTCGTATTTTTAGCAGTGACCAGAATAGTAAGATGTCGTCCTTGCAGTATTGGATGGCATTGGGAAAGGCCTTGACCCTCGATTTGATATTACGGAGATTGCTAAGCCGTGAGTCTATTTTAAGCTGCCATAATCATTTCAAAACATATCATTTGAACTATTGAACATAGGGAATAGCTGTCACTTTGTGCTGATGTGTTTTGCATGTCATATGTCTAGTTATGCTCTAGAACTATTAAGGTTTCGCGAAGCTGGTGTTGAAGTTATCTTAAAGGCAAGCTTATTGAACTATTCCCTTTTCTGGATTTTGTACAACACAATCATAAGATTACCTGTTCATGGTCGAGTTTATGAATGGTGCAGGACTTCAGGAAGAGATGGGATCGCCAATCCCGTGCTTTTTACAATTTATTCAGACAGGCTGACAGAGTTGAAAAGCTTGCCGTAATTATCCAGCGATTGGTAATCAGGCTTTCTTTCAACCCTTGTTTTCAATAGTCGTGATTCTCATCAATGTTTGTCCACTTAAATTGGTGTCCCATAATGGATTGAATTCTACAGGAGCAAGGTGATTTGAAGCTCAGAGTACGAGCTTTGGAGTCTGAGAGGGCCTTCCAACGTGTTGCAGCTGTTCAAAAGACAATAGGAAGTGTGAGTTTAGCTGGTTTATAATTTTACCTATTTCTATATGTCCCCTTATTTCTTAGGCACTGTTTCAAGAAGTTAAGATTCCTGACCAATTATCATTTTTTCATCAAATATGAAGCTAAAGAACTAGTATCCGCTACCATGACAGCCATTATGTTTTTATTATCGAACTAAAATTGAAATAATGAAGATGGCATCGCTTCTCTCTTTTTCAGTTGTACTGTCTCTGTCTTGCTCTCTCGATATTGAACAGCATGTCGAGATAGATGAATGAATGTGTGATTTCCTGTTTTTCAGTTGGGCTGTTCTCTCTCTCTCTCTCTCTCTCTCTCTATCTCTCTCTTTCTGTCTCTGTCTCTGTCTCCGTCTCCCTCTCTCCTTCCTCCTAGGCAAGGTTACACCGTTAGACTTGCAGCAGTTCTATTTTGCACCTCAGCCAAGGTCCAATCACTTAAGTGATGAACATACACTACCTGATGCTGCTGCTTCAAAGTTTACCTTGTGGGCATTTTCTTGAAAGTTACTTGGTTGCATTCTTGATCATGTCATCTTTGCATGCATACATGTCTTTACATCTGTAAGCTTCATGTGTGTATTCAGCTGTGTTGCTTCGTATTCGGTCACAATTGTGACTTTTCACAGAGGTATATGTTTTGAATATCTAGTTCTATTTCACTTGATAATTTTGTAAGGTCTTTGTAGTTGGGTAATTGTTAGAAATGATGGGTTTAGGCGTAATGGCTGGAGAATCCATTATGATTTGGTTGCTTTGAAATGATTATGTTTATGAATAAAAAGTTAGGAAACCTCCCATTTAATCTTCTCTTGATCTAATCGACAGGCAGTAGCTGCTGGAACCCTAATAAACCTTGGAACAATTTTGTATCTCAATGCAATCCGGGTAAGCATCTTATTTGGGTCTGCATCTGAAACGCCTGTTGTCACCTTGCCTTAAATTTTAGCAACTGATTAGCTCAAATGGCCTTCTTTATAGGTTCCTTCTATGACTGCGTATACAGCCTGTGCTTTTTTTGGCTTCCAAGTACTTTTTGGCATTCTCAAGGTTAAGAAGTTAGATCAACAGGAGAAGTTGATAACTGGAACTGCTTAAATTAATTGTGAGTACACTTGCTCCTGTTTTCTTTATCGTCTATTATGTAGCTTCTTTTGTTAGCTTTTAGACCTCTGTAAGTAGAAAATATTCTCACAAGTTTTTCATTGGCGCCAATGGTAAACTAATTGAACACCGTGGACAGTTATGTGGAAATTTTATACTGTATGGGTTGGAAGGGTCCAATTTAACACCAGATGACTCTAAATTTACTGTAGGGCTCTTGTTATGATCTTTGATGCCTCCGAATCTTGAAGGCTGTGCTTTTAATGTTAAATTTAGTTTCCCTGCTGAGATTGTATCCATGCATGAGTGAGCTTTGACATTGTTACCCAGGTGCCAATTTGACAATGAAGTCTGTCCAAATATATGGTGTAAAGGATGTTGGATTAGTTGATTAAAACTACCTAGGCATCTATCATCCATCTACACTATACACTAAGCAAGTGTAAGACACACAACACTCATTTTTTTGAAAATAAAATGACACAAAATCCACATCACAGTATTCCCTCTCTGTTTTTTTTCTTTAAAACAAAAAAAAATTTCAGACTTCTCCTCACGTTTGAAGTTTCTCTCTTAGTATAATTCCCACATTTAATGTTAAATCATTGTTCAATAAGGAGATCCCGTGCTTGTGATATAATATTTGGGAGTAGTCTGCTATCAGCAGTAGGTGTATTCAATAATGGAGCTATCCATCAGTATTTTTCTCCATCTCCTTCAATCACAACTTCGAGGTCTACAAGACTTCAACATCTGTCAACAACCAAGAGTAGGGACTAGTATCCTCTGGAGCAAATGAAATGTGAATGCCTTGGGATACAACCAACAACCTATCAACGTGCTCACAGGTGTAATATGGAGTCTTGTCCACTGTTGCATGGCAAAATACATTTTCTGGGTTATTGTTTACCTGAGTGTCAAATTGTCCTTACAGGTGCTTCATATGTTTAAAATTGTCCATGTGACTTGGCCCTTGGGTGATTGCAAGTTACTAATCATTTTGTCAGAATGGTTTGATTTACTGAAGTTTGCGAATACTTTGTCAATTACAAGATATCAACTATGTCTGCACACTTTTACCATGTTGTTCCACCAACTTTCTTGTGCTGTGAAACTTGTTGACAATATATAATATTCCACACTTCGCAGATATGCAATAGTCTTTTGCTTCGGGTATGTAGCAATTGCAGATATAGAGGAGAGACCAGCTCGTTTACACACGAGCGGAAGAAATCTGGAGGCAAAGTTTTCCAGACACGATGCATGCCGACACTTCCAATTCCCTAAATGTGATGCAGATATAAATTAAGGCTGTATATCCGGTCTGCAGTGCTGTATAGTGTAATATTATCCTTATTCGGTAATCTGGATATGCGTATAGGGTAGACAAAATGATCTTTTCAACCCTATGACCTCCACACGGGGATACTTGCAATATGGGTTGATGTCTTCTTGGTGTAATTTTTTCTAGCTGAGCTGGTCATTTTGGCTGTTTAAGTCATTTGTAGATTAATCATTGTAAATCCCCTATATCATACTGTATTTATGTGGCTTCCAGCCTGCTTTGAGGTGGTTGGATGCTTGTAAACTGTACAATAGATTTCGCGGGAAAATGTCATACATTAACCCCTGGAAACGTTTGGAGGAAACAATTATTTGTTGTCCCTGCATCTCACACTTCGTCTTTATCCCTCTTGTAATTGTGTTCATGCCAAACTAAACTTCTGTATTTATCTACATATATACATTTTACACACACACTCTCTCTCTCCGTCTATACATTTCAACCCTCTTGTAATTGTGTGTGTGTGTGTATACATTTATATATTTATTATAGCATCAACTTGTGCTCTCTGCTTTTTTTTTTCTTCAAAAGGGTTGGCTCTCGGTCTTTAAAATTTTTTTTACTTGTATGGACTTATTTAGATTTTCGGGTTACCAGAGAAGAGGGACAATCTCCCTCTGTCTCTGTCTCTGTCTTTGTCTCTGTCTCTGTCTATATATATAGGTATAGGTATATTTATATATAATTTTGTAGTGATAGAGGTGGTTACACTATGGTGGTGTGTATAGGAATTCTGTCTGTTTTTCTTTCTTGAAGCAAAAGAATGGAGTCCCACTTATCCTGCCTTGCTTACACAGAGAACTATACAGCCTATACTGAAGCAGGTGAGCTGTATCCTGGATGTGCATGACCAATACAAATCCTGAATATCCAGAAACCAAAACTTCTTTCACTCTGGTACGCACATCTGCTGAGGATCGATTTTCATTCCACTTTCACTTTCATATCAGGATCGCCGAATCTTTGCGTTTGGCTTATATTTATATAGACAACTCATACGAATAGGACGCTCGACTCTCTAAAACGCATATAATTTAGAGACTCAGAATATGAATGAGAATCTTATTGAAAGATTTTTTGCATTTCATGAGATTTAGAAAAAAGGACCTTATTGGCCACTGCTTGCTAAAGACAGAACTCATCGCCAATTAAAGGGTCCTCGCGTTGGGCTTAATTGAAAAGGTAGGTGTTCAGGGGTAGAGTGGGTATAGCCTTTTATAATTTTAGTTTATTAAGAAAAATTGTTTCATTTGTCATATTAAGATTACAAACACTTTTTAAATAAAGCGAATTCAACATGAGGGACGCTTATGTAATCTTTTCAATAGGCATGAACAAAATACAAGTTCCTTTTGTACTCCAACGGTCCTCTTAACGTGACGGAGTTATTAGTAAATGCATATATAATATCCTAAGATATGCGTACTTATTAAATTAATCATGATAAAATCTCTTATCAAAAAAAAAAAATCATGATAAAATCAATAATACCATATCTCTATAGTAATGTATATTCCATAAGTTGTCAAATTATATATTTAATTCGAATCATATCTGATCGCACAAACAAAATTTAATTGGGAAAATAAAAACTCACAATGGTAAGGGATCAAACCTTTCCTTATTTGTATCATAATAAGAATAAATTTAGGTACACAATTATTTACGTACATATTTAAATATAGATGTGTTTGAAATCGTTCGATTCGATGCACATAAAATTTTAAATATGTTGAACGGTTTTAAACATATTTATATCTGCATATGGGCTGTTGTGCTTCTAACATTTTTATCATAATAATCACATATCATGCCAGTGGTGGTATAATAGGGCAATTTTTCTCCTACAGGAAACGACAGTTAACGCCGTTAAAAACACAAAAGAAAGGCTGTTAACTGTTATGAAGCATGTGTGAGTTCTCTGGGACTCCGTCAGGGAGGAGAGAGAGTGTGAGAGAACTCAGTCAGGGAGGAGAGAGAGTGCGAGGTAAATGCTTTACAGACTATAGTAGCCTCCACCAATCACAGCCCTCCATGTTAGGAACTCTCTATGTGTCTAACAAACACAAACAAATTAGGAGAATTTCCTCTTGAATAGATAAACTGGCTATATATATATATATATATATATATATAGTCTTAGAGAAATAAAGATAATGAGTAAAAACTGCATTACACGTTTTACATGCCTATTAACGTGGCAAGTGACTAGAAAACAAATAACTTGTCCCTAAAAATAGGGATTATTCAAACCACTTAACAACTAACCAAATCTGATCCTAAAGACTCGATCAACACAACTAAAGATCCTAGAGATTCGATCAACACAACTAAAGATCTCTAGACTTCAACACTCCACCGCATTTCTAACCGCCGATTTTAACTGGTTGACCTCCTCCCTCACTTCTCTCTCTCCTCTCTCTGAACTCATTTACAGTTCATATAAAACCATCTCTCTCCCTCTCCCTCTCCCCCCTAACCCATATGGGAATATATAAAAACACTAATTTCAGTATCTTTCATTCTTTTCCCGCCGATTTCCCGCCACGAGATGAATGTCGCACCTACTCTTCTGCACTCACTTTCTCTCGTCCTGTTATTTCTACTTGTTTCTTCTTCCTCGGACGAAGTCCGATCACTTCTAGAGTTCAAAAAAGGGATCAAATCAGATCCACAGGGAAAAGTGCTAAACTCATGGAATCACTCGTTTACAGTGCAGTCCTTCGCCGGCGTCGTTTGCAACGACGCAGGGAACGTCACCGCCATTGTGCTTGACGGACTCGGCTTAGTCGGAGACCTGAAATTCGCCACATTAATCGGTCTACAAATGCTTAAAAACCTAAGCCTCTCGGGAAATTCCTTCACTGGACGTCTCGTTCCTGCAATAGGGTCGATAACTTCTCTGCAGCATTTGGATCTCTCTGGAAATCAATTTTACGGGCCCATCCCGGCTCGGGTCAACGATCTGTGGAGGCTGGATTATCTGGACTTGTCGTCAAATAATTTTACTGGTCAGGCTTTCTTATGGAAAGAAATAGCTAAATGACATTGTAGTAAAGTAAACAAAATCAAAAACCCATTTTAAGTTTTATGCGGAAGTAAGCTTTATTAAATCCTTGCCATTAGGGTAATCAGTAATGTAAACTTTTGTCTTTGTTTCGTAAACATTGGAATTAAGAAGAGACAAGAGTTAAGCCTCCTAGCAATAATTCAAGAGGAGAGTAAAAGACCCGTAATGATAATTGTATTAGGAGTCTTCAACATTTATAATATTTGTATTTACCAAAAAAGAAGCTAATTTTTGCTCATTTCACTATTCTGTTCATTAACATGCGAGGGTGCTTTTATTCTGTTTAACGAAAACTCATGGCAATGCACACTTTCCACTCTTCTTCATGGAGCATGTATTTTGTTGACGACTTATATATCCAAAGTGTCTAACAGCTCACATTTACATGTACAGGTCCAATCCACTTAATCAACTCCACAACTTTGAGTATTTTGAATCTCTCGTCAAATGCGCTTTCCGGTTCTTTGCCTTCTACTGTGGGAAGATGTCTCATTGTGGATTTGAGTAGAAATATGCTCTCCGGTGATGTGTCCGCTATGCAGAGTTGGGAAGCTAATGTGGAGTTCCTCGACTTGAGTTCAAATAAGTTCTCAGGAAGCATTCCTGATCTCACATCTAAGTTCCAAAGTTTGACCACTCTCAATATGAAAAACAATTCTTTAGCGGGTACCTTGCTTCTTGGAAGCTACCCTAGGCTGTCCACAGTTGATCTAAGCTTGAATCAATTCCGTGGGCTCATTCCACCTAGTTTCTTCACCTCAATGACCTTGAAATACCTGAACCTTTCAGGAAATCATTTCACAGGGTCCATTCCCCTTCAAGGCTTGCAAACAAGTGAATTGTTAGTCCCTCCTTATCCACAAATGGAATCCCTTGATCTTTCTGATAATTCCTTAACAGGTACCTTGAATTCGGCAATAGGTGAATTAGGTCGGCTTAAGTTGCTAAATCTTGCAGAGAACGGCTTATCAGGACATATACCCTATGAACTAAGCAAGCTTAGCTTTATGGAATACCTAGATTTATCCAGGAATAATTTCAAGTATAAAATACCAGATAAGCTTCCATGGAGTCTAAAGGTCTTTAATGTGTCTTATAATGATCTCTCAGGCCCTGTTCCAGAAAACCTAATAAATTTCCCTGTTACGTCATTTCATCCTGGTAATCCTTTACTGATCTTCCCAAATGGCTTTCCATTTCATGGTGGTAATCCTGTTCAAGTTTCTGACGGACGGGATCATCCCAATTCAAAGTTCAGTATTAGAGTAGCAATCATTGTTGCCTCAGTTGGGGCTGCTGTGATGATTGCTTTTGTTCTGTTTGCTTATCGTCGAGCCCACTTTCACAATTCCCGGGTAAAAAGTGGATTAAGTGGCGAAACTGCTGGTGGTGATGTTAAATCAGGAAGGTTTTCCAGACCATCTTTCTTAAGCTTCCAAACAACTACTGCCCCCCCACCAACTTCTTCTGGTTTCGCAAACGATCACTTACTTCATTCAAATTCAAGGTCACTTTCAATACAGATGGAATTTGATACGGAGATTGTTGAGTATGTTCCAGATAATTGTCCAGTGGTATCTGAAAGGAAGTCCTCTTCTGATTCTCCAGTATCTTCTTCACCGCGTTTCATGGATGCCCCCCCACCAACTTCTTCTGGTTTCGCAAACGATCACTTACTTCATTCAAATTCAAGGTCACTTTCAATACAGATGGAATTTGATACGGAGATTGTTGAGCATGTTCCAGATAATTGTCCAGTGGTATCTGAAAGGAAGTCCTCTTCTGATTCTCCAGTATCTTCTTCACCGCGTTTCATGGATGCCCCCCCACCAACTTCTTCTGGTTTTGCAAACGATCACTTACTTCATTCAAATTCAAGGTCACTTTCAATACAGATGGAATTTGATACGGAGATTGTTGAGCATGTTCCAGATAATTGTCCAGTGGTATCTGAAAGGAAGTCCTCTTCTGATTCTCCAGTATCTTCTTCACCGCGTTTCATTGATGCAATTGAACAGCCTGTGACCCTATACGTGAATTCTCCAGATCTATTGTCTGGAGAACTGTTTTTTGTGGATGTTTCGTTGGAGTTCACAGCTGAGGAGTTGTCAAGGGCTCCAGCAGAAGTTTTGGGTCTAAGTAGTCTCGGCACTTTGTACAGAGCCTTTTTAGATAGTGGACATGTGTTGGCCGTGAAGTTGCTAAGGGTGGGATTGTTGAATAAAAAGGAATTCACCAAGGAAGTCAAAAAAATTGGATCAATGAGACATCCCACTGTTGTTCCTTTGCGAGCTTTTTATTGGGGGCCAAGAGAACAAGAGACGGTTATTTTAGCAGACTATGTCCGGGGATATAACTTGGCTTTGCATCTCTATGGTAAGCGTTTTAACCGATAGGTGGTTTCCCTTCTTTCCATGCTTTTTTTCCCGCTATATATTTACTGCAGTATCTTTTGTGAAATAATTTAGGAAATTTTCTTGCTTATGGTGTTACTTGGAAAATATAGTATCTCACCATTCTTGCTGTAGTATGCTCACTGAAAGAATTCCGGAACTTCTGTCTTTATATTTCTACTTCTTTATTGGTACTGGATGAGGTGAAAAATATAAGATTTTGAAGTTGAGAAAGGAACTACTTAGATCTTAAATTGCCAGACCAGCTCAGGTAAGTATCGTATATACATGGACATGAAATTGTTAAGTTTGCATCAAATGACAGTCCTTATCCTGCTGACCTAGCATTAGCTTTAGCCATTGCAGAAGATGCATTCACCTGATGTAAGATCCAAATAGGGTCATCGAAAGCATAAATCCACCTTAGTAGTTAGGAAAGACTCTGAATATCATTTGTGTGGATCTAGTGCAAGAGCGCAACATTTAATGCCGTTTCAAGAACAGGAGTTCTTGTTGTTCGAGTTATATTGCCAAACTTCCCTACTTTTGAATGACCAAAGTTCACTTTAGAATGTGTGGTCTGATCACTGTGTCATGCTTCCAGCCTCCCACTATGTTGCCTGCACGATTTTCCTTCCCAGTTGTTTGAAGCCGAGAATGCTTTCAATGGACTTATAGGTGCCGTCACTGGGTTCTTTCTTTCTTAAGGGTTCGATATGAATGTGCCTAGTGGTTGTTCTGTTTCCTTATTTTTCCCACACATTAATTACCCTGCAGTAACAGTATGAGAGTTTCTTACGATGACATATTCTACTGATTTTCTATTAACCCACAATTACTCTAACCGTGTTTGAAGAAATGAGCTTTAAAAGCAATTTGTTTCGGGTATTCATCAGGTCATACGCTCATATCTAACGCAGGGACAACATCTCGGACGTACTCCAGGCTATCCTTCAGCCAAAGGTTGAAAGTTGCTGTTGACATTGCTCAATCTCTATCATACCTTCACGACAGAGGCCTACCTCATGGAAACCTGAAGCCTACAAATATAATCCTGGTGGGCACTGATCTCAATGCCGTCCTTACGGACTATGGTCTCCACATTCTGATGACGCCATCTGGCATTGCGGATCTAATGTTAAATCTGGGAGCTCTTGGGTACCGTGCTCCTGAACTCGCCACTGTAGCCAAACCAGTCCCATCAATGAAATCTGACGTGTATGCTTTTGGAGTGATTCTGATGGAACTGTTGACTAGAAGAAGTGTCGGCGACATCATCTTTGGTCAATCGGGAGCTGTTGATGATCTTACCGATTGGGTCCGCCTGTGTAATCAAGAAGGTAGAGGAATGGATTGCATTGACAGAGACATTGCTTCGGGGGAGGAGGAACAAACTAGAGGAGTGGACGAATTGCTCGCGATATCGCTGAGGTGTATTCTCCCTGTAAATGAAAGGCCTTACATCAGACAAATATTGGAGGATCTCTGCTCTATACATGTTTGAAACTCTACATGGAGTCTTGGAATTATTTTTTTGGTTCCTTGGCTTCTTTCTCTATTTATTTTTCCCCCCATTTTGATTCGTTTCCATTTCTTTCCCCTTCAATGGGTCATAATAGCCTTTTATGTGGGCTAATCGTCGCATTCTTTCTCAATTTTTTCTCTTCTTTCTCTATTTATTTTTCCCCCCATTTTGATTCGTTTCCATTTCTTTCCCCTTCAATTGGTCATAATAGCCTTTTATGTGGGCTAATTGTTGCATTCTTTCTCAATTTTTTCTGTAAAGGGACGATCGATAGGTTGGTTGACAGTATTTCAGTTTGATTCAAAGTACAAAGATGAGATTCATTTTTCTTGTTTTTTCTCATAAGATTTGAGCACTGCAGAAACCATACAAATTGTTATACTTTAGCTGATATTTGATGAGAAAAATGGTTCCTTGTAATTTAGTTGGGCTAGTTGGCTGTGGATTAGCACTCTTGGGTGGTTTTAAGGGGAGACAATGCTACAGAATTGGAAATTGGACATAGAATTTTTTTTCGAATTTAAGATCAATAGTCATGATGCACTTGGATTAATAAAACCACAAATACAAGTGAATCATGATTATTGATTTTGAATTCGAAATTTTTCTTTTGTCGAATTTCTAGAATCATAAATAAATTACTGAATAAATATATTAGACTAAATTAAGTTTTACAAGTACTTGGCCGAATAGGCCCACAATATGCTTATATTGGTTGGTGGTAATTATTGAATTATTGTCTATTTATTTTTTATTTGAATTTTTTATAATTTTTTGTTTTGTTTCAATTTTTTATGATTGTTTGTTCGTCTCAACAAGAGATTTTAGAAAAGTATAAAATTATGTCCCAAAACTAAAAAAATTCAGAAAAGATAATAATAAGCCCAAAACAACGTTAGTGTTAATTTATTTTTTGTCTCTAATGAATTTTTTTTAGCTTTTGAATATAATTTTATATTTTTTAGATTTCTTTTGTTTAAATGAACAACAATTAAAAAATTATAAAAAATAAAAACTACAATTTTTCTAAATAAAAAAATTAATTTAAACAAGTTCAACCAAATAGAACTATATGAAGTTAAGTAGGATATATAGAGGGTTGATGTTACTGTTAAATTAGAGGTCCTAGACTTGAACTGTAAAAAGTATAAATTATGAGAGTAATTTGTAATACGTATCCACCTGCAGGGTTTTCTATGTAATTATTCAAAATCTATATCCAATTCTTTCTTAAACCGCTAAGCCCTGAGTGCCATTTGAAAGCTCAACATCCATGCGAGATCAGAATCAAATCAGAGCCAGCACAACGTCTTTGAATTGAACTGGTCCGCCTCTCTCTCTCTTTACGCGCGACTCCCAACTCTTCAGTGCGACCATTTCTCTCCCTCGCCGTCCCACCTCTCCGTCGCCGGCACTCCCCTCACTCTCCGGCACCCTACTTCGGCCGGCTTCAGACGAGATCAGGTATGTTGGCTTTCTTCAAAATTAGGGCTTTTTGTGTATTATGGCTTTGTTGGGTTTCTGTTTTAAATTGCAAAGAAATAGAAGTAAGTCCTCTATTGTAACAGGCAGTGCCGGAGAGTGAGGGGAGTGACGGCGACGGAGAGAAATGCGTGAGTGAGAGAGAGAGAGAGAGAGAGAGAGAGAGAGAGAGAGAGAGAGAGTATACGATTGAAATTGAAAATCAGAAGGTTTTTGGATTGTTATAACCTGGTTTTGTCTTGACCCGAAACCCGTAACCCTTCTAATTTACCCTGTTTTAATCCGACGGCTGGAAAAAGAAGTCCGCACATAACAAAAAAGGAGATTAACCACATTTTTTGTTAGAAGCTGATTGCAGGATTTTAGCAAAATGACAATACAAGTTTTTGAGATCTTTTACATTTGGGATTTGTTTTGGCACGAAATGTTTTTTCCATGAAAAGCATTGACATTTCCTTCTCAAGTTGGGTCATGGTTGAATTTTTTGAGTCATTAATAGGGTGAGTCCAGTTAAATGTTAGCTGATATGCACTTGTTAGTTAACAATTAGCTGCAGTTTCTATTAGAAAAATAAGATGCAGGACCGCACCATGGCTCATTTTTTGTTTGGCACTTGCATTTATCCTAACCTACCTATCCAACCTCACGCACTTGTTGTTTAGCTTAACATGACCGCCCTTGCCGTTGTGTGTGCTCTTAATTCCATGTGTTTGCTGCACATTTACCTTCACATCGGGAAAAGCGGCAGGCCACTGTCTTCAGCCTGTCAATTGTTTGGATTCTTATTTGCTACTTTACTGCTTCTAAAGACATAGATGTCTTGAGTAGCACATCATGCGGTAACATGCTTGGAGTAACATACTAATTTGTTTTGTATTACCACCATTTTAAAGATCTGAACTGTTTTGGCTCAGTTCGGGTGTTAGGATTGTTGGGGATTTGTTTGTTCACTTTCCTGGTGAAAGCAGCAAATTGGTCAACCTTTTTTTGAAGGGCTGCCATTTTTCAATGCCAAAACGAAGAGCTAAGAGAACTGTTAAACAATCCGCCTCATCTCCCTCAGGCAACATAAACGGTGCTGGACCAAAGGATTCCAAATTTGATACGAAAGTAGATACATTAAAAGACCAAGAGGGTAAGCATTTATTTCCTTGTTTATTCTGATCTTTTACAGTTTTTCTCCGATAATTCTTGCAATAGTTTTTCCTCATCTCTCATATTTATTCCAATTTTAGATGCTTCCCTAAATTTTTTGTTTCCCTTCCTCATTTTATAGAATGCATCAAAGTACCCCTTCTTTCTTTTAAATCTTAAGTTCCTATCTTTTTACAGTTGACCGTCGAAGTGCTGCAATCAGGGCCATTCGTGATGTGGAGATTGACCATTTGCTGACTGGGTTGCGTCTGCTTCGGTCAAATTTCAATAATGAACAGCTGCAGACTCCTGTACTGCAATTTTTCAAGGAAAACCTTCCAAACTTGTCAGTTGTAAGAAATGGGAAAGATGGACAGTATGAAGTGCAGCGGAAGGATGAAGCTGGTAACTTATCAATGAACCAGGCTGATGAAATAAACATGCATGCTTCTCTTCTACACCAGATGTCGGCAGCTTATCCCGACTGCTCTGTAAATCCATCCTTTGGTGGCTTTGAATTTTCAAGCCAAGCAGGTTGGTAACTTTTTCTAGTGTGTCTTGTATCTGAATTTTGAGCTTCTGTTGGAGCTAATGTGATCCTTTTTATTGATGACGGTGACAGCAAGCCTCTTTGGTGCTGATAATCTCCAGATCAAGGATTATGTATGTTCCCTTCTGATCGATTACTGTTGTGGTAGCCACAGTTGGTACTTTCCCTTATTGATCAATGTTTTCTTCTGAAATTGTTTCTTGCTGACTGATGCTTGAAGTTACATGTAAATGGTTTTCAATCATCACTTGAAGCTAATCATAGAAAACAATCTATTTACTTATTTGATTTTCTTGCGCTGGCAACATATCCTAGGTTTCTTTGAGTAGTCTTTTAAACTATTTTATCAGTTGTTTATGCGAAGTATAAAAGTGATCCAAGAATGGTGTAATTCTTGTAATTTACCTCGTATAGAATTTTTGTTTTGTAGGTTTTGGAGGAGCCATCAGATACTCAAATGCTTGGTTTCCAAGACGGCCTCCAAACTCCCGGGGTTTGTACCTTCTTGAACAATATTGGCTATCTCCATTTTATCTGAGTTTGCTTTTTTGTAAAAAAAAAAAAAAATTGTAAGGAAATTGAACTTGAAAGTTCAAATCCACAGAAATTGGTGGATGTAGAGAGGGGGTCAAACAACCAATTTGACTACACAGCTGTGTTTAAAAATACATATAATCGATTAAACTACTGAAATCTTTTAAGAGGTCCTGCAGTTTCTCCTCGGTCCTTGGAATGCCTTGAGCAACTTTCTTAGTTATGAAATTGTAATGGCAGGTGACTAGTCATAGGATGTCTGTTGGAATGACTCCTAAAACCCTAAGGCTTCCAAAGCATGGTGAGATGCTTTTATCTGTCCATGGCTCACCCCTTGGTGTCTACAAGGAAGACAACATGGAATCCATACGGGGTACGTTTCCATTGAATCCTATATCCTTCAGTTTATTTCAGCATTGATGCTTTTTCTTTTCCCCGGGTGGGAGATCTCCTATATTTTGTAATGCCCAGTGTGAAAAATTACAGTAATTTTCCTCGAATCGAGAATAGTTACTCGCTTATGAACTGATTCCAAACTCTTCATTGCAGAGTCAGAAGAAGGATGAACCACTACCAATTCAACTGAAGTACTGCTAACCCAAGGCTGCTTGATTAGGAATATCCATTTGTATATTAGTCACTGGTACACTCGAAGATTGAGTTGTAATATGACCTATTTGTCCTAGGTGGAATTAGAGAAAGAGAGGAGCAAAAGAAATCAGAAGAGCTGAATCTTTCTGTCAGAGAGAGTCATTTCTTAATGTTCGATTGCTTTTCTGAAAGCTTCTAGATGATTGAAGTAGGAGGAGACATCTTTGCCGAATATCAAGGCATCATTTATGTAGGCAATTGTTATCTTGAGTCCTCTTACATATTTGAAATCATTTTTCTTAGTTCCATTTGCTATGTTAACTTGTTAGGGTAACTTATTGTAGGAGAGGCCAATGTAGTTTCCCTTTTGTTTTTTGTTTCTCCTCTCTGTAAGCCCAGGTTTATTTGCAAAGACGAAAGAGATGATCCCGCAATTGCTCCGACCATTTCAATGGAGTACCATAAAATTAATGACCCGGCAAACCTTCAGTGGACCCTAGAGTTTTTTTTGGTTGTTCGAGTGCCTGTAGGCTCAGGGTGATAACCAACCCTTTGGGGTTAATTTAACTTGCAGTTTAGAAAAACTCCTATAGATACATATCTACTCAGTTTAATCCCAAAATAGTAAAAAGAAATAGGTCAAAATTGCAACAAGCTATTTGCATGGCCCTATGTAAATGTGCGTGCAAAAGTGTGTATTCCTGTGTGTCCATATAATCTTTTTTGTGTGACAATTCCCAACCACAGGCCTCACATATTCTGCAGAAGCTTTTACGCATTGAACCGAAGTTGAATTGTTTCCACACACTAATAATTGAGCATGAGATTGTCTTGGTTGAATGTTCTTTGTGCGCAAATCTCTCGATATACTGCCATAACCAGAAGAGAAGCTCCATGTTAAAGGTCAACTCGGTCGAATGCAGTCATTCCAAAACAAGATTCAACATCGACTGTTTCCACCATCCTTATCGCTTCGAGCTTTCAAAACAAAGACGAAAAGTAGAGGGTCACAGGCAAAAGCAACCAAAGATGACAGGTTTAAAGCATAGCACGAAAGAAAATGTATAGCAGGGGTAATCACATAGGTGATATTCAGCCATCCGCATATATGGAAACATGACAAAAGATGACACATCCAGCTACCTAAGAACAGAAAACACCACCCCTGAATGATGGAAATTATATGTAAAGCATCGAGTGTCCAGATGAAAAGAGAAAAACTGAAGCAAAGAGAAACACCCCAAATACAAAAAAAAAAACTTAAAAAGATATTAAATCAGTGTGTTTGGTTTTCAAGACTATGTTAATCAGAAACTCTTGAAAGTATAAAATTCAACACTCGGAATGAAGAGTAACCAATAGCCCAAGATTCTCCAAGTTTGCCTTGAATCATATACTACTGATCAAGAAGGCTGAACCAGTGATGTTTTCCGATGACCCATGAAGTTTGCAGAGGAAAGAGTTTTTAAGCGATGCCATATCATATCTTGTTCATGTGCCCTTTTTTTTCAATTGCTCCTTCCATATTTCCAGAATTCTCATCATTCAGTTAACCTTGTAATAATGTTCTCTTCTGAATCCTCTTCTCCGATCGGTATCACTTACCAATTAGAACCAAGGATGGCTCGAAGTTAGAACTAGAGATGTTCTCTGATGACCCATGAAATTTGGGAAGGAGAGTTTCAAGCTACGCCGCTATCACATCTTGCTCATGTGCCGTCATTTTCATAAGGAAACTGCATGGTATCCTAAATCCTCCTTCCATATTTCCAGAATTCTCATCATCCACTTAACCTTCAAGTAAGGTTCTCTTTTGGATCCTCTTAACTGGTCGATATCAATTACCAACTAGAACAGAGGATGGTTCGATGCAAGTAATTTTTGTTTTCTTTCCATACCCCCACTCGATTTTCACACAGAGCTCTCCTATATCTTGCGGGAAAAACTCTGAGCCACTAAAAAGAGAATTACACAGCTCATTCCAAATATATAATCCTTTTGTGTGCAATAAGTACTGCTCAGCCAAAGTATAACAAGTCGTGAATTGCATGGCAACAATTCTATAAACTGTACAGAAAATAGAAGAAAAGCCAAGAGCTCATTAGAAATTGCAGTACTTCTTGTCAGCCTTTCTCTAAGTTCATTCCTCAAACTCAGTATAATTATGATGTATGATGTTTCTAGTTGATTTCTTTATTGCAGTTGGATTTCTTGTTTCATTATAATCCTCTAAAAAAATTGGAAATTTCATACAATTTTCAGTAAGGGATAATCCGGGGGTCATTAAAGTTAGTTACCATACAAGGTTGATACTGATCGGCTGTGAAAGAAGAAGTACTGAAAACTTCCGGTTGAAGGTGGCAAGTTCGAAAAAGAATTGACTTTGGGAGAAGATGATTTAATGGCAGGCTAAAACCCAAAGGAATTCATAAGAGAAGTTACAGGCTATGGTAGAGCCCATTAGTCATGAAGTCATAGCGATAATAGCATTGTACATACAAAATCCCCCCTTAAGATAAGACCCAAATTCAAGCTGTAAGCCCTTTAGTTGAGCGCAAAAATTGAAATCCAAAAAGATACAAACGAAACTGTATTAAGAATTCAAATGGTTTGCACCAAAACAGAAACAGACCATGACAGAGAGCTCATGGAAAAAAGCAAGAAATACATAGGAGATAATAGGAGAGAAAGGTACACGGGAGGCCAGTAATCTGCTGCCGATGAAACACTCCAGTTGTTACTGATAATTTGTTCAAGAAATGTGAAGACTCACATAGAAAAAAAGTCAACCACTTGCATTTATCCATTACATCTTTTAGCCTACTCCACCCATTTTGGTTGCTGTTGAACTCCCAAAGGTTCCCAAAGCATCAAGAAAAAACCTCTTATTAGGGATTATACCATCTCTGTCCATTTGCGCCAGCAGTTTTTGTAAAAGCTCCTTCATGTTGGCTTTAGTGTAGGCCCTATATAAAAGCTTAAAAGTGGAAGAATCTGAGGAAACCCTGGTATTTCGTGTACTCTCAAACAACCTGTCAGCTTCAATATGTAAGCCATTCACGCAGTACACATCAAGCATGGCATTTAGAGTAGACACCTTTGTCTCCTTCCCAGATGCCATCATCTCATCAAATATGTCCCTTGCCTTTGAAACACAACCACAATGCCCATAGGTCGTAATCATGCATTCACATGAAATGAAGCTTGGGGTGTATCCCATATCGACCATTCTTTGGAAAACAAGCTCCGCTTTGTCCCTAAGTCGTGCTTTCCCATAGTTTGTGATCATAGAATTAAAGGTCGGAAGTGTTGGTTTCTCCTTAGAACGCAACAAACTCTTGAAAACTCTGTCATTTATTCTTGTCCTATTAATGAATGATAAACTTTAAGGGAGAAATGTGGAGACTTGAGTGGTAAGGTGTTAGAACACTTATTCTAAAAGCTTTAAATATAAGGCATTGAGGCAACAATGTTTTATAAAGCTATCCAAAACCCTCCCTCTCGTGGGATCCTATCCTGGCTTGGAGATGCAAACATCCAAACATGGCAAAGAAGAACCATGTCACGGAATGAGAGGGGAAGTAAATACGAATAGTGAATAAAATGGACACAGAGAGATTGAACACACTTGAATCCGAGACTTTTCAAAAACCAAAGCTCTAATACCATGTCCGAACACCCATTGTCTTGAAAGATTAAGCTTTTAGCCCATGGGCTCAACAATGTATAATATGTGAAGCTGTCTAGCAAAAGGAAACGATGTTGGTGTTTTGTCTTCATAATAAGTTTTGGGTGGCTTCCTTTACCCTTATAAAATTGATTTTCGAACATCTTTAATTTTTACTACGAATGAGTTTGTTAGCTAATTATTCCAGAAAAGTTTTTTAGTGACCATATATGCTGGTGACTGGTTTCGCTCTTTCCAAACGACTGACCTTCCCCCTGTTTCTATGCAGGATCAAGTTCCCCCTTTCCCATCGGACACTGCTATGTCCATAGTTGAAGAGGAGCTTGGAGCCCCCTTAAATAATATTTTTGAGCGGTTTGATTATGAGCCAATAGCTGCTGCTAGTCTTGGTAATCCTGATTGCATTAAGAAGCTGTTAATAGATGATTTACCCAATTACCCAAGAAGTTTAAGTGCTCATGGTTGAGATTGTTTGAGCTTTTAGGAACTGAAAACCAATTACTGCATTCTCTTCACACAGCTACATTCTCTTCATACAGGTCAGGTCCACCGTGCGAAATTGAAGGGGAAGGAAGTTGTTGTTAAAGTACAAAGGCCTGGTCTCAAAGATCTTTTTGATATTGATCTGAAAAACCTGAGGGTTAGTTTGCAGATCTACTGAAATTGGTGCACCTATGCTTAGTTTTTAGGAGTAGTCTTTGTGTTGCTATCACGTATTTTCTTCTTTTGGCTCCAATGGTGGAATATCATCCTCGGTGTTCTTACATAGGCTAGGCAAACTTAACTGGTATGGTTCATGCTTTCAAATTATTTTCCCAGTAGGTTTAGGATGCCTGAATTGACTGGAAGGGCAAGGCAAGGGAACCAAAAATGGTTTTCCTCATAGTATGTGATATTCAGTGGTTGCTGGGAAGTGTGGATCCAGTCATAACTGTTTTCTTGAAGAAACCAATTTTCCCCGAATAGTCACATAGTTTCTTCTGTTATGGTCGACCTATGAGTTTGGCAGTTGTGCTGTATGTTAATTCTTTGTTGATTTGGTTAATCCAGGTCATAGCAGAATATCTTCAGAAGATTGACCCCAAGTCAGATGGTGCAAAGAGGGATTGGGTTGCTATCTACGATGAGTGTGCAAGTGTATTATATCAGGTATGATCTCCTTTTATGCCTTGTTTTAGCAAGACTTAAGATTACTCAAAGGTGTTTGAGTTAGCTTTTAGGTTTTTGCTGCACCATATTCTTGGGCATCACGTAGAGTATTGAGAAGAAACTATGCTGTTATGGATCATGAGATACTTAATACCATGTACGGGTGAAATGATGGATGGGGTGTAAAGGCCGTCTAGAAGATTTGCCATTATCTCTTCTGTGAGAAGCAAATACAGATTTTCATAAAAATGGCATTCGTAAGAAGATAAAGGTAGCCTCTTATGGAGATGCTTAAAGGAAGTTAGTTGATATCTTTAGTTGTGCAACAAACAGACAGGTATGAACCAAGAAAGTGCATTAAGGTTGAATGAAACATGCATTTTATGGAATAGATATATATACCCTAGATGAAGTGGACATAAGGCAGAAAGTGAATGTGGAAAGACTTCTCGTAATTGAAAAATTGGTACGAGGTTGTCTTTGAGCTAAAAGATCTGGTGAGTCACCAACCAATCTTTCTATCCTTGGGTGACGAAGGATATAGCGGCAGGTTTTCTTGGGGCTGATACGAAGTAAGCATATAGGTGACTCTTAGAATAGAACTGGGTCACCAAAAATGCATTTTTCTAGATATTGAGCTGCCTAAATTTCAAGTGCTAATGGTATCATCACATGGTAAATGCTGAGACTTATTGCACCTAGCAGAAGATTATGGATAAATTAGCCAGGGGCATGCAGCAATTTGTGCTGTAAGAATAAAATATCATTATGTCACTTAACTTTTCTGGTTGATCTAGTTTATAATGTTCTCAGGCTTCACTTTTCTGTTTCATCAACTGTATGTATTAGTGCACAATTTTCAGTTTGTTTGTTCATTGTAATTGAACTTCATAACAACGAAGCGTTTTTTTTTAGGAGATTGATTACACCAAGGAAGCTGCTAATGCAGAACTATTCGCGGATAACTTCAGAAACATGGACTATGTTAAAGTTCCATCAATATTCTGGGAATACACCACACCACAGGTTTATCTTTTAGTTCTCATGCAAATAGTGCCAGTAACTTGATTTTTTGTTTAATGCCCTTGTTTGAGTAGGTTTTACTTTTGGTGGCAGGTTCTCACTATGGAGTATGTCCCAGGGATCAAAATAAACAGAATACAAGCATTAGATCAGTTAGGAGTTGATCGTCAAAGGTAATCACAAATGTAACTTTCCACAATTAGTCTTGATTGAATCATGTGCAACTTGTACCGTAAATCCTTCTCTTCGAGATTTCTGATATGTGAGTTCTTACTAGGGCTTATTGAGTTACTTTGGTGATATGCTTTCCAGGTTGAGCCGGTATGCTGTTGAGTCTTACTTGGAACAGATTCTGTCTCATGGTTTCTTCCATGCTGATCCGGTGAGTTGTCATATGACATTTATTTCATTTACAAACTTTGACTATTTAGGTTTTCCAGCAGGACATAATGGTGGACTTCAAATGCCCAATTCAGTGCCAATCTTCCATGTTAATGTTTGGGAAGGTTAATAAATGAGCTTACATGCCTACCACACCTGTAGGCTTTCTTTGCTGAGAGGCTCGAGAAAAACCACGGAACATATATTTATGACCCATTCCTCGTTAAGCTTACAGCTATCTTCTTAACGCCAGGTCTATGTCCCACAAACTACCATGATTGCAACTACGAAAACAAGAAGAGATTTTGTTTTGCATTCTTGTAAATGCTTACTGGTCGAGGATAACAATCCCATGTTCTCACAAAGTTGTTACAAAAAAGCATCAGAAGCGTTAAGATTATCTCATTTAATGTTAGGGATTTAATACGCCAGCATGCATTATTGTGAAATTTGTTTAAAGGTTTAACCCTCCTTGCCAACAATTTTAATTTCCTGGAAGATGCATTGCTTTGGTACACTCTAAGTAGCATGCAAATTGATACTGGATCCAGATATGAATATGGCATTGATGATATGACGTGGACATACTAATACAGCAATCCTGGAAAGGTAGAACATGGATAAGGCATGGACCTGACGGTACATATATTTGCTATGGTATCTTCTACCTAAAACCTACATCTTCGTAGAAATAATGATATGAGTTATAGGAAGCCTTCGTCATACATTAGGTGGAGGCAGCAATAATCAAGAGTTAAGTTTACTAAGGAGTTCAACGTTATTTAGGGTTTTATTGTTTGTTTCCCTTTTCAGAAGAAATTCTGTACTTACTGTAAACAGAGAGTTAGAAAACTTTTGTGAGACGAAGGAAGAGAGGCAACGTAGAGGAAAGAGAGGGGAGATACCGCACGAAGTAAAGTTGTGGGTAATCGGCGAAACCAACAAGGGAAAATGTGGGATTGATGGTGCGAATGTTTTTAGGGATGTTCTATAATGTATTTTTTATGCCATAAAAACTGGGATGGGTTATATTATAGTGCTTTTATAATGTTATTAAAAGACAAAACAAATGCTATTTATAGTTAATGTCACTCCTCATGCACCATTTACAGCATTTTACTAGCAAATGCAATTGTAAAGTCACTTTTCATAATATTATTAAAAGTTTGCTATAACTAAATGCTATTAATTTCCTGTTGTAGTGTTAAAAAGTAAAAAAAAATATAAGCAAAAGCCCCAAAACATTCACCCGAGACTGTCTAAACATGTATGTCTAACAACAAAAATAACAATAACTCTTAACACTTACATATTAGATTTCATGCGTAATGATTTATTAGGTATTGGTGATGTAATATCAAAATTATAGCATAGTTATCACTGCCTTCCGCAAAATTCTTTTCCTCTCGTACTACACAAATTGCACAAGTGGATTTGAAATTCATGAGTTTGTTTGCATGCTTATTGTTATTGAAGAATTAATCAGAAGCTTAATTTTCTCTACAGCATCCTGGCAATATAGCTGTGGACGATGTTAATGGTGGAAGACTGATTTTTTATGATTTCGGAATGATGGGAAGGTTCTTTTTCTAAACTCTGGTGCCTCTCAACAATAAGTGTCTGTGCACTATTCTGTTAATTCTGCCAAATGAACACTTTTTATGTTTTCAGTATCAGTCCCAACATCAGAGAGGGTCTGCTGGATGTATTCTATGGTGTTTATGAGAAGGATCCAGATAAGGTAATTTCTTCCTTGAATGCAGTAACCTACTGTTGTGTGAATATTAATCCAAGGTGGTTGTTGCATTATGTCAATAGCCTCTTCTTTTCTGTTTATTTACCATTGGAAGCTAAATCTTTTGTGCAGGTTCTTCAAGCAATGATTCAGATGGGTGTTCTTGTGCCTACAGGGGATATGACAGCTGTCAGACGAACAGCACTGTTCTTCCTTAATAGGTACTTCTTTGTTATGTTCCCTTCTTGTTTCCCACTTCTAAATTTTTCTTCATGGCATTCCCCACACTTTGGGTTTCAAGGCTGTGATACAATGCACAAAAAGGATCCTCTCCCTAACTCCTCTTGTTTACCTTCATACTGTGAAGATCTAGGTAACAAGGGTAATCTTTGAAGGTGTTATACAAATAGGGGTCATCTAGATTTTGAGTGTGGAAGTTAGGTTGTGGTATCGGTCTATCTTTAACTGACAATGGTTCATTTTCGGAGTCTTGATATTCTTATTTGAATGTGTAGCTAACTTAATTGGAAATGTTGACCTTTGGGTAATTTTCTTTGGAGGAAGGAAAAGAACTGAAGAAAGTGTTTATAGATGTTCTTAACGTTTGCAGCTTTGAAGAGCGTCTAGCAGCACAACGGAAAGAGAGAGAGGCGGCAAAAGCAGAACTTGGATTTAAAAAGCCGCTGACCAAGGAGGAAAGAATAGAGAAAAAGAAGCAACGCTTAGCTGCAATAGGTAATTTGCTTGTACCTTTTAGTTAGTTGATAAGGTTGTCAACTTCTAAATGACTGGGTTCACTACATTGAAATAACCATCTTTTTCATCGATTCAACACACTTTCCAGCTCGGCTTATTATGTTAAGGATCATTTCTTGGAGCCCCATGGCTTTGTACAGTTCAGAATATTATTTTTATGATCATCATTTGTCTATGTAGCATCAAGCATTTCAAAATGTGGATATTTGTCTATGATCATCTTTTGTCTACGTAGCCACAACTCATCTTTTGCTTGTTTCCAATTTTCGGTTATTTAGATGGATCATTATGCAACACTATATCATTTATGTTCTTTTTAGGCTTTGGTCTCTCCTCCTTTTAAGGGGATTCCATTGTTCTTGATTTCTAGAAACCTTTAAATTCTTGTGATTCTGTGGAATATATGTTTCTATCAGGCACTGAGTATGATGGTAGTAAGACTTTTTCTTGTCTTCATACCATGAAGCCAAAATTAATTTCAGCGTTTCCACCTCTATAAGTTTGATGTGTACTTGATTGAAGTCATACCTTCCAAAAATTAACTTGATTGGGTGTTTCTTTTGCACTCACTGCCCTCACTTTTAGCTTTCAAGTCTGTGATTATGATGTCCCTTGCCTTTTCCAATGATGAGATGTATGCTACTAGTTGAATTGTCAAAAGTATAAACAACTGGGTTATGTGAGGACGAGTGAAGAAAGGAAAGAGACGATGGAGTAAAGGGAAATATCACAGAATAGGGTTAGGGATTAATGATAAGTCCCTTCACTGAGACAATGTATTTATGCTAGTGCCATATTAGAAAACAACCCTCAGCATAGTGTGAATAGCACACTTACAAACTAGTGCTACTCACGGATGTTTCGTTCTCTGAACAGGAGAAGATTTATTAGCGATTGCTGGAGATCAACCATTCAGATTTCCTGCCACGTTTACTTTTGTTGTGAGAGCATTTTCAGGTATTCCTTGAGAAATCTACGTTAGTCATTGCTTTGTGTCGTATTTTTAGCAGTGACCAGAATAGTAAGATGTCGTCCTTGCAGTATTGGATGGCATTGGGAAAGGCCTTGACCCTCGATTTGATATTACGGAGATTGCTAAGCCGTGAGTCTATTTTAAGCTGCCATAATCATTTCAAAACATATCATTTGAACTATTGAACATAGGGAATAGCTGTCACTTTGTGCTGATGTGTTTTGCATGTCATATGTCTAGTTATGCTCTAGAACTATTAAGGTTTCGCGAAGCTGGTGTTGAAGTTATCTTAAAGGCAAGCTTATTGAACTATTCCCTTTTCTGGATTTTGTACAACACAATCATAAGATTACCTGTTCATGGTCGAGTTTATGAATGGTGCAGGACTTCAGGAAGAGATGGGATCGCCAATCCCGTGCTTTTTACAATTTATTCAGACAGGCTGACAGAGTTGAAAAGCTTGCCGTAATTATCCAGCGATTGGTAATCAGGCTTTCTTTCAACCCTTGTTTTCAATAGTCGTGATTCTCATCAATGTTTGTCCACTTAAATTGGTGTCCCATAATGGATTGAATTCTACAGGAGCAAGGTGATTTGAAGCTCAGAGTACGAGCTTTGGAGTCTGAGAGGGCCTTCCAACGTGTTGCAGCTGTTCAAAAGACAATAGGAAGTGTGAGTTTAGCTGGTTTATAATTTTACCTATTTCTATATGTCCCCTTATTTCTTAGGCACTGTTTCAAGAAGTTAAGATTCCTGACCAATTATCATTTTTTCATCAAATATGAAGCTAAAGAACTAGTATCCGCTACCATGACAGCCATTATGTTTTTATTATCGAACTAAAATTGAAATAATGAAGATGGCATCGCTTCTCTCTTTTTCAGTTGTACTGTCTCTGTCTTGCTCTCTCGATATTGAACAGCATGTCGAGATAGATGAATGAATGTGTGATTTCCTGTTTTTCAGTTGGGCTGTTCTCTCTCTCTCTCTCTCTCTCTCTCTATCTCTCTCTTTCTGTCTCTGTCTCTGTCTCCGTCTCCCTCTCTCCTTCCTCCTAGGCAAGGTTACACCGTTAGACTTGCAGCAGTTCTATTTTGCACCTCAGCCAAGGTCCAATCACTTAAGTGATGAACATACACTACCTGATGCTGCTGCTTCAAAGTTTACCTTGTGGGCATTTTCTTGAAAGTTACTTGGTTGCATTCTTGATCATGTCATCTTTGCATGCATACATGTCTTTACATCTGTAAGCTTCATGTGTGTATTCAGCTGTGTTGCTTCGTATTCGGTCACAATTGTGACTTTTCACAGAGGTATATGTTTTGAATATCTAGTTCTATTTCACTTGATAATTTTGTAAGGTCTTTGTAGTTGGGTAATTGTTAGAAATGATGGGTTTAGGCGTAATGGCTGGAGAATCCATTATGATTTGGTTGCTTTGAAATGATTATGTTTATGAATAAAAAGTTAGGAAACCTCCCATTTAATCTTCTCTTGATCTAATCGACAGGCAGTAGCTGCTGGAACCCTAATAAACCTTGGAACAATTTTGTATCTCAATGCAATCCGGGTAAGCATCTTATTTGGGTCTGCATCTGAAACGCCTGTTGTCACCTTGCCTTAAATTTTAGCAACTGATTAGCTCAAATGGCCTTCTTTATAGGTTCCTTCTATGACTGCGTATACAGCCTGTGCTTTTTTTGGCTTCCAAGTACTTTTTGGCATTCTCAAGGTTAAGAAGTTAGATCAACAGGAGAAGTTGATAACTGGAACTGCTTAAATTAATTGTGAGTACACTTGCTCCTGTTTTCTTTATCGTCTATTATGTAGCTTCTTTTGTTAGCTTTTAGACCTCTGTAAGTAGAAAATATTCTCACAAGTTTTTCATTGGCGCCAATGGTAAACTAATTGAACACCGTGGACAGTTATGTGGAAATTTTATACTGTATGGGTTGGAAGGGTCCAATTTAACACCAGATGACTCTAAATTTACTGTAGGGCTCTTGTTATGATCTTTGATGCCTCCGAATCTTGAAGGCTGTGCTTTTAATGTTAAATTTAGTTTCCCTGCTGAGATTGTATCCATGCATGAGTGAGCTTTGACATTGTTACCCAGGTGCCAATTTGACAATGAAGTCTGTCCAAATATATGGTGTAAAGGATGTTGGATTAGTTGATTAAAACTACCTAGGCATCTATCATCCATCTACACTATACACTAAGCAAGTGTAAGACACACAACACTCATTTTTTTGAAAATAAAATGACACAAAATCCACATCACAGTATTCCCTCTCTGTTTTTTTTCTTTAAAACAAAAAAAAATTTCAGACTTCTCCTCACGTTTGAAGTTTCTCTCTTAGTATAATTCCCACATTTAATGTTAAATCATTGTTCAATAAGGAGATCCCGTGCTTGTGATATAATATTTGGGAGTAGTCTGCTATCAGCAGTAGGTGTATTCAATAATGGAGCTATCCATCAGTATTTTTCTCCATCTCCTTCAATCACAACTTCGAGGTCTACAAGACTTCAACATCTGTCAACAACCAAGAGTAGGGACTAGTATCCTCTGGAGCAAATGAAATGTGAATGCCTTGGGATACAACCAACAACCTATCAACGTGCTCACAGGTGTAATATGGAGTCTTGTCCACTGTTGCATGGCAAAATACATTTTCTGGGTTATTGTTTACCTGAGTGTCAAATTGTCCTTACAGGTGCTTCATATGTTTAAAATTGTCCATGTGACTTGGCCCTTGGGTGATTGCAAGTTACTAATCATTTTGTCAGAATGGTTTGATTTACTGAAGTTTGCGAATACTTTGTCAATTACAAGATATCAACTATGTCTGCACACTTTTACCATGTTGTTCCACCAACTTTCTTGTGCTGTGAAACTTGTTGACAATATATAATATTCCACACTTCGCAGATATGCAATAGTCTTTTGCTTCGGGTATGTAGCAATTGCAGATATAGAGGAGAGACCAGCTCGTTTACACACGAGCGGAAGAAATCTGGAGGCAAAGTTTTCCAGACACGATGCATGCCGACACTTCCAATTCCCTAAATGTGATGCAGATATAAATTAAGGCTGTATATCCGGTCTGCAGTGCTGTATAGTGTAATATTATCCTTATTCGGTAATCTGGATATGCGTATAGGGTAGACAAAATGATCTTTTCAACCCTATGACCTCCACACGGGGATACTTGCAATATGGGTTGATGTCTTCTTGGTGTAATTTTTTCTAGCTGAGCTGGTCATTTTGGCTGTTTAAGTCATTTGTAGATTAATCATTGTAAATCCCCTATATCATACTGTATTTATGTGGCTTCCAGCCTGCTTTGAGGTGGTTGGATGCTTGTAAACTGTACAATAGATTTCGCGGGAAAATGTCATACATTAACCCCTGGAAACGTTTGGAGGAAACAATTATTTGTTGTCCCTGCATCTCACACTTCGTCTTTATCCCTCTTGTAATTGTGTTCATGCCAAACTAAACTTCTGTATTTATCTACATATATACATTTTACACACACACTCTCTCTCTCCGTCTATACATTTCAACCCTCTTGTAATTGTGTGTGTGTGTGTATACATTTATATATTTATTATAGCATCAACTTGTGCTCTCTGCTTTTTTTTTTCTTCAAAAGGGTTGGCTCTCGGTCTTTAAAATTTTTTTTACTTGTATGGACTTATTTAGATTTTCGGGTTACCAGAGAAGAGGGACAATCTCCCTCTGTCTCTGTCTCTGTCTTTGTCTCTGTCTCTGTCTATATATATAGGTATAGGTATATTTATATATAATTTTGTAGTGATAGAGGTGGTTACACTATGGTGGTGTGTATAGGAATTCTGTCTGTTTTTCTTTCTTGAAGCAAAAGAATGGAGTCCCACTTATCCTGCCTTGCTTACACAGAGAACTATACAGCCTATACTGAAGCAGGTGAGCTGTATCCTGGATGTGCATGACCAATACAAATCCTGAATATCCAGAAACCAAAACTTCTTTCACTCTGGTACGCACATCTGCTGAGGATCGATTTTCATTCCACTTTCACTTTCATATCAGGATCGCCGAATCTTTGCGTTTGGCTTATATTTATATAGACAACTCATACGAATAGGACGCTCGACTCTCTAAAACGCATATAATTTAGAGACTCAGAATATGAATGAGAATCTTATTGAAAGATTTTTTGCATTTCATGAGATTTAGAAAAAAGGACCTTATTGGCCACTGCTTGCTAAAGACAGAACTCATCGCCAATTAAAGGGTCCTCGCGTTGGGCTTAATTGAAAAGGTAGGTGTTCAGGGGTAGAGTGGGTAAGCCTTTTATAATTTTAGTTTATTAAGAAAAATTGTTTCATTTGTCATATTAAGATTACAAACACTTTTTAAATAAAGCGAATTCAACATGAGGGACGCTTATGTAATCTTTTCAATAGGCATGAACAAAATACAAGTTCCTTTTGTACTCCAACGGTCCTCTTAACGTGACGGAGTTATTAGTAAATGCATATATAATATCCTAAGATATGCGTACTTATTAAATTAATCATGATAAAATCTCTTATCAAAAAAAAAAAATCATGATAAAATCAATAATACCATATCTCTATAGTAATGTATATTCCATAAGTTGTCAAATTATATATTTAATTCGAATCATATCTGATCGCACAAACAAAATTTAATTGGGAAAATAAAAACTCACAATGGTAAGGGATCAAACCTTTCCTTATTTGTATCATAATAAGAATAAATTTAGGTACACAATTATTTACGTACATATTTAAATATAGATGTGTTTGAAATCGTTCGATTCGATGCACATAAAATTTTAAATATGTTGAACGGTTTTAAACATATTTATATCTGCATATGGGCTGTTGTGCTTCTAACATTTTTATCATAATAATCACATATCATGCCAGTGGTGGTATAATAGGGCAATTTTTCTCCTACAGGAAACGACAGTTAACGCCGTTAAAAACACAAAAGAAAGGCTGTTAACTGTTATGAAGCATGTGTGAGTTCTCTGGGACTCCGTCAGGGAGGAGAGAGAGTGTGAGAGAACTCAGTCAGGGAGGAGAGAGAGTGCGAGGTAAATGCTTTACAGACTATAGTAGCCTCCACCAATCACAGCCCTCCATGTTAGGAACTCTCTATGTGTCTAACAAACACAAACAAATTAGGAGAATTTCCTCTTGAATAGATAAACTGGCTATATATATATATATATATATATATATAGTCTTAGAGAAATAAAGATAATGAGTAAAAACTGCATTACACGTTTTACATGCCTATTAACGTGGCAAGTGACTAGAAAACAAATAACTTGTCCCTAAAAATAGGGATTATTCAAACCACTTAACAACTAACCAAATCTGATCCTAAAGACTCGATCAACACAACTAAAGATCCTAGAGATTCGATCAACACAACTAAAGATCTCTAGACTTCAACACTCCACCGCATTTCTAACCGCCGATTTTAACTGGTTGACCTCCTCCCTCACTTCTCTCTCTCCTCTCTCTGAACTCATTTACAGTTCATATAAAACCATCTCTCTCCCTCTCCCTCTCCCCCCTAACCCATATGGGAATATATAAAAACACTAATTTCAGTATCTTTCATTCTTTTCCCGCCGATTTCCCGCCACGAGATGAATGTCGCACCTACTCTTCTGCACTCACTTTCTCTCGTCCTGTTATTTCTACTTGTTTCTTCTTCCTCGGACGAAGTCCGATCACTTCTAGAGTTCAAAAAAGGGATCAAATCAGATCCACAGGGAAAAGTGCTAAACTCATGGAATCACTCGTTTACAGTGCAGTCCTTCGCCGGCGTCGTTTGCAACGACGCAGGGAACGTCACCGCCATTGTGCTTGACGGACTCGGCTTAGTCGGAGACCTGAAATTCGCCACATTAATCGGTCTACAAATGCTTAAAAACCTAAGCCTCTCGGGAAATTCCTTCACTGGACGTCTCGTTCCTGCAATAGGGTCGATAACTTCTCTGCAGCATTTGGATCTCTCTGGAAATCAATTTTACGGGCCCATCCCGGCTCGGGTCAACGATCTGTGGAGGCTGGATTATCTGGACTTGTCGTCAAATAATTTTACTGGTCAGGCTTTCTTATGGAAAGAAATAGCTAAATGACATTGTAGTAAAGTAAACAAAATCAAAAACCCATTTTAAGTTTTATGCGGAAGTAAGCTTTATTAAATCCTTGCCATTAGGGTAATCAGTAATGTAAACTTTTGTCTTTGTTTCGTAAACATTGGAATTAAGAAGAGACAAGAGTTAAGCCTCCTAGCAATAATTCAAGAGGAGAGTAAAAGACCCGTAATGATAATTGTATTAGGAGTCTTCAACATTTATAATATTTGTATTTACCAAAAAAGAAGCTAATTTTTGCTCATTTCACTATTCTGTTCATTAACATGCGAGGGTGCTTTTATTCTGTTTAACGAAAACTCATGGCAATGCACACTTTCCACTCTTCTTCATGGAGCATGTATTTTGTTGACGACTTATATATCCAAAGTGTCTAACAGCTCACATTTACATGTACAGGTCCAATCCACTTAATCAACTCCACAACTTTGAGTATTTTGAATCTCTCGTCAAATGCGCTTTCCGGTTCTTTGCCTTCTACTGTGGGAAGATGTCTCATTGTGGATTTGAGTAGAAATATGCTCTCCGGTGATGTGTCCGCTATGCAGAGTTGGGAAGCTAATGTGGAGTTCCTCGACTTGAGTTCAAATAAGTTCTCAGGAAGCATTCCTGATCTCACATCTAAGTTCCAAAGTTTGACCACTCTCAATATGAAAAACAATTCTTTAGCGGGTACCTTGCTTCTTGGAAGCTACCCTAGGCTGTCCACAGTTGATCTAAGCTTGAATCAATTCCGTGGGCTCATTCCACCTAGTTTCTTCACCTCAATGACCTTGAAATACCTGAACCTTTCAGGAAATCATTTCACAGGGTCCATTCCCCTTCAAGGCTTGCAAACAAGTGAATTGTTAGTCCCTCCTTATCCACAAATGGAATCCCTTGATCTTTCTGATAATTCCTTAACAGGTACCTTGAATTCGGCAATAGGTGAATTAGGTCGGCTTAAGTTGCTAAATCTTGCAGAGAACGGCTTATCAGGACATATACCCTATGAACTAAGCAAGCTTAGCTTTATGGAATACCTAGATTTATCCAGGAATAATTTCAAGTATAAAATACCAGATAAGCTTCCATGGAGTCTAAAGGTCTTTAATGTGTCTTATAATGATCTCTCAGGCCCTGTTCCAGAAAACCTAATAAATTTCCCTGTTACGTCATTTCATCCTGGTAATCCTTTACTGATCTTCCCAAATGGCTTTCCATTTCATGGTGGTAATCCTGTTCAAGTTTCTGACGGACGGGATCATCCCAATTCAAAGTTCAGTATTAGAGTAGCAATCATTGTTGCCTCAGTTGGGGCTGCTGTGATGATTGCTTTTGTTCTGTTTGCTTATCGTCGAGCCCACTTTCACAATTCCCGGGTAAAAAGTGGATTAAGTGGCGAAACTGCTGGTGGTGATGTTAAATCAGGAAGGTTTTCCAGACCATCTTTCTTAAGCTTCCAAACAACTACTGCCCCCCCACCAACTTCTTCTGGTTTCGCAAACGATCACTTACTTCATTCAAATTCAAGGTCACTTTCAATACAGATGGAATTTGATACGGAGATTGTTGAGTATGTTCCAGATAATTGTCCAGTGGTATCTGAAAGGAAGTCCTCTTCTGATTCTCCAGTATCTTCTTCACCGCGTTTCATGGATGCCCCCCCACCAACTTCTTCTGGTTTCGCAAACGATCACTTACTTCATTCAAATTCAAGGTCACTTTCAATACAGATGGAATTTGATACGGAGATTGTTGAGCATGTTCCAGATAATTGTCCAGTGGTATCTGAAAGGAAGTCCTCTTCTGATTCTCCAGTATCTTCTTCACCGCGTTTCATGGATGCCCCCCCACCAACTTCTTCTGGTTTTGCAAACGATCACTTACTTCATTCAAATTCAAGGTCACTTTCAATACAGATGGAATTTGATACGGAGATTGTTGAGCATGTTCCAGATAATTGTCCAGTGGTATCTGAAAGGAAGTCCTCTTCTGATTCTCCAGTATCTTCTTCACCGCGTTTCATTGATGCAATTGAACAGCCTGTGACCCTATACGTGAATTCTCCAGATCTATTGTCTGGAGAACTGTTTTTTGTGGATGTTTCGTTGGAGTTCACAGCTAAGGAGTTGTCAAGGGCTCCAGCAGAAGTTTTGGGTCTAAGTAGTCTCGGCACTTTGTACAGAGCCTTTTTAGATAGTGGACATGTGTTGGCCGTGAAGTTGCTAAGGGTGGGATTGTTGAATAAAAAGGAATTCACCAAGGAAGTCAAAAAAATTGGATCAATGAGACATCCCACTGTTGTTCCTTTGCGAGCTTTTTATTGGGGGCCAAGAGAACAAGAGACGGTTATTTTAGCAGACTATGTCCGGGGATATAACTTGGCTTTGCATCTCTATGGTAAGCGTTTTAACCGATAGGTGGTTTCCCTTCTTTCCATGCTTTTTTTCCCGCTATATATTTACTGCAGTATCTTTTGTGAAATAATTTAGGAAATTTTCTTGCTTATGGTGTTACTTGGAAAATATAGTATCTCACCATTCTTGCTGTAGTATGCTCACTGAAAGAATTCCGGAACTTCTGTCTTTATATTTCTACTTCTTTATTGGTACTGGATGAGGTGAAAAATATAAGATTTTGAAGTTGAGAAAGGAACTACTTAGATCTTAAATTGCCAGACCAGCTCAGGTAAGTATCGTATATACATGGACATGAAATTGTTAAGTTTGCATCAAATGACAGTCCTTATCCTGCTGACCTAGCATTAGCTTTAGCCATTGCAGAAGATGCATTCACCTGATGTAAGATCCAAATAGGGTCATCGAAAGCATAAATCCACCTTAGTAGTTAGGAAAGACTCTGAATATCATTTGTGTGGATCTAGTGCAAGAGCGCAACATTTAATGCCGTTTCAAGAACAGGAGTTCTTGTTGTTCGAGTTATATTGCCAAACTTCCCTACTTTTGAATGACCAAAGTTCACTTTAGAATGTGTGGTCTGATCACTGTGTCATGCTTCCAGCCTCCCACTATGTTGCCTGCACGATTTTCCTTCCCAGTTGTTTGAAGCCGAGAATGCTTTCAATGGACTTATAGGTGCCGTCACTGGGTTCTTTCTTTCTTAAGGGTTCGATATGAATGTGCCTAGTGGTTGTTCTGTTTCCTTATTTTTCCCACACATTAATTACCCTGCAGTAACAGTATGAGAGTTTCTTACGATGACATATTCTACTGATTTTCTATTAACCCACAATTACTCTAACCGTGTTTGAAGAAATGAGCTTTAAAAGCAATTTGTTTCGGGTATTCATCAGGTCATACGCTCATATCTAACGCAGGGACAACATCTCGGACGTACTCCAGGCTATCCTTCAGCCAAAGGTTGAAAGTTGCTGTTGACATTGCTCAATCTCTATCATACCTTCACGACAGAGGCCTACCTCATGGAAACCTGAAGCCTACAAATATAATCCTGGTGGGCACTGATCTCAATGCCGTCCTTACGGACTATGGTCTCCACATTCTGATGACGCCATCTGGCATTGCGGATCTAATGTTAAATCTGGGAGCTCTTGGGTACCGTGCTCCTGAACTCGCCACTGTAGCCAAACCAGTCCCATCAATGAAATCTGACGTGTATGCTTTTGGAGTGATTCTGATGGAACTGTTGACTAGAAGAAGTGTCGGCGACATCATCTTTGGTCAATCGGGAGCTGTTGATGATCTTACCGATTGGGTCCGCCTGTGTAATCAAGAAGGTAGAGGAATGGATTGCATTGACAGAGACATTGCTTCGGGGGAGGAGGAACAAACTAGAGGAGTGGACGAATTGCTCGCGATATCGCTGAGGTGTATTCTCCCTGTAAATGAAAGGCCTTACATCAGACAAATATTGGAGGATCTCTGCTCTATACATGTTTGAAACTCTACATGGAGTCTTGGAATTATTTTTTTGGTTCCTTGGCTTCTTTCTCTATTTATTTTTCCCCCCATTTTGATTCGTTTCCATTTCTTTCCCCTTCAATGGGTCATAATAGCCTTTTATGTGGGCTAATCGTCGCATTCTTTCTCAATTTTTTCTCTTCTTTCTCTATTTATTTTTCCCCCCATTTTGATTCGTTTCCATTTCTTTCCCCTTCAATTGGTCATAATAGCCTTTTATGTGGGCTAATTGTTGCATTCTTTCTCAATTTTTTCTGTAAAGGGACGATCGATAGGTTGGTTGACAGTATTTCAGTTTGATTCAAAGTACAAAGATGAGATTCATTTTTCTTGTTTTTTCTCATAAGATTTGAGCACTGCAGAAACCATACAAATTGTTATACTTTAGCTGATATTTGATGAGAAAAATGGTTCCTTGTAATTTAGTTGGGCTAGTTGGCTGTGGATTAGCACTCTTGGGTGGTTTTAAGGGGAGACAATGCTACAGAATTGGAAATTGGACATAGAATTTTTTTTCGAATTTAAGATCAATAGTCATGATGCACTTGGATTAATAAAACCACAAATACAAGTGAATCATGATTATTGATTTTGAATTCGAAATTTTTCTTTTGTCGAATTTCTAGAATCATAAATAAATTACTGAATAAATATATTAGACTAAATTAAGTTTTACAAGTACTTGGCCGAATAGGCCCACAATATGCTTATATTGGTTGGTGGTAATTATTGAATTATTGTCTATTTATTTTTTATTTGAATTTTTTATAATTTTTTGTTTTGTTTCAATTTTTTATGATTGTTTGTTCGTCTCAACAAGAGATTTTAGAAAAGTATAAAATTATGTCCCAAAACTAAAAAAATTCAGAAAAGATAATAATAAGCCCAAAACAACGTTAGTGTTAATTTATTTTTTGTCTCTAATGAATTTTTTTTAGCTTTTGAATATAATTTTATATTTTTTAGATTTCTTTTGTTTAAATGAACAACAATTAAAAAATTATAAAAAATAAAAACTACAATTTTTCTAAATAAAAAAATTAATTTAAACAAGTTCAACCAAATAGAACTATATGAAGTTAAGTAGGATATATAGAGGGTTGATGTTACTGTTAAATTAGAGGTCCTAGACTTGAACTGTAAAAAGTATAAATTATGAGAGTAATTTGTAATACGTATCCACCTGCAGGGTTTTCTATGTAATTATTCAAAATCTATATCCAATTCTTTCTTAAACCGCTAAGCCCTGAGTGCCATTTGAAAGCTCAACATCCATGCGAGATCAGAATCAAATCAGAGCCAGCACAACGTCTTTGAATTGAACTGGTCCGCCTCTCTCTCTCTTTACGCGCGACTCCCAACTCTTCAGTGCGACCATTTCTCTCCCTCGCCGTCCCACCTCTCCGTCGCCGGCACTCCCCTCACTCTCCGGCACCCTACTTCGGCCGGCTTCAGACGAGATCAGGTATGTTGGCTTTCTTCAAAATTAGGGCTTTTTGTGTATTATGGCTTTGTTGGGTTTCTGTTTTAAATTGCAAAGAAATAGAAGTAAGTCCTCTATTGTAACAGGCAGTGCCGGAGAGTGAGGGGAGTGACGGCGACGGAGAGAAATGCGTGAGTGAGAGAGAGAGAGAGAGAGAGAGAGAGAGAGAGAGAGAGAGAGAGAGTATACGATTGAAATTGAAAATCAGAAGGTTTTTGGATTGTTATAACCTGGTTTTGTCTTGACCCGAAACCCGTAACCCTTCTAATTTACCCTGTTTTAATCCGACGGCTGGAAAAAGAAGTCCGCACATAACAAAAAAGGAGATTAACCACATTTTTTGTTAGAAGCTGATTGCAGGATTTTAGCAAAATGACAATACAAGTTTTTGAGATCTTTTACATTTGGGATTTGTTTTGGCACGAAATGTTTTTTCCATGAAAAGCATTGACATTTCCTTCTCAAGTTGGGTCATGGTTGAATTTTTTGAGTCATTAATAGGGTGAGTCCAGTTAAATGTTAGCTGATATGCACTTGTTAGTTAACAATTAGCTGCAGTTTCTATTAGAAAAATAAGATGCAGGACCGCACCATGGCTCATTTTTTGTTTGGCACTTGCATTTATCCTAACCTACCTATCCAACCTCACGCACTTGTTGTTTAGCTTAACATGACCGCCCTTGCCGTTGTGTGTGCTCTTAATTCCATGTGTTTGCTGCACATTTACCTTCACATCGGGAAAAGCGGCAGGCCACTGTCTTCAGCCTGTCAATTGTTTGGATTCTTATTTGCTACTTTACTGCTTCTAAAGACATAGATGTCTTGAGTAGCACATCATGCGGTAACATGCTTGGAGTAACATACTAATTTGTTTTGTATTACCACCATTTTAAAGATCTGAACTGTTTTGGCTCAGTTCGGGTGTTAGGATTGTTGGGGATTTGTTTGTTCACTTTCCTGGTGAAAGCAGCAAATTGGTCAACCTTTTTTTGAAGGGCTGCCATTTTTCAATGCCAAAACGAAGAGCTAAGAGAACTGTTAAACAATCCGCCTCATCTCCCTCAGGCAACATAAACGGTGCTGGACCAAAGGATTCCAAATTTGATACGAAAGTAGATACATTAAAAGACCAAGAGGGTAAGCATTTATTTCCTTGTTTATTCTGATCTTTTACAGTTTTTCTCCGATAATTCTTGCAATAGTTTTTCCTCATCTCTCATATTTATTCCAATTTTAGATGCTTCCCTAAATTTTTTGTTTCCCTTCCTCATTTTATAGAATGCATCAAAGTACCCCTTCTTTCTTTTAAATCTTAAGTTCCTATCTTTTTACAGTTGACCGTCGAAGTGCTGCAATCAGGGCCATTCGTGATGTGGAGATTGACCATTTGCTGACTGGGTTGCGTCTGCTTCGGTCAAATTTCAATAATGAACAGCTGCAGACTCCTGTACTGCAATTTTTCAAGGAAAACCTTCCAAACTTGTCAGTTGTAAGAAATGGGAAAGATGGACAGTATGAAGTGCAGCGGAAGGATGAAGCTGGTAACTTATCAATGAACCAGGCTGATGAAATAAACATGCATGCTTCTCTTCTACACCAGATGTCGGCAGCTTATCCCGACTGCTCTGTAAATCCATCCTTTGGTGGCTTTGAATTTTCAAGCCAAGCAGGTTGGTAACTTTTTCTAGTGTGTCTTGTATCTGAATTTTGAGCTTCTGTTGGAGCTAATGTGATCCTTTTTATTGATGACGGTGACAGCAAGCCTCTTTGGTGCTGATAATCTCCAGATCAAGGATTATGTATGTTCCCTTCTGATCGATTACTGTTGTGGTAGCCACAGTTGGTACTTTCCCTTATTGATCAATGTTTTCTTCTGAAATTGTTTCTTGCTGACTGATGCTTGAAGTTACATGTAAATGGTTTTCAATCATCACTTGAAGCTAATCATAGAAAACAATCTATTTACTTATTTGATTTTCTTGCGCTGGCAACATATCCTAGGTTTCTTTGAGTAGTCTTTTAAACTATTTTATCAGTTGTTTATGCGAAGTATAAAAGTGATCCAAGAATGGTGTAATTCTTGTAATTTACCTCGTATAGAATTTTTGTTTTGTAGGTTTTGGAGGAGCCATCAGATACTCAAATGCTTGGTTTCCAAGACGGCCTCCAAACTCCCGGGGTTTGTACCTTCTTGAACAATATTGGCTATCTCCATTTTATCTGAGTTTGCTTTTTTGTAAAAAAAAAAAAAAATTGTAAGGAAATTGAACTTGAAAGTTCAAATCCACAGAAATTGGTGGATGTAGAGAGGGGGTCAAACAACCAATTTGACTACACAGCTGTGTTTAAAAATACATATAATCGATTAAACTACTGAAATCTTTTAAGAGGTCCTGCAGTTTCTCCTCGGTCCTTGGAATGCCTTGAGCAACTTTCTTAGTTATGAAATTGTAATGGCAGGTGACTAGTCATAGGATGTCTGTTGGAATGACTCCTAAAACCCTAAGGCTTCCAAAGCATGGTGAGATGCTTTTATCTGTCCATGGCTCACCCCTTGGTGTCTACAAGGAAGACAACATGGAATCCATACGGGGTACGTTTCCATTGAATCCTATATCCTTCAGTTTATTTCAGCATTGATGCTTTTTCTTTTCCCCGGGTGGGAGATCTCCTATATTTTGTAATGCCCAGTGTGAAAAATTACAGTAATTTTCCTCGAATCGAGAATAGTTACTCGCTTATGAACTGATTCCAAACTCTTCATTGCAGAGTCAGAAGAAGGATGAACCACTACCAATTCAACTGAAGTACTGCTAACCCAAGGCTGCTTGATTAGGAATATCCATTTGTATATTAGTCACTGGTACACTCGAAGATTGAGTTGTAATATGACCTATTTGTCCTAGGTGGAATTAGAGAAAGAGAGGAGCAAAAGAAATCAGAAGAGCTGAATCTTTCTGTCAGAGAGAGTCATTTCTTAATGTTCGATTGCTTTTCTGAAAGCTTCTAGATGATTGAAGTAGGAGGAGACATCTTTGCCGAATATCAAGGCATCATTTATGTAGGCAATTGTTATCTTGAGTCCTCTTACATATTTGAAATCATTTTTCTTAGTTCCATTTGCTATGTTAACTTGTTAGGGTAACTTATTGTAGGAGAGGCCAATGTAGTTTCCCTTTTGTTTTTTGTTTCTCCTCTCTGTAAGCCCAGGTTTATTTGCAAAGACGAAAGAGATGATCCCGCAATTGCTCCGACCATTTCAATGGAGTACCATAAAATTAATGACCCGGCAAACCTTCAGTGGACCCTAGAGTTTTTTTTGGTTGTTCGAGTGCCTGTAGGCTCAGGGTGATAACCAACCCTTTGGGGTTAATTTAACTTGCAGTTTAGAAAAACTCCTAGGGCCCGATTGGATGCCGCCTTAATTTTTAGTGTGTTAAATAAAGAGGGTGTGTTAGATAATCAGGTGTGTTAAATAAGATGGGGTGGCCCACATTGATGTGATTTTTAAGGATGGTGTGTTAAATAATATAGTGATTGGATCAAGGGTATGTTAGAGAAGGAGAATGTGTATTAAATTATCAAAAGACATTTTTACCCCTCGCCATGAATTTAATGTATTATTTCAAAAATAATATATGTATGTATGTATACGTATATTATAAGTACATAACTACACACACTTACATATATTTATATTTATATATATATGTAGTCCTCATAATGTATACTTATAATATAATATAAGTATAATATATACATATATACAATATACTTAATACACACACACAAACACAAACACAAACACACATTATATATACTTAAAAAATATATGTAAATATATACTTTAGTTATACACACACACACACACACACACACATATATATATATATATTTATATAATTAAAAAGAATAATATATGTGTGTGTGTGTGTGCGCGCGCGTGTATATATGTACATATATATAATGTGTGTGTGAATATACATTTGTATATACGTATAATATATATGTGTATCAATATACATTTGTATATACGTGTGTGTATATATGTATATATATGTACATATATATAATTTGTATGTGAATATCATTCGTATATATGTTTAATATATATATGTATGTACACACACACATTACACACACACATATACATATACGAATATATATACTCGTATATACATATGTATAATATTCACATATATATATATATATATATATTCGTATAATATATATATTCGTATATATGTACACATATATATATTATATATATGTGTGTACATATATTCCCAAAAATTTATTAATATTATTCTACCCTTGGTTTTTTGGTAATTTTCACAACCCAACACTCCCTCTTATTTAGCCTTAGGGGGGGGAGGTGAGGCAAATTAACCCACCATTTGCTGCCTTAAGTAACACAAGAGTTAGTTAACACATGTGTTTTTTGGGTTGCCAATCACTAGGTTAAGGTGGGCCCAGCTTTATTTAACACAATTCTTAATTAACACACTCCATAACACTTCATCCAATCAGGGCCCTAGATACATATCTACTCAGTTTAATCCCAAAATAGTAAAAAGAAATAGGTCAAAATTGCAACAAGCTATTTGCATGGCCCTATGTAAATGTGCGTGCAAAAGTGTGTATTCCTGTGTGTCCATATAATCTTTTTTGTGTGACAATTCCCAACCACAGGCCTCACATATTCTGCAGAAGCTTTTACGCATTGAACCGAAGTTGAATTGTTTCCACACACTAATAATTGAGCATGAGATTGTCTTGGTTGAATGTTCTTTGTGCGCAAATCTCTCGATATACTGCCATAACCAGAAGAGAAGCTCCATGTTAAAGGTCAACTCGGTCGAATGCAGTCATTCCAAAACAAGATTCAACATCGACTGTTTCCACCATCCTTATCGCTTCGAGCTTTCAAAACAAAGACGAAAAGTAGAGGGTCACAGGCAAAAGCAACCAAAGATGACAGGTTTAAAGCATAGCACGAAAGAAAATGTATAGCAGGGGTAATCACATAGGTGATATTCAGCCATCCGCATATATGGAAACATGACAAAAGATGACACATCCAGCTACCTAAGAACAGAAAACACCACCCCTGAATGATGGAAATTATATGTAAAGCATCGAGTGTCCAGATGAAAAGAGAAAAACTGAAGCAAAGAGAAACACCCCAAATACAAAAAAAAAAACTTAAAAAGATATTAAATCAGTGTGTTTGGTTTTCAAGACTATGTTAATCAGAAACTCTTGAAAGTATAAAATTCAACACTCGGAATGAAGAGTAACCAATAGCCCAAGATTCTCCAAGTTTGCCTTGAATCATATACTACTGATCAAGAAGGCTGAACCAGTGATGTTTTCCGATGACCCATGAAGTTTGCAGAGGAAAGAGTTTTTAAGCGATGCCATATCATATCTTGTTCATGTGCCCTTTTTTTTCAATTGCTCCTTCCATATTTCCAGAATTCTCATCATTCAGTTAACCTTGTAATAATGTTCTCTTCTGAATCCTCTTCTCCGATCGGTATCACTTACCAATTAGAACCAAGGATGGCTCGAAGTTAGAACTAGAGATGTTCTCTGATGACCCATGAAATTTGGGAAGGAGAGTTTCAAGCTACGCCGCTATCACATCTTGCTCATGTGCCGTCATTTTCATAAGGAAACTGCATGGTATCCTAAATCCTCCTTCCATATTTCCAGAATTCTCATCATCCACTTAACCTTCAAGTAAGGTTCTCTTTTGGATCCTCTTAACTGGTCGATATCAATTACCAACTAGAACAGAGGATGGTTCGATGCAAGTAATTTTTGTTTTCTTTCCATACCCCCACTCGATTTTCACACAGAGCTCTCCTATATCTTGCGGGAAAAACTCTGAGCCACTAAAAAGAGAATTACACAGCTCATTCCAAATATATAATCCTTTTGTGTGCAATAAGTACTGCTCAGCCAAAGTATAACAAGTCGTGAATTGCATGGCAACAATTCTATAAACTGTACAGAAAATAGAAGAAAAGCCAAGAGCTCATTAGAAATTGCAGTACTTCTTGTCAGCCTTTCTCTAAGTTCATTCCTCAAACTCAGTATAATTATGATGTATGATGTTTCTAGTTGATTTCTTTATTGCAGTTGGATTTCTTGTTTCATTATAATCCTCTAAAAAAATTGGAAATTTCATACAATTTTCAGTAAGGGATAATCCGGGGGTCATTAAAGTTAGTTACCATACAAGGTTGATACTGATCGGCTGTGAAAGAAGAAGTACTGAAAACTTCCGGTTGAAGGTGGCAAGTTCGAAAAAGAATTGACTTTGGGAGAAGATGATTTAATGGCAGGCTAAAACCCAAAGGAATTCATAAGAGAAGTTACAGGCTATGGTAGAGCCCATTAGTCATGAAGTCATAGCGATAATAGCATTGTACATACAAAATCCCCCCTTAAGATAAGACCCAAATTCAAGCTGTAAGCCCTTTAGTTGAGCGCAAAAATTGAAATCCAAAAAGATACAAACGAAACTGTATTAAGAATTCAAATGGTTTGCACCAAAACAGAAACAGACCATGACAGAGAGCTCATGGAAAAAAGCAAGAAATACATAGGAGATAATAGGAGAGAAAGGTACACGGGAGGCCAGTAATCTGCTGCCGATGAAACACTCCAGTTGTTACTGATAATTTGTTCAAGAAATGTGAAGACTCACATAGAAAAAAAGTCAACCACTTGCATTTATCCATTACATCTTTTAGCCTACTCCACCCATTTTGGTTGCTGTTGAACTCCCAAAGGTTCCCAAAGCATCAAGAAAAAACCTCTTATTAGGGATTATACCATCTCTGTCCATTTGCGCCAGCAGTTTTTGTAAAAGCTCCTTCATGTTGGCTTTAGTGTAGGCCCTATATAAAAGCTTAAAAGTGGAAGAATCTGAGGAAACCCTGGTATTTCGTGTACTCTCAAACAACCTGTCAGCTTCAATATGTAAGCCATTCACGCAGTACACATCAAGCATGGCATTTAGAGTAGACACCTTTGTCTCCTTCCCAGATGCCATCATCTCATCAAATATGTCCCTTGCCTTTGAAACACAACCACAATGCCCATAGGTCGTAATCATGCATTCACATGAAATGAAGCTTGGGGTGTATCCCATATCGACCATTCTTTGGAAAACAAGCTCCGCTTTGTCCCTAAGTCGTGCTTTCCCATAGTTTGTGATCATAGAATTAAAGGTCGGAAGTGTTGGTTTCTCCTTAGAACGCAACAAACTCTTGAAAACTCTGTCATTTATTCTTGTCCTATTAATGAATGATAAACTTTAAGGGAGAAATGTGGAGACTTGAGTGGTAAGGTGTTAGAACACTTATTCTAAAAGCTTTAAATATAAGGCATTGAGGCAACAATGTTTTATAAAGCTATCCAAAACCCTCCCTCTCGTGGGATCCTATCCTGGCTTGGAGATGCAAACATCCAAACATGGCAAAGAAGAACCATGTCACGGAATGAGAGGGGAAGTAAATACGAATAGTGAATAAAATGGACACAGAGAGATTGAACACACTTGAATCCGAGACTTTTCAAAAACCAAAGCTCTAATACCATGTCCGAACACCCATTGTCTTGAAAGATTAAGCTTTTAGCCCATGGGCTCAACAATGTATAATATGTGAAGCTGTCTAGCAAAAGGAAACGATGTTGGTGTTTTGTCTTCATAATAAGTTTTGGGTGGCTTCCTTTACCCTTATAAAATTGATTTTCGAACATCTTTAATTTTTACTACGAATGAGTTTGTTAGCTAATTATTCCAGAAAAGTTTTTTAGTGACCATATATGCTGGTGACTGGTTTCGCTCTTTCCAAACGACTGACCTTCCCCCTGTTTCTATGCAGGATCAAGTTCCCCCTTTCCCATCGGACACTGCTATGTCCATAGTTGAAGAGGAGCTTGGAGCCCCCTTAAATAATATTTTTGAGCGGTTTGATTATGAGCCAATAGCTGCTGCTAGTCTTGGTAATCCTGATTGCATTAAGAAGCTGTTAATAGATGATTTACCCAATTACCCAAGAAGTTTAAGTGCTCATGGTTGAGATTGTTTGAGCTTTTAGGAACTGAAAACCAATTACTGCATTCTCTTCACACAGCTACATTCTCTTCATACAGGTCAGGTCCACCGTGCGAAATTGAAGGGGAAGGAAGTTGTTGTTAAAGTACAAAGGCCTGGTCTCAAAGATCTTTTTGATATTGATCTGAAAAACCTGAGGGTTAGTTTGCAGATCTACTGAAATTGGTGCACCTATGCTTAGTTTTTAGGAGTAGTCTTTGTGTTGCTATCACGTATTTTCTTCTTTTGGCTCCAATGGTGGAATATCATCCTCGGTGTTCTTACATAGGCTAGGCAAACTTAACTGGTATGGTTCATGCTTTCAAATTATTTTCCCAGTAGGTTTAGGATGCCTGAATTGACTGGAAGGGCAAGGCAAGGGAACCAAAAATGGTTTTCCTCATAGTATGTGATATTCAGTGGTTGCTGGGAAGTGTGGATCCAGTCATAACTGTTTTCTTGAAGAAACCAATTTTCCCCGAATAGTCACATAGTTTCTTCTGTTATGGTCGACCTATGAGTTTGGCAGTTGTGCTGTATGTTAATTCTTTGTTGATTTGGTTAATCCAGGTCATAGCAGAATATCTTCAGAAGATTGACCCCAAGTCAGATGGTGCAAAGAGGGATTGGGTTGCTATCTACGATGAGTGTGCAAGTGTATTATATCAGGTATGATCTCCTTTTATGCCTTGTTTTAGCAAGACTTAAGATTACTCAAAGGTGTTTGAGTTAGCTTTTAGGTTTTTGCTGCACCATATTCTTGGGCATCACGTAGAGTATTGAGAAGAAACTATGCTGTTATGGATCATGAGATACTTAATACCATGTACGGGTGAAATGATGGATGGGGTGTAAAGGCCGTCTAGAAGATTTGCCATTATCTCTTCTGTGAGAAGCAAATACAGATTTTCATAAAAATGGCATTCGTAAGAAGATAAAGGTAGCCTCTTATGGAGATGCTTAAAGGAAGTTAGTTGATATCTTTAGTTGTGCAACAAACAGACAGGTATGAACCAAGAAAGTGCATTAAGGTTGAATGAAACATGCATTTTATGGAATAGATATATATACCCTAGATGAAGTGGACATAAGGCAGAAAGTGAATGTGGAAAGACTTCTCGTAATTGAAAAATTGGTACGAGGTTGTCTTTGAGCTAAAAGATCTGGTGAGTCACCAACCAATCTTTCTATCCTTGGGTGACGAAGGATATAGCGGCAGGTTTTCTTGGGGCTGATACGAAGTAAGCATATAGGTGACTCTTAGAATAGAACTGGGTCACCAAAAATGCATTTTTCTAGATATTGAGCTGCCTAAATTTCAAGTGCTAATGGTATCATCACATGGTAAATGCTGAGACTTATTGCACCTAGCAGAAGATTATGGATAAATTAGCCAGGGGCATGCAGCAATTTGTGCTGTAAGAATAAAATATCATTATGTCACTTAACTTTTCTGGTTGATCTAGTTTATAATGTTCTCAGGCTTCACTTTTCTGTTTCATCAACTGTATGTATTAGTGCACAATTTTCAGTTTGTTTGTTCATTGTAATTGAACTTCATAACAACGAAGCGTTTTTTTTTAGGAGATTGATTACACCAAGGAAGCTGCTAATGCAGAACTATTCGCGGATAACTTCAGAAACATGGACTATGTTAAAGTTCCATCAATATTCTGGGAATACACCACACCACAGGTTTATCTTTTAGTTCTCATGCAAATAGTGCCAGTAACTTGATTTTTTGTTTAATGCCCTTGTTTGAGTAGGTTTTACTTTTGGTGGCAGGTTCTCACTATGGAGTATGTCCCAGGGATCAAAATAAACAGAATACAAGCATTAGATCAGTTAGGAGTTGATCGTCAAAGGTAATCACAAATGTAACTTTCCACAATTAGTCTTGATTGAATCATGTGCAACTTGTACCGTAAATCCTTCTCTTCGAGATTTCTGATATGTGAGTTCTTACTAGGGCTTATTGAGTTACTTTGGTGATATGCTTTCCAGGTTGAGCCGGTATGCTGTTGAGTCTTACTTGGAACAGATTCTGTCTCATGGTTTCTTCCATGCTGATCCGGTGAGTTGTCATATGACATTTATTTCATTTACAAACTTTGACTATTTAGGTTTTCCAGCAGGACATAATGGTGGACTTCAAATGCCCAATTCAGTGCCAATCTTCCATGTTAATGTTTGGGAAGGTTAATAAATGAGCTTACATGCCTACCACACCTGTAGGCTTTCTTTGCTGAGAGGCTCGAGAAAAACCACGGAACATATATTTATGACCCATTCCTCGTTAAGCTTACAGCTATCTTCTTAACGCCAGGTATATGTCCCACAAACTACCATGATTGCAACTACGAAAACAAGAAGAGATTTTGTTTTGCATTCTTGTAAATGCTTACTGGTCGAGGATAACAATCCCATGTTCTCACAAAGTTGTTACAAAAAAGCATCAGAAGCGTTAAGATTATCTCATTTAATGTTAGGGATTTAATACGCCAGCATGCATTATTGTGAAATTTGTTTAAAGGTTTAACCCTCCTTGCCAACAATTTTAATTTCCTGGAAGATGCATTGCTTTGGTACACTCTAAGTAGCATGCAAATTGATACTGGATCCAGATATAAATATGGCATTGATGATATGACGTGGACATACTAATACAGCAATCCTGGAAAGGTAGAACATGGATAAGGCATGGACCTGACGGTACATATATTTGCTATGGTATCTTCTACCTAAAACCTACATCTTCGTAGAAATAATGATATGAGTTATAGGAAGCCTTCGTCATACATTAGGTGGAGGCAGCAATAATCAAGAGTTAAGTTTACTAAGGAGTTCAACGTTATTTAGGGTTTTATTGTTTGTTTCCCTTTTCAGAAGAAATTCTGTACTTACTGTAAACAGAGAGTTAGAAAACTTTTGTGAGACGACGGAAGAGAGGCAACGCAGAGGAAAGAGAGGGGAGATACCGCACGAAGTAAAGTTGTGGGTAATCGGCGAAACCAACAAGGGAAAATGTGGGATTGATGGTGCGAATGTTTTTAGGGATGTTCTATAATGTATTTTTTATGCCATAAAAACTGGGATGGGTTATATTATAGTGCTTTTATAATGTTATTAAAAGACAAAACAAATGCTATTTATAGTTAATGTCACTCCTCATGCACCATTTACAGCATTTTACTAGCAAATGCAATTGTAAAGTCACTTTTCATAATATTATTAAAAGTTTGCTATAACTAAATGCTATTAATTTCCTGTTGTAGTGTTAAAAAGTAAAAAAAAATATAAGCAAAAGCCCCAAAATATTCACCCGAGACTGTCTAAACATGTATGTCTAACAACAAAAATAACAATAACTCTTAACACTTACATATTAGATTTCATGCGTAATGATTTATTAGGTATTGGTGATGTAATATCAAAATTATAGCATAGTTATCACTGCCTTCCGCAAAATTCTTTTCCTCTCGTACTACACAAATTGCACAAGTGGATTTGAAATTCATGAGTTTGTTTGCATGCTTATTGTTATTGAAGAATTAATCAGAAGCTTAATTTTCTCTACAGCATCCTGGCAATATAGCTGTGGACGATGTTAATGGTGGAAGACTGATTTTTTATGATTTCGGAATGATGGGAAGGTTCTTTTTCTAAACTCTGGTGCCTCTCAACAATAAGTGTCTGTGCACTATTCTGTTAATTCTGCCAAATGAACACTTTTTATGTTTTCAGTATCAGTCCCAACATCAGAGAGGGTCTGCTGGATGTATTCTATGGTGTTTATGAGAAGGATCCAGATAAGGTAATTTCTTCCTTGAATGCAGTAACCTACTGTTGTGTGAATATTAATCCAAGGTGGTTGTTGCATTATGTCAATAGCCTCTTCTTTTCTGTTTATTTACCATTGGAAGCTAAATCTTTTGTGCAGGTTCTTCAAGCAATGATTCAGATGGGTGTTCTTGTGCCTACAGGGGATATGACAGCTGTCAGACGAACAGCACTGTTCTTCCTTAATAGGTACTTCTTTGTTATGTTCCCTTCTTGTTTCCCACTTCTAAATTTTTCTTCATGGCATTCCCCACACTTTGGGTTTCAAGGCTGTGATACAATGCACAAAAAGGATCCTCTCCCTAACTCCTCTTGTTTACCTTCATACTGTGAAGATCTAGGTAACAAGGGTAATCTTTGAAGGTGTTATACAAATAGGGGTCATCTAGATTTTGAGTGTGGAAGTTAGGTTGTGGTATCGGTCTATCTTTAACTGACAATGGTTCATTTTCGGAGTCTTGATATTCTTATTTGAATGTGTAGCTAACTTAATTGGAAATGTTGACCTTTGGGTAATTTTCTTTGGAGGAAGGAAAAGAACTGAAGAAAGTGTTTATAGATGTTCTTAACGTTTGCAGCTTTGAAGAGCGTCTAGCAGCACAACGGAAAGAGAGAGAGGCGGCAAAAGCAGAACTTGGATTTAAAAAGCCGCTGACCAAGGAGGAAAGAATAGAGAAAAAGAAGCAATGCTTAGCTGCAATAGGTAATTTGCTTGTACCTTTTAGTTAGTTGATAAGGTTGTCAACTTCTAAATGACTGGGTTCACTACATTGAAATAACCATCTTTTTCATCGATTCAACACACTTTCCAGCTTGGCTTATTATGTTAAGGATCATTTCTTGGAGCCCCATGGCTTTGTACAGTTCAGAATATTATTTTTATGATCATCATTTGTCTATGTAGCATCAAGCATTTCAAAATGTGGATATTTGTCTATGATCATCTTTTGTCTACGTAGCCACAACTCATCTTTTGCTTGTTTCCAATTTTCGGTTATTTAGATGGATCATTATGCAACACTATATCATTTATGTTCTTTTTAGGCTTTGGTCTCTCCTCCTTTTAAGGGGATTCCATTGTTCTTGATTTCTAGAAACCTTTAAATTCTTGTGATTCTGTGGAATATATGTTTCTATCAGGCACTGAGTATGATGGTAGTAAGACTTTTTCTTGTCTTCATACCATGAAGCCAAAATTAATTTCAGTGTTTCCACCTCTATAAGTTTGATGTGTACTTGATTGAAGTCATACCTTCCAAAAATTAACTTGATTGGGTGTTTCTTTTGCACTCACTGCCCTCACTTTTAGCTTTCAAGTCTGTGATTATGATGTCCCTTGCCTTTTCCAATGATGAGATGTATGCTACTAGTTGAATTGTCAAAAGTATAAACAACTGGGTTATGTGAGGACGAGTGAAGAAAGGAAGAGACGATGGAGTAAAGGGAAATATCACAGAATAGGGTTAGGGATTAATGATAAGTCCCTTCACTGAGACAATGTATTTATGCTAGTGCCATATTAGAAAACAACCCTCAGCATAGTGTGAATAGCACACTTACAAACTAGTGCTACTCACGGATGTTTCGTTCTCTGAACAGGAGAAGATTTATTAGCGATTGCTGGAGATCAACCATTCAGATTTCCTGCCACGTTTACTTTTGTTGTGAGAGCATTTTCAGGTATTCCTTGAGAAATCTACGTTAGTCATTGCTTTGTGTCGTATTTTTAGCAGTGACCAGAATAGTAAGATGTCGTCCTTGCAGTATTGGATGGCATTGGGAAAGGCCTTGACCCTCGATTTGATATTACGGAGATTGCTAAGCCGTGAGTCTATTTTAAGCTGCCATAATCATTTCAAAACATATCATTTGAACTATTGAACATAGGGAATAGCTGTCACTTTGTGCTGATGTGTTTTGCATGTCATATGTCTAGTTATGCTCTAGAACTATTAAGGTTTCGCGAAGCTGGTGTTGAAGTTATCTTAAAGGCAAGCTTATTGAACTATTCCCTTTTCTGGATTTTGTACAACACAATCATAAGATTACCTGTTCATGGTCGAGTTTATGAATGGTGCAGGACTTCAGGAAGAGATGGGATCGCCAATCCCGTGCTTTTTACAATTTATTCAGACAGGCTGACAGAGTTGAAAAGCTTGCCGTAATTATCCAGCGATTGGTAATCAGGCTTTCTTTCAACCCTTGTTTTCAATAGTCGTGATTCTCATCAATGTTTGTCCACTTAAATTGGTGTCCCATAATGGATTGAATTCTACAGGAGCAAGGTGATTTGAAGCTCAGAGTACGAGCTTTGGAGTCTGAGAGGGCCTTCCAACGTGTTGCAGCTGTTCAAAAGACAATAGGAAGTGTGAGTTTAGCTGGTTTATAATTTTACCTATTTCTATATGTCCCCTTATTTCTTAGGCACTGTTTCAAGAAGTTAAGATTCCTGACCAATTATCATTTTTTCATCAAATATGAAGCTAAAGAACTAGTATCCGCTACCATGACAGCCATTATGTTTTTATTATCGAACTAAAATTGAAATAATGAAGATGGCATCGCTTCTCTCTTTTTCAGTTGTACTGTCTCTGTCTTGCTCTCTCGATGTTGAACAGCGTGTCGAGATAGATGAATGAATGTGTGATTTCCTGTTTTTCAGTTGGGCTGTTCTCTCTCTCTCTCTTTCTGTCTCTGTCTCTGTCTCCGTCTGCCTCTCTCCTTCCTCCTAGGCAAGGTTACACCGTTAGACTTGCAGCAGTTCTATTTTGCACCTCAGCCAAGGTCCAATCACTTAAGTGATGAACATACACTACCTGATGCTGCTGCTTCAAAGTTTACCTTGTGGGCATTTTCTTGAAAGTTACTTGGTTGCATTCTTGATCATGCCATCTTTGCATGCATACATGTCTTTACATCTGTAAGCTTCATGTGTGTATTCAGCTGTGTTGCTTCGTATTCGGTCACAATTGTGACTTTTCACAGAGGTATGTGTTTTGAATATCTAGTTCTATTTCACTTGATAATTTTGTAAGGTCTTTGTAGTTGGGTAATTGTTAGAAATGATGGGTTTAGGCGTAATGGCTGGAGAATCCATTATGATTTGGTTGCTTTGAAATGATTATGTTTATGAATAAAAAGTTAGGAAACCTCCCATTTAATCTTCTCTTGATCTAATCGACAGGCAGTCGCTGCTGGAACCCTAATAAACCTTGGAACAATTTTGTATCTCAATGCAATCCGGGTAAGCATCTTATTTGGGTCTGCATCTGAAACGCCTGTTGTCACCTTGCCTTAAATTTTAGCAACTGATTAGCTCAAATGGCCTTCTTTATAGGTTCCTTCTATGCTGCGTATACAGCCTGTGCTTTTTTTGGCTTCCAAGTACTTTTTGGCATTCTCAAGGTTAAGAAGTTAGATCAACAGGAGAAGTTGATAACTGGAACTGCTTAAATTAATTGTGAGTACACTTGCTCCTGTTTTCTTTATCGTCTATTATGTAGCTTCTTTTGTTAGCTTTTAGACCTCTGTAAGTAGAAAATATTCTCACAAGTTTTTCATTGGCGCCAATGGTAAACTAATTGAACACCGTGGACAGTTATGTGGAAATTTTATACTGTATGGGTTGGAAGGGTCCAATTTAACACCAGATGACTCTAAATTTACTGTAGGGCTCTTGTTATGATCTTTGATGCCTCCGAATCTTGAAGGCTGTGCTTTTAATGTTAAATTTAGTTTCCCTGCTGAGATTGTATCCATGCATGAGTGAGCTTTGACATTGTTACCCAGGTGCCAATTTGACAATGAAGTCTGTCCAAATATATGGTGTAAAGGATGTTGGATTAGTTGATTAAAACTACCTAGGCATCTATCCATCCATCTACACTATACACTAAGCAAGTGTAAGACACACAACACTCATTTTTTTGAAAATAAAATGACACAAAATCCACATCACAGTATTCCCTCTCTGTTTTTTTTCTTTAAAACAAAAAAAAATTTCAGACTTCTCCTCACGTTTGAAGTTTCTCTCTTAGTATAATTCCCACATTTAATGTTAAATCATTGTTCAATAAGGAGATCCCGTGCTTGTGATATAATATTTGGGAGTAGTCTGCTATCAGCAGTAGGTGTATTCAATAATGGAGCTATCCATCAGTATTTTTCTCCATCTCCTTCAATCACAACTTCGAGGTCTACAAGACTTCAACATCTGTCAACAACCAAGAGTAGGGACTAGTATCCTCTGGAGCAAATGAAATGCGAATGCCTTGGGATACAACCAACAACCTATCAACGTGCTCACAGGTGTAATATGGAGTCTTGTCCACTGTTGCATGGCAAAATACATTTTCTGGGTTATTGTTCACCTGAGTGTCAAATTGTCCTTACAGGTGCTTCATATGTTTAAAATTGTCCATGTGACTTGGCCCTTGGGTGATTGCAAGTTACTAATCATTTTGTCAGAATGGTTTGATTTACTGAAGTTTGCGAATACTTTGTCAATTACAAGATATCAACTATGTCTGCACACTTTTACCATGTTGTTCCACCAACTTTCTTGTGCTGTGAAACTTGTTGACAATATATAATATTCCACACTTCGCAGATATGCAATAGTCTTTTGCTTCGGGTATGTAGCAATTGCAGATATAGAGGAGAGACCAGCTCGTTTACACACGAGCGGAAGAAATCTGGAGGCAAAGTTTTCCAGACACGATGCATGCCGACACTTCCAATTCCCTAAATGTGATGCAGATATAAATTAAGGCTGTATATCCGGTCTGCAGTGCTGTATAGTGTAATATTATCCTTATTCGGTAATCTGGATATGCGTATAGGGTAGACAAAATGATCTTTTCAACCCTATGACCTCCACACGGGGATACTTGCAATATGGGTTGATGTCTTCTTGGTGTAATTTTTTCTAGCTGAGCTGGTCATTTTGGCTGTTTAAGTCATTTGTAGATTAATCATTGTAAATCCCCTACATCATACTGTATTTATGTGGCTTCCAGCCTGCTTTGAGGTGGTTGGATGCTTGTAAACTGTACAATAGATTTCGCGGGAAAATGTCATACATTAACCCCTGGAAACGTTTGGAGGAAACAATTATTTGTTGTCCCTGCATCTCACACTTCGTCTTTATCCCTCTTGTAATTGTGTTCATGCCAAACTAAACTTCTGTATTTATCTACATATATACATTTTACACACACACTCTCTCTCTCTGTCTATACATTTCATCCCTCTTGTAATTGTGTGTGTGTGTATACATTTATATATTTATTATAGCATCAACTTGTGCTCTCTGCTTTTTTTTTTCTTCAAAAGGGTTGGCTCTCGGTCTTTAAAAAAACTTTTACTTGTATGGACTTATTTAGATTTTCGGGTTACCAGAGAAGAGGGACAATCTCCCTCTGTCTCTGTCTCTGTCTTTGTCTCTGTCTCTGTCTATATATATAGGTATAGGTATATTTATATATAATTTTGTAGTGATAGAGGTGGTTACACTATGGTGGTGTGTATAGGAATTCTGTCTGTTTTTCTTTCTTGAAGCAAAAGAATGGAGTCCCACTTATCCTGCCTTGCTTACACAGAGAACTATACAGCCTATACTGAAGCAGGTGAGCTGTATCCTGGATGTGCATGACCAATACAAATCCTGAATATCCAGAAACCAAAACTTCTTTCATTCTGGTACGCACATCTGCTGAGGATCGATTTTCATTCCACTTTCACTTTCATATCAGGATCGCCGAATCTTTGCGTTTGGCTTATATTTATATAGACAACTCATACGAATAGGACGCTCGACTCTCTAAAACGCATATAATTTAGAGACTCAGAATATGAATGAGAATCTTATTGAAAGATTTTTTGCGTTTCATGAGATTTAGAAAAAAGGACCTTATTGGCCACTGCTTGCTGAAGACAGAACTCATCGTCAATTAAAGGGTCCTCGCGTTGGGCTTAATTGAAAAGGTAGGTGTTCAGGTGTAGAGTGGGTATAGCCTTTTATAATTTTAGTTTATTAAGAAAAATTGTTTCATTTGTCATATTAAGATTACAAACACTTTTTAAATAAAGCGAATTCAACATGAGGGACGCTTATGTAATCTTTTCAATAGGCATGAACAAAATACAAGTTCCTTTTGTACTCCAACGGTCCTCTTAACGTGACGGAGTTATTAGTAAATGCATATATAATATCCTAAGATATGCATACTTATTAAATTAATCATGATAAAATCTCTTATCAAAAAAAAAAAAATCATGATAAAATCAATAATACCATATCTCTATAGTAATGTATATTCCATAAGTTGTCAAATTATATATTTAATTCGAATCATATCTGATCGCACAAACAAAATTTAATTGGGAAAATAAAAACTCACAATGGTAAGGGATCAAACCTTTCCTTATTTGTATCATAATAAGAATAAATTTAGGTACACAATTATTTACGTACATATTTAAATATAGATGTGTTTGAAATCGTTCGATTCGATGCACATAAAATTTTAAGTATGTTGAACGGTTTTAAACATATTTATATCTGCATATGGGCTGTTGTGCTTCTAACATTTTTATCATAATAATCACATATCATGCCAGTGGTGGTATAATAGGGCAATTTTTCTCCTACAGGAAACGACAGTTAACGCCGTTAAAAACACAAAAGAAAGGCTGTTAACTGTTATGAAGCATGTGTGAGTTCTCTGGGACTCCGTCAGGGAGGAGAGAGAGTGCGAGAGAACTCAGTCAGGGAGGAGAGAGAGTGCGAGGTAAATGCTTTACAGACTATAGTAGCCTCCACCAATCACAGCCCTCCATGTTAGGAACTTCATTATGCGTCTAACAAACACAAACAAATTAGGAGAATTTCCTCTTGAATAGATAAACTGGCTATATATATATATATATATATATATATATATATATAGTCTTAGAGAAATAAAGATAATGAGTAAAAACTGCATTACACGTTTTACATGCCTATTAACGTGGCAAGTGACTAGAAAACAAATAACTTGTCCCTAAGAATAGGGATTATTCAAACCACTGAACAACTAAAGATCCTAAAGATTCGATAACAACTTAACAACTTCAACACTCCACCGCATTTCTAACCGCCGATTTTAACTGGTTGACCTCCTCCCTCACTTCTCTCTCTCCTCTCTCTGAACTCATTTACAGTTCATATAAAACCATCTCTCTCCCTCTCCCTCTCCCCCCTAACCCATATGGGAATATATAAAAACACTAATTTCAGTATCTTTCATTCTTTTCCCGCAGATTTCCCGCCACGAGATGAATCTCGCACCTACTCTTCTGCACTCACTTTCTCTCGTCCTGTTATTTCTACTTGTTTCTTCTTCCTCGGACGAAGTCCGATCACTTCTAGAGTTCAAAAAAGGGATCAAATCAGATCCACAGGGAAAAGTGCTAAATTCATGGAATCACTCGTTTCCAGTGCAGTCCTTCACCGGCGTCGTTTGCAACGACGCAGGGAACGTCACCGCCATTGTGCTTGACGGACTCGGCTTAGTCGGAGACTTGAAATTCGCCACATTAATCGGTCTACAAATGCTTAAAAACCTAAGCCTCTCGGGAAATTCCTTCACTGGACGTCTCGTTCCTGCAATAGGGTCGATAACTTCTCTGCAGCATTTGGATCTCTCTAGAAATCAGTTTTACGGGCCCATCCCGGCTCGGGTCAACGATCTGTGGAGGCTGGATTATCTGGACTTGTCGTCAAATAATTTTACTGGTCAGGCTTTCTTATGGAAAGAAATAGCTAAATGACATTGTAGTAAAGTAAACAAAATCAAAAACCCATTTTAAGTTTTATGCGGAAGTAAGCTTTATTAAATCCTTGCCATTAGGGTAATCAGTAATGTAAACTTTTGTCTTTGTTTCGTAAACATTGGAATTAAGAAGAGACAAGAGTTAAGCCTCCTAGCAATAATTCAAGAGGAGAGTAAAAGACCCGTAATGATAATTGTATTAGGAGTCTTCAACATTTATAATATTTGTATTTACCAAAAAAGAAGCTAATTTTTGCTCATTTCACTATTCTGTTCATTAACATGCGAGGGTGCTTTTATTCTGTTTAACGAAAACTCATGGCAATGCACACTTTCCACTCTTCTTCATGGAGCATGTATTTTGTTGACGACTTATATATCCAAAGTGTCTAACAGCTCACATTTACATGTACAGGTCCAATCCACTTAATCAACTCCACAACTTTGAGTATTTTGAATCTCTCGTCAAATGCGCTTTCCGGTTCTTTGCCTTCTACTGTGGGAAGATGTCTCATTGTGGATTTGAGTAGAAATATGCTCTCCGGTGATGTGTCCGCTATGCAGAGTTGGGAAGCTAATGTGGAGTTCCTCGACTTGAGTTCAAATAAGTTCTCAGGAAGCATTCCTGATCTCACATCTAAGTTCCAAAGTTTGACCACTCTCAATATGAAAAACAATTCTTTAGCGGGTACCTTGCTTCTTGGAAGCTACCCTAGGCTGTCCACAGTTGATCTAAGCTTGAATCAATTCCGTGGGCTCATTCCACCTAGTTTCTTCACCTCAATGACCTTGAAATACCTGAACCTTTCAGGAAATCATTTCACAGGGTCCATTCCCCTTCAAGGCTTGCAAACAAGTGAATTGTTAGTCCCTCCTTATCCACAAATGGAATCCCTTGATCTTTCTGATAATTCCTTAACAGGTACCTTGAATTCGGCAATAGGTGAATTAGGTCGGCTTAAGTTGCTAAATCTTGCAGAGAACGGCTTATCAGGACATATACCCTATGAACTAAGCAAGCTTAGCTTTATGGAATACCTAGATTTATCCAGGAATAATTTCAAGTATAAAATACCAGATAAGCTTCCATGGAGTCTAAAGGTCTTTAATGTGTCTTATAATGATCTCTCAGGCCCTGTTCCAGAAAACCTAATAAATTTCCCTGTTACGTCATTTCATCCTGGTAATCCTTTACTGATCTTCCCAAATGGCTTTCCATTTCATGGTGGTAATCCTGTTCAAGTTTCTGACGGACGGGATCATCCCAATTCAAAGTTCAGTATTAGAGTAGCAATCATTGTTGCCTCAGTTGGGGCTGCTGTGATGATTGCTTTTGTTCTGTTTGCTTATCGTCGAGCCCACTTTCACAATTCCCGGGTAAAAAGTGGGTTAAGTGGCGAAACTGCTGGTGGTGATGTTAAATCAGGAAGGTTTTCCAGACCATCTTTCTTAAGCTTCCAAACAACTACTGCCCCCCCACCAACTTCTTCTGGTTTCGCAAACGATCACTTACTTCATTCAAATTCAAGGTCACTTTCAATACAGATGGAATTTGATACGGAGATTGTTGAGCATGTTCCAGATAATTGTCCAGTGGTATCTGAAAGGAAGTCCTCTTCTGATTCTCCAGTATCTTCTTCACCGCGTTTCATGGATGCCCCCCCACCAACTTCTTCTGGTTTCGCAAACGATCACTTACTTCATTCAAATTCAAGGTCACTTTCAATACAGATGGAATTTGATACGGAGATTGTTGAGCATGTTCCAGATAATTGTCCAGTGGTATCTGAAAGGAAGTCCTCTTCTGATTCTCCAGTATCTTCTTCACCGCGTTTCATGGATGCCCCCCCACCAACTTCTTCTGGTTTTGCAAACGATCACTTACTTCATTCAAATTCAAGGTCACTTTCAATACAGATGGAATTTGATACGGAGATTGTTGAGCATGTTCCAGATAATTGTCCAGTGGTATCTGAAAGGAAGTCCTCTTCTGATTCTCCAGTATCTTCTTCACCGCGTTTCATGGATGCCCCCCCACCAACTTCTTCTGGTTTTGCAAACGATCACTTACTTCATTCAAATTCAAGGTCACTTTCAATACAGATGGAATTTGATACGGAGATTGTTGAGCATGTTCCAGATAATTGTCCAGTGGTATCTGAAAGGAAGTCCTCTTCTGATTCTCCAGTATCTTCTTCACCGCGTTTCATTGATGCAATTGAACAGCCTGTGACCCTATACGTGAATTCTCCAGATCTATTGTCTGGAGAACTGTTTTTTGTGGATGTTTCGTTGGAGTTCACAGCTGAGGAGTTGTCAAGGGCTCCAGCAGAAGTTTTGGGTCTAAGTAGTCTCGGCACTTTGTACAGAGCCTTTTTAGATAGTGGACATGTGTTGGCCGTGAAGTTGCTAAGGGTGGGATTGTTGAATAAAAAGGAATTCACCAAGGAAGTCAAAAAAATTGGATCAATGAGACATCCCACTGTTGTTCCTTTGCGAGCTTTTTATTGGGGGCCAAGAGAACAAGAGACGGTTATTTTAGCAGACTATGTCCGGGGATATAACTTGGCTTTGCATCTCTATGGTAAGCGTTTTAACCGATAGGTGGTTTCCCTTCTTTCCATGCTTTTTTTCCCGCTATATATTTACTGCAGTATCTTTTGTGAAATAATTTAGGAAATTTTCTTGCTTATGGTGTTACTTGGAAAATATAGTATCTCACCATTCTTGCTGTAGTATGCTCACTGAAAGAATTCCGGAACTTCTGTCTTTATATTTCTACTTCTTTATTGGTACTAGATGAGGTGAAAAATATAAGATTTTGAAGTTGAGAAAGGAACTACTTAGATCTTAAATTGCCAGACCAGCTCAGGTAAGTATCGTATATACATGGACATGAAATTGTTAAGTTTGCATCAAATGACAGTCCTTATCCTGCTGACCTAGCATTAGCTTTAGCCATTGCAGAAGATGCATTCACCTGATGTAAGATCCAAATAGGGTCATCGAAAGCATAAATCCACCTTAGTAGTTAGGAAAGACTCTGAATATCATTTGTGTGGATCTAGTGCAAGAGCGCAACATTTAATGCCGTTTCAAGAACAGGAGTTCTTGTTGTTCGAGTTATATTGCCAAACTTCCCTACTTTTGAATGACCAAAGTTCACTTTAGAATGTGTGGTCTGATCGCTGTGTCATGCTTCCAGCCTCCCACTATGTTGCCTGCACGATTTTCCTTCCCAGTTGTTTGAAGCCGAGAATGCTTTCAATGGACTTATAGGTGCCGTCACTGGGTTCTTTCTTTCTTAAGGGTTCGATATGAATGTGCCTAGTGGTTGTTCTGTTTCCTTATTTTTCCCACACATTAATTACCCTGCAGTAACAGTATGAGAGTTTCTTACGATGACATATTCTACTGATTTTCTATTAACCCACAATTACTCTAACCGTGTTTGAAGAAATGAGCTTTAAAAGCAATTTGTTTCGGGTATTCATCAGGTCATACGCTCATATCTAACGCAGGGACAACATCTCGGACGTACTCCAGGCTATCCTTCAGCCAAAGGTTGAAAGTTGCTGTTGACATTGCTCAATCTCTATCATACCTTCACGACAGAGGCCTACCTCATGGAAACCTGAAGCCTACAAATATAATCCTGGTGGGCACTGATCTCAATGCCGTCCTTACGGACTATGGTCTCCACATTCTGATGACGCCATCTGGCATTGCGGATCTAATGTTAAATCTGGGAGCTCTTGGGTACCGTGCTCCTGAACTCGCCACTGTAGCCAAACCAGTCCCATCAATGAAATCTGACGTGTATGCTTTTGGAGTGATTCTGATGGAACTGTTGACTAGAAGAAGTGTCGGCGACATCATCTTTGGTCAATCGGGAGCTGTTGATGATCTTACCGATTGGGTCCGCCTGTGTAATCAAGAAGGTAGAGGAATGGATTGCATTGACAGAGACATTGCTTCGGGGGAGGAGGAACAAACTAGAGGAGTGGACGAATTGCTCGCGATATCGCTGAGGTGTATTCTCCCTGTAAATGAAAGGCCTTACATCAGACAAATATTGGAGGATCTCTGCTCTATACATGTTTGAAACTCTACATGGAGTCTTGGAATTATTTTTTTGGTTCCTTGGCTTCTTTCTCTATTTATTTTTCCCCCCATTTTGATTCGTTTCCATTTCTTTCCCCTTCAATGGGTCATAATAGCCTTTTATGTGGGCTAATCGTCGCATTCTTTCTCTTCTTTCTCTATTTATTTTTCCCCCCATTTTGATTCGTTTCCATTTCTTTCCCCTTCAATTGGTCATAATAGCCTTTTATGTGGGCTAATTGTTGCATTCTTTCTCAATTTTTTCTGTAAAGGGACGATCGATAGGTTGGTTGACAGTATTTCAGTTTGATTCAAAGTACAAAGATGAGATTCATTTTTCTTGTTTTTTCTCATAAGATTTGAGCACTGCAGAAACCATACAAATTGTTATACTTTAGCTGATATTTGATGAGAAAAATGGTTCCTTGTAATTTAGTTGGGCTAGTTGGCTGTGGATTAGCACTCTTGGGTGGTTTTAAGGGGAGACAATGCTACAGAATTGGAAATTGGACATAGAATTTTTTTTCGAATTTAAGATCAATAGTCATGATGCACTTGGATTAATAAAACCACAAATACAAGTGAATTATGATTATTGATTTTGAATTCGAAATTTTTCTTTTGTCGAATTTCTAGAATCATAAATAAATTACTGAATAAATATATTAGACTAAATTAAGTTTTACAAGTACTTGGCCGAATAGGCCCACAATATGCTTATATTGGTTGGTGGTAATTATTGAATTATTGTCTATTTATTTTTTATTTGAATTTTTTATAATTTTTTGTTTTGTTTCAATTTTTTATGATTGTTTGTTCGTCTCAACAAGAGATTTTAGAAAAGTATAAAATTATGTCCCAAAACTAAAAAAATTCAGAAAAGATAATAATAAGCCCAAAACAACGTTAGTGTTAATTTATTTTTTGTCTCTAATGAATTTTTTTTAGCTTTTGAATATAATTTTATATTTTTTAGATTTCTTTTGTTTAAATGAACAACAATTAAAAAATTATAAAAAATAAAAACTACAATTTTTCTAAATAAAAAAATTAATTTAAACAAGTTCAACCAAATAGAACTATATGAAGTTAAGTAGGATATATAGAGGGTTGATGTTACTGTTAAATTAGAGGTCCTAGACTTGAACTGTAAAAAGTATAAATTATGAGAGTAATTTGTAATACGTATCCACCTGCAGGGTTTTCTATGTAATTATTCAAAATCTATATCCAATTCTTTCTTAAACCGCTAAGCCCTGAGTGCCATTTGAAAGCTCAACATCCATGCGAGATCAGAATCAAATCAGAGCCAGCACAAAGTCTTGAATTGAACTGGTCCGCCTCTCTCTCTCTCTCTCTTTCCGCGCGACTCCCACCTCTTCAGTGCAATCATTTCTCTCCCTCGCCGTCCCACCTCTCCGTCGCCGGCACTCCCCTCACTCTCCGGCACCCTACTTCGGCCGGATTCAGACGAGATCAGGTATGTTGGCTTTCTTCAAAATTAGGGCTTTTTGTGTATTATGGCTTTGTTGGGTTTCTGTTTTAAATTGCAAAGAAATAGAAGTAAGTCCTCTATTGTAACAGGCAGTGCCGGAGAGTGAGGGGAGTGACGGCGACGGAGAGAAATGCGTGAGTGAGAGAGAGAGAGAGAGAGAGAGAGAGAGAGAGAGAGAGAGTATACGATTGAAATTGAAAATCAGAAGGTTTTTGGATTGTTATAACCTGGTTTTGTCTTGACCCGAAACCCGTAACCCTTCTAATTTACCCTGTTTTAATCCGACGGCTGGAAAAAGAAGTCCGCACATAACAAAAAAGGAGATTAACCACATTTTTTGTTAGAAGCTGATTGCAGGATTTTAGCAAAATGACAATACAAGTTTTTGAGATCTTTTACATTTGGGATTTGTTTTGGCACGAAATGTTTTTTCCATGAAAAGCATTGACATTTCCTTCTCAAGTTGGGTCATGGTTGAATTTTTTGAGTCATTAATAGGGTGAGTCCAGTTAAATGTTAGCTGATATGCACTTGTTAGTTAACAATTAGCTGCAGTTTCTATTAGAAAAATAAGATGCAGGACCGCACCATGGCTCATTTTTTGTTTGGCACTTGCATTTATCCTAACCTACCTATCCAACCTCACGCACTTGTTGTTTAGCTTAACATGACCGCCCTTGCCGTTGTGTGTGCTCTTAATTCCATGTGTTTGCTGCACATTTACCTTCACATCGGGAAAAGCGGCAGGCCACTGTCTTCAGCCTGTCAATTGTTTGGATTCTTATTTGCTACTTTACTGCTTCTAAAGACATAGATGTCTTGAGTAGCACATCATGCGGTAACATGCTTGGAGTAACATACTAATTTGTTTTGTATTACCACCATTTTAAAGATCTGAACTGTTTTGGCTCAGTTCGGGTGTTAGGATTGTTGGGGATTTGTTTGTTCACTTTCCTGGTGAAAGCAGCAAATTGGTCAACCTTTTTTTGAAGGGCTGCCATTTTTCAATGCCAAAACGAAGAGCTAAGAGAACTGTTAAACAATCCGCCTCATCTCCCTCAGGCAACATAAACGGTGCTGGACCAAAGGATTCCAAATTTGATACGAAAGTAGATACATTAAAAGACCAAGAGGGTAAGCATTTATTTCCTTGTTTATTCTGATCTTTTACAGTTTTTCTCCGATAATTCTTGCAATAGTTTTTCCTCATCTCTCATATTTATTCCAATTTTAGATGCTTCCCTAAATTTTTTGTTTCCCTTCCTCATTTTATAGAATGCATCAAAGTACCCCTTCTTTCTTTTAAATCTTAAGTTCCTATCTTTTTACAGTTGACCGTCGAAGTGCTGCAATCAGGGCCATTCGTGATGTGGAGATTGACCATTTGCTGACTGGGTTGCGTCTGCTTCGGTCAAATTTCAATAATGAACAGCTGCAGACTCCTGTACTGCAATTTTTCAAGGAAAACCTTCCAAACTTGTCAGTTGTAAGAAATGGGAAAGATGGACAGTATGAAGTGCAGCGGAAGGATGAAGCTGGTAACTTATCAATGAACCAGGCTGATGAAATAAACATGCATGCTTCTCTTCTACACCAGATGTCGGCAGCTTATCCCGACTGCTCTGTAAATCCATCCTTTGGTGGCTTTGAATTTTCAAGCCAAGCAGGTTGGTAACTTTTTCTAGTGTGTCTTGTATCTGAATTTTGAGCTTCTGTTGGAGCTAATGTGATCCTTTTTATTGATGACGGTGACAGCAAGCCTCTTTGGTGCTGATAATCTCCAGATCAAGGATTATGTATGTTCCCTTCTGATCGATTACTGTTGTGGTAGCCACAGTTGGTACTTTCCCTTATTGATCAATGTTTTCTTCTGAAATTGTTTCTTGCTGACTGATGCTTGAAGTTACATGTAAATGGTTTTCAATCATCACTTGAAGCTAATCATAGAAAACAATCTATTTACTTATTTGATTTTCTTGCGCTGGCAACATATCCTAGGTTTCTTTGAGTAGTCTTTTAAACTATTTTATCAGTTGTTTATGCGAAGTATAAAAGTGATCCAAGAATGGTGTAATTCTTGTAATTTACCTCGTATAGAATTTTTGTTTTGTAGGTTTTGGAGGAGCCATCAGATACTCAAATGCTTGGTTTCCAAGACGGCCTCCAAACTCCCGGGGTTTGTACCTTCTTGAACAATATTGGCTATCTCCATTTTATCTGAGTTTGCTTTTTTGTAAAAAAAAAAAAAAATTGTAAGGAAATTGAACTTGAAAGTTCAAATCCACAGAAATTGGTGGATGTAGAGAGGGGGTCAAACAACCAATTTGACTACACAGCTGTGTTTAAAAATACATATAATCGATTAAACTACTGAAATCTTTTAAGAGGTCCTGCAGTTTCTCCTCGGTCCTTGGAATGCCTTGAGCAACTTTCTTAGTTATGAAATTGTAATGGCAGGTGACTAGTCATAGGATGTCTGTTGGAATGACTCCTAAAACCCTAAGGCTTCCAAAGCATGGTGAGATGCTTTTATCTGTCCATGGCTCACCCCTTGGTGTCTACAAGGAAGACAACATGGAATCCATACGGGGTACGTTTCCATTGAATCCTATATCCTTCAGTTTATTTCAGCATTGATGCTTTTTCTTTTCCCCGGGTGGGAGATCTCCTATATTTTGTAATGCCCAGTGTGAAAAATTACAGTAATTTTCCTCGAATCGAGAATAGTTACTCGCTTATGAACTGATTCCAAACTCTTCATTGCAGAGTCAGAAGAAGGATGAACCACTACCAATTCAACTGAAGTACTGCTAACCCAAGGCTGCTTGATTAGGAATATCCATTTGTATATTAGTCACTGGTACACTCGAAGATTGAGTTGTAATATGACCTATTTGTCCTAGGTGGAATTAGAGAAAGAGAGGAGCAAAAGAAATCAGAAGAGCTGAATCTTTCTGTCAGAGAGAGTCATTTCTTAATGTTCGATTGCTTTTCTGAAAGCTTCTAGATGATTGAAGTAGGAGGAGACATCTTTGCCGAATATCAAGGCATCATTTATGTAGGCAATTGTTATCTTGAGTCCTCTTACATATTTGAAATCATTTTTCTTAGTTCCATTTGCTATGTTAACTTGTTAGGGTAACTTATTGTAGGAGAGGCCAATGTAGTTTCCCTTTTGTTTTTTGTTTCTCCTCTCTGTAAGCCCAGGTTTATTTGCAAAGACGAAAGAGATGATCCCGCAATTGCTCCGACCATTTCAATGGAGTACCATAAAATTAATGACCCGGCAAACCTTCAGTGGACCCTAGAGTTTTTTTTGGTTGTTCGAGTGCCTGTAGGCTCAGGGTGATAACCAACCCTTTGGGGTTAATTTAACTTGCAGTTTAGAAAAACTCCTAGGGCCCGATTGGATGCCGCCTTAATTTTTAGTGTGTTAAATAAAGAGGGTGTGTTAGATAATCAGGTGTGTTAAATAAGATGGGGTGGCCCACATTGATGTGATTTTTAAGGATGGTGTGTTAAATAATATAGTGATTGGATCAAGGGTATGTTAGAGAAGGAGAATGTGTATTAAATTATCAAAAGACATTTTTACCCCTCGCCATGAATTTAATGTATTATTTCAAAAATAATATATGTATGTATGTATACGTATATTATAAGTACATAACTACACACACTTACATATATTTATATTTATATATATATGTAGTCCTCATAATGTATACTTATAATATAATATAAGTATAATATATACATATATACAATATACTTAATACACACACACAAACACAAACACAAACACACATTATATATACTTAAAAAATATATGTAAATATATACTTTAGTTATACACACACACACACACACACACACATATATATATATATTTATATAATTAAAAAGAATAATATATGTGTGTGTGTGTGTGCGCGCGCGTGTATATATGTACATATATATAATGTGTGTGTGAATATACATTTGTATATACGTATAATATATATGTGTATCAATATACATTTGTATATACGTGTGTGTATATATGTATATATATGTACATATATATAATTTGTATGTGAATATCATTCGTATATATGTTTAATATATATATGTATGTACACACACACATTACACACACACATATACATATACGAATATATATACTCGTATATACATATGTATAATATTCACATATATATATATATATATATATTCGTATAATATATATATTCGTATATATGTACACATATATATATTATATATATGTGTGTACATATATTCCCAAAAATTTATTAATATTATTCTACCCTTGGTTTTTTGGTAATTTTCACAACCCAACACTCCCTCTTATTTAGCCTTAGGGGGGGGAGGTGAGGCAAATTAACCCACCATTTGCTGCCTTAAGTAACACAAGAGTTAGTTAACACATGTGTTTTTTGGGTTGCCAATCACTAGGTTAAGGTGGGCCCAGCTTTATTTAACACAATTCTTAATTAACACACTCCATAACACTTCATCCAATCAGGGCCCTAGATACATATCTACTCAGTTTAATCCCAAAATAGTAAAAAGAAATAGGTCAAAATTGCAACAAGCTATTTGCATGGCCCTATGTAAATGTGCGTGCAAAAGTGTGTATTCCTGTGTGTCCATATAATCTTTTTTGTGTGACAATTCCCAACCACAGGCCTCACATATTCTGCAGAAGCTTTTACGCATTGAACCGAAGTTGAATTGTTTCCACACACTAATAATTGAGCATGAGATTGTCTTGGTTGAATGTTCTTTGTGCGCAAATCTCTCGATATACTGCCATAACCAGAAGAGAAGCTCCATGTTAAAGGTCAACTCGGTCGAATGCAGTCATTCCAAAACAAGATTCAACATCGACTGTTTCCACCATCCTTATCGCTTCGAGCTTTCAAAACAAAGACGAAAAGTAGAGGGTCACAGGCAAAAGCAACCAAAGATGACAGGTTTAAAGCATAGCACGAAAGAAAATGTATAGCAGGGGTAATCACATAGGTGATATTCAGCCATCCGCATATATGGAAACATGACAAAAGATGACACATCCAGCTACCTAAGAACAGAAAACACCACCCCTGAATGATGGAAATTATATGTAAAGCATCGAGTGTCCAGATGAAAAGAGAAAAACTGAAGCAAAGAGAAACACCCCAAATACAAAAAAAAAAACTTAAAAAGATATTAAATCAGTGTGTTTGGTTTTCAAGACTATGTTAATCAGAAACTCTTGAAAGTATAAAATTCAACACTCGGAATGAAGAGTAACCAATAGCCCAAGATTCTCCAAGTTTGCCTTGAATCATATACTACTGATCAAGAAGGCTGAACCAGTGATGTTTTCCGATGACCCATGAAGTTTGCAGAGGAAAGAGTTTTTAAGCGATGCCATATCATATCTTGTTCATGTGCCCTTTTTTTTCAATTGCTCCTTCCATATTTCCAGAATTCTCATCATTCAGTTAACCTTGTAATAATGTTCTCTTCTGAATCCTCTTCTCCGATCGGTATCACTTACCAATTAGAACCAAGGATGGCTCGAAGTTAGAACTAGAGATGTTCTCTGATGACCCATGAAATTTGGGAAGGAGAGTTTCAAGCTACGCCGCTATCACATCTTGCTCATGTGCCGTCATTTTCATAAGGAAACTGCATGGTATCCTAAATCCTCCTTCCATATTTCCAGAATTCTCATCATCCACTTAACCTTCAAGTAAGGTTCTCTTTTGGATCCTCTTAACTGGTCGATATCAATTACCAACTAGAACAGAGGATGGTTCGATGCAAGTAATTTTTGTTTTCTTTCCATACCCCCACTCGATTTTCACACAGAGCTCTCCTATATCTTGCGGGAAAAACTCTGAGCCACTAAAAAGAGAATTACACAGCTCATTCCAAATATATAATCCTTTTGTGTGCAATAAGTACTGCTCAGCCAAAGTATAACAAGTCGTGAATTGCATGGCAACAATTCTATAAACTGTACAGAAAATAGAAGAAAAGCCAAGAGCTCATTAGAAATTGCAGTACTTCTTGTCAGCCTTTCTCTAAGTTCATTCCTCAAACTCAGTATAATTATGATGTATGATGTTTCTAGTTGATTTCTTTATTGCAGTTGGATTTCTTGTTTCATTATAATCCTCTAAAAAAATTGGAAATTTCATACAATTTTCAGTAAGGGATAATCCGGGGGTCATTAAAGTTAGTTACCATACAAGGTTGATACTGATCGGCTGTGAAAGAAGAAGTACTGAAAACTTCCGGTTGAAGGTGGCAAGTTCGAAAAAGAATTGACTTTGGGAGAAGATGATTTAATGGCAGGCTAAAACCCAAAGGAATTCATAAGAGAAGTTACAGGCTATGGTAGAGCCCATTAGTCATGAAGTCATAGCGATAATAGCATTGTACATACAAAATCCCCCCTTAAGATAAGACCCAAATTCAAGCTGTAAGCCCTTTAGTTGAGCGCAAAAATTGAAATCCAAAAAGATACAAACGAAACTGTATTAAGAATTCAAATGGTTTGCACCAAAACAGAAACAGACCATGACAGAGAGCTCATGGAAAAAAGCAAGAAATACATAGGAGATAATAGGAGAGAAAGGTACACGGGAGGCCAGTAATCTGCTGCCGATGAAACACTCCAGTTGTTACTGATAATTTGTTCAAGAAATGTGAAGACTCACATAGAAAAAAAGTCAACCACTTGCATTTATCCATTACATCTTTTAGCCTACTCCACCCATTTTGGTTGCTGTTGAACTCCCAAAGGTTCCCAAAGCATCAAGAAAAAACCTCTTATTAGGGATTATACCATCTCTGTCCATTTGCGCCAGCAGTTTTTGTAAAAGCTCCTTCATGTTGGCTTTAGTGTAGGCCCTATATAAAAGCTTAAAAGTGGAAGAATCTGAGGAAACCCTGGTATTTCGTGTACTCTCAAACAACCTGTCAGCTTCAATATGTAAGCCATTCACGCAGTACACATCAAGCATGGCATTTAGAGTAGACACCTTTGTCTCCTTCCCAGATGCCATCATCTCATCAAATATGTCCCTTGCCTTTGAAACACAACCACAATGCCCATAGGTCGTAATCATGCATTCACATGAAATGAAGCTTGGGGTGTATCCCATATCGACCATTCTTTGGAAAACAAGCTCCGCTTTGTCCCTAAGTCGTGCTTTCCCATAGTTTGTGATCATAGAATTAAAGGTCGGAAGTGTTGGTTTCTCCTTAGAACGCAACAAACTCTTGAAAACTCTGTCATTTATTCTTGTCCTATTAATGAATGATAAACTTTAAGGGAGAAATGTGGAGACTTGAGTGGTAAGGTGTTAGAACACTTATTCTAAAAGCTTTAAATATAAGGCATTGAGGCAACAATGTTTTATAAAGCTATCCAAAACCCTCCCTCTCGTGGGATCCTATCCTGGCTTGGAGATGCAAACATCCAAACATGGCAAAGAAGAACCATGTCACGGAATGAGAGGGGAAGTAAATACGAATAGTGAATAAAATGGACACAGAGAGATTGAACACACTTGAATCCGAGACTTTTCAAAAACCAAAGCTCTAATACCATGTCCGAACACCCATTGTCTTGAAAGATTAAGCTTTTAGCCCATGGGCTCAACAATGTATAATATGTGAAGCTGTCTAGCAAAAGGAAACGATGTTGGTGTTTTGTCTTCATAATAAGTTTTGGGTGGCTTCCTTTACCCTTATAAAATTGATTTTCGAACATCTTTAATTTTTACTACGAATGAGTTTGTTAGCTAATTATTCCAGAAAAGTTTTTTAGTGACCATATATGCTGGTGACTGGTTTCGCTCTTTCCAAACGACTGACCTTCCCCCTGTTTCTATGCAGGATCAAGTTCCCCCTTTCCCATCGGACACTGCTATGTCCATAGTTGAAGAGGAGCTTGGAGCCCCCTTAAATAATATTTTTGAGCGGTTTGATTATGAGCCAATAGCTGCTGCTAGTCTTGGTAATCCTGATTGCATTAAGAAGCTGTTAATAGATGATTTACCCAATTACCCAAGAAGTTTAAGTGCTCATGGTTGAGATTGTTTGAGCTTTTAGGAACTGAAAACCAATTACTGCATTCTCTTCACACAGCTACATTCTCTTCATACAGGTCAGGTCCACCGTGCGAAATTGAAGGGGAAGGAAGTTGTTGTTAAAGTACAAAGGCCTGGTCTCAAAGATCTTTTTGATATTGATCTGAAAAACCTGAGGGTTAGTTTGCAGATCTACTGAAATTGGTGCACCTATGCTTAGTTTTTAGGAGTAGTCTTTGTGTTGCTATCACGTATTTTCTTCTTTTGGCTCCAATGGTGGAATATCATCCTCGGTGTTCTTACATAGGCTAGGCAAACTTAACTGGTATGGTTCATGCTTTCAAATTATTTTCCCAGTAGGTTTAGGATGCCTGAATTGACTGGAAGGGCAAGGCAAGGGAACCAAAAATGGTTTTCCTCATAGTATGTGATATTCAGTGGTTGCTGGGAAGTGTGGATCCAGTCATAACTGTTTTCTTGAAGAAACCAATTTTCCCCGAATAGTCACATAGTTTCTTCTGTTATGGTCGACCTATGAGTTTGGCAGTTGTGCTGTATGTTAATTCTTTGTTGATTTGGTTAATCCAGGTCATAGCAGAATATCTTCAGAAGATTGACCCCAAGTCAGATGGTGCAAAGAGGGATTGGGTTGCTATCTACGATGAGTGTGCAAGTGTATTATATCAGGTATGATCTCCTTTTATGCCTTGTTTTAGCAAGACTTAAGATTACTCAAAGGTGTTTGAGTTAGCTTTTAGGTTTTTGCTGCACCATATTCTTGGGCATCACGTAGAGTATTGAGAAGAAACTATGCTGTTATGGATCATGAGATACTTAATACCATGTACGGGTGAAATGATGGATGGGGTGTAAAGGCCGTCTAGAAGATTTGCCATTATCTCTTCTGTGAGAAGCAAATACAGATTTTCATAAAAATGGCATTCGTAAGAAGATAAAGGTAGCCTCTTATGGAGATGCTTAAAGGAAGTTAGTTGATATCTTTAGTTGTGCAACAAACAGACAGGTATGAACCAAGAAAGTGCATTAAGGTTGAATGAAACATGCATTTTATGGAATAGATATATATACCCTAGATGAAGTGGACATAAGGCAGAAAGTGAATGTGGAAAGACTTCTCGTAATTGAAAAATTGGTACGAGGTTGTCTTTGAGCTAAAAGATCTGGTGAGTCACCAACCAATCTTTCTATCCTTGGGTGACGAAGGATATAGCGGCAGGTTTTCTTGGGGCTGATACGAAGTAAGCATATAGGTGACTCTTAGAATAGAACTGGGTCACCAAAAATGCATTTTTCTAGATATTGAGCTGCCTAAATTTCAAGTGCTAATGGTATCATCACATGGTAAATGCTGAGACTTATTGCACCTAGCAGAAGATTATGGATAAATTAGCCAGGGGCATGCAGCAATTTGTGCTGTAAGAATAAAATATCATTATGTCACTTAACTTTTCTGGTTGATCTAGTTTATAATGTTCTCAGGCTTCACTTTTCTGTTTCATCAACTGTATGTATTAGTGCACAATTTTCAGTTTGTTTGTTCATTGTAATTGAACTTCATAACAACGAAGCGTTTTTTTTTAGGAGATTGATTACACCAAGGAAGCTGCTAATGCAGAACTATTCGCGGATAACTTCAGAAACATGGACTATGTTAAAGTTCCATCAATATTCTGGGAATACACCACACCACAGGTTTATCTTTTAGTTCTCATGCAAATAGTGCCAGTAACTTGATTTTTTGTTTAATGCCCTTGTTTGAGTAGGTTTTACTTTTGGTGGCAGGTTCTCACTATGGAGTATGTCCCAGGGATCAAAATAAACAGAATACAAGCATTAGATCAGTTAGGAGTTGATCGTCAAAGGTAATCACAAATGTAACTTTCCACAATTAGTCTTGATTGAATCATGTGCAACTTGTACCGTAAATCCTTCTCTTCGAGATTTCTGATATGTGAGTTCTTACTAGGGCTTATTGAGTTACTTTGGTGATATGCTTTCCAGGTTGAGCCGGTATGCTGTTGAGTCTTACTTGGAACAGATTCTGTCTCATGGTTTCTTCCATGCTGATCCGGTGAGTTGTCATATGACATTTATTTCATTTACAAACTTTGACTATTTAGGTTTTCCAGCAGGACATAATGGTGGACTTCAAATGCCCAATTCAGTGCCAATCTTCCATGTTAATGTTTGGGAAGGTTAATAAATGAGCTTACATGCCTACCACACCTGTAGGCTTTCTTTGCTGAGAGGCTCGAGAAAAACCACGGAACATATATTTATGACCCATTCCTCGTTAAGCTTACAGCTATCTTCTTAACGCCAGGTATATGTCCCACAAACTACCATGATTGCAACTACGAAAACAAGAAGAGATTTTGTTTTGCATTCTTGTAAATGCTTACTGGTCGAGGATAACAATCCCATGTTCTCACAAAGTTGTTACAAAAAAGCATCAGAAGCGTTAAGATTATCTCATTTAATGTTAGGGATTTAATACGCCAGCATGCATTATTGTGAAATTTGTTTAAAGGTTTAACCCTCCTTGCCAACAATTTTAATTTCCTGGAAGATGCATTGCTTTGGTACACTCTAAGTAGCATGCAAATTGATACTGGATCCAGATATAAATATGGCATTGATGATATGACGTGGACATACTAATACAGCAATCCTGGAAAGGTAGAACATGGATAAGGCATGGACCTGACGGTACATATATTTGCTATGGTATCTTCTACCTAAAACCTACATCTTCGTAGAAATAATGATATGAGTTATAGGAAGCCTTCGTCATACATTAGGTGGAGGCAGCAATAATCAAGAGTTAAGTTTACTAAGGAGTTCAACGTTATTTAGGGTTTTATTGTTTGTTTCCCTTTTCAGAAGAAATTCTGTACTTACTGTAAACAGAGAGTTAGAAAACTTTTGTGAGACGACGGAAGAGAGGCAACGCAGAGGAAAGAGAGGGGAGATACCGCACGAAGTAAAGTTGTGGGTAATCGGCGAAACCAACAAGGGAAAATGTGGGATTGATGGTGCGAATGTTTTTAGGGATGTTCTATAATGTATTTTTTATGCCATAAAAACTGGGATGGGTTATATTATAGTGCTTTTATAATGTTATTAAAAGACAAAACAAATGCTATTTATAGTTAATGTCACTCCTCATGCACCATTTACAGCATTTTACTAGCAAATGCAATTGTAAAGTCACTTTTCATAATATTATTAAAAGTTTGCTATAACTAAATGCTATTAATTTCCTGTTGTAGTGTTAAAAAGTAAAAAAAAATATAAGCAAAAGCCCCAAAATATTCACCCGAGACTGTCTAAACATGTATGTCTAACAACAAAAATAACAATAACTCTTAACACTTACATATTAGATTTCATGCGTAATGATTTATTAGGTATTGGTGATGTAATATCAAAATTATAGCATAGTTATCACTGCCTTCCGCAAAATTCTTTTCCTCTCGTACTACACAAATTGCACAAGTGGATTTGAAATTCATGAGTTTGTTTGCATGCTTATTGTTATTGAAGAATTAATCAGAAGCTTAATTTTCTCTACAGCATCCTGGCAATATAGCTGTGGACGATGTTAATGGTGGAAGACTGATTTTTTATGATTTCGGAATGATGGGAAGGTTCTTTTTCTAAACTCTGGTGCCTCTCAACAATAAGTGTCTGTGCACTATTCTGTTAATTCTGCCAAATGAACACTTTTTATGTTTTCAGTATCAGTCCCAACATCAGAGAGGGTCTGCTGGATGTATTCTATGGTGTTTATGAGAAGGATCCAGATAAGGTAATTTCTTCCTTGAATGCAGTAACCTACTGTTGTGTGAATATTAATCCAAGGTGGTTGTTGCATTATGTCAATAGCCTCTTCTTTTCTGTTTATTTACCATTGGAAGCTAAATCTTTTGTGCAGGTTCTTCAAGCAATGATTCAGATGGGTGTTCTTGTGCCTACAGGGGATATGACAGCTGTCAGACGAACAGCACTGTTCTTCCTTAATAGGTACTTCTTTGTTATGTTCCCTTCTTGTTTCCCACTTCTAAATTTTTCTTCATGGCATTCCCCACACTTTGGGTTTCAAGGCTGTGATACAATGCACAAAAAGGATCCTCTCCCTAACTCCTCTTGTTTACCTTCATACTGTGAAGATCTAGGTAACAAGGGTAATCTTTGAAGGTGTTATACAAATAGGGGTCATCTAGATTTTGAGTGTGGAAGTTAGGTTGTGGTATCGGTCTATCTTTAACTGACAATGGTTCATTTTCGGAGTCTTGATATTCTTATTTGAATGTGTAGCTAACTTAATTGGAAATGTTGACCTTTGGGTAATTTTCTTTGGAGGAAGGAAAAGAACTGAAGAAAGTGTTTATAGATGTTCTTAACGTTTGCAGCTTTGAAGAGCGTCTAGCAGCACAACGGAAAGAGAGAGAGGCGGCAAAAGCAGAACTTGGATTTAAAAAGCCGCTGACCAAGGAGGAAAGAATAGAGAAAAAGAAGCAATGCTTAGCTGCAATAGGTAATTTGCTTGTACCTTTTAGTTAGTTGATAAGGTTGTCAACTTCTAAATGACTGGGTTCACTACATTGAAATAACCATCTTTTTCATCGATTCAACACACTTTCCAGCTTGGCTTATTATGTTAAGGATCATTTCTTGGAGCCCCATGGCTTTGTACAGTTCAGAATATTATTTTTATGATCATCATTTGTCTATGTAGCATCAAGCATTTCAAAATGTGGATATTTGTCTATGATCATCTTTTGTCTACGTAGCCACAACTCATCTTTTGCTTGTTTCCAATTTTCGGTTATTTAGATGGATCATTATGCAACACTATATCATTTATGTTCTTTTTAGGCTTTGGTCTCTCCTCCTTTTAAGGGGATTCCATTGTTCTTGATTTCTAGAAACCTTTAAATTCTTGTGATTCTGTGGAATATATGTTTCTATCAGGCACTGAGTATGATGGTAGTAAGACTTTTTCTTGTCTTCATACCATGAAGCCAAAATTAATTTCAGTGTTTCCACCTCTATAAGTTTGATGTGTACTTGATTGAAGTCATACCTTCCAAAAATTAACTTGATTGGGTGTTTCTTTTGCACTCACTGCCCTCACTTTTAGCTTTCAAGTCTGTGATTATGATGTCCCTTGCCTTTTCCAATGATGAGATGTATGCTACTAGTTGAATTGTCAAAAGTATAAACAACTGGGTTATGTGAGGACGAGTGAAGAAAGGAAGAGACGATGGAGTAAAGGGAAATATCACAGAATAGGGTTAGGGATTAATGATAAGTCCCTTCACTGAGACAATGTATTTATGCTAGTGCCATATTAGAAAACAACCCTCAGCATAGTGTGAATAGCACACTTACAAACTAGTGCTACTCACGGATGTTTCGTTCTCTGAACAGGAGAAGATTTATTAGCGATTGCTGGAGATCAACCATTCAGATTTCCTGCCACGTTTACTTTTGTTGTGAGAGCATTTTCAGGTATTCCTTGAGAAATCTACGTTAGTCATTGCTTTGTGTCGTATTTTTAGCAGTGACCAGAATAGTAAGATGTCGTCCTTGCAGTATTGGATGGCATTGGGAAAGGCCTTGACCCTCGATTTGATATTACGGAGATTGCTAAGCCGTGAGTCTATTTTAAGCTGCCATAATCATTTCAAAACATATCATTTGAACTATTGAACATAGGGAATAGCTGTCACTTTGTGCTGATGTGTTTTGCATGTCATATGTCTAGTTATGCTCTAGAACTATTAAGGTTTCGCGAAGCTGGTGTTGAAGTTATCTTAAAGGCAAGCTTATTGAACTATTCCCTTTTCTGGATTTTGTACAACACAATCATAAGATTACCTGTTCATGGTCGAGTTTATGAATGGTGCAGGACTTCAGGAAGAGATGGGATCGCCAATCCCGTGCTTTTTACAATTTATTCAGACAGGCTGACAGAGTTGAAAAGCTTGCCGTAATTATCCAGCGATTGGTAATCAGGCTTTCTTTCAACCCTTGTTTTCAATAGTCGTGATTCTCATCAATGTTTGTCCACTTAAATTGGTGTCCCATAATGGATTGAATTCTACAGGAGCAAGGTGATTTGAAGCTCAGAGTACGAGCTTTGGAGTCTGAGAGGGCCTTCCAACGTGTTGCAGCTGTTCAAAAGACAATAGGAAGTGTGAGTTTAGCTGGTTTATAATTTTACCTATTTCTATATGTCCCCTTATTTCTTAGGCACTGTTTCAAGAAGTTAAGATTCCTGACCAATTATCATTTTTTCATCAAATATGAAGCTAAAGAACTAGTATCCGCTACCATGACAGCCATTATGTTTTTATTATCGAACTAAAATTGAAATAATGAAGATGGCATCGCTTCTCTCTTTTTCAGTTGTACTGTCTCTGTCTTGCTCTCTCGATGTTGAACAGCGTGTCGAGATAGATGAATGAATGTGTGATTTCCTGTTTTTCAGTTGGGCTGTTCTCTCTCTCTCTCTTTCTGTCTCTGTCTCTGTCTCCGTCTGCCTCTCTCCTTCCTCCTAGGCAAGGTTACACCGTTAGACTTGCAGCAGTTCTATTTTGCACCTCAGCCAAGGTCCAATCACTTAAGTGATGAACATACACTACCTGATGCTGCTGCTTCAAAGTTTACCTTGTGGGCATTTTCTTGAAAGTTACTTGGTTGCATTCTTGATCATGCCATCTTTGCATGCATACATGTCTTTACATCTGTAAGCTTCATGTGTGTATTCAGCTGTGTTGCTTCGTATTCGGTCACAATTGTGACTTTTCACAGAGGTATGTGTTTTGAATATCTAGTTCTATTTCACTTGATAATTTTGTAAGGTCTTTGTAGTTGGGTAATTGTTAGAAATGATGGGTTTAGGCGTAATGGCTGGAGAATCCATTATGATTTGGTTGCTTTGAAATGATTATGTTTATGAATAAAAAGTTAGGAAACCTCCCATTTAATCTTCTCTTGATCTAATCGACAGGCAGTCGCTGCTGGAACCCTAATAAACCTTGGAACAATTTTGTATCTCAATGCAATCCGGGTAAGCATCTTATTTGGGTCTGCATCTGAAACGCCTGTTGTCACCTTGCCTTAAATTTTAGCAACTGATTAGCTCAAATGGCCTTCTTTATAGGTTCCTTCTATGCTGCGTATACAGCCTGTGCTTTTTTTGGCTTCCAAGTACTTTTTGGCATTCTCAAGGTTAAGAAGTTAGATCAACAGGAGAAGTTGATAACTGGAACTGCTTAAATTAATTGTGAGTACACTTGCTCCTGTTTTCTTTATCGTCTATTATGTAGCTTCTTTTGTTAGCTTTTAGACCTCTGTAAGTAGAAAATATTCTCACAAGTTTTTCATTGGCGCCAATGGTAAACTAATTGAACACCGTGGACAGTTATGTGGAAATTTTATACTGTATGGGTTGGAAGGGTCCAATTTAACACCAGATGACTCTAAATTTACTGTAGGGCTCTTGTTATGATCTTTGATGCCTCCGAATCTTGAAGGCTGTGCTTTTAATGTTAAATTTAGTTTCCCTGCTGAGATTGTATCCATGCATGAGTGAGCTTTGACATTGTTACCCAGGTGCCAATTTGACAATGAAGTCTGTCCAAATATATGGTGTAAAGGATGTTGGATTAGTTGATTAAAACTACCTAGGCATCTATCCATCCATCTACACTATACACTAAGCAAGTGTAAGACACACAACACTCATTTTTTTGAAAATAAAATGACACAAAATCCACATCACAGTATTCCCTCTCTGTTTTTTTTCTTTAAAACAAAAAAAAATTTCAGACTTCTCCTCACGTTTGAAGTTTCTCTCTTAGTATAATTCCCACATTTAATGTTAAATCATTGTTCAATAAGGAGATCCCGTGCTTGTGATATAATATTTGGGAGTAGTCTGCTATCAGCAGTAGGTGTATTCAATAATGGAGCTATCCATCAGTATTTTTCTCCATCTCCTTCAATCACAACTTCGAGGTCTACAAGACTTCAACATCTGTCAACAACCAAGAGTAGGGACTAGTATCCTCTGGAGCAAATGAAATGCGAATGCCTTGGGATACAACCAACAACCTATCAACGTGCTCACAGGTGTAATATGGAGTCTTGTCCACTGTTGCATGGCAAAATACATTTTCTGGGTTATTGTTCACCTGAGTGTCAAATTGTCCTTACAGGTGCTTCATATGTTTAAAATTGTCCATGTGACTTGGCCCTTGGGTGATTGCAAGTTACTAATCATTTTGTCAGAATGGTTTGATTTACTGAAGTTTGCGAATACTTTGTCAATTACAAGATATCAACTATGTCTGCACACTTTTACCATGTTGTTCCACCAACTTTCTTGTGCTGTGAAACTTGTTGACAATATATAATATTCCACACTTCGCAGATATGCAATAGTCTTTTGCTTCGGGTATGTAGCAATTGCAGATATAGAGGAGAGACCAGCTCGTTTACACACGAGCGGAAGAAATCTGGAGGCAAAGTTTTCCAGACACGATGCATGCCGACACTTCCAATTCCCTAAATGTGATGCAGATATAAATTAAGGCTGTATATCCGGTCTGCAGTGCTGTATAGTGTAATATTATCCTTATTCGGTAATCTGGATATGCGTATAGGGTAGACAAAATGATCTTTTCAACCCTATGACCTCCACACGGGGATACTTGCAATATGGGTTGATGTCTTCTTGGTGTAATTTTTTCTAGCTGAGCTGGTCATTTTGGCTGTTTAAGTCATTTGTAGATTAATCATTGTAAATCCCCTACATCATACTGTATTTATGTGGCTTCCAGCCTGCTTTGAGGTGGTTGGATGCTTGTAAACTGTACAATAGATTTCGCGGGAAAATGTCATACATTAACCCCTGGAAACGTTTGGAGGAAACAATTATTTGTTGTCCCTGCATCTCACACTTCGTCTTTATCCCTCTTGTAATTGTGTTCATGCCAAACTAAACTTCTGTATTTATCTACATATATACATTTTACACACACACTCTCTCTCTCTGTCTATACATTTCATCCCTCTTGTAATTGTGTGTGTGTGTGTATACATTTATATATTTATTATAGCATCAACTTGTGCTCTCTGCTTTTTTTTTCTTCAAAAGGGTTGGCTCTCGGTCTTTAAAAAAACTTTTACTTGTATGGACTTATTTAGATTTTCAGGTTACCAGAGAAGAGGGACAATCTCCCTCTGTCTCTGTCTCTGTCTTTGTCTCTGTCTCTGTCTATATATATAGGTATAGGTATATTTATATATAATTTTGTAGTGATAGAGGTGGTTACACTATGGTGGTGTGTATAGGAATTCTGTCTGTTTTTCTTTCTTGAAGCAAAAGAATGGAGTCCCACTTATCCTGCCTTGCTTACACAGAGAACTATACAACCTATACTGAAGCAGGTGAGCTGTATCCTGGATGTGCATGACCAATACAAATCCTGAATATCCAGAAACCAAAACTTCTTTCATTCTGGTACGCACATCTGCTGAGGATCGATTTTCATTCCACTTTCACTTTCATATCAGGATCGCCGAATCTTTGCGTTTGGCTTATATTTATATAGACAACTCATACGAATAGGACGCTCGACTCTCTAAAACGCATATAATTTAGAGACTCAGAATATGAATGAGAATCTTATTGAAAGATTTTTTGCGTTTCATGAGATTTAGAAAAAAGGACCTTATTGGCCACTGCTTGCTGAAGACAGAACTCATCGTCAATTAAAGGGTCCTCGCGTTGGGCTTAATTGAAAAGGTAGGTGTTCAGGTGTAGAGTGGGTATAGCCTTTTATAATTTTAGTTTATTAAGAAAAATTGTTTCATTTGTCATATTAAGATTACAAACACTTTTTAAATAAAGCGAATTCAACATGAGGGACGCTTATGTAATCTTTTCAATAGGCATGAACAAAATACAAGTTCCTTTTGTACTCCAACGGTCCTCTTAACGTGACGGAGTTATTAGTAAATGCATATATAATATCCTAAGATATGCATACTTATTAAATTAATCATGATAAAATCTCTTATCAAAAAAAAAAAAATCATGATAAAATCAATAATACCATATCTCTATAGTAATGTATATTCCATAAGTTGTCAAATTATATATTTAATTCGAATCATATCTGATCGCACAAACAAAATTTAATTGGGAAAATAAAAACTCACAATGGTAAGGGATCAAACCTTTCCTTATTTGTATCATAATAAGAATAAATTTAGGTACACAATTATTTACGTACATATTTAAATATAGATGTGTTTGAAATCGTTCGATTCGATGCACATAAAATTTTAAGTATGTTGAACGGTTTTAAACATATTTATATCTGCATATGGGCTGTTGTGCTTCTAACATTTTTATCATAATAATCACATATCATGCCAGTGGTGGTATAATAGGGCAATTTTTCTCCTACAGGAAACGACAGTTAACGCCGTTAAAAACACAAAAGAAAGGCTGTTAACTGTTATGAAGCATGTGTGAGTTCTCTGGGACTCCGTCAGGGAGGAGAGAGAGTGCGAGAGAACTCAGTCAGGGAGGAGAGAGAGTGCGAGGTAAATGCTTTACAGACTATAGTAGCCTCCACCAATCACAGCCCTCCATGTTAGGAACTTCATTATGCGTCTAACAAACACAAACAAATTAGGAGAATTTCCTCTTGAATAGATAAACTGGCTATATATATATATATATATATATATATATATATATATATATATATATATTCTTAGAGAAATAAAGATAATGAGTAAAAACTGCATTACACGTTTTACATGCCTATTAACGTGGCAAGTGACTAGAAAACAAATAACTTGTCCCTAACCAAATCTGTTCCTAAAGACTCGATCAACAGTCAAACCACTAAACAACTAAAGATCCTAAAGATTCGATAACAACTTAACAACTTCAACACTCCACCGCATTTCTAACCGCCGATTTTAACTGGTTGACCTCCTCCCTCACTTCTCTCTCTCCTCTCTCTGAACTCATTTACAGTTCATATAAAACCATCTCTCTCCCTCTCCCTCTCCCCCCTAACCCATATGGGAATATATAAAAACACTAATTTTAGTATCTTTCATTCTTTTCCCGCCGATTTCCCGCCACGAGATGAATCTCGCACCTACTCTTCTGCACTCACTTTCTCTCGTCCTGTTATTTCTACTTGTTTCTTCTTCCTCGGACGAAGTCCGATCACTTCTAGAGTTCAAAAAAGGGATCAAATCAGATCCACAGGGAAAAGTGCTAAATTCATGGAATCACTCGTTTACAGTGCAGTCCTTCGCCGGCGTCGTTTGCAACGACGCAGGGAACGTCACCGCCATTGTGCTTGACGGACTCGGCTTAGTCGGAGACTTGAAATTCGCCACATTAATCGGTCTACAAATGCTTAAAAACCTAAGCCTCTCGGGAAATTCCTTCACTGGACGTCTCGTTCCTGCAATAGGGTCGATAACTTCTCTGCAGCATTTGGATCTCTCTGGAAATCAGTTTTACGGGCCCATCCCGGCTCGGGTCAACGATCTGTGGAGGCTGGATTATCTGAACTTGTCGTCAAATAATTTTACTGGTCAGGCTTTCTTATGGAAAGAAATAGCTAAATGACATTGTAGTAAAGTAAACAAAATCAAAAACCCATTTTAAGTTTTATGCGGAAGTAAGCTTTATTAAATCCTTGCCATTAGGGTAATCAGTAATGTAATCTTTTGTCTTTGTTTCGTAAACATTGGAATTAAGAAGAGACAAGAGTTAAGCCCCCTAGCAATAATTCAAGAGGAGAGTAAAAGACCCGTAATGATAATTGTATTAGGAGTCTTCAACATTTATAATATTTGTATTTACCAAAAAAGAAGCTAATTTTTGCTCATTTCATTATTCTGTTCATTAACATGCGAGGGTCCTTTTATTCTGTTTAACGAAAACTCATGGCAATGCACACTTTCCACTCTTCTTCATGGAGCATGTATTTTGTTGACGACTTATCCAAAGTGTCTAACAGCTCACATTTACATGTACAGGTCCAATCCACTTAATCAACTCCACAACTTTGAGGATTTTGAATCTCTCGTCAAATGCGCTTTCCGGTTCTTTGCCTTCTACTGTGGGAAGATGTCTCATTGTGGATTTGAGTAGAAATATGCTCTCCGGTGATGTGTCCGCTATGCAGAGTTGGGAAGCTAATGTGGAGTTCCTCGACTTGAGTTCAAATAAGTTCTCAGGAAGCATTCCTGATCTCACATCTAAGTTCCAAAGTTTGACCACTCTCAATATGAAAAACAATTCTTTAGCGGGTACCTTGCTTCTTGGAAGCTACCCTAGGCTGTCCACAGTTGATCTAAGCTTGAATCAATTCCGTGGGCTCATTCCACCTAGTTTCTTCACCTCAATGACCTTGAAATACCTGAACCTTTCAGGAAATCATTTCACAGGGTCCATTCCCCTTCAAGGCTTGCAAACAAGTGAATTGTTAGTCCCTCCTTATCCACAAATGGAATCCCTTGATCTTTCTGATAATTCCTTAACAGGTACCTTGAATTCGGCAATAGGTGAATTAGGTCGGCTTAAGTTGCTAAATCTTGCAGAGAACGGCTTATCAGGACATATACCCTATGAACTAAGCAAGCTTAGCTTTATGGAATACCTAGATTTATCCAGGAATAATTTCAAGTATAAAATACCAGATAAGCTTCCATGGAGTCTAAAGGTCTTTAATGTGTCTTATAATGATCTCTCAAGCCCTGTTCCAGAAAACCTAATAAATTTCCCTGTTACGTCATTTCATCCTGGTAATCCTTTACTGATCTTCCCAAATGGCTTTCCATTTCATGGTGGTAATCCTGTTCAAGTTTCTGACGGACGGGATCATCCCAATTCAAAGTTCAGTATTAGAGTAGCAATCATTGTTGCCTCAGTTGGGGCTGCTGTGATGATTGCTTTTGTTCTGTTTGCTTATCGTCGAGTCCACTTTCACAATTCCCGGGTAAAAAGTGGGTTAAGTGGCGAAACTGCTGGTGGTGATGTTAAATCAGGAAGGTTTTCCAGACCATCTTTCTTAAGCTTCCAAACAACTACTGCCCCCCCACCAACTTCTTCTGGTTTCGCAAACGATCACTTACTTCATTCAAATTCAAGGTCACTTTCAATACAGATGGAATTTGATACGGAGATTGTTGAGCATGTTCCAGATAATTGTCCAGTGGTATCTGAAAGGAAGTCCTCTTCTGATTCTCCAGTATCTTCTTCACCGCGTTTCATTGATGCACCCCCACCAACTTCTTCTGGTTTTGCAAACGATCACTTACTTCATTCAAATTCAAGGTCACTTTCAATACAGATGGAATTTGATACGGAGATTGTTGAGCATGTTCCAGATAATTGTCCAGTGGTATCTGAAAGGAAGTCCTCTTCTGATTCTCCAGTATCTTCTTCACCGCGTTTCATTGATGCAATTGAACAGCCTGTGACCCTATACGTGAATTCTCCAGATCTATTGTCTGGAGAACTGTTTTTTGTGGATGTTTCGTTGGAGTTCACAGCTGAGGAGTTGTCAAGGGCTCCAGCAGAAGTTTTGGGTCTAAGTAGTCTCGGCACTTTGTACAGAGCTTTTTTAGATAGTGGACATGTGTTGGCCGTGAAGTTGCTAAGGGTGGGATTGTTGAATAAAAAGGAATTCACCAAGGAAGTCAAAAAAATTGGATCAATGAGACATCCCACTGTTGTTCCTTTGCGAGCTTTTTATTGGGGGCCAAGAGAACAAGAGACGGTTATTTTAGCAGACTATGTCCGGGGATATAACTTGGCTTTGCATCTCTATGGTAAGCGTTTTAACCGATAGGTGGTTTCCCTTCTTTCCATGCTTTTTTTCCCGCTATATATTAACTGCAGTATCTTTTGTGAAATAATTTAGGAAATTTCCTTGCTTATGGTGTTACTTGGAAAATATAGTATCTCACCATTCTTGCTGTAGTATGCTCACTGAAAGAATTCCGGAACTTCTGTCTTTATATTTCTACTTCTGTATTGGTACTAGATGAGGTGAAAAATATAAGATTTTGAAGTTGAGAAAGGAACTACTTAGATCTTAAATTGCCAGACCAGCTCGGGTAAGTATCGTATATACATGGACATGAAATTGTTAAGTTTGCATCAAATGACAGTCCTTATCCTGCTGACCTAGCATTAGCTTTAGCCATTGCAGAAGATGCATTCACCTGATGTAAGATCCAAATAGGGTCATCGAAAGCATAAATCCACCTTAGTAGTTAGGAAAGACTCTGAATATCATTTGTGTGGATCTAGTGCAAGAGCGCAACATTTAATGCCGTTTCAAGAACAGGAGTTCTTGTTGTTCGAGTTATATTGCCAAACTTCCCTACTTTTGAATGACCAAAGTTCACTTTAGAATGTGTGGTCTGATCACTGTGTCATGCTCCCAGCCTCCCACTATGTTGCCTGCACGATTTTCCTTCCCAGTTGTTTGAAGCCGAGAATGCTTTCAATGGACTTATAGGTGCCGTCACTGGGTTCTTTCTTTCTTAAGGGTTCGATATGAATGTGCCTAGTGGTTGTTCTGTTTCCTTATTTTTCCCACACATTAATTACCCTGCAGTAACAGTATGAGAGTTTCTTACGATGACATATTCTACTGATTTTCTATTAACCCACAATTACTCTAACCATGTTTGAAGAAATGAGCTTTAAAAGCAATTTGTTTCGGGTATTCATCAGGTCGTACAATCATATCTAACGCAGAGACAACACCTCGGACGTACTCCAGGCTATCCTTCAGCCAAAGGTTGAAAGTTGCTGTTGACATTGCTCAATCTCTATCATACCTTCACGACAGAGGCCTACCTCATGGAAACCTGAAGCCTACAAATATAATCCTGGTGGGCACTGATCTCAATGCCGTCCTTACGGACTATGGTCTCCACATTCTGATGACGCCATCTGGCATTGCGGATCTAATGTTAAATCTGGGAGCTCTTGGGTACCGTGCTCCTGAACTCGCCACTGTAGCCAAACCAGTCCCATCAATGAAATCTGACGTGTATGCTTTTGGAGTGATTCTGATGGAACTGTTGACTAGAAGAAGTGCCGGCGACATCATCTCTGGTCAATGGGGAGCTGTTGTTGATCTTACCGGTTGGGTCCGCCTGTGTAATCAAGAAGGTAGAGGAATGGATTGCATTGACAGAGACATTGCTTCGGGGGAGGAGGAACAAACTAGAGGAGTGGACGAATTGCTCGCGATATCGCTGAGGTGTATTCTCCCTGTAAATGAAAGGCCTTACATCAGACAAATATTGGAGGATCTCTGCTCTATACATGTTTGAAACTCTACATGGAGTCTTGGAATTATTTTTTTGGTTCCTTGGCTTCTTTCTCTATTTATTTTTCCCCCCATTTTGATTCGTTTCCATTTCTTTCCCCTTCAATGGGTCATAATAGCCTTTTATGTGGGCTAATCGTCGCATTCTTTCTCAATTTTTTCTCTTCTTTCTCTATTTATTTTTCCCCCCATTTTGATTCGTTTCCATTTCTTTCCCCTTCAATTGGTCATAATAGCCTTTTATGTGGGCTAATTGTTGCATTCTTTCTCAATTTTTTCTGTAAAGGGACGATCGATAGGTTGGTTGACAGTATTTCAGTTTGATTCAAAGTACAAAGATGAGATTCATTTTTCTTGTTTTTTCTCATAAGATTTGAGCACTGCAGAAACCATACAAATTGTTATACTTTAGCTGATATTTGATGAGAAAAATGGTTCCTTGTAATTTAGTTGGGCTAGTTGGCTGTGGATTAGCACTCTTGGGTGGTTTTAAGGGGAGACAATGCTACAGAATTGGAAATTGGACATAGAATTTTTTTTCGAATTTAAGATCAATAGTCATGATGCACTTGGATTAATAAAACCACAAATACAAGTGAATTATGATTATTGATTTTGAATTCGAAATTTTTCTTTTGTCGAATTTCTAGAATCATAAATAAATTACTGAATAAATATATTAGACTAAATTAAGTTTTACAAGTACTTGGCCGAATAGGCCCACAATATGCTTATATTGGTTGGTGGTAATTATTGAATTATTGTCTATTTATTTTTTATTTGAATTTTTTATAATTTTTTGTTTTGTTTCAATTTTTTATGATTGTTTGTTCGTCTCAACAAGAGATTTTAGAAAAGTATAAAATTATGTCACAAAACTAAAAAAATTCAGAAAAGATAATAATAAGCCCAAAACAACGTTAGTGTTAATTTATTTTTTGTCTCTAATGAATTTTTTTTAGCTTTTGAATATAATTTTATACTTTTTAGATTTCTTTTGTTTAAATGAACAACAATTAAAAAATTATAAAAAAAATAAAAACTACAATTTTTCTAAATAAAAACATTAATTTAAACAAGTTCAACCAAATAGAACTATATGAAGTTAAGTAGGATATATAGAGGGTTGATGTTACTGTTAAATTAGAGGTCCTAGACTTGAACTGTAAAAAGTATAAATTATGAGAGTAATTTGTAATACGTATCCACCTGCAGGGTTTTCTACGTAATTATTCAAAATCTATATCCAATTCTTTCTTAAACCGCTAAGCCGTGAGTGCCATTTGAAAGCTCAACATCCATGCGAGATCAGAATCAAATCAGAGCCAGCACAACGTCTTGAATTGAACTGGTCCGCCTCTCTCTCTCTCTCTCTCTCTCTCTCTCTCTCTCTTTACGCGCGACTCCCAACTCTTCAGTGCGACCATTTCTCTCCCTCGCCGTCCCACCTCTCCGTCGCCGGCACTTCCCTCACTCTCCGGCACCCTACTTCGGCCGGCTTCAGACGAGATCAGGTATGTTGGATTTCTTCAAAATTAGGGCTTTTTGTGTATTATGGCTTTGTTGGGTTTCTGTTTTAAATTGCAAAGAAATAGAAGTAAGTCCTCTATTGTAACAGGCAGTGCCGGAGAGTGAGGGGAGTGACGGCGACGGAGAGAAATGCGTGAGTGAGAGAGAGAGAGAGAGAGAGAGAGAGAGAGAGAGAGAGAGTATACGATTGAAATTGAAAATCAGAAGGTTTTTGGATTGTTATAACCTGGTTTTGTCTTGACCCGAAACCCGTAACCCTTCTAATTTACCCTGTTTTAATCCGACGGCTGGAAAAAGAAGTCCGCACATAACAAAAAAGGAGATTAACCACATTTTTTGTTAGAAGCTGATTGCAGGATTTTAGCAAAATGACAATACAAGTTTTTGAGATCTTTTACATTTGGGATTTGTTTTGGCACGAAATGTTTTTTCCATGAAAAGCATTGACATTTCCTTCTCAAGTTGGGTCATGGTTGAATTTTTTGAGTCATTAATAGGGTGAGTCCAGTTAAATGTTAGCTGATATGCACTTGTTAGTTAACAATTAGCTGCAGTTTCTATTAGAAAAATAAGATGCAGGACCGCACCATGGCTCATTTTTTGTTTGGCACTTGCATTTATCCTAACCTACCTATCCAACCTCACGCACTTGTTGTTTAGCTTAACATGACCGCCCTTGCCGTTGTGTGTGCTCTTAATTCCATGTGTTTGCTGCACATTTACCTTCACATCGGGAAAAGCGGCAGGCCACTGTCTTCAGCCTGTCAATTGTTTGGATTCTTATTTGCTACTTTACTGCTTCTAAAGACATAGATGTCTTGAGTAGCACATCATGCGGTAACATGCTTGGAGTAACATACTAATTTGTTTTGTATTACCACCATTTTAAAGATCTGAACTGTTTTGGCTCAGTTCGGGTGTTAGGATTGTTGGGGATTTGTTTGTTCACTTTCCTGGTGAAAGCAGCAAATTGGTCAACCTTTTTTTGAAGGGCTGCCATTTTTCAATGCCAAAACGAAGAGCTAAGAGAACTGTTAAACAATCCGCCTCATCTCCCTCAGGCAACATAAACGGTGCTGGACCAAAGGATTCCAAATTTGATACGAAAGTAGATACATTAAAAGACCAAGAGGGTAAGCATTTATTTCCTTGTTTATTCTGATCTTTTACAGTTTTTCTCCGATAATTCTTGCAATAGTTTTTCCTCATCTCTCATATTTATTCCAATTTTAGATGCTTCCCTAAATTTTTTGTTTCCCTTCCTCATTTTATAGAATGCATCAAAGTACCCCTTCTGTCTTTTAAATCTTAAGTTCCTATCTTTTTACAGTTGACCGTCGAAGTGCTGCAATCAGGGCCATTCGTGATGTGGAGATTGACCATTTGCTGACTGGGTTGCGTCTGCTTTGGTCAAATTTCAATAATGAACAGCTGCAGACTCCTGTACTGCAATTTTTCAAGGAAAACCTTCCAAACTTGTCAGTTGTAAGAAATGGGAAAGATGGACAGTATGAAGTGCAGTGGAAGGATGAAGCTGGTAATTTATCAATGAACCAGGCTGATGAAATAAACATGCATGCTTCTCTTCTACACCAGATGTCGGCAGCTTATCCCGGCTGCTCTGTAAATCCATCCTTTGGTGGCTTTGAATTTTCAAGCCAAGCAGGTTGGTAACTTTTTCTAGTGTGTCTTGTATCTGAATTTTGAGCTTCTGTTGGAGCTAATGTGATCCTTTTTATTGATGACGGTGACAGCAAGCCTCTTTGGTGCTGATAATCTCCAGATCAAGGATTATGTATGTTCCCTTCTGATCGATTACTGTTGTGGTAGCCACAGTTGGTACTTTCCCTTATTGATCAATGTTTTCTTCTGAAATTGTTTCTTGCTGACTGATGCTAGAAGTTACATGTAAATGGTTTTCAATCATCACTTGAAGCTAATCATAGAAAACAATCTATTTACTTATTTGATTTTCTTGCGCTGGCAACATATCCTAGGTTTCTTTGAGTAGTCTTTTAAACTATTTTATCAGTTGTTTATGCGAAGTATAAAAGTGATCCAAGAATGGTGTAATTCTTGTAATTTACCTCGTATAGAATTTTTGTTTTGTAGGTTTTGGAGGAGCCATCAGATACTCAAATGCTTGGTTTCCAAGACGGCCTCCAAACTCCCGGGGTTTGTACCTTCTTGAACAATATTGGCTATCTCCATTTTATCTGAGTTTGCTTTTTTGTAAAAAAAAAAAAAATTGTAAGGAAATTGAACTTGAAAGTTCAAATCCACGGAAATTGGTGGATGTAGAGAGGGGGTCAAACAACCAATTTGACTACACAGCTGTGTTTAAAAATACATATAATCGATTAAACTACTGAAATCTTTTAAGAGGTCCTGCAGTTTCTCCTCGGTCCTTGGAATGCCTTGAGCAACTTTCTTAGTTATGAAATTGTAATGGCAGGTGACTAGTCATAGGATGTCTGTTGGAATGACTCCTAAAACCCTAAGGCTTCCAAAGCATGGTGAGATGCTTTTATCTGTCCATGGCTCACCCCTTGGTGTCTACAAGGAAGACAACATGGAATCCATACGGGGTACGTTTCCATTGAATCCTATATCCTTCAGTTTATTTCAGCATTGATGCTTTTTCTTTTCCCCGGGTGGGAGATCTCCTATATTTTGTAATGCCCAGTGTGAAAAATTACAGTAATTTTCCTCGAATCGAGAATAGTTACTCGCTTATGAACTGATTCCAAACTCTTCATTGCAGAGTCAGAAGAAGGATGAACCACTACCAATTCAACTGAAGTACTGCTAACCCAAGGCTGCTTGATTAGGAATATCCATTTGTATATTAGTCACTGGTACACTCGAAGATTGAGTTGTAATATGACCTATTTGTCCTAGGTGGAATTAGAGAAAGAGAGGAGCAAAAGAAATCAGAAGAGCTGAATCTTTCTGACAGAGAGAGTCATTTTCCTATCAAAAAAAAAAGACAGAGAGAGTCATTTCTTAATGTTCGATTGCTTTTCTGAAAGCTTCTAGATGATTGAAGTAGGAGGAGACATCTTTGCCGAATATCAAGGCATCATTTATGTGGGCAATTGTTATCTTGAGTCCTCTTACATATTTGAAATCATTTTTCTTAGTTCCATTTGCTATGTTAACTTGTTAGGGTAACTTATTGTAGGAGAGGCCAATGTAGTTTCCCTTTTGTTTTTTGTTTCTCCTCTCTGTAAGCCCAGGTTTATTTGCAAAGAAGAAAGAGATGATCCCGCAATTGCTCCGAACATTTCAATGGAGTACCATAAAATTAATGACCCGGCAAACCTTCAGTGGACCCTAGAGTTTTTTTTTGGTTGTTCGAGTGCCTGTAGGCTCAGGGTGATAACCAACCTTTGGGGTTAATTTAACTTGCAGTTTAGAAAAACTCCTAGATACATATCTACTCAGTTAAATCCCAAAATTGTAAAACGAAATAGGTCAAAATTGCAACAAGCTATTTGCATGGCCCTATGTAAATGTGCGTGCAAAAGTGTGTATTCCTGTGTGTCCATATAATCTTTTTATGTGTGACAATTCCCAACCACAGGCCTCACATATTCTGCAGAAGCTTTTACACATTGAACCGAAGTTGAATTGTTTCCACACACTAATAATTGAGCATGAGATTGTCTTGGTTGAATGTTCTTTGTGCGCAAATCTCTCGATATACTGCCATAACCAGAAAAGAAGCTCCATGTTAAAGGTCAACTCGGTCGAATGCAGTCATTCCAAAACAAGATTCAACATCGACTGTTTCCACCATCCTTATCGCTTCGAGCTTTCAAAACAAAGACGAAAAGTAGGTGGTCACAGGCAAAAGCAACCAAAGATGACAGGTTTAAAGCATAGCCCGAAAGAAAATGTATAGCAGGGGTAATCACATAGGTGATATTCAGCCATCTGCATATACGGAAACATGACAAAAGATGACACGTCCAGCTACCTAAGAACAGAAAACACTACTCCTGAATGACGGAATTTATATCTAAAGCATCGAGTGTCCAGATGAAAAGAGAAAAACTGAAGCAAAGATAAACACCCCAAATACAAAAAAAAAACTACTTCCAAAGATATTAAATCAGTGTGTTTGGTTTTGAAGACTGTTAATCAGAAACTCTTGAAAGTATAAAATTCAACACTCGGAACAAAGAGTAACCAATAGCCCAAGATTCTCCAAGTTTGCCTTGAATCATACTACTGACCAAGAAGGCTGAACCAGTGATGTTTTCTGATGACCCATGAAGTTTGCAAAGGGGAGAGTTTTTAAGCGACGCCGTATCATATCTTGTTCATGTGCCGTTTTTTTTTTTCATTCCTCCTTCCATATTTCCAGAATTCTCGTCATTCAGTTGACCTTGTAATAATGTTCTCTTCTGAATCCTCTTCTCCGATCAGTATCACTTACCAATTAGAACCAAGGATGGCTCGAAGTTAGAAGTAGAGATGTTCTCTGATGACCCATGAAATTTGGGAAGGAGAGTTTCAAGCTACGCCGCTATCATATCTTGCTCATGATGCCGTCATTTTCATAAGGAAACTGCATGGTATCCTAAATCCTCCTTCCATATTTCCAGAATTCTCATCATCCACTTAACCTTTAAGTAAGGTTCTCTTTTGGATCCTCTTAACTGGTCGATATCAATTACCAACTAGAACAGAGGATGGTTTGATGCAAGTAATTTTTGTTTTCTTTCCATACCCCCACTCGATTTTCACACAGAGCTCTCCTATATCTTGCGGGAAAAACCCTGAGCCACTAAAAAGAGAATTACACAGCTCATTCCAAATATATAATCCTTTTGTGTGCAATAAGTACTGCTCAGCCAAAGTATAACAAGTCGTGTGAATTGCATGGCAACAATTCTATAAACTGTACAGAAAATAGAAGAAAAGCCAAGAGCTCATTAGAAATTGCAGTACTTCTTGTCAGCCTTTCTCTAAGTTCATTCCTCAAACTCAGTATAATTATGATTTATGATGTTTCTAGTTGATTTCTTTATTGCAGTTGGATTTCTTGTTTCATTATAATCCTCTAAAAAAATTGGAAATTTCATACAATTTTCAGTAAGGGATAATCCGGGGGTCATTAAAGTTAGTTACCATACAAGGTTGATACTGATCGGCTGTGAAAGAAGTTTCTTTATGATGTTTCTAGTTGATTTCTCCATCTCCTTCAATCACAACTTCGAGGTCTACAAGACTTCAACATCTGTCAACAACCAAGAGTAGGGACTAGTATCCTCTGGAGCAAATGAAATGCGAATGCCTTGGGATACAACCAACAACCTATCAACGTGCTCACAGGTGTAATATGGAGTCTTGTCCACTGTTGCATGGCAAAATACATTTTCTGGGTTATTGTTCACCTGAGTGTCAAATTGTCCTTACAGGTGCTTCATATGTTTAAAATTGTCCATGTGACTTGGCCCTTGGGTGATTGCAAGTTACTAATCATTTTGTCAGAATGGTTTGATTTACTGAAGTTTGCGAATACTTTGTCAATTACAAGATATCAACTATGTCTGCACACTTTTACCATGTTGTTCCACCAACTTTCTTGTGCTGTGAAACTTGTTGACATTATATAATATTCCACACTTCGCAGATATGCAATAGTCTTTTGCTTCGGGTATGTAGCAATTGCAGATATAGAGGAGAGACCAGCTCGTTTACACACGAGCGGAAGAAATCTGGAGGCAAAGTTTTCCAGACACGATGCATGCCGACACTTCCAATTCCCTAAATGTGATGCAGATATAAATTAAGGCTGTATATCCGGTCTGCAGTGCTGTATAGTGTAATATTATCCTTATTCGGTAATCTGGATATGCGTATAGGGTAGACAAAATGATCTTTTCAACCCTATGACCTCCACACGGGGATACTTGCAATATGGGTTGATGTCTTCTTGGTGTAATTTTTTCTAGCTGAGCTGGTCATTTTGGCTGTTTAAGTCATTTGTAGATTAATCATTGTAAATCCTATATCATACTGTATTTATGTGGCTTCCAGCCTGCTTTGAGGTGGTTGGATGCTTGTAAACTGTACAATAGATTTCGCGGGAAAATGTCATACATTAACCCCTGGAAACGTTTGGAGGAAACAATTATTTGTTGTCCCTGCATCTCACACTTCGTCTTTATCCCTCTTGTAATTGTGTTCATGCCAAACTAAACTTCTGTATTTATCTACATATATACATTTTACACACACACTCTCTCTCTCTGTCTATACATTTCATCCCTCTTGTAATTGTGTGTGTGTGTGTATACATTTATATATTTATTATAGCATCAACTTGTGCTCTCTGCTTTTTTTTTCTTCAAAAGGGTTGGCTCTCGGTCTTTAAAAAAACTTTTACTTGTATGGACTTATTTAGATTTTCAGGTTACCAGAGAAGAGGGACAATCTCCCTCTGTCTCTGTCTCTGTCTTTGTCTCTGTCTCTGTCTATATATATAGGTATAGGTATATTTATATATAATTTTGTAGTGATAGAGGTGGTTACACTATGGTGGTGTGTATAGGAATTCTGTCTGTTTTTCTTTCTTGAAGCAAAAGAATGGAGTCCCACTTATCCTGCCTTGCTTACACAGAGAACTATACAACCTATACTGAAGCAGGTGAGCTGTATCCTGGATGTGCATGACCAATACAAATCCTGAATATCCAGAAACCAAAACTTCTTTCATTCTGGTACGCACATCTGCTGAGGATTGATTTTCATTCCACTTTCACTTTCATATCAGGATCGCCGAATCTTTGCGTTTGGCTTATATTTATATAGACAACTCATACGAATAGGACGCTCGACTCTCTAAAACGCATATAATTTAGAGACTCAGAATATGAATGAGAATCTTATTGAAAGATTTTTTGCGTTTCATGAGATTTAGAAAAAAGGACCTTATTGGCCACTGCTTGCTGAAGACAGAACTCATCGTCAATTAAAGGGTCCTCGCGTTGGGCTTAATTGAAAAGGTAGGTGTTCAGGTGTAGAGTCGGTATAGCCTTTTATAATTTTAGTTTATTAAGAAAAATTGTTTCATTTGTCATATTAAGATTACAAACACTTTTTAAATAAAGCGAATTCAACATGAGGGACGCTTATGTAATCTTTTCAATAGGCATGAACAAAATACAAGTTCCTTTTGTACTCCAACGGTCCTCTTAACGTGACGGAGTTATTAGTAAATGCATATATAATATCCTAAGATATGCATACTTATTAAATTAATCATGATAAAATCTCTTATCAAAAAAAAAAAAATCATGATAAAATCAATAATACCATATCTCTATAGTAATGTATATTCCATAAGTTGTCAAATTATATATTTAATTCGAATCATATCTGATCGCACAAACAAAATTTAATTGGGAAAATAAAAACTCACAATGGTAAGGGATCAAACCTTTCCTTATTTGTATCATAATAAGAATAAATTTAGGTACACAATTATTTACGTACATATTTAAATATAGATGTGTTTGAAATCGTTCGATTCGATGCACATAAAATTTTAAGTATGTTGAACGGTTTTAAACATATTTATATCTGCATATGGGCTGTTGTGCTTCTAACATTTTTATCATAATAATCACATATCATGCCAGTGGTGGTATAATAGGGCAATTTTTCTCCTACAGGAAACGACAGTTAACGCCGTTAAAAACACAAAAGAAAGGCTGTTAACTGTTATGAAGCATGTGTGAGTTCTCTGGGACTCCGTCAGGGAGGAGAGAGAGTGCGAGAGAACTCAGTCAGGGAGGAGAGAGAGTGCGAGGTAAATGCTTTACAGACTATAGTAGCCTCCACCAATCACAGCCCTCCATGTTAGGAACTTCATTATGCGTCTAACAAACACAAACAAATTAGGAGAATTTCCTCTTGAATAGCTAAACTGGCTATATATATATATATATATATATATATATATATATATATATATATATTCTTAGAGAAATAAAGATAATGAGTAAAAACTGCATTACACGTTTTACATGCCTATTAACGTGGCAAGTGACTAGAAAACAAATAACTTGTCCCTAACCAAATCTGTTCCTAAAGACTCGATCAACAGTCAAACCACTAAACAACTAAAGATCCTAAAGATTCGATAACAACTTAACAACTTCAACACTCCACCGCATTTCTAACCGCCGATTTTAACTGGTTGACCTCCTCCCTCACTTCTCTCTCTCCTCTCTCTGAACTCATTTACAGTTCATATAAAACCATCTCTCTCCCTCTCCCTCTCCCCCCTAACCCATATGGGAATATATAAAAACACTAATTTTAGTATCTTTCATTCTTTTCCCGCCGATTTCCCGCCACGAGATGAATCTCGCACCTACTCTTCTGCACTCACTTTCTCTCGTCCTGTTATTTCTACTTGTTTCTTCTTCCTCGGACGAAGTCCGATCACTTCTAGAGTTCAAAAAAGGGATCAAATCAGATCCACAGGGAAAAGTGCTAAATTCATGGAATCACTCGTTTACAGTGCAGTCCTTCGCCGGCGTCGTTTGCAACGACGCAGGGAACGTCACCGCCATTGTGCTTGACGGACTCGGCTTAGTCGGAGACTTGAAATTCGCCACATTAATCGGTCTACAAATGCTTAAAAACCTAAGCCTCTCGGGAAATTCCTTCACTGGACGTCTCGTTCCTGCAATAGGGTCGATAACTTCTCTGCAGCATTTGGATCTCTCTGGAAATCAGTTTTACGGGCCCATCCCGGCTCGGGTCAACGATCTGTGGAGGCTGGATTATCTGAACTTGTCGTCAAATAATTTTACTGGTCAGGCTTTCTTATGGAAAGAAATAGCTAAATGACATTGTAGTAAAGTAAACAAAATCAAAAACCCATTTTAAGTTTTATGCGGAAGTAAGCTTTATTAAATCCTTGCCATTAGGGTAATCAGTAATGTAATCTTTTGTCTTTGTTTCGTAAACATTGGAATTAAGAAGAGACAAGAGTTAAGCCCCCTAGCAATAATTCAAGAGGAGAGTAAAAGACCCGTAATGATAATTGTATTAGGAGTCTTCAACATTTATAATATTTGTATTTACCAAAAAAGAAGCTAATTTTTGCTCATTTCATTATTCTGTTCATTAACATGCGAGGGTCCTTTTATTCTGTTTAACGAAAACTCATGGCAATGCACACTTTCCACTCTTCTTCATGGAGCATGTATTTTGTTGACGACTTATCCAAAGTGTCTAACAGCTCACATTTACATGTACAGGTCCAATCCACTTAATCAACTCCACAACTTTGAGGATTTTGAATCTCTCGTCAAATGCGCTTTCCGGTTCTTTGCCTTCTACTGTGGGAAGATGTCTCATTGTGGATTTGAGTAGAAATATGCTCTCCGGTGATGTGTCCGCTATGCAGAGTTGGGAAGCTAATGTGGAGTTCCTCGACTTGAGTTCAAATAAGTTCTCAGGAAGCATTCCTGATCTCACATCTAAGTTCCAAAGTTTGACCACTCTCAATATGAAAAACAATTCTTTAGCGGGTACCTTGCTTCTTGGAAGCTACCCTAGGCTGTCCACAGTTGATCTAAGCTTGAATCAATTCCGTGGGCTCATTCCACCTAGTTTCTTCACCTCAATGACCTTGAAATACCTGAACCTTTCAGGAAATCATTTCACAGGGTCCATTCCCCTTCAAGGCTTGCAAACAAGTGAATTGTTAGTCCCTCCTTATCCACAAATGGAATCCCTTGATCTTTCTGATAATTCCTTAACAGGTACCTTGAATTCGGCAATAGGTGAATTAGGTCGGCTTAAGTTGCTAAATCTTGCAGAGAACGGCTTATCAGGACATATACCCTATGAACTAAGCAAGCTTAGCTTTATGGAATACCTAGATTTATCCAGGAATAATTTCAAGTATAAAATACCAGATAAGCTTCCATGGAGTCTAAAGGTCTTTAATGTGTCTTATAATGATCTCTCAAGCCCTGTTCCAGAAAACCTAATAAATTTCCCTGTTACGTCATTTCATCCTGGTAATCTGATGAGCGCACTATATTGCATAATAATGTGGCTCAATTCACTCATTTTAGCAATTATGCGTAGGCAAATACTTTGATCTAGTTGATATTGCACGCGTAGTTGTTTTTGTACTCTTTGCAGGTTTCCAGGCATTGAAAGAATGTTGAAAAGCTCAAGCACGAACCAAAGGCTCGGACCAATTACGACTTTGTTTGAGAGCCAAGAAAAGCCTGGAAATGACGGAAGTGAAGTTCGGATGAGAAATGAAGAAGCCCAGAAAATTCACTCTGAAGGTTTCTCTACCGATAGAGAAACAAGTCCTATCGGTAGAGAAGAAGAAATTAAGGCCATTCAAAGACTTCTCTACCGGTAGAGGAAGTATGCCTATCGGTAGAGAGAAGAATCCAAAAGAGATCAGAAGACTTCTCTACCGGTAGAGGAAGTATGCCTATCGGTAGAGAGAAGAATCCAAAAGAGATCAGAAGACTTCTCTACCGGTAGAGGAAGTATGCCTATCGGTAGAGAGAAGAACCCAGAAGAAGTCAGAAGACTTCTCTACCGGTAGAGGAAGTATGCCTATCGGTAGAGAAGAGAAAATAAAGAAGACAGAAGGTTTCTCTACCGGTAGAGAAACTGTCTCTATCGGTAGAGACCCAAAAACGGCAGATTTTGTGGGGCCGACTTCATCTCGATTTCTGGCCAAATCAGGGAATTAGAAGCTTCTTTTAATGACATTGTAAAGGGTAGATTGGTACTTTCACTTAGGTTAGGTAGGATATTCTATTCTAGGTTGATTTCCTTGCAAAAAGGGTAGCCTCCCTTTTTCATAACATCAGATAACGTAATATAGAAAGTTTTTACTGTTGAGAGCTCTGTTCTTCATTTTCCATTGCTTTAATCTACTGTTCTTCACTTGTTCTTCCATTTTTCTTCATGTTTTGTTAAGTTCTTCATCTCTTAAGCGTTCTTCCCCTTTGAATCTTTGGATTCTCTTGGAAGCACTTAAGTTTATCAAGTTTTATTTACATTTTTGTCTTAAATACTGTTCTTATTGCTTTAATATCTGATTCCTTTTTAGTTTTACTTAATTCTTCCTCATTGTCTTTAGATTAACTTGTTTTATTATGTTTTCTTTCAATCCCATTATGTTTATGTCAAAGCATGAGTAGTTAATTTAGTGCGGGTTAAGTCTAAATGTGAGGTCTGTTCAAAAACCATGTTGGTCTCTATCTTCTCCAAATTTTACTGCCATTGATGGATCTTTCTAAGCTTTTTCTTTTGAAATAAAAATGAAGTGTTAAGTTCTTGATTAGATATAGCCATCCTTAGAGTTGGTATATTTAATACTTGAATCGATGTCCTTCATCTTTTAATCCTATTTCCTTTAAACTTGAAAGATCCGTCAAAACGATTTTTAGAATTAAAATCCTTGTTTTCATCGAAGAATTTTCCGATCGAACACCCGGGACCGGGAGTTAGATTGAGTTATAAAAGGGAAGAGATAGACCAACGGAAGTTTCGAATAAACCAAACCTTAGGACTTAACCCCACTCTTTAATCTAGTTTTAATCCTCCTTTAGTTGATATAATTGCTTAATCGCACCAAACAAAACTTAGAGGTTGACGTCCGAAACGTCGAAAACACTAATTTGCGTATTCTCTGATTACAACGTTCTTTTCCCTGTGGATCGATACTCCGGACTATCCCTATACTCGTTTTTAAATATTTTGAGGATAAGTTCAGTTTTATGAAATTAAACCACTGACTACGAGGCCGGCACACTCCTAACGACAAGCACTTTGCCGGTCCGGTCATGTTTTTGGCGCCGTTGCCGGGGAATTGAATAGTTGTTTTTAGATAATCGCAGATTTTTGCAAAGTGCAAGTTTCTTTGGCGGAAACCTTTAACCTACCCATTTTGGTAAACCTAAGGTGTAACGCAAGCCAAAGGGACGTGTAATTTGCAGATTTTCTTTTCTTTTCTTTTTCGCTCACACTTGATTGATTCGGAGACTGTCTTTGGTGTATGAGTGTTTACACTCGTGACGCGACAAATCGGCTAATTCGCCAAGACAATCTTCCCTTCGATCCAATGGCCGAACACCGTGATGAAAATGATGCACCCATGGGTCGCACCATGCGGGACTACTTGCACCCCACTCACACCACCACCACCTCTTGCATACGCTTTCCAACCGATACTCCCGAGGGACAACAATTTCATGTCAAGCCTAACATGCTTGGCATGTTACCAACCTTCTATGGGATGGAATCGGAGAACTGCTATGTCCATATTAAAGAATTTGAGGAGGTGGTGAACACTTTCACCAACGTGACCGCCCATCTGGAGTCGGCACGTCTTAAGCTCTTTCCCTTTTCTCTCAAGGAGAAGGCCAAACGATGGTTTCTCTCCTTGAGAGCCAATTCGGTGACAAGTTGGGTGGAGATGCAGGTGGAGTTCCACAAAAAATGGTTCCCACTCCACCGTACCACCACCTTAAAGAAGAAGATTCAGAACTTTGAGGAAATACCCAACGAATCTTTTTGTTCATGTTGGGAGAGATACAAGGAGCGTCTCCTCGCTGTCCCTCATCACGGGTATGAGGATTGGCAGATTGTGGCATTCTTTTACGAAGCCATCTCAGTCCGCAATCGCCAATTTATCAACCTCATGACAAGTGGGGAATTTCTGAACCAAGGAGCCTCCGCGGCTTTGGCTTACCTAGATGAGCTAGCGGAGAATAACCAATCATGGGATTATTCGGATCCCAATGACCGCTCCTACAAACCCCCCACTAATCATGGAACCATGGGCAAACATGTGCCTAGGGACGAGGATGACATCAGCAAACGCCTCGATCACCTCTCTAGGAAACTAGAGAAATTGGAGATAAATAGGGTGAACGAGGTGTCTTCTGTTTCAAAGCCCGGGGAGGCTTGTGCTATCTGTGACACCATGGACCACACAACCAATATTTGTCCGACCATACCTGCTTTCAAAGAGGTACTCCATGGTCCGGACCATGCTGAGGTCCACGCCCTTCACCAAAGCCAAAAGCCTACCAATATGCCCTTCAACAACAACAACTACCATCCGGGATTGAGAAATCATCCCAACTTTAGTTGGAGGAACAATGAGGCGGGTGCACAACCCCAAGCACCCCCGGGATTTCAGGGACAATACCCGGCCCATCAAAACACTCAAGGGCCGGCACCACCGCGGTATCCACCAAACTCTTACAATCCTCCGGGTCCTTCTACGGGTCCCAATTCTTACCAACCGCCTAACCGGCGAAGCTTGGAGGATACCTTGCAAATGTTCATGCAAGGACAAGCAAATGTCAACGAACAGAACACCCAAGCCATTGGGGACATCCGTTCCCAACTCACCAAGTTGACTACCACTTTGGGGACCATGCAACATGAAAAAGGGAAATTTCCCGCACAACCACAAGCAAATCCCCAAGGTGGTCATTTTATACAAGGAGAGTCTCCTTCGGGGTCAAATGTGGAACAAGCTAAGGCAATCACCACTTTAAGGAGTGGGAAAGAGGTCGATAAGACCATTCTCCCGAAAACAATCCCCACTCCTCCTTTGGTGCCTACTCCACAACCCCATGATGATGAACCAAGTGATCTGCCCCAACCTACCCCCATTTCCACATCCACATCTGCTCCTATGGGAGAACCCACAAGCTCAACTTGCCCAATGCCAGCCCCATTCCCACAAAGATTGAGGCCTTTGCCCAAATTGACGAACTCCAACGAGATATTCGAGCTCTTCAAGCAAGTGAAGATCAATATCCCGTTGCTTGATGCAATCAAGCAAATACCTTCCTATGCCAAATTCTTGAAAGACTTGTGCACAATAAAGCGCAAGCACAATGTGCAAAAGAAGGTATTCTTGACGCAGCAAGTGAGTTCAATCATACAAACCCCCATCGCACCAAAGTACAAGGACCCCGGGTGTCCTACAATTTCTGTGAGAGTTGGGGGGAAAGTAGTAGAGAAAGCCCTGCTTGACTTGGGGGCTAGTGTGAATTTGTTGCCATACTCGGTGTATGAGCAACTTGGGTTGGGGGATATGAAACCAACCTCGGTGACCCTCCAATTAGCTGACCGTAGTGTCCGGGTACCGAGGGGTTTGGTAGAAGATGTGCTTGTCCAAGTGGACAATTTTGTGTACCCGGTGGACTTTATAGTCCTTGATACTTGTCCCACGTCCAATCTGCAAGCCCAAACGCCCATCATACTTGGAAGGCCCTTCTTGGCCACATCCAACGCAGTAATCCATTGTCGGAACGGGCTGCTTAAAATGACGTTTGGGAACATGACCCTAGAGCTCAACATTTTTAACATTGGGAGCCAAATGGGGGATGATGATGACATTCGCGATGTGAGCGTTATAGACGCACTGGTTCAAGAGCACGTCGATTGTCATCTCTTTTCCGACCCCCTAGAGGCCATGCTTACTGTGGAAGAGACAGAATTCCTAGACTCTCCCGAGGTTGAGTACATTTACTCCCTCATGAATGAAGAAGAGGTGTTGGGTACTGAAAAGTGGGTACCCACCTTTGAAAAACTACCACCGCCTACAGCTCGGGCTCTACCATCTTCTGTTAAACCACCCAAGCCCGAGCTAAAAAGTTTACCATCTACCTTGAAGTATGCTTTCTTGGGGAATTCTGAAACTTTCCCGGTTGTCATCTCATCTAGTTTAGACAATCCCCAAGAAGCTGCTTTATTGGAAATTCTGAGGGCCCACAAATCTGTTTTAGGGTGGACCATTGCTGACATTCACGGGATCAGCCCACTTTTGTGCACTCACCGCATCTATTTAGAGGATGATATTAAGCCATCTCGCCAACCTCAACGGCGTTTGAACCCAATCATGAGAGATGTGGTGAGGGATGAGGTTCTGAAGTTGTTAGATGTGGGTATCATATACCCAATTGCTGATAGTAAATGGGTCAGCCCCATCCAGGTTGTGCCCAAAAAGTCTGGCGTCACCGTTGTGCCAAATGAGAGTGGGGAGTTGATTCCCACTCGAGTTGTCACCGGTTGGCGTGTCTGTATAGACTATAGGAAACTCAATGCTGGTACCCGGAAAGACCACTTCCCTCTCCCCTTCATTGATCAAATGCTAGAGAGGGTAGCTGGTCATGCTTTCTACTGTTTCCTGGATGGGTATTCGGGGTACAATCAGATAGAGGTCTCTCTGGAAGACCAAGAAAAAACTACTTTCACATGCCCATTTGGCACCTTTGCTTATCGTCGCATGCCCTTCGGGCTTTGCAATGCCCCCGGCACCTTCTCTCGGTGTATGACGGGCATTTTTAGCGACATGATAGAAAAAATTGTAGAGGTGTTCATGGATGATTTTTCTGTGTTCGGAGACTCCTTTGAGTCGTGTTTGGAGAATCTGGAGAGGGTTCTTGTGAGATGTGAGGAGAAAAACCTGGTTTTAAATTGGGAGAAGTGCCATTTCATGGTCACTCACGGAATTGTCCTCGGTCACATCATCTCTTCGAAGGGGATTGAGGTAGATCAATCGAAAATAGAGCTCATCTCTAAGCTACCTACCCCTAAGTGTGTCAAGGATATCCGTTCTTTCCTTGGACACGCTGGATTCTATCGGCGCTTTATCCAGAACTTTAGCGCCATATCCCGTCCATTGTGTCGTCTACTTACGAAAGACACACCCTTCGAGTGGACACCCGATTGCGAGGAGGCTTTTTCAAAACTAAAAATCAGTCTCACTACTCCTCCAATCGTGCGATCACCCGATTGGAACCTGCCCTTTGAACTCATGTGCGATGCCAGTGATTATGCTATAGGCGCTGTGCTCGGCCAACGGAGGGACAAGGTTCCTTGTGTAATTTCTTATGCGAGCAAAACTTTAAACGAGGCTCAAATGAATTACACAACAACTGAGAAAGAGCTGTTGGCGGTTGTCTTTGCGTTAGACAAGTTTCGATCCTACCTCATTGGGTCACCTATAATAGTCTACACCGACCATGCAGCTCTTAAATATCTGCTCACCAAGCCCGATGCCAAAGCTCGGCTCATTCGGTGGGTACTTCTGTTACAAGAGTTCGACTTGACCATAAAAGATAAGAAGGGGGTTGAGAATGTCGTGGCGGACCATTTGTCTCGCCTCGAGTTTGAGGATCATTCCTCTAACATACCCATTCCCGACTCCTTTCCTGATGAACAACTCTTGGCTGTTTCGAGTTGCCCGTGGTATGCTGATATTGCCAATTACTTGGCCACGGGACAACTCCCTTCACATTGGACTCCTCAAGATAGGAGAAAATTTCTAGCTGAGGTGAGGAGATTCGTCTTCGATGATCCCTATCTTTTTAAGTTTTGCCCGGACCAGATTGTCCGGCGGTGTGTGCCCGATGACGAACAAAAGTCAATATTGACCTTTTGCCACACCGAGGCATGTGGCGGGCATTTTTCCTCTAAGAAGACGGCTGCTAAAATTTTGCAGTGTGGCTTCTATTGGCCCCACATCTTTAGGGATGCCTTTGAATTCTGCAAGGCTTGCCCGCGCTGTCAAGAATTAGGTGCCTTGTCACGGCGGAACATGATGCCCCTCCAACCCATCTTGATAATTGAAGTTTTTGACTGTTGGGGCATCGATTTCATGGGTCCATTTCCCAATTCTTTTGGGAATCTTTACATACTGTTAGCCGTGGACTACGTGTCCAAATGGGTGGAGGCCATTCCAACCCGAACCAATGACCACTCTGTTGTGGTCCGATTCCTTAAAGAGAACATTTTCTCCCGGTTTGGGATGCCCAAAGCCCTAATTAGTGATCAGGGCACGCACTTCTGCAATCGCCCTATGGAAGCCTTGGTCAAGAAATATGGGGTCAATCACAAAGTTTCCACTGCTTACCACCCACAGACCAATGGCCAAGCTGAATTGGCCAACCGTGAGATCAAGCACATCCTAGAAAAAACGGTGAACCCGAATCGCAAGGATTGGTCTCTTAGACTTATTGATGCTTTGTGGGCTTACCGTACTGCCTACAAGACTGTGTTGGGCATGTCTCCCTACCGCTTGGTATATGGCAAGGCTTGCCACTTACCGGTGGAAATGGAGCACAAGGCTTTTTGGGCTATCAAACAATTGAATTACCGGATGCCCGAAGCCGGTGCCCACCGCAAGCTCCAATTGGATGAGCTTGAAGAAATACGCCGGGATGCGTACGACAATGCCCACATTTACAAGTGTAAGGTTAAGGCCTTTCACGACAAAAACATTGTCCGGAAAACTTTCATCCCGGGCCAAAAGGTCTTACTGTACAACTCTAGGTTGCATTTGTTTCCGGGAAAATTGCGATCCCGGTGGGGAGGTCCCTACATTGTGAAAACCGTCTCCACCCATGGAGCGGTTGAACTTGAAAACCCCAAGAATGGAACCACTTTTAAGGTGAATGGTCACCGGTTGAAGCCTTACTTTGAAAAATTTGATCCTGAGGAATCCATAGAGGAATTGAGAGACCCGGTCTATGACGGGTCCGATGTGAACCATGTGGACCCCAATCCTTTGGGTCCGTGAGCCTTATTTGAAGTCTAGGAGACTATAAATCCATGGAGTATGTGATACCTCCAGTGTTTGCCGTGCTCGAACGGCATCCGACGGTCTGGTATAGCCACCTTGTCAAGCTACGTATGTAGTACCTTGAGGTTGGGTCTGACGGCAGGCGCGTGGACAATGAGAAATCTGTCTGAACCCTTTCGGCTTTAGTGTCAAGTTCCGTGGAGATTTCTTCAAAGCGGAATGAAGAGGTAAGGAATTTGGGGGGACCCCCTCCAAAGGGAGTGGTAGCCTATTAGATGATGGCGCTGCTTCTCTAGATATTGTTGAACCCCACGCATACTGTCCTTCCAACAATAGGGAAACACAGTCTTTGACAAGGAAGAAAAGTAGTACTCGTGTCCTTCGCGTGAAGAAGTTGGTGGATTTATTGCTTACTTTCATTTATTGTTATTTTTGGACTAACCTGCTAATGAAATTTTGTGTCCCATGTAGTCATGTTTGCTCTTATTAGGTAGTTGGTGGTTCAGTCTTCGCAAGGTGTACACGCTACCACATCAGCCTTGGTAGTTTGGGTCTAAGTACGGGGTGAATGCGGCATTCAAGAGCCCAAAGTCATGGGTGTAGCTATGTGCTACGGTTGTTAGTCCAACAAAGTCCCGGCGATGATCCTATGTGACTAGCTATGGTCCACAAGTTGGAGCCGAAAGAGTACACCTTGGAAGCCCTTCCAATGACAAACAGTGCAAGTGACGAGAAATCCTCAAACTTGGTCGAGGTATATGGTGGTTGACATTCCACCTCGCAGGTATGATCGTCCCTCTTTTATGCTTAAATGGTGCGTTGTCTTCATGCATTGAGGACAATGCAATTTTCAAGTTGGGGGGAAGGGTTAGTCCAAATTTTAGTGTTAATTGAGTCATTTTAGTCCCATTTCTTTTTTTTAATTTTTGTTCTAAGTTCTCATGGAAGTTGAATTGTAGCTTATGCTTAATAATTTTGTTCCATTCACTTGCATAACCATGAACCATTTGGAATATCTTGAGTAAGTTTAGTAAATTGAGTGAATTGACCATTTAGAGTGGAGATTTAAATTGCAAAGCATCCCATACACTCTATCACTCTTATATTAATCCATGTCATGCTCAATTTATGCTTCGCACCTCGCATATATCAATGTGGAATTCATCACATATCAAGGAAAGGAAATTAGGCCATCATTGCTTGAATAAACCACATATGAGTCCCGTAATTCCAATCTTGAACCAAGTCCGAGTCAACCAATCTTTGAGAAACACTTAGGAAGCCGGATGTAAAGGAGTGGTTTGGGGATGTGTTGAAGGGTTTTGAGAAGAAAAGAAGAAAAAATTTGAAGAAATTGGGCAAAAGGCAGAATTCGGATCAGTGGACTTCTCTACCGGTAGAGGAAGAATGCCTATCGGTAGAGACAAAGCACAGAGTAGTCCTACCGGTAGAGGAAGAATGCCTATCGGTAGAACAAAGTTTTGGAAAAATCCAGTAGCATTCTCTACCGGTAGAGAATTCGGTCTATCGGTAGAGCGGGGAGATGAGAAAAAGTCAGTGTATTTCTCTATCGGTAGAGACATATTCTCTATCGGTAGAGACGGAAAAAATCGGAATAAAACCCAGATCTGGAAAAATTAAAACGTCACAACCCTTTCCCCTACCGATCCAACTTTCTCTCTCTCCCCTACCATCGCGACTTCTCACCTCCCCCACTACCGATACAACCAAACATCACAACCCTTTCCATTTCCAACCATAAATACCGACACCCACCCCTCACTCTCTCACTTCCTCACTACCGGTAGACCCTATTTCGAAGTGCTGTTCATCTTCTCCAGTCGAACCCAACACAAACCCTTGTCCTCCACTTTCCTCCATGGCTAGAACCAAGGTTCCAAATGTGAGAGAGGAAGAAGAGGATGTGTTGAGGCAAGAAGAGGCTGTAACCGCGCGTAGGGAAGAAGTACGAAGGGGGAAGAGAAAAGCCTCTTCTTCAACAAGTAAGACGAAGAAAACCAAGGGTTCCAAGAAAACTAAAGGAAAATGGGAACTATCCATGGCAGGGAGGAAGGTTACGTGCGAACGGATGGTGGATAGGCAACACATCGGGGAGACTGAAGTGGTGTTGAGCATTCGGAATCGGGGCTTGATGATATGGTTTGATCCGGTTGAAGGATACATCCGACCAATGGTGCAAGAATTTTTCGAAAACCTGATCATACCGGAAGCAAGGGACTATATAACATCAACGGTGAGAGGTATACAAGTACTCATTAGTCCAATGATTATCACATTGTATTTGGGTTGTCCAGCATATGATGAAACAATGTGTACTTTCCCGAAAAATGAAGAGGAAGATGAGTACGACCCGCGGTTCTTCGCGGATGAAATGTTTGTACACCCCGAGGAGTTTCAAGGGCTATTCCCCGTGGGAAGCCTTAAAGAAGAATACCGGTTGATGAACAAAATTCTGCACTTCAATCTCTACCCCCGAGGGGTTGAGAAACTTTTGGGAAGGAAAGAGGTCCAATTGGTGTATGCCTTTTTGCATGATGATATAATTGATATCGGGCGGTTCATGTTTAGGCAGTTGGTGGAGTACCGCACAGGAACAATGCTCCGGGCAAATTTTCCTTACCCGGCATTGATAACCCAACTTTGTATCCGAGCCGGAGTCCCTGAATCCACAAGAGATGTGATGACTAAGGGGTTGGGCCCAATTTCGGGCGTAACCGCGAGCAAAAGCAATGCTCACTCAAAGAATCCTACTGAATATAGGCGTCCACCATCCCTGGGAATAAGAAGACAACCTTCCGCAAGGACCGCTGCGTCAACCTCTGCCCCTCCTGTGGGGAAATCTGACAAGAGCTCATTCAAGGGCAAGATGTGGAAGTTGATGAAAAAGATCTTCTGTGGTCAGGCAGAAATTAAAAAGACACAGAAGGAGATCCTAAAAACACAGAAGCGGATTCTGAGGAGGCAAGAGTATACAATGGAACATGTGGCATCTCAATCTGGACGCCCATATGTGTCCGAGGATGAGCAGGAGGAGGAAGAAAGTGAGGAAGAGCAAGAGATCAGTGGTGACTCAGAAGGGGAAATTCAGGAGGAAGACGAGTAGGGTGATCACAAGTAGGAAGTAGAGTCGAGTCGAGTCGAGTCAAGTGAGTCGTAGGTCTTGATTATCATTGTATGGGGCACTTTGTGCAGATTGGGTAGTTGGTGTGCCGGCTTAGATAGTTAACCTAACCACAGTTCAGTCGGCACCAATTTTGTATGATCCATCTAAATGAATGAACCCACGATTATTACATTTCTAAGTCCTAATTGATCCTTGTTATGATTGAAATTCTATTTTGATGCATGATAGCAAGTTGCATGGATATGAATGTGATATTTCCATACTGCAAACACAAAAGTCCTTGATTACCCACTTATTACTTTCTTCATGGTTGCGCGCAATTACCCGTTGCACAGCCACACTTCCGGTTTACATGTTCAAAGGGTGGGGATGCAAATTTCTGAGAGCGTAAACGTTATTGTGAGGGCAACCTGTGAGAATTGGAATCGAGGCTCGCTTTGGTCAATAAAGCTTAAACGATGGGCTATCCTCACATGCTCGATATGGTTCATGGAAATTACATATGAACGGATGACAACTCATTGGCTTGAAGTATATACTTTATCCATGAAGAAAATTTTGAATCAAGCATAGGATGGAATCAAGTTTTCATGAGAACACTCTGTTTTTGTTGTTTTTAGTATGATGCGTTGCTAGGGACTAGCAACCTTCAAGTCGGGGGGTGTGATGAGCGCACTATATTGCATAATAATGTGGCTCAATTCACTCATTTTAGCAATTATGCGTAGGCAAATACTTTGATCTAGTTGATATTGCACGCGTAGTTGTTTTTGTACTCTTTGCAGGTTTCCAGGCATTGAAAGAATGTTGAAAAGCTCAAGCACGAACCAAAGGCTCGGACCAATTACGACTTTGTTTGAGAGCCAAGAAAAGCCTGGAAATGACGGAAGTGAAGTTCGGATGAGAAATGAAGAAGCCCAGAAAATTCACTCTGAAGGTTTCTCTACCGATAGAGAAACAAGTCCTATCGGTAGAGAAGAAGAAATTAAGGCCATTCAAAGACTTCTCTACCGGTAGAGGAAGTATGCCTATCGGTAGAGAGAAGAATCCAAAAGAGATCAGAAGACTTCTCTACCGGTAGAGGAAGTATGCCTATCGGTAGAGAGAAGAATCCAAAAGAGATCAGAAGACTTCTCTACCGGTAGAGGAAGTATGCCTATCGGTAGAGAGAAGAATCCAAAAGAGATCAGAAGACTTCTCTACCGGTAGAGGAAGTATGCCTATCGGTAGAGAGAAGAACCCAGAAGAAGTCAGAAGACTTCTCTACCGGTAGAGGAAGTATGCCTATCGGTAGAGAAGAGAAAATAAAGAAGACAGAAGGTTTCTCTACCGGTAGAGAAACTGTCTCTATCGGTAGAGACCCAAAAACGGCAGATTTTGTGGGGCCGACTTCATCTCGATTTCTGGCCAAATCAGGGAATTAGAAGCTTCTTTTAATGACATTGTAAAGGGTAGATTGGTACTTTCACTTAGGTTAGGTAGGATATTCTATTCTAGGTTGATTTCCTTGCAAAAAGGGTAGCCTCCCTTTTTCATAACATCAGATAACGTAATATAGAAAGTTTTTACTGTTGAGAGCTCTGTTCTTCATTTTCCATTGCTTTAATCTACTGTTCTTCACTTGTTCTTCCATTTTTCTTCATGTTTTGTTAAGTTCTTCATCTCTTAAGCGTTCTTCCCCTTTGAATCTTTGGATTCTCTTGGAAGCACTTAAGTTTATCAAGTTTTATTTACATTTTTGTCTTAAATACTGTTCTTATTGCTTTAATATCTGATTCCTTTTTAGTTTTACTTAATTCTTCCTCATTGTCTTTAGATTAACTTGTTTTATTATGTTTTCTTTCAATCCCATTATGTTTATGTCAAAGCATGAGTAGTTAATTTAGTGCGGGTTAAGTCTAAATGTGAGGTCTGTTCAAAAACCATGTTGGTCTCTATCTTCTCCAAATTTTACTGCCATTGATGGATCTTTCTAAGCTTTTTCTTTTGAAATAAAAATGAAGTGTTAAGTTCTTGATTAGATATAGCCATCCTTAGAGTTGGTATATTTAATACTTGAATCGATGTCCTTCATCTTTTAATCCTATTTCCTTTAAACTTGAAAGATCCGTCAAAACGATTTTTAGAATTAAAATCCTTGTTTTCATCGAAGAATTTTCCGATCGAACACCCGGGACCGGGAGTTAGATTGAGTTATAAAAGGGAAGAGATAGACCAACGGAAGTTTCGAATAAACCAAACCTTAGGACTTAACCCCACTCTTTAATCTAGTTTTAATCCTCCTTTAGTTGATATAATTGCTTAATCGCACCAAACAAAACTTAGAGGTTGACGTCCGAAACGTCGAAAACACTAATTTGCGTATTCTCTGATTACAACGTTCTTTTCCCTGTGGATCGATACTCCGGACTATCCCTATACTCGTTTTTAAATATTTTGAGGATAAGTTCAGTTTTATGAAATTAAACCACTGACTACGAGGCCGGCACACTCCTAACGACAAGCACTTTGCCGGTCCGGTCATAATCCTTTACTGATCTTCCCAAATGGCTTTCCATTTCATGGTGGTAATCCTGTTCAAGTTTCTGACGGACGGGATCATCCCAATTCAAAGTTCAGTATTAGAGTAGCAATCATTGTTGCCTCAGTTGGGGCTGCTGTGATGATTGCTTTTGTTCTGTTTGCTTATCGTCGAGTCCACTTTCACAATTCCCGGGTAAAAAGTGGGTTAAGTGGCGAAACTGCTGGTGGTGATGTTAAATCAGGAAGGTTTTCCAGACCATCTTTCTTAAGCTTCCAAACAACTACTGCCCCCCCACCAACTTCTTCTGGTTTCGCAAACGATCACTTACTTCATTCAAATTCAAGGTCACTTTCAATACAGATGGAATTTGATACGGAGATTGTTGAGCATGTTCCAGATAATTGTCCAGTGGTATCTGAAAGGAAGTCCTCTTCTGATTCTCCAGTATCTTCTTCACCGCGTTTCATTGATGCACCCCCACCAACTTCTTCTGGTTTTGCAAACGATCACTTACTTCATTCAAATTCAAGGTCACTTTCAATACAGATGGAATTTGATACGGAGATTGTTGAGCATGTTCCAGATAATTGTCCAGTGGTATCTGAAAGGAAGTCCTCTTCTGATTCTCCAGTATCTTCTTCACCGCGTTTCATTGATGCAATTGAACAGCCTGTGACCCTATACGTGAATTCTCCAGATCTATTGTCTGGAGAACTGTTTTTTGTGGATGTTTCGTTGGAGTTCACAGCTGAGGAGTTGTCAAGGGCTCCAGCAGAAGTTTTGGGTCTAAGTAGTCTCGGCACTTTGTACAGAGCTTTTTTAGATAGTGGACATGTGTTGGCCGTGAAGTTGCTAAGGGTGGGATTGTTGAATAAAAAGGAATTCACCAAGGAAGTCAAAAAAATTGGATCAATGAGACATCCCACTGTTGTTCCTTTGCGAGCTTTTTATTGGGGGCCAAGAGAACAAGAGACGGTTATTTTAGCAGACTATGTCCGGGGATATAACTTGGCTTTGCATCTCTATGGTAAGCGTTTTAACCGATAGGTGGTTTCCCTTCTTTCCATGCTTTTTTTCCCGCTATATATTAACTGCAGTATCTTTTGTGAAATAATTTAGGAAATTTCCTTGCTTATGGTGTTACTTGGAAAATATAGTATCTCACCATTCTTGCTGTAGTATGCTCACTGAAAGAATTCCGGAACTTCTGTCTTTATATTTCTACTTCTGTATTGGTACTAGATGAGGTGAAAAATATAAGATTTTGAAGTTGAGAAAGGAACTACTTAGATCTTAAATTGCCAGACCAGCTCGGGTAAGTATCGTATATACATGGACATGAAATTGTTAAGTTTGCATCAAATGACAGTCCTTATCCTGCTGACCTAGCATTAGCTTTAGCCATTGCAGAAGATGCATTCACCTGATGTAAGATCCAAATAGGGTCATCGAAAGCATAAATCCACCTTAGTAGTTAGGAAAGACTCTGAATATCATTTGTGTGGATCTAGTGCAAGAGCGCAACATTTAATGCCGTTTCAAGAACAGGAGTTCTTGTTGTTCGAGTTATATTGCCAAACTTCCCTACTTTTGAATGACCAAAGTTCACTTTAGAATGTGTGGTCTGATCACTGTGTCATGCTCCCAGCCTCCCACTATGTTGCCTGCACGATTTTCCTTCCCAGTTGTTTGAAGCCGAGAATGCTTTCAATGGACTTATAGGTGCCGTCACTGGGTTCTTTCTTTCTTAAGGGTTCGATATGAATGTGCCTAGTGGTTGTTCTGTTTCCTTATTTTTCCCACACATTAATTACCCTGCAGTAACAGTATGAGAGTTTCTTACGATGACATATTCTACTGATTTTCTATTAACCCACAATTACTCTAACCATGTTTGAAGAAATGAGCTTTAAAAGCAATTTGTTTCGGGTATTCATCAGGTCGTACAATCATATCTAACGCAGAGACAACACCTCGGACGTACTCCAGGCTATCCTTCAGCCAAAGGTTGAAAGTTGCTGTTGACATTGCTCAATCTCTATCATACCTTCACGACAGAGGCCTACCTCATGGAAACCTGAAGCCTACAAATATAATCCTGGTGGGCACTGATCTCAATGCCGTCCTTACGGACTATGGTCTCCACATTCTGATGACGCCATCTGGCATTGCGGATCTAATGTTAAATCTGGGAGCTCTTGGGTACCGTGCTCCTGAACTCGCCACTGTAGCCAAACCAGTCCCATCAATGAAATCTGACGTGTATGCTTTTGGAGTGATTCTGATGGAACTGTTGACTAGAAGAAGTGCCGGCGACATCATCTCTGGTCAATGGGGAGCTGTTGTTGATCTTACCGATTGGGTCCGCCTGTGTAATCAAGAAGGTAGAGGAATGGATTGCATTGACAGAGACATTGCTTCGGGGGAGGAGGAACAAACTAGAGGAGTGGACGAATTGCTCGCGATATCGCTGAGGTGTATTCTCCCTGTAAATGAAAGGCCTTACATCAGACAAATATTGGAGGATCTCTGCTCTATACATGTTTGAAACTCTACATGGAGTCTTGGAATTATTTTTTTGGTTCCTTGGCTTCTTTCTCTATTTATTTTTCCCCCCATTTTGATTCGTTTCCATTTCTTTCCCCTTCAATGGGTCATAATAGCCTTTTATGTGGGCTAATCGTCGCATTCTTTCTCAATTTTTTCTCTTCTTTCTCTATTTATTTTTCCCCCCATTTTGATTCGTTTCCATTTCTTTCCCCTTCAATTGGTCATAATAGCCTTTTATGTGGGCTAATTGTTGCATTCTTTCTCAATTTTTTCTGTAAAGGGACGATCGATAGGTTGGTTGACAGTATTTCAGTTTGATTCAAAGTACAAAGATGAGATTCATTTTTCTTGTTTTTTCTCATAAGATTTGAGCACTGCAGAAACCATACAAATTGTTATACTTTAGCTGATATTTGATGAGAAAAATGGTTCCTTGTAATTTAGTTGGGCTAGTTGGCTGTGGATTAGCACTCTTGGGTGGTTTTAAGGGGAGACAATGCTACAGAATTGGAAATTGGACATAGAATTTTTTTTCGAATTTAAGATCAATAGTCATGATGCACTTGGATTAATAAAACCACAAATACAAGTGAATTATGATTATTGATTTTGAATTCGAAATTTTTCTTTTGTCGAATTTCTAGAATCATAAATAAATTACTGAATAAATATATTAGACTAAATTAAGTTTTACAAGTACTTGGCCGAATAGGCCCACAATATGCTTATATTGGTTGGTGGTAATTATTGAATTATTGTCTATTTATTTTTTATTTGAATTTTTTATAATTTTTTGTTTTGTTTCAATTTTTTATGATTGTTTGTTCGTCTCAACAAGAGATTTTAGAAAAGTATAAAATTATGTCACAAAACTAAAAAAATTCAGAAAAGATAATAATAAGCCCAAAACAACGTTAGTGTTAATTTATTTTTTGTCTCTAATGAATTTTTTTTAGCTTTTGAATATAATTTTATACTTTTTAGATTTCTTTTGTTTAAATGAACAACAATTAAAAAATTATAAAAAAAATAAAAACTACAATTTTTCTAAATAAAAACATTAATTTAAACAAGTTCAACCAAATAGAACTATATGAAGTTAAGTAGGATATATAGAGGGTTGATGTTACTGTTAAATTAGAGGTCCTAGACTTGAACTGTAAAAAGTATAAATTATGAGAGTAATTTGTAATACGTATCCACCTGCAGGGTTTTCTACGTAATTATTCAAAATCTATATCCAATTCTTTCTTAAACCGCTAAGCCGTGAGTGCCATTTGAAAGCTCAACATCCATGCGAGATCAGAATCAAATCAGAGCCAGCACAACGTCTTGAATTGAACTGGTCCGCCTCTCTCTCTCTCTCTCTCTCTCTCTCTCTCTCTCTCTCTCTTTACGCGCGACTCCCAACTCTTCAGTGCGACCATTTCTCTCCCTCGCCGTCCCACCTCTCCGTCGCCGGCACTTCCCTCACTCTCCGGCACCCTACTTCGGCCGGCTTCAGACGAGATCAGGTATGTTGGCTTTCTTCAAAATTAGGGCTTTTTGTGTATTATGGCTTTGTTGGGTTTCTGTTTTAAATTGCAAAGAAATAGAAGTAAGTCCTCTATTGTAACAGGCAGTGCCGGAGAGTGAGGGGAGTGACGGCGACGGAGAGAAATGCGTGAGTGAGAGAGAGAGAGAGAGAGAGAGAGAGAGAGAGAGAGAGAGAGAGAGTATACGATTGAAATTGAAAATCAGAAGGTTTTTGGATTGTTATAACCTGGTTTTGTCTTGACCCGAAACCCGTAACCCTTCTAATTTACCCTGTTTTAATCCGACGGCTGGAAAAAGAAGTCCGCACATAACAAAAAAGGAGATTAACCACATTTTTTGTTAGAAGCTGATTGCAGGATTTTAGCAAAATGACAATACAAGTTTTTGAGATCTTTTACATTTGGGATTTGTTTTGGCACGAAATGTTTTTTCCATGAAAAGCATTGACATTTCCTTCTCAAGTTGGGTCATGGTTGAATTTTTTGAGTCATTAATAGGGTGAGTCCAGTTAAATGTTAGCTGATATGCACTTGTTAGTTAACAATTAGCTGCAGTTTCTATTAGAAAAATAAGATGCAGGACCGCACCATGGCTCATTTTTTGTTTGGCACTTGCATTTATCCTAACCTACCTATCCAACCTCACGCACTTGTTGTTTAGCTTAACATGACCGCCCTTGCCGTTGTGTGTGCTCTTAATTCCATGTGTTTGCTGCACATTTACCTTCACATCGGGAAAAGCGGCAGGCCACTGTCTTCAGCCTGTCAATTGTTTGGATTCTTATTTGCTACTTTACTGCTTCTAAAGACATAGATGTCTTGAGTAGCACATCATGCGGTAACATGCTTGGAGTAACATACTAATTTGTTTTGTATTACCACCATTTTAAAGATCTGAACTGTTTTGGCTCAGTTCGGGTGTTAGGATTGTTGGGGATTTGTTTGTTCACTTTCCTGGTGAAAGCAGCAAATTGGTCAACCTTTTTTTGAAGGGCTGCCATTTTTCAATGCCAAAACGAAGAGCTAAGAGAACTGTTAAACAATCCGCCTCATCTCCCTCAGGCAACATAAACGGTGCTGGACCAAAGGATTCCAAATTTGATACGAAAGTAGATACATTAAAAGACCAAGAGGGTAAGCATTTATTTCCTTGTTTATTCTGATCTTTTACAGTTTTTCTCCGATAATTCTTGCAATAGTTTTTCCTCATCTCTCATATTTATTCCAATTTTAGATGCTTCCCTAAATTTTTTGTTTCCCTTCCTCATTTTATAGAATGCATCAAAGTACCCCTTCTGTCTTTTAAATCTTAAGTTCCTATCTTTTTACAGTTGACCGTCGAAGTGCTGCAATCAGGGCCATTCGTGATGTGGAGATTGACCATTTGCTGACTGGGTTGCGTCTGCTTTGGTCAAATTTCAATAATGAACAGCTGCAGACTCCTGTACTGCAATTTTTCAAGGAAAACCTTCCAAACTTGTCAGTTGTAAGAAATGGGAAAGATGGACAGTATGAAGTGCAGTGGAAGGATGAAGCTGGTAATTTATCAATGAACCAGGCTGATGAAATAAACATGCATGCTTCTCTTCTACACCAGATGTCGGCAGCTTATCCCGGCTGCTCTGTAAATCCGTCCTTTGGTGGCTTTGAATTTTCAAGCCAAGCAGGTTGGTAACTTTTTCTAGTGTGTCTTGTATCTGAATTTTGAGCTTCTGTTGGAGCTAATGTGATCCTTTTTATTGATGACGGTGACAGCAAGCCTCTTTGGTGCTGATAATCTCCAGATCAAGGATTATGTATGTTCCCTTCTGATCGATTACTGTTGTGGTAGCCACAGTTGGTACTTTCCCTTATTGATCAATGTTTTCTTCTGAAATTGTTTCTTGCTGACTGATGCTAGAAGTTACATGTAAATGGTTTTCAATCATCACTTGAAGCTAATCATAGAAAACAATCTATTTACTTATTTGATTTTCTTGCGCTGGCAACATATCCTAGGTTTCTTTGAGTAGTCTTTTAAACTATTTTATCAGTTGTTTATGCGAAGTATAAAAGTGATCCAAGAATGGTGTAATTCTTGTAATTTACCTCGTATAGAATTTTTGTTTTGTAGGTTTTGGAGGAGCCATCAGATACTCAAATGCTTGGTTTCCAAGACGGCCTCCAAACTCCCGGGGTTTGTACCTTCTTGAACAATATTGGCTATCTCCATTTTATCTGAGTTTGCTTTTTTGTAAAAAAAAAAAAAATTGTAAGGAAATTGAACTTGAAAGTTCAAATCCACGGAAATTGGTGGATGTAGAGAGGGGGTCAAACAACCAATTTGACTACACAGCTGTGTTTAAAAATACATATAATCGATTAAACTACTGAAATCTTTTAAGAGGTCCTGCAGTTTCTCCTCGGTCCTTGGAATGCCTTGAGCAACTTTCTTAGTTATGAAATTGTAATGGCAGGTGACTAGTCATAGGATGTCTGTTGGAATGACTCCTAAAACCCTAAGGCTTCCAAAGCATGGTGAGATGCTTTTATCTGTCCATGGCTCACCCCTTGGTGTCTACAAGGAAGACAACATGGAATCCATACGGGGTACGTTTCCATTGAATCCTATATCCTTCAGTTTATTTCAGCATTGATGCTTTTTCTTTTCCCCGGGTGGGAGATCTCCTATATTTTGTAATGCCCAGTGTGAAAAATTACAGTAATTTTCCTCGAATCGAGAATAGTTACTCGCTTATGAACTGATTCCAAACTCTTCATTGCAGAGTCAGAAGAAGGATGAACCACTACCAATTCAACTGAAGTACTGCTAACCCAAGGCTGCTTGATTAGGAATATCCATTTGTATATTAGTCACTGGTACACTCGAAGATTGAGTTGTAATATGACCTATTTGTCCTAGGTGGAATTAGAGAAAGAGAGGAGCAAAAGAAATCAGAAGAGCTGAATCTTTCTGACAGAGAGAGTCATTTTCCTATCAAAAAAAAAAGACAGAGAGAGTCATTTCTTAATGTTCGATTGCTTTTCTGAAAGCTTCTAGATGATTGAAGTAGGAGGAGACATCTTTGCCGAATATCAAGGCATCATTTATGTGGGCAATTGTTATCTTGAGTCCTCTTACATATTTGAAATCATTTTTCTTAGTTCCATTTGCTATGTTAACTTGTTAGGGTAACTTATTGTAGGAGAGGCCAATGTAGTTTCCCTTTTGTTTTTTGTTTCTCCTCTCTGTAAGCCCAGGTTTATTTGCAAAGAAGAAAGAGATGATCCCGCAATTGCTCCGAACATTTCAATGGAGTACCATAAAATTAATGACCCGGCAAACCTTCAGTGGACCCTAGAGTTTTTTTTTGGTTGTTCGAGTGCCTGTAGGCTCAGGGTGATAACCAACCTTTGGGGTTAATTTAACTTGCAGTTTAGAAAAACTCCTAGATACATATCTACTCAGTTAAATCCCAAAATTGTAAAACGAAATAGGTCAAAATTGCAACAAGCTATTTGCATGGCCCTATGTAAATGTGCGTGCAAAAGTGTGTATTCCTGTGTGTCCATATAATCTTTTTATGTGTGACAATTCCCAACCACAGGCCTCACATATTCTGCAGAAGCTTTTACACATTGAACCGAAGTTGAATTGTTTCCACACACTAATAATTGAGCATGAGATTGTCTTGGTTGAATGTTCTTTGTGCGCAAATCTCTCGATATACTGCCATAACCAGAAAAGAAGCTCCATGTTAAAGGTCAACTCGGTCGAATGCAGTCATTCCAAAACAAGATTCAACATCGACTGTTTCCACCATCCTTATCGCTTCGAGCTTTCAAAACAAAGACGAAAAGTAGAAGGTCACAGGCAAAAGCAACCAAAGATGACAGGTTTAAAGCATAGCACGAAAGAAAATGTATAGCAGGGGTAATCACATAGGTGATATTCAGCCATCCGCATATATGGAAACATGACAAAAGATGACACATCCAGCTACCTAAGAACAGAAAACACCACTCCTGAATGATGGAATTTATATCTAAAGCATCGAGTGTCCAGATGAAAAGAGAAAAACTGAAGCAAAGAGAAACACCCCAAATACAAAAAAAAAAAAGAAAAACTTATAAACATATTAAATCAGTGTGTTTGGTTTTCAAGACTATGTTAATCAGAATTCTCATCATTCAGTTAACCTTGTAATAATGTTCTCTTCTGAACACTCTTCTCCGATCGGTATCACTTACCAATAAGAACCAACGATGGCTCGAAGTTAGAACTAGAGATTTTCTCTGATGACCCATGAAATTTGGGAAGGAGAGTTTCAAGCTACGCTGCTATCATATCTTGCTCATGTGCCGTCATTTTCATAAGGAAACTGCATGGTATCCTAAATCCTCTTTCCATATTTCCAGAATTCTCATCATCCACTTAACCTTTAAGTAAGGTTCTCTTTTGGATCCTCTTAACTGGTCGATATCAATTACCAACTAGAACAGAGGATGGTTTGATGCAAGTAATTTTTGTTTTCTTTCCATACCCTCACTCGATTTTCACACGGAGTTCTCCTATATCTTGTGGGAAAAACCCTGAGCCACTAAAAAGAGAATTACACAGCTCAGTCCAAATATATATCCTTTTGTGTGCAATAAGTAGTGCTCAGCCAAAGTATAACAAGTCGTGTGAATTGCATGGCAACAATTCTATAAACTGTACAGAAAATAGAAGAAAAGCCAAGAGCTCATTAGAAATTGCAGTACTTCTTGTCAGCCTTTCTCTAAGTTCATTCCTCAAACTCAGTATAATTATGATTTATGATGTTTCTAGTTGATTTCTTTATTGCAGTTGGATTTCTTGTTTCATTATAATCCTCTAAAAAAATTGGAAATTTCATACAATTTTCAGTAAGGGATAATCTGGGGGTCATTAAAGTTAGTTACCATACAAGGTTGATACTGATCGGCTGTGAAAGAAGAAGTACTGAAAACTTCTGGTTGAAGGCGGCAAGTTCGAAAAAGAAGCGGATTTCGACTCTTACGGGTGCCTTGTGGCTAATGCATGGGACAATGGAACTTAGGCCTTCTAGCCAGAGCCCAACTATGGCCTTCATTTATTCCTATTCCTGCTTCAAGCTTGGGAAAGTGTGCTTACTTCGGGGATGAAGAATCAGTTGAACTCACTCGACTAAGAATCCGCAAAAGCGTTAAGGTTCAGTCCTTAGAGAAAGTGCTTTTGATTCGGTCCTTTCAGCAGTTGGCGCGTAGTATCCATCCCCATCAGTTATTGTAACTGACTCTCTTCAATTGGTTGAATAACCTACCTCTTACTTACAAGCAAGGGGAATCGCTTCAGGAAAAAGAGCTCGAACGATAGCTGGCTCGCCCAAGTGGTAGAGAAAGTGACTTCGGTCAATCCTTCATAAGCCCTTTCACGAAAATCGGTAACCGGTGCGGTAGAAGAGTCAGAGCCCCTATTTCACTTGACGTTTACTAGCTTTCAAGTCAAGATAGAGGCAAGGTTGAGTTTGTGAATGGAAAAGTTAGGGTTTGATTATTTCATTCCGTAGAGAAAGGGAGCAGTCGACTGAAAACCTTTCCTTCCAGTGGCTCTGCTCTAGCAAAGAGAAAATCACTTGAGCTTTTTGCTCTTAATGGTGATGATATTCCCTGACAGTGCCCCCAAAAAGTCTTAAGTCGATTGACTTTGGGTGAAGATGATTTAATGGAAGGCTAAAACCCAAAGGAATTCATAAGAGAAGTTACAGGCTATGGTAGAGCCCATTAGTCATGAAGTCATAGCGATAATAGCATTGTACATACAAAATCCCCCTGTAAGAGTTAAGACCCAAATTCAAGCTGTAAGCCCTTTAGTTGAGCGCAAAAATTGAAATCCAAAAAGATACAAACGAAACTGTATTAAGAATTCAAATGGTTTGCACCAAAACAGAAACAGACCATGACAGAGAGCTCACGGAAAAGCAAGAAATACATACGAGATAATAGGAGAGAAAGGTACACGGGAGGTCAGTAATCTGCTGCCGATGAAACACTCCAGTTGTTACTGATAATTTGTTCAAGAAATGTGAAGACTCACATAGAAAAAAAGTCAACCACTTGCATTTATCCATTACATCATTTAGCCTACTCCACCCACTTTGGTTGCTGTTGAAGTCCCAAAGGCTCCCAAAGCATCAAGAAAAAACCTCTTATTAGGGATTACACCATCTCTGTCCATTTGCGCCAGCAGTTTTTGTAAAAGCTCCTTCGTGTTGGCTTTAGTGTAGGCCCTATATAAAAGCTTAAAAGTGGAAGAATCTGAGGAAACCCTGGTACTTCGTGTACTCTCAAACAACCTGTCAGCTTCAATATGTAAGCCATTCACGCAGTACACATCAAGCATGGCATTTAGAGTAGACACCTTTGTCTCCTTCCCAGATGCCATCATCTCATCAAATATGTCCCTTGCCTTTGAAACACAACCACAATGCCCATAGGTCGTAATCATGCATTCACATGAAATGAAGCTTGGGGTGTATCCCATATCGATCATTCTTTGGAAAACAAGCTCCGCTTTGTCCCTAAGTCGTGCTTTCCCATAGTTTGTGATCATAGAATTAAAGGTCGGAAGTGTTGGTTTCTCCTTAGAACGCAACAAACTCTTGAAAACTTGTTCCATCTTCTCAAATTCTTGTTTCCTCCCATATGCATCAATTAGCAAATTAAAAGTGATGACATCTGGCTTACACTGATCACCTCTCATGCGAGAAAGGACTGCCTCCATTTCCTTAATCATTCCGTTTTTTCCATATGCATCCATTACACCATTAAAGGTGAAGATATCAGGGCTAACAGTGCTCTCATCAAGATCTTTGAACAAAGTAACAACTTTATCGACGTTTCGTGCCTGAGCAAAAGCTCTAAGAAGAATATTATAAGTTACAATGTTAGGTTTACACCTTTCCATTCCCTTCATCTTGTCAAAGTACCCAAGAGCTTTTTCCAAAGCCTTGGATTTGTCTCGCGAGTGGAGGTGGGCACTGATGAGTGCATTATAAACTGAAGTGTCCGGGCGGCACCCACTATTACGCATCTCTGAGAAGAGCCAGATGGCCATCCGGGTTTGGCCTTTCTTTCCCATCACTGATATTAACTTTGAATAAACCCCATTGTCAGCTATATACCACCTTTGTTTCTGCATCCACCTGTAGACCTAAATATGAGATATATAAGTGAAGCAATTCAAAGTTCATGCCGGTAAGTCAATAACAACTCTCAACTCTAAATTTCCTCAGTTCTCATTGGCACCACTCACCAAAACACAAACCGTTTCACCTAACAACTAATTCACCAACATAGTAACTCATATACCCATGAGATGGTACAGCTATAATTACCAGTTAGTATGAATGTAACAAAAGCAACAGCCCTGAAACTGTGAACTAGTGCCCTATGATCGGTCAGATAAAGAATGTAATTGAATGCAACGATCAGAAATAACAACATAACCACCAGCAAGCGGATCCCACAATCCCAGAATCCCACAAAACATTGGATGTAAACATGGGTTATAGGTAATAATGTTGACAAGATGATGTGCAGTAACTGACATTTACAGATGGGTAGATGGCAATTGGCAAGAAGTTCAGTTTCAACTATATCCATCTACTTGAAACCAAAATTGTGGTCTGCTGAAGCTATTATGCTCGTGCGGTAGGTAGTGTTCTTACAAAATCGAATAACCACTACAAAAAACCATATGAAGATCCCAAGCTCCAGCAGAAAATGAACAAACTCAAAGCACCCAGAAAATCAAAAAGCATAACAGTTACGAGAGAGAGGTGCAAACCTCAAGGCATTGAAGCCACTTATCGCTCTTCCCAAGCTCTTCAAACAGAAGAAAACAGTGTTCCGTTCTCACAGACTTAACGTACTTATTCAGTGTCGATAATAACGGCCTTTTGTCATCGAAATTCCTCAGAAGTACACGAACCAGCTCTTCCGTCTCGGAGCTCTTCTCCGCCGTCGAACCCGATTTCCTTCTGGGTCGGGTCGGAACGCGGGCAGTACTCGAATAGGATTTCCGAGGAAGACATAGCTGCGGCCCATAGGAAGTGGGTCGGGTTGTTGTGAACGGAATAGTCGGAAGAGGGGAGAATTGAAGGGACATAGAAGATGAATTTGGGGCCATGGTTTGAGGGATAGATTTAGAGGAGAAGAAGAAGCATTGTGAAGTTGCTTATGCCGAATTTCGAAGGGGTATTGGTAGTTTATGCTAAATAAAGCAGCGATTTTGGCCGAAGCCCCAAGGAAGGAGAAGGGAGAAGCAAAGTTATGAATCTTGTACCGGCTAATTTATCGGTTTTGTTAGTACAGTAAAATTAATATATATATTTTTAATAAAAATAATATTAGACATACAATTTAAAAATAAAATTACTAATCATAAAAGAGATGGTATAGTGCTGGTATCTGCCGTTACGGTACCGATATTGATGGTACGAGATCGGAACCGTCTGAAACAAATTGATACGGCAGTCGGTACCGTTACAAGTTCGGAAATAAATAACTTTGGGGAGAAGGACAAATGATAAATTCAAAAAATATATAATTGAGTCTATTTGAACTATAATATTTATTTAAAAAATTTCTTCCCTATGTGAATTTTTTTGTAATTTTTTATTTTTCATCAACTTTTTGTGATTTATTGGTTCATCTTAACAAGAGCTTTCAGAAAATTTACTTTTGAATATAATTTTATACTTTTTATATTTCTTTTATCAAGACAGACCAATAAACTACAAAATATTGAGGTCAAAACAACAAATGAAAAAAAAAAATTGAATAGAGACAAAAAAAAAAAATTACAATAAATTAGTTAGGGCAAATTGGGCCATTAGTCTATGCACATATGCTGATCCAAAACAGATGTATTCAAAATATTTTTAAATATATTTAAAATTGTTCGATTCGTATGGAGTTTATATTATTTTAGAACTTGTGTGTCTATTTAGATGTAAGAAGACTTTCTGAACAATAAAACTAACTTTATGGCCGTTGGTACAAATTCAATCACCTCAATAGGCATTTGTAATTGTGAACATCAACATATGTATCCTCCACGTGATTCAGTGGAAATTAAAACCTTAAGCATGTACTATAATGAAATTTACAATCATTGAAAATCAGGTGTAGAGACTTGTCACTGCAGTTACATGAATAATACATTACCACAAAAAACCTAAAAAAGACAAACAAAACACTGTAATTGGTAATTTACATGGTGAGTTGCAGAAGAGACTTGGATGCAGGACCTAAAACTGCCTTCCCAACACAACGGTAATGCACAAGCACTGAAACAGAAACTTCCTCCTTGATCAAACAGACATTCACATGTACTTTCTCAAATATGGGAGGCCTCCTTGTAAAATGTCAGCAGCTGGGATTCTGTCCTCCTCAGTGTCCAATGAAGTTTAAGAAGAGGTACGCGCTGCTGAAGCATGAGGTCAGCTGGTGATAATCTCTAGAGATTTCCATTGTATGACTAAGAAGGATCACAAGGATGATTATTAGCCCAAAGTAAACTCAGATCCCGAAGGCGCTGAATGTACTCTCCCAAGACAAGTAGGCCCCGGGCTGATTGGCTGGTCGTCAAGATGCGATACATTTGATGCAGGGTTTCTTGCCGTAGATGATCTGCCTGTTTGCAGAAAGAAAAGAAGAAGAGAAGCACATCAAGACACTCCAAGTGTATATTTAGAGGCTGATTTTACATGAACATAATGTATATCTACATATATATCAACATCCATGAGTTCAGAAAAATCTCTCTCTCTCCATATATATTGGCATACATATTTGTCATTACCTGATTTACAAACCTCACAAGGGTTTCTAACTTGTCCATTGTCACCTGGGGGATGTAACATGTTTCACCCAGTTCACCAGCTGCTATAACTTCAGCCAGATCTTGCCGGAGTTTCTCCATTCCTTGTGAAAGAGCATCTTCTGTTTGCTGACATGACTGGCTTAGGCTACAGATTTCAAAAGCTCGTTCATCTGGCATTAGGTCAAGCTGTGGAACAAGAACCTGTGGTGAAGAGAAAATTACTAGTGTTCTTCGAATTTTAAGAACAGTGGCAATTAGAGGAGCTTTCCTCACTGCACAAGTAGTGCGCCAGAGTTCCAAAAGGGGGAATCAGAAGGAAGTCCTTAGGAATAAATAATCTCAACATAATTATAAGCTCTATCCACCCATTTGTTTTTTTGTTTATTAAGCAAAAAAAACTTTTTCCTAGTCCTTCAAATCTCAGTTGGTTTCCACTTTTGCAGCAATCATCTGTTTCAAAATCACAATCAGTTCGCCTGTTCCAAACCAAACATGACAATGGGCCAAACAGTTGTATCCACAAACATGCATTTGAAAACTCAATACTTAGGTAGTGGTGTAAGATAACCAGTTTTAGTTTGTCTCACGTAGATAGATTGATAGGAAGGTACTAGCGGGCAATGAACTCTCGTCAAGATGAAGTTGGTAGGTACGGAGGGTGGGAATCAAAAGAATAAGGGAAATCGATAGCCTATTGAAACTGGAGCAAGGAAGGACATATCTGAAAGTGACTAGCTTGCTTTGAAATTGAAATTCTATAAGCAAGGCCTATTAACAAGATTTTAGACTAGCTCGACTTCAGTTCGACCAGGCTTTCAAGAGATTATGCGAATGAACCTACTATTGAATCAAATGGCTTAAGATTAATGTAAAGTCAAAAGTTTTATGAAGTCACTATTCATTTTCAAATCGAAAATTATCCAATTAAAAAAAAGAGAGAAATGATTAAACAAAATAGAAAGAATTTTCAAATTTTATAGTGATTACAAAAGAGTTCCATACTTCCATTTTTTAATAAAGTTAGATACATCTTGCCTATCAGCATCGAACTCCTATCATTTATTATTAGCACATTGACATAGTCTTTCATCAAATGAGAAAAAGAAGAAAATCACCAAGTTCAACCTCTTGATTGCCTTAGTGTAGGATTGCAAAATGATCCAATTTAACTGGATAATGCATTACCTTTAGAAGCTCTGAAGGGCGAAATCCTCCAATCCACAAGAAAAAGCGTTCAGCAGGTGTCTTCCATACACCAGACATAAGATAGAAGACATCAGCTTTAGCAGCAGTTGATTTCATGCGGAAGAGATCAAAATAGTGGCTCATGCCACCTTCAACTAGGATGCGAAGGTCTCCATCCGCTATATTAGAATTCAAAGCATTCCTTAATTCAGAAATTTGTTTATTGTGTTTTTCCACCCAGTGTCCATACTCCATCTCAAATACTTCTGTACCTGCAAAGGTACTTTACAATGGATAATTAAGGGATACACGAACTTGAAAGACATAAAATTGAAAACTACGTTGAAAATGAAGCGTATTGCAGGAAGCAAAAGGGCCACATAGGATACATCTATAGACTGTTTACCACCAACTCATCGAAAAGGTTAAACTGTTAAAATTAGAGGTAACACTATTATTTATATCACACACACATCAAAGGATTCTAAAAATTTAAAGCAAAAGATATTTTTCAGGTTAAAAACATGTGTTGAGTGCAAAAGGTGCCTTGAGTGCAGCAATAAGTCACTCGGGAATCTTTGACCCATGTCACTGGTAACTAACAGGTGGGTGGGGAAAATTACTTTACCAATAGTCCAACGCTTCAAAATGATAAAAATTAAAAGAAAAAGAGTGCTAAGGATCAAACTGGAAGTGAACTGTTTTTCCAAAGCATCACATAACATTCTGCAATTTTAAGCCTGTTGCAACCAGAAAGGTGTACAGCATTTACCAAATCCCTTTAAACATACAAATGACTGGGAAATAGAAATATAACACCATCAATTACTGCTTCCCTATCATGATTTTGCAACATTTAACAGTCGCTCTGGGGAGCTAAGAGGTTCAAAGTAATCAAAATGGTGGGTGCACATCAACTGACAAACCTGTGTTTACACTTCCAGAGTATCCTAGATGACTGGTATCCAATCCACCACCACCTACATACAGGCCCTGCAATAAAGCATTACAAATTTACTAGAGTTTCTAATAATGAAATACGAAAGGGAAGTACTATCTTTATCAGCACAGCAATGAACATATACAGTGCAAGTGGCCAATATTCCCCTCACCTGATGCCTAGCTCGTTCAAGCTCTTGTTCCAGTTGAATCAATTTCAGACGACTGGCTTCTAACTGCTGAACATGAGCCTATAAAATAAAATTCAGCTGAGCTGTATTTACTAACATGAGCCTCTTAAGTAAAATCAAGCTTAGTTTCATGTACTAAGAACAGTACGGAAAAATCAACGAGAACTGCAACATGACAATGCATGTCTGTACATGCCATACTGACCTTTTTCCGCAAACGGCTTTTGCGAGCAGCCTCACGGTTTTGTGCAAGACGTCTAAGTACCTGAAAATGGGTATGCAAATTCAGGTCTTACATCGACAGCAAGAAAAAATGTTGGAGGCTTGGGCCAAAAAATCATTGTTGAGAAGAAATTACCATGATAGTAAAAAAAATGGAAATCATTTCCCACAATCAAAGTGAATGAAGATAAAAAAAAAATCCCATATTTCCACAAAAACAGGGACCTACGATGAGGATATGGCTGCCTTGGTATTGCATGGAGGATAGAATAGTCCTATGAGATATTGAATGATTCATAAACCATATGGTAACCCTAAACAATGGAAATGATATTTTTATGATCATGTCATTGTTTAGCTTAAGCTTTTGGGAGAATTATGAGCTAACATACAGAGTTTTGGTTCTGGGGGTCTATCATTTGTCTTTACATTTACAATTGGGCCCTGTTTGATTTGTTTGTTGGTTGAACTCTCTTTAGCATGTGAGAGACTGAGGAGAAGCAAATACATGATGGAAAGAAGAAGTGAATACATGATGGATGATATGGCTTCTTTTACCTTTTCAGAATGTTTACTTGTCTCTTGGTCAAACTTGCTTAAATGTCCTGGTGTTTCATGAGAAGTATCCTCTGACTAGAGACATCAGCCACATGAAAAACGTTAGCTTCAAGGCAGAATTTATAGGGCACAAATAAAAGATCAACTACAGTATACTACAAATATTGCACCTGGTTGTCTAATTTTGTGTCCACCTCCACAGTCATAGTGGCAGAAGTTTTTTGACAGCCATTAACTTCAAAATCTCCCCACATGCTAATCTGGTGCATTGGTTCGTATATACCCATCCTTCTAGGGGTGACAAACTGGGCGGTTGGAGAGTTCATGTTCTCTGAACAGGTAATGGAGGCAATTTCACGAGATTTCAATATTGCTACACGATCAGAGATAGGAAAATGAAGGTAACAAGCTGAAGGAAAAATGGAAAATCATACAAGAAACATATTCTGATTTTGCAAGGCTAATATAAAGAGAGGGAATGAACTCAGAAATATGAGATGACATGCAGGATAAGAGAATTTTGGATAACAAGCTGCAGTGTAAAACACTGGACTGAGGAAAAATTTGCAAGCTCCATGACATTTTCAGAGTACTACAAAATCCAAATTCTGTTGGTATTTGCCCTTGATGTTAGATGGGTTATTCCAAGGAAAGAACGTGTTTTTCTCTTCTTCTAGGGATGAAATACAAAAGAAACTTCCATTAGGAGACTTAAAGCAAAATGAATGCAATGTCTTTTTGTAGGTGCAAGAGGCAGAAGGTGCACAATGCTCATGATAAATGTCGAGAACACCAAAATAAGCCCAGAAAATCAAACCAACTGAACGTGAGCTTCTTCCCAACCCAGAATGTATCCAACAGAATTAAACCAACAAACAACAAATCAATGAAGTGAATTAGCTCAGCAAAGCCTACTGAACATGTAGTCATTGGTTCAATTAGCGTGGACTACTGGCTTCCTTACTCTTAGATTACTGACCGGTTGGAGAAAGTGTTCTTGCTTGCCAAATCACAACTTTCAAGACCCCATGCTATTAGCTTTCTCTTCAAATTTATAACCTCACTAGACTCTACTCCTCTAACAACTCACAAATTGAATAAGCTAATTAGTCATTCAAGTAGGCATAACTACTCTGAACAACTTCGATCCAGCAGAAAGAAATTGAAACAGCAAGAAGACAACCCCTGTTTGGATCCTCAGAAAGCAAAGGAAAAGAAAAGTAAAAGAGAGTAACAAAAAGAAGAAGCTTTATCTCATTCTTTCTCTGAAACTTGCTTCAGTATTGAAATCAGAGTAATAAATATCTGCAACATATAATCAATAGTATCCAGTGGAACCTTTTTTTCCTTTCGTTAGCTCAAGTTTCTCGGGAACCACAGAGGAAAAGTCAAACACATAGAAATCATACCTTTCCAACTCGCTCTGAGGTACTTTCCTCGTTCAATTTCCAGCTTTCAAAACACGAAACAGAGAGGCTGGCATCTGCAAAACCCTAGCACCCATTCACTGATAGCTAATCGAACGCGAACCGAGGTCCTTTGGGGAAAATGAAGGGAAAATTAACACAGAGTTCAACAAACTCAATTGAATAATATACAAATATGTTTGAATGTATTATTGCTTGCTGTGTGTATTGGTTTTGTTGTATCTGAGTGCGTGCGTAATCGTGTGCTACAGTCAAAGAGATCAAAGGGTCGTCAAATCTCCACTATCAAACAACGACAATATTTTTTAGAATGCGCACCAGGTCACTTCCATAGTCTTAACGTGCGCACCCTCGCGGGCCCTTGACGTTCACTCTAAACTGTGGGACGTAATTTACCGGCGGTGCTGGCCGGTTTGCGGCGGTTGGGGTTGTGAATTTGGTGATACTGGAGGGAATGAGAAATCCCACGCGCGATGGCGGAGCGTGGGTTCGGGTGTTCTAATTGTGCGGTTGAGTTCGCGGGAAAGGATATGGCGGACAGAAATTGGGGCTGGGCCTGGTTGTAATTTTATGCTTAACGAGGGGTATAAACGGACAAAATTACTTGACCTCGACTTTTTACGCCCAAAACTCACACATAATTATTTAAAAAAAAATATCAGGATACACGTTAGATCTTTTAAATAAAACGCGTATTTTACGTGTATCGAATAATTTCGGTAAAATTTACATTTGGATTTGTTCATAAAAGTCTATGTGTTTAAATTTTCTCAAATTACTTGGGCTCGATTCATGTTCGAGTAATTGAAAGCTTGTTTAAGATAAAGTTTAAAAATCTTTTTTAAGATTAATAGGCTTTCAATGAAATTAAAAAAAATATTATTTAGCTCGTTATGTTCATATCGATTTAAATATTAATCTACTAAAAATTAGACTATATAATTAGTTCGCTTTCCAAACAAGTCAAACTTTACTTCCTAATAATATAGTCTTAACTTTAACCACCACGCAAAAATAAAATAAGATGCTAATTGGGGATTTTGAGGGCATAATGTGCGTCAAAACAATAATATTTTAGCCACAAAAATATTGTCCAAATAGTTGGATTCCATTTTGCCAAATTAAATTATTAGCTTATTCACTACTTTATTCTTAAAAAATCTATGTCCATTTGGACTAAATTGTTCTAGGTAAAGTACAATTTTGGACTTTAATTTGTGTCATGTGACAGGAGTGTATAATGAAAATAAAAAACGCAATAACTCTTAATTATTGGCTTATTGACTATCGTTTGGGTTAAAATGTTTTCACTAGATTTATGTTGGAGGATAATTTCGTAATTAAATTCAATCAAAACACACAATAAATAATTTAGTTCAAATGGGTTGAGCTAGATTAAGTTTTACTTCGTATAATATAATTTAATAATAACCACATGCCAAATAGACCCATTATTGAGCAACATTTGGTCAGCCAAAACAATATCATTATTTTGCACATCGCACCATATTGTGGGTTGTCCAAAACAACATCTCTATGTGTCCGTTTATTCGTCAGATTTAAATATTTAGTTTGATAAACTAGATTATGTTAAATAAAAACAATATTTAAGATATTAACTATTATAATATCTGGGTTATCTTCCCTATCAAGTGGTCTATAATTAATTTATGCTGCTAGGTAATAGTGGTTGGCTCTTGCTTTTGGCCCTTCTTTATGGGAGGAAGTTTTGCTACACTAAGATTAAGATAATAATATGACGCTGTTTAAGAAAGTACCCTTGGTTTATTTCCGAATTTTAAAACGTTATAACATTTGATATAGATATACATTTTTGAGAATCTCGACATCGAAATCTATCGAACATGATTCTTTTTTAACTTATTCTTAAACAAGATTCATGTCGAGTACAAAGACTTGACAAATAATATTATTCAAAACATGATAGGACAATTTAAATTGTACTTCGCAATTGATATTAAATAAATAAGCTAACTCTATTTCATTAAATTTTTCTTTTATTTTCTGTCGTTATTAAAAAACTACACAATTTTATGATCCGGACGCAACATAAAAGCCTACAGCCCTTCCAAAGCTAAATGTTAGTTGTTTCTAGGATTACTCCTAGGCCTCTTTTGATTCAAGTTATAGGTTGAAAGAGATTAATAGCAACAAGGGGATTGAAATTGGAATTAGTAATAACTAGGGATTAAGAGTGAAGTTTGTTGGAGGTATAAATTGTGTAGAAGACACTATAATTAGGTTTATTTTGGTTTAGTAGTAGGAGAACAATATAATAATGTGTCGATGAAAGGATCAAAGAGAGATTGGATCATGAAAGTCACCTTGCAGGAGAAGGGGAAGGGTGGTTGGTTATAGCCGTGTTTATTTTGGTTGAGGATTGAGAGAAAAATAATATACTAATGTGTGTATGAAAGGGCTAAAGGGAGATTAGACTACAGAAGACACTCTACAGGGGACTTGGGGGTTGTTGTGCACAGTGCACAACATCGCGTATTGTGTTTCAAATAATGTTGTTTTAGCGCATAAAAAATTGTTCGAGCAGGTGGAGCAGTATTTAGAAAATATTTCGTGCACCAATATAACATCATTTTAGCTCACAACATGTCTGTTGTACAACAGATGTATCTTACAAGGGGAGGGTGGTTGGTTATAGTCTTTTTTATTTTGGTTGGGGAGTGAGAGGAGAACAATATAATACGTGTGGATGAAAGTGTTAAGGGGAGATTAGACTATGGAAGGCACTCCGCATGGAAGGGAAGGTGGATGTTACGACCACAATTTTAATTTTTTTCCTTAAATGTTTTTTGTTTAGGAAGATTTACTCAGCTCTCCCAAAACACCGCCATAGGTATTTCAAATTGTGTAAAATGTATACTGACAGTCTAACACCATATGCGATGGAAAAAAAAGTTTGGGCACCACATTGTGAATCCCATGAAGCACTGAATAGTTTTTCCTTATTTAGGTTAATTAACAAATCTAGAATACACAAGAAGGAGAGGATAAGAAAGACGAACGACAAATTATGAATGAGCAATAAAAAGTGACGACTCAATCTGATGCAACCTCTGAATCTACCATCATAAGCGAGACATCAAACATGAACAAATTGTATTAAGATTGTTCAATTCTAACCCAAATGTAAAGTTTTGTTTCAAAAAACCCCTTTACACACCAAATTGCCTCTACACTAAAGAGGAAAAGGACCAGAGAACAAAGAGAATGTTATCCAGCAACGTGCCAATTGAGAGAAAAAACAGAGTGGAAGAAACTTTAAGAAAAATTACACCAGAGTACACATTCATCTCATTTTATAACTAGTGGTCCCTGACAACTTCATATGCAATCAGAATAACTTTTCAACAATCACCCGTCACAATTTTATTGGGCAAACCATTGACTTTCCATAAACATATAGCTTGAGATATTTTTAATGGGGTGAAATTAGTTTGGAGTCAATTGGTTAGGTATAATATTTTCACGGACCAATTTGGTTCGATCTATTTTTTTCCAAATCGACTCCGATCGATTTATTTTTAATTTGGTTCGAGACAGGGTCAAATTCTTTTGGGGATTTTGGGAATTTCGATCTGCCCCAAATGGGCAATGTTAAAAATTGATTTTGGCCCCGTTTGGTCCAAATCCACCACTAATATAGAAAATGTATTACTAAATGGGTCTTCATTCGATTTTTTTCCCATCAAATATCAAATGGGCCTAATTAAAAAAAAATCATCTATTTTCCCACCAAAATAGTAAAAATCACATAATTAAAAATCACAAAAGTCAAATGCATCACTAACTTTTGATTTAGTCCAAGTTAGTTTGGTCCAAGTCGGTTCGGTCCAATACCATTCGGTCCACTATCAGTTTGGTTCGGTCCGGTCTGGTCTAAATTTTAGAAAACCAAGACCGAACAAAATATATTTTGAAAAATCTTTATTGGACCGAGACCGACCGAACCCTATTGTAGACTGACCAAAGACTGAACCTAACGATCGGTTTTTTTCGGTTGATTTGATTTTTTTGGTTTTTCTTTCACCCTTAATTTTTACAATACAATTTTCAACCCCAATTGAACTCATTAGGCGGTGAAATTAACTTCTCACGGATTAATAATTGATGTGAACATAAGTTGATCCGAACACATTTAGTAATTAGAAATTAAGTACTTATACAACTATCCTACTCCAGTTGTACATAAATTTAGTTCAATTCTTGTTAAACGTTACCCTATTACAAAAAATCCTCATAAAATGAACTATGTATATTTAACAATTAACTCTCACCTTATACAATATTGTCATTTTTGACTTCCTAAACTCCATGGACAAAAAGTTACCAATCCTTGTATTGCTATAGGACGAGTACACTTAGCTTTAAAGTTCTATTGAATTTTGATACCCCACAATTTTAAAAAATCTCGTACAAGGTAATGTCACTATTGATTACATATAATACTAAACTTTTACATCCAAGAAACGACCTAGGACCATTGACCACCCATTTAAAAGTCAACTGAGACACTCTTTTTTGGACGCCCAACCTCGTAATTGGCAATATAGCCTGAATGAGGTGTCATAGTACACATGTATATATTGTCAAAGAACAATTTTATAATTCTTCAAATGAAAGACAAACATCTCTTAGAAACGCTAATACTCTGTGTCTTGAAAATACCTAAGATAAAAGAAAAATAGTCTAAATTTTTATAAATTTACTTTTTTGTATATATTTTAAGGGAGATTCGAAGTTATACTGTGCAGGATGCGCTGTGCACAACAGTCTTTTCATGTCTTTTCACAGGTAGTGCTCAAGCAAGTTGCTCTGAGAAGGAAGTGAGGTGTTCAATGTATATACAGTAGGCTCTGCTAAGTGGTAAACCACATACTATCCACTAAGCAACTACCCTCCTTTCTCTTTCCAATATCCCCTTTTGGGTTACAACCCTAAAGCTTCAAGAATTGCTTTAATATTAATTAAATCATTCTAGTTATTCTTTCGAAGCTTGTTTTAATATAATTAAACAATCACACATTTACATACAAAAACATAAATTAAAGAAATCTACATGGTTCGGTCTTCGATTGCTTATTCCATTAACAAAAATTTATACTATCACTTGAAAATAGTGTATCTCTCACTCTCTCTCCTATCTCACAAAGCTCCGATTTTGATATATATCTCCTTCTGCCTTCTATGTCGAAGTCTTAACAGACAAGCTTGTTCCCTGCTGAAGGCGCTCACACTTTGCTCTACTCGCTATCTCATCCACTGCATTATGTTGTGACCCACGAGTTTCCCCAATTGCCTGAGTACTGCACACAATGCAAGTAGGAAATTCTTAATCCGTGACATTTAGAACATATGTGTTGTGAGAGTGTGTATGTGGTAAAGGGGATCCCTTACCCAGCAAATATGCAAACTTCTAATAGTGATCCAATGGCAGAGATTAGATCACTTAAAAATAAAGAGGATTCCGGGTAAGGGTTACGAGTTCGATCCGGATTAGGAGTTTTGCAAGTTATAACCCTAATCTAATCTAATTTCTCGTATTTCAAAATTTTCAGTGTTCGCTCATCTCTCTCTCTCTCTCTCCCCCTGTCCTCAGTGACTGTCGCCCTCGCTGTCGAAGATTAACCCTCCTTCTCAGTCCCTTCTTCGTCGCCATGTGGAATCTTAGGTACAGGTTCTCTTTATCTGTGTTGTAGTCTTTCGTCGTGGTCGTCTCTCTCTCTCTCTCTCAAGCGCTACAAAATGGGAAGCTTTCTCAAAGGTTCTCAAGCTCTAAGTCAAAGAACCTGTGAGAAAGCTCCCCATTTTGTAGCGCTTGAGAGAGCGAGAGAGAGAGAAAGAGAGACAACGAAAAACCCCAACACAGAAAGAGGAACCTGTACCTGAGATTCCACGCTACAATGGAGAAGGGGCTGAGATTTAGGGTTCTTCGATGGCGAGAGCGACACTGAAGACAGGAGGAGAGAGAGGTGAGGAGAGAGAAAGACGAGTGAATGATTGAAAATTTTGAAATACTAGAATTAGATTAGATTAGGGTTATAACTCGTGAAACCCCTAATCCAGACCGAACACGTAACTCTTACCCAGAATCCTCATTATTTTTAAGTGATCTAATCTCTAATCCAACGGCCACTGTTAGAAGTCTGCATATTTGCTGGGTAAGGAATCCCTTAGGTGAAGGCTATATATATATATAAATGGTCCAAGAATCTTAACTCTTCATGCGTGAAATTCGGGGGATACACTGTATCTGGGCTTTTAGGGGCTCAAGGCTGTTGATAACTTGAGCCACCCCAGCCTCCTTCAGCCACAATCATAGCGTCCACATGGGTGTGACATGCAAAAAATACAACAAAAATAGGGTTCCTTGATTCCAGAAACTATATATTAAGAAGTCATTGGTCTCTGGAGTTCTACCAGGGAACATGGATAACCTCTACTATATATATATATATATATATATATATATATATATATATATATATATATACGCACACACACACACGATGCTATATTGCTATTGGAGTAAAATTTGAAAAAAATTACCTTTTTTGCAAACAAAATTACTGATAAAAGGTGGTAGAGATTAATGCACGGACTATGTCGCTTTATTGATTAAATGATACGTATCGTCTACGAAAGATTTTGGCATAATAGAGTATAAGTTCTATGCCGTCTACATGATATAACAAGCTGCTCAACCATCTTATATTGTTTACTCAAATGAGAAACATCTGTCTTTAATAATTTGGTTATTTTAATAGAAATACTCCAACAATTGCCACATAGTTCATGTATATTTATTGATTCACTTGAAGATATACTCCTCTTATCTCTAGTTTAACCAAGTCATCCTCGGTTACGTTCTATTTGCCGCTTGCTATTTTTCTGAGCTCATTTTGAAGTTTTTTAATGATTTGTGGGTGTTTTAAGAGTTCTGTCGTTATCCACTCTAGAGTCGTGAATATAGTATCGGTACCAGCACCTAACATGTCCTGTAAGAAAGTAAAAATTCTTCATGAATGAGTAGTAGAAAAGCACTGGGTAACTTCAATCATATCGGCACCAAAAAAAAAAAACATATATAATGTTTGAAATCTATGGGCCTAACTTAATTTTGAAAATCGACTTTTAAAGTAAGAGTTGTCCAAGGTTTATATGTAGAGGAATGATGCCTAATATAGGCGATGTGAGACTTGCTAATATTCTCCCTCACGCGAAGGAGGACCAACATAGGCGATGTGAGATTTGCGAACACCCTTCTTCACACGAAGCGTGCATGTAACGCACATGTGAGGACTACGGACAGCTGAGGGTTAGACGACAGGATCCACATGCATAATGATTGCATAATGCACTACAACAAAAGGTAGTATTCCCAGCGTTTGTTAAATCCTGGCAAAAGTCACAAAAACGCCACAAAAATAGATTACCAGCATTTTTTTCACAATTCCCGGCGTTTGTAAAAAATGTTGCCAGTACTCCTGTCGGGAAAAATTACCGGCGTTTATAAATGTCGCTAATATTTACCGGCGTATTTGCCGGCGTTTGTGAAACGCTGGGAAAAGTTTGAAACTGATTTTGTTTATTTTGAAACTGATTTGGTCATATGTGAAATGTTTTATTTGTTCATTTTGTCATATTTCTGCCGCTTTATTCAATGTATGGCCTTTTATTGTTATTATTAAGCTTGCATAAAAACAGCAAGCTTTTTTTTTTATAATTAGTCTTGGGATTTTTTAAAAGTGCGGGGAATTAAGTGTGGAGAATATGCATTTTTGTTGTAGTGATGACATAGTTCTGATACAATGTTAGAAACCTATGGACCTAACTCAACCTTGAAAACCGACTTGAAAAGGAAGGGTTGCCCAAGACTTATTATAAGCAGAAGGAAGAGGACCATTACAAACGATGTGGAACTCGCTAAAAGCGGGTAGGTTGACGCCATTAGCGTCCACATTCTATCTTGAAAAAATTCTCCCCCTGATCCTGTGCGGCATCTTTGGGATGCCAAGTGATCAAGGAGTCATCCTCTGGATTATTCGAGCAATCAGGGGAGGTCGTGTCACGCCTCCTCTACTTTTCATTCTCCGCGTGGTTTGGATGAGATCCGAGTAGAAACTTGCTGATCAGCGATGCGCATGTTCAATCAGTCAATCACGCCTTAGCTTGAAATGCTTTGACCAGTTTGGAAAGCTGACCAGCTGTTGATCAGTCTAGAGCTCAAACTAAGCTCATCAAGGACTCATCAAAGATAAATATTACTCCTGCCACGTAGGTTCTTCTCAAGAGATGACATGTAGTGGAGGATGGTCCACCTGATGATTCTTGTCACAAAACTTGGTAAACAAAGTCATCATGATCATGTAGTACTATTTTTGTTAGTTAGCTTATACACAACTTTTGGTTGAGAACAACATAATAATGTACTTTTGACTCAAATACCCCCACAGTAGCAATCCCATCTTCATGCAAATGATAGCTTACATGAATGATGAAACAAATGGAGCCAAGCTATTCGAACTGGATTTTTGTCTTGAATTGATTTGGACACGTCAGTTATAAACCTTTTGAAGTTCGTTAATTTATATAAAAAAACAAATTTAATGATCAAGCTTAATTTATTAAAATTGACCTAAAATGGTCACTTTAATTACCACAAGTGAACTCATAAAGAAAAGTTAATCAAAAAGAGTAAAAAGTTGGAAAATATGGATATGAACTTCTCGAAAATCACACAGTGAGGCTAAACGAGCCACTCACTTTGTAGTGTTGGCACGTTAGATAAGCACGTTGTCGCGTGCTTGGGTGGCCTATAGGATTGGTAGTCCAATCCACATCCTTTGTAATGGGCAACAAACAGGCACTTACATATTTTCTCTCAAACATCAAGGTCTTGTTTGACTAGTGGATTAGGCACGTGAGATTAGATTATTCATGCCTAATACCACGCAATTCCATATTTGGTTTTTCAAAATTGAATCAGGACAAATAATTTCGGAATTATTATAATACCTATATGTGGGGTGCTATTTTATCCTGGGGGGTGAGACTCATTTAATCCGTCTGCACCAACCATTGCTCCACCGCCTTCGACCGCCGTTGCCGTTACCACCTTCGACCACCACCACCACCTCCACTACCACTACGCCACCACTACCATGTCCACTGCCGCCACCTCTGACCACCACCACACCACTGTCATATACGTATATCTACATAGTTTTTGCAAAACATTTTAGTTCAAAATCCTAGACATCCGAGTGAGATATCTTGAAAATAATTCAGTTCAAATTAAATATTGGATTGGTTTGACTGGTATTAATATAGTATCAAGACAAATAATCTCAGGACTATTAATCCCGCAAATGAATCAAACAAGTCCTAAATGCACTATTAATCCTAACAACTTGGCTTAAGATTTAGGCATTTGTTCATGACTATCTAAGATTTCATGTTCGAAACCTCTTATATATTATCAACTCTTATGGGATCAGTCCACACAAAATTTCATCTTGATTCTAATTGAATTTTTCACTAATAAATAGCGAAATTGATCTTTGAAAAATTATTTGAAGTACATTTGATCGTTTTAACGCACAATACGTCATGTTCTGCATTGCGCACAATAAAAGCTCCAAGTCTCACAAATGGCATCACATTCTAAAGCCTTATTATGCTCACATAATGATATATATTGTAGCCAGGCACATCTATTTAGAGAGAGAATAGACAAAGAAAACCACAAGATAAGATAAATAGTAATTAACAAATAAATGTTTTAGGTAATGATGCGAATGACGTGTAGAAACCTATGCCTTAAAATGGTTGGTTGGATGCCTTGGGGGGTGATTTTCCTTTTCATATTCTCTGTATATTGTGTCACAAAAAAGCACTAGATTTTCCTTTTTCTCCCTAGTTTGTGGTGGGTGGTGGTGATGTTGTATCAGTTGCATTATTCTAATTAAAGTGGGTTTCCACTAGGAGTGGTCATCACAATTTGGAGGAGATTCCTATTTAAATCATCAGGAATTTCCGATTCTGATCAAGTCCCTCTCCCCTCTTTAGCTAACTGGATTCTGTTTCTAGTACAGTTGAAAGTCAATTGCCTTTTACAGGTTCTACTTTAGAGAATACTACTTTTTTGATTGTGATTGAAATCCCTATTCATGCACACTCGTACGCGTACACGCTGAAAATTCTTAGGGTAAAGTAAAACAAAGACGTGGCGATAAATTATGGAACAAAAATTTGATAATTTTGTGTCTTAGAATGAGAGAGCTGTCTTAACTACAGGAATCTTAGTAGCAGGAATAATAACTAGAAGCCGAGTTGACAGTGCAAGATCATATGCAAAAGGAAGATTTGGATGAAAATTGTAAGATCCCTAGGCTTCCCTCTTCCTTGGTTGGCAATTCCGGTTCAAAACCCATGCTAGGTCTACTTGTTAATTCATTTATTGAGTTGTATTTATTTTCTGTTTTTAGAGTGCCTGTTTAGGATGTTGAAAGAATTATTGGGTCCAATGTAATTGAATGTAGATGAGCCTCGCTCTAGCAACTAAGTCGACGTTATAAATATTTTATTAGGGTTTCTGGATTATCAAGCACTGCGATAGAGATTAAGGCGGCATTATTTTTATAGTAGCAAGAAGTTCTGATATTCTGATGACCATACCCTTTGACGTTTCCTCGTGGTTAAGAGAAGTTTATGTTGATGCTTTCAACATCGTCAAAGGTTCGATTCGTTTTAATAAATTGTTCTAAGTTTTGGAAGGCTTGTAGATTCAAGAAGCAGGCAATCAATCACTTGGTGCGGTGAACAAGGATTAGGCAAAACGATCTGGAATCAATTGTAATGAGTCGTAGTTGTGAGTATAAATTGATTTGTAGTCGCACGATATTTATTATAGTGATTTGATTCCTTCTTTGATTTTTACTCATTTGGGGTTTTCCATGTATATTGCCCATTCTGCTTTTATGTATTTTATTTATATGCTTGTGATTGTTGTATGTTAGGTTAGTACCATTTTTCAAAAATGTATTAATCTTCTCTCACATTCCTCAATGAGCTAAGGAAATTCTTCGAACCTTTGGATGAGCTGCAAGATGCAAGAAGGTGGTAACAAAAAATCCCAAATTCTTTGCCAGAAAGACACTTTTGACTCATTCTTCTTTTGTGGGAGATTTCAAGATCAGAAATATTCTCGTAGGGAAAGACTTATTATCATGCAAGACTTGCTAGTAAATGCAACTAGTAGACTGTCCTCATTTAGATGTGTTTTCTCTATTTTAATCTCGCACATATATTATGTAACTGTGTATCCAATAAGAAGTAATAAACACAACATTCTTGATAGCATTTTGTATTGTCAACATTCTTGGTGATATTTCTTATCTCACACCAATACATTCTTGGTGATATAAGGGGTTGAGTGTAAAGTTTTTCGTTAGTTGGAGATAATACCGCTTTGTTGTTACAACTATCAGAAGCAAGCTAGAGTGGTATAGTCAATTGAGTCTAATACAGAGAATCGTATCTAGTTTGTTTTTATAACAACTTGTATGCAAAATAGTTTGTATTATTCAGCTTCTCGTGTAAAGTAGATGCGTGCCCTTAATATCCAAAAAAGATCAAGTCTATTCTAATAGATTTTTCCAACCCAATGGTAAAGAAAACTGTGGAACTAATTCAAGAACAAACCAAAACAATTCAAGTCATATTTTATTGATTGAAAATGTTTTTTATCATATACACAAGAAGCCGACTGCCTGTTATATAGGCTGCCAACTAACTATAGAGTCCTTAAATTCGCGTGTCGCTTTCACTTTTTAGAACCGATTGCCTTGAGTTCATCCCACCTAGGGTTTGCAACCACAATCAACAGTTAGTATTTACCGGCCGTAGTTCAGCTGGAAAGCACTCTGATACCTATTTCAGTACTTGAGCAAAGGAAAGTATTGCTAGAATTTTTGATAATGTGCACACTTCCTTCAGTAATACTCTACTTATACTTTGGCTTGGCTTGAACACCTAGTCAAGGTGTGTACATGCAAAGCATGCTTTGTGATGATGAAGACGCGTAACAAAATTCCTCTACGACGTCATTCCATGATGTGTTGACATCCAACTCAGATGCATGTGACTCAGTCAAAACACCTGTCCACCAAGGTGGACTCAAGTTTGTATCTCGTGACATGGGTCGGTCTATCGGGCTCGAATTCGGCCTGACCCAAATCGATGACCGCCCATGGGCAAGTTGCACGGGGTATTCGTGGGCTTGGTCAATTCATCCTATCAACTTGCAAAATAGTTGAGCTTGGTCTTCTTTCTAGCCCAGTCATTAATGATGGTCCTACCCATATAGTTTCGCCAATTTAGCCCACTACACTAACACAAAATCTAAGTAATTAATCACGTACATAATTCTACAAGTGTCCGCGCTAATCGAGCTCAATATAAGTTGTAATATGAGGTGACAATTCTTGACATTCTGAAAATCCTCTAATGGCAGCCTCCATACTCGTGGACTTGGATTCCCACTTGAAGGGACGGTATTTTCACTTTCAAATTTATACCTGGCTGCAAAAAGAGTCTATCGATCGATAACTCCAGTAGACGAGGGGCAAGGGATGCTTGACCCTACTTCCTCTATGCCCCTTTGCCCTCCATGACTATTATACCAAATATTTTGTCTTTTTCTTTTTCTTCCCCAAACCTTGTTACTATATAAATATTTCCTTCCATCTTTCAAGCCCACGACAAGGGTTGTTGAAGTGCACACAGCTTGGTTCGAAACTTGGCGGATATGGGCTGAAAATGGGCCCTAACTACTTTGGGCTCTCAAACTTATGTCTTAGGGCAAATCATCTCCACAATCACCATTGACTAGTGGATGAATGAGTCCATTGACTAAAGCTTTCATAATTAATTTTGAATTAAAAAATAGTGAAGTAATTCTTTTTAATTTTAGATTTTACTGCCTTTGGCTTTTTAAAGAACCTACAAAGTTTTTTCCCGTAGTTTTTATTTTTTAATATAGTTAAAAAATATGGTAAAGTTTTAGCCAAAAAATATTAACCCGAAAAACCACCCGCACTAGTCTAAAGTCTAAACCGAAGTCGTTTCTGGGGCAGGTCCCAAAAGGGCCAAAACCCACGATATTTTCTCCTCAAACGGGTCTGCCCTACCTGCCCGTAACCCGTGGAATACGGGCAGCTTTCCCCCAGTAACACCACTACCAAACACAACATTCACCCTCTCTCTCTCTTCCCTCTGATTATATCTCTCTCTTGTTCTTCACTCTCTCTACCATCTCCATCGGACGGTCCACAATGAACGTAGCCTCTGATCTCTGGTTCCTGAGGTTTTAGACCCCGAAACTCCCAGATCTGCTTCATCGGACATCAGATCTCGATCTCTGGTACGTTTTCCTCCCCGATTCGCTTTATTTTGAGAGTTATTGTGTTTCTGTCATGTATTTACCCGATCTACTATTTTTCGTGCTTGATCTGCTTCTTCGCTAGGTGTTTCAGCTTTTAATAGTTAGATAGTGGATTCTTCTTCTCTTTTTACGTTTGTTTTGTTTAGGTTAAGCACGATTATTTGATTTCTGCCTTTTTCAGTAACTTTCATTATATTTTCCCGGAAAATTTCATTTCGTCGGCCGAAATTCGCGTAAAAAACAATTCCTTTGTCTTCTATTTCAGCTGTCTGTGTTTTGCTGCAAATTATATGTATATTACTGTTTTTTAATTGTGTTGACTTAGATCCAACGGCTGGGACGGAAAAGTGAACGGATCTGACGGTGTTATGGACGTTTGCAGGTTGTCTCGAGCCGTACAGATGGAGGTAAACTGTGGTTCAGTAAGCATCGCTACGTCACTTAAGCAGACCATGCTAACGTGCACCGGAGAAGCTTTAGCCGCTATGCTAGTCTCGGCTCTCGTCACAACCCAGCTTGTAGCTCAAACTCAAGTAAGCCATGTATTTTTAGATTTTTCGACTACGCTTCAAGATTTTTTTTCCCTTTTAATTTTCTCTATTTTTTTAGGGTTTTCTTTCTTGCGCCACTCCGGCTTCAGTATTCTCTCTATTTTTTGGGTCTTTTTTCTTCCTATCAACTTTTGGTTTCATCAAACGATTGAAAAAGTTAATCATTTGCGGGAATAAGAAAAGTATTATTTTTTATTGTTTCTTTTTTGTGTTTAGTATAGTCTTTTATTTAATTTATTTAATTTTAATTTATATGTTCGTATTTTTTGAATTCTCTTGTGACAAGAATAGAAGAAAGTAAAAACTTTGTCGGAAGAAAAAAGAAATATCAAACAATTTTTACTATTATAAATAATTTTGTTCTTCTACTCTAATGTGCGCTGCTACACTGGATGCGCAACATAACTTTTGGGTAGGGAGTATTTAATTACAATTTTTCTGGGGTTTCTGCCGATGTCAGAAGACGCTCATACGTTTTGTTCTCGGTTGATTAATGTTTTCTGTTGTTTTGTTTCGGGTTTGGAGTATATCTTGCTATATTACGCCTGGTTGGTCAAGTGTTTCTTTACTAACGTGAGCTTTGGATCCATTTTATTTTTTATTGGTGAAAAATGGGAAAACGGTGGAAAAGATAGGGTGGGGATTAAAGTATACTTGAGTGCGTTGGTGGGGCCTATTGTAGCCAGGTTCCTTTTTTGTGCGGTACCACATGTTTCGGAATATTCCCCAAGTAGATGCTTTGTACAATCTACGCAAGTATGGACACGTTTCGTTATTCCTTATGGAAAAGTCTAGAATACCAGAAAAAAAAACTCCAAAATGTCCCGAATTCAAAATCAGAAGCCATAATTCACTTAAATTTGTCCCTTGTGGCACTCCTCTATTCCTTACTGGCTAGAGAGTCAAAGATAAACTGGAAGAAAGGACAAAATCTCACAACTTATTTTTTTTTATTTTATAGAAAACAAGTTTACAAACACAAACATATTGGGAACCTAGATTTGTTTGGAACTGACGGATGAACGTGAGGTCTTTTATTATTTTTATAAACTCCACTTGTATGGAATGATGCTGGACAAATTTGTTTCCAGATCTGTGAACTAGTCTGTTTTTGTGGGGTTTAGAGAGGGTCAAATTCCCGACATGAAGCATCATGAGCTAGGCCTTGGTTCTCTATTTTGAACTTTTGCATGTGTCTACCAAATAGGGTAACGTTTGTAGTCGCTTCTTTGCTTCTTCAAACATCACTTTTTGGAAAAAAAATTGTTTTAGCAATTCCATGTATGCAAAGACGCAATTTTTATGCAAACAAAGAAGCAAATCTATGTAAACAAAAACTATTCATGAAAAGTAAACGGCACACTCACATGGGTGTGGGTCCCACATCTTTGAGTCTTTTCACTCGATGCGGAATCCACACTGATTCGATTTTTCTTTTCCTTTTTTTGTTGGTTTTTGTTACCTAATCTTTTTTAGGAGGACCAGAGAGGGTAAGGGATAAATCAAAGTGAGTCTCCTTTTTGTTCTTTGCTCCGTTAGGAATTGCAAAAAGAGACCTCCATTTTGTACGTGGTATAAGGGGAATTATGTTCAAGGAATAATAGAAGATTGTTGTGTTGGGAACTTGTCGAATATGAAACATGGTTTTCGTTCTTGTTAGAGAACAAAAACTTGCAAGAACGAAAAACAATTAACATTTTAGCGAGTTTTGAACATATTGCTGGAGGAAGTAGAAGTTTTCGGATGGGGAAGTACCTGGAAAGGGTAGAATGTAGGGGATAAAAGGAATTGCTGAAGGGAGGGTTTACTGAGAAGCAGTATGAAATGGAGGAGAAAATGAAAACTTGTTTTCAAATGAAGTGAAAGCAAAACTTCCCAAGGAAGTGAAAGCTCGTTACGAAGGGATGTATTTTCCTAGATCATATCATGTCCACAAATTCAATGCAGAAGGCACTCTTACGAAGAGAAAGCATGCTTTCTCTTGAATTTTACGGCACGGTGCTACCAAAGCATATGAGATGCTTTTTCTCAACCTCTCTCTTACCTCCCTGTCTCAAATTACATCCTTGCCACATGATGGGTCTCTTTGATTTTGATGGTATGGCAGAGGTGATTTGGGTCAAAGGGTGGGGGAAATGGGGAAAGAGGATCGTACCTCAGATCTAGGTCACTGTTAATCAATCACTCCATTTGACAAGTTGTAGCTTGGTTGGTCTGACTGGAGATACTCCATTCAAGTCCACAATGGAGGATCCAAGACCTGATTTGGCATGGGGAGAAAGCAAAATTAAAAGGTGGAGTACGAAGTGCTGAAAGTGTTTCGAAGTGTTTGCTAGATTAAGATTACCATGTATCCTGCGATAACAAGTCCTACACTCCAGACAGTCATGGAAGTTTGTGATTGACCAAAGATGTACTAGATGTTGATTTCAGAAATAACTCGTTTCATTTACTGTGGTTTTCTTTTGTCCAGGAAACAGTGTAACGACTATATGCTTTTGTGTCATAGCCATCTGGCAATTTCTCGTATCTCTGTATGTTTTGGTTGCACACACCTCTATATGGGCACTTCCCTGCTTATATCCAACTTTCTTTTGCCACCTATGAAATCGATTCTTGTTTCATTTGCTTGACAAACTTCCACGGAATGCCCCAATTTAAAATGGTTTCAGGATTTATTCGGGTCGCCAAATATTATTCCTGGACTCAAAGGGGAGCATCATGTTCAATGTCATTCCCAGCCTATAGATGCTGATGTGAATGACGATGACGATGATGATGATGACGACGGCGACTTTGGAGAAGGTGAAGAAGACTTGTCAGAAGAGGACGGAGGGGATATTGGCAACAACCCCAATGACAACAACAAAAGCAACTCTAAGAAAGGACCCGGAGGAGGAGCTGGAGCAGAAGAGAACGGCGAAGAGGAAGAAGATGATGATGAAGATGGCGATGACCATGACGATGACGACGACGACGATGATGATGACGACGACGACGAAGATGATGATGATGATGACGATGATGGCGGGGGTGTGGGCGAGGAAGGAGTTGTTGTTGAGGAGGAAGATGAGGAAGAAGAAGAGGAGGATGAGGAGGAAGAAGCACTTCAGCCACCAAAGAAGAGGAAGAAGTAAATTAGTTGGGAAATTGTGGAAACTCTTTTTAGAGGTACTGTCTCTACGTGACTTGTTCTAACTGTATGTTATTATTTAGTTTATGAGAGGCTTATTTAGGGTATAACTTTTCAGTGATTGTTGGGTCTTTCTTCGTATGGTTAGAGAACCTTCAGAACTTTGAGCTGCGGCAATGTTGAGATTATGAAAATGGGATTATATAAATTTCGCCACGATTAGTTAGATCCCATTTACGAGTTCACAATTGAGTATGATTTGCTTTTATAAACGATTCCATCCATTTGTATGTGTCTATAAATCACGGGTGAAGCGTTTGGGATACATTAATTTATTTGGTGATTGACGGGGCAATGGCTTATTATTCTATTTGACACTCTTGGCTGGCGATATATTATTGATAATTTGCAATTCCTTCTGTCTCACAGAATGGGCGAGCCTGCTGTGATCACACAGCACGGCTTACCGTGTGCACTGCTTAGCAAAATTCCTTATTCTCCATCTCATACTGTTTCTCTTGTTTTTTAAAAACCATCACACTTCTTCAGAAGAAGAAACAAAATATTTTTTGTTTAACTCTTGATTTTTGACACTAATTTAAAGATGAAATTGACATCAGTTTGGCCAAAAGAAAATATCAATTTCATTCATGGGTTTTAGCTTGTTATTATCTTGTAGAATCAAAGGATGTCTGCGATGCATATATTAACTTAAGTATTACTCTTCTTGCATTTTTTAACTGAAAAAATAGTAATTCACAAATTCTTTAATTTCAATTTGGGGTATGGTTAGGTTGGAAAATTGACTCTATTTTGCTTCCTTATTGCGTCTGTACTTGGTGGGACAAGCTTTAACGGAACATAGAAAATTAAACAAACTATCTTAAGCACAAAAGTTGTTATAAAATATTACTTTGAAGTTGGGATTAATTTACAAAAGGAAAAATCACAATTTAACACCCTACTTTCGCTCCGAAAATCACTAAAGAGATATAAAAGAATTATATAACTTTACGTGATTTGCAAAATAGACAGACATTAGTGCAATAATTTCTTTAGGGTCTCTTGCTCGATTGACTAGTTATTATTATTTTGCTTGACACCCTCTAACTTATTGTATGTCAAAATACTCTTAATTTGTGACATATATTAATAAATAAAAGTGGGGTTAAATTTTATTTATTCAGTCTTTTCTAATTTAGTGAGTACATGAAAGCTTCAAGGGACTAACTAAAGGTTATTTAGCACTAAGCTAATTGAGGAAAACACGAAAAAAGTAAGCTTTAAATTAGTACAAAAACTAACTAATTTTTCTTGGACAAACTAAACTTTTTCTTCGTGTTTTCGTTATCGATAACTTTGCTCTGTGGAGTTTTTTTTCCTAAAATAGAATCCAACACATGCACAATATTTCAAATAGAGATGATCATAAGGAATGTGAAATATTTGATAGAATTCATTTTGAGAACGTAGAATATAAGAGAAATTAATTCAAATGCTAGAACTTTAGTACGTCAAGAACTATTGTCATTTTTCCAAAAAAACACATTTTCTTGAATTTTTTTTTAAGAAAATCATTGAAAATGTGTGCGGAGCTTTTCCAATTCCTGAAACATCATAAGGTTAAAACATGGAGAGTGGCATAAGTTCACGAGGGGACTATCCTGAGGATAAGAAGAGAGCCTTTCGTCCTCCCCTTATTGTGTACGTGTTGGATTCTATTTTAGGAAAGGACAACTCTGCATATCAGATATCGATAACAAAAACATGGAGTTAATAACTGTGCAAACTATAGTTCATAGGCAAATTGAAGAGGGCTACCTATATTATGCATGAGGGCTAATTGAAGATGTGCAAAAAGTCTGGTTGACAACCTAGCAACCCAAATTTATAAAAAAAAATGAATGAAATAAGCTAAATAAGCATCGGATGACACATCGGAAACGATTGTTGAACCGGACTAGGTTTCTATCATTCCTTCCTAGCAACTTCTTCAAACTCAAAGAAAAGTGACGATGTAAGTAAAGTAACGTTATTGTTATCGCAAATATCGGTTGCTAACCTTGGGCTCTTAACTTAACTTCAAACTATTATAGTACGCGATGCATTCCATTTGTATGAATGGAGAACCTACCACGCACGGCCGGACGTAGTAGACCAAGCAAGTCGCATGTGCCAAATTCTAAAAGTTGACTCCCGATCAGCCTAGTATACCAATCATGTGGTATGAAGAGCACTCAAAGACCTACCTCTAGCGGCATAAAACTTGTAGATGATCCTTACGTAGTGCATTTGGGAAAAGGATTTCTTCACTTTATCCATATTAATACCTAATCTTGTTCATGTATGTACTCAACTATCAGACTATCGGGTTGAAATACAGACGTGAATGATGTGAGTGATGACAGAAAATGCCATCACTTTGTTGTTACTGTTTGAAGGGATGATCGGGACCAAACACGGTTTGAAATTAGTTTGTCTGAGCGGCCGCTCGTTATTCATACACCAAAACTTAAAACAATGAAAGCTCCATAAAAGATATTCCAAGACTGGAAGGCATGGATAAGAAAGCTATTGAGAAGAAGAAATGGGTTCTTGTCAAGACACCACCTACTAATGCTCAGACCTAAAAGCGCTGAGGCTACGAACCCCAAAACATCGATCTTTGATGGAGGTAATAATTGAACCTGCGAGCTTAGGCCTTAAAGTGTCAATTTCTTACTATAGAGATGCTCTCACTCGACCAATCCTTGAGGTTGTAAGTTATTTTCAGAAGTTAGGTCGCAGTTAGGTACTGCCACCTTCATTTCAACTTGAAAATTACTAAAGAAGAAGAAACCTTACAGAAAAGATTAAATGATTATATGATTCTCTGTGTTTTTTTGGGTGGGCATATTCTCATTAAAATACATAAAAGCTTCAATGGATAGTGGACTAAAGGAATGGGATAACCTAAATAAGTTAGTTGAAGCAATTATATATATACATTTTTTAGCAAATAAAAGTTAGTGTTGTCGACGTTTGCGATTTAGACAAGGTTTGCAATTTAGACGTGTGCTTTATCCTAAGTTTTAGGTTCGAAATTTCTTATGTGCTATCGACTTTTACAGGTCCTGTTCATACAGGGTAAAACTCTAGCTTTAAATTGGTTATCCGTTAGTAGACGATGAAATTGGTCCCCGAAAAATTAATTGAGATGTGCGTAAGTTAGTTCTGATATTCTGAAATATAAAAAATTGAGATTGTCAAACTGGTTCAAATTTTGCAGTACTGCTTTCGCGTACCATGATGTACACTACATTATTATATAACTATTTGTTGCTTTCAACTTCTTAAATACTCACTTATTACAACATGTATGCTTTAACACTCACTTTAATTATATGTATGCTTTCAGTTTGCTATCTAGTTTCTAAGGGCATCCACATTAACCTTCATTTCACTCCTTTTTTATTTTGAGGAACAATTCTTTCAGATACGTTTTTTATCAGTCTTCCTTGATAACTTCTTTATTTTGTGAATGTTACAGTAACTTCTCATTTCGCTGTAGCCTCTCTAAGATTTGTTTTTTATTTTTTGTTTCCATTTCTTCTCATTTTTTTTTGAATTGAATGTGAACGGAAAAAAGAAAAGAAATAATATTTTAATAAAATAATGATAGAATAAAGAGTCTGATGCATGAGATATTAAAAAATGACTCCCTAAGGTAGAATAATAGAAATTCCCCTCTAATTTGGTCCAAAAAATAGAGAAACTGACATGCATGCTTTAAATGCTAAAAAATCTAGGCTCTCTAATTATGATGTCAAAAATTGGATAGCGACCTTCTAACTTCTGTTAACGTAACTGCACACAAGTTCAAAGATTGAGACGTATTTTTTGGTCAAAGACTTTCTGACGATCAAGTCAGATATCGGATGTACAAGAGTTGAGAGTACTATGTGTAAGTAAGTGCGTAAATAGTTTTAAAACGTACGTTGAGCTTGATCCAGTGACCGTTTTTATAGGGTGAATGGTAAAATATTATCAGACCTAATGGCCTCTAAGATTCGGAGCGCTTTATTTTTTGGAATCTTTCCGGGAGGATACGTACCGTGAGTGGTTTCTTTTTGCCAAGCGACCTGTGATCTAGAAAACTAAATTAATTACGTACCCAGGAAATCCTCGATAAACCACATATGGTATTATATATACATTTTAAAAGGTCGAATAGAGACGAAGATCGACTATAGTGATCCAAGAGTCCCACGTATAAGGGTTCTTGCTCAACGAATCAAAGAAAGTAAAGACCCTTCCATCAAAATTAACCTCAGCAAATAAAAGAGTGACAAGTTTTTTTTTTTCTAGCCAACCATAAAGTGACACACACATACATTTTTTTTCTAGCTAACAATAATATGATAAGAAAAAGGTGGAAGTTGGTGGATCAGCTACTGCAGTTTTGTGCTTAATTGACAAATTAAATTGAGTCTTTTCATATTAATTTGGTGGAGGTGGGGAACAAAATTATTGAAGCTAATAGAGTACTACTGATTACTGTACGAACTTTTGGACTAGCTTTTGTTTGGCCAATAGAGTCCTCCATCATTATCTTTAATGCGAATTAAGTGTGTGTATATATATATTAGTTCATCCAATTACATTTCGAACATTTATAGTAAGAACCATAGAGATTATATTTTCAATTCAGAAAATCTAAAGAACTGAATCTTTCATATATGGATTCGGACATGTATTTAGAATAGTTCGATACACGTAGAGTCTATATTTTTGTGAAAAAACTCCATGTGTATCGAATAATTTTGCTCGCTTTGCCTTCGAAACTATATCATTTTGATATCATATATTTTGATAACAATTCGCGTGATAAGTTAAAATGATATAGTTTTGAGAACAAAACATGTAAAATTATGTTATTTTGTTCGCAGTACACACTCAACTACAACTCTCCCATATCCAATGGTTTAGGGGTTGAGTTAGCTTTAAGAGTATTTTCATCGTTATACTTCTTGAGTCAAACAGAATCCTGCATTAAATGTGGTCAAAACACATAGAAAATAATTAAGTCGAATTGGATTTATTTAGATTAAGTTCTATTTGGGACAATGTAATTTAATAATCTAATAATTACCATATGTCAAATGAAGCCATAATCTTCCATTTGGAAAGAGAAAATTCCAAATTTTATTTTCTCACCCATATTTGTTCCTTAAATTGATCACTTTTTTTTTCTTTTATAATTCAGAATGACCGGATTAGTTTACGTGCACCTTGAATAACCAATCACAAGAGCCTAATTAAAATCACGACAAAGTCTTGTATGAACCAATTCTATAAAAATTGATTAGTTTCAAATGTGAAACCTTAAGAGAAAATAAATCTCTAAATTCTAAACCTTAACCACTAAGTCAACTCTTGAATTAATTGATCACCTTTCTTCTTACACATTGATTAATCTTGACTCACTGTAAACTCAACAAATTATTAACTTGGCACCTTCCCTCCAATGGAATTCTGACACTCTAGCCAGGTTGTATTGATAGTTATGAGGTTGAGCGTCCAAAAGGAAGAGTTTCGATAGACGTTTAGATAGGTGGTCAATGATCCTGCATCGCTTGATCATGGATGCAAGTTTAGTGCTATATATAATAAATCATGACCATATCTTATAAGAGACCTTTTAAAATCGTGAGAGTGCCGAAATCCAACAAAAATTTACAGTTAAATGTGCTCGTCCTGCCATTTATTCATAGTTAAAGCGTTTGCGCATCCAATATATGGTTCCCCTTAATTAATTGTGCCGGCACTTTGTTTTTCTATGTTCTAAAACTGCATTACATGATTATGATATATAATTAAAGCACAATTGACACCCATTAGCCGCCAAAACGCACCAAACCGCCCCTTTAAATTCCTTACTTCTAAGCTTCTCCAATCTCACCAAACACACTTGAAGTTCAGCACCACCACCACCACACACAGTTTTCCATTCATGTCTTCCCTTGGAGCTAGTTCTGCAGTGGTTTACGTTCAACGGAAGGCGGCGAAACTGAAGATAGCGGAGGAGGAGGGAAGAGAGAGAAGAAACGGAGAGGGTGGTGGCAGTGAAAAAACCGGTGGCGGTAAAGGTGGTGGGAAAAGTAAGAAAATTCACCCCGGTGGCTCGCCTGATCCTTCGTCGGATACTGTTGGGGAGGAGCTCGGGAAATAATAAGTTGGGTTATGAGGGTTGATGTTCTTAATTAGTACGTCTTGACTTATGCATGTGTTCGTTTGTGAGAAAGTATGTGAAGTTGTGTGGTTTAAGGTGTGTTTGATTTTTAGTACTTTCGAATATTACTAGGTAGCTAGCTACCCCATGTTTCTTCTCTTAGTTTCATTCCAAATCCTCCAAGTTCTCCTTTGAGTGACTGTTATCTTTTAGTTTACAATATTTATGTTTTGTGTTTCATTCGTTTCTTCTCTCCCCCCCTCTCTCTCTCTCTCTTCTCTTGAGGGAGCATGTTGTGCAGTGTGAGCGTGCACTAATACGATATCCTTTTGGCATCTTAAAAATTGTCTGAAAATTGTCAGAACGTTGTTCAATTGCTTGGGCTCTTTTTTGGACGCTAAAACGATATTATTTTAGTACACAACGTGTCATGTACTGCACATTACATAACAGAGTTCCCAAGTCTTTCTATGCCACAAGCACAAACTTGAGTTGTGGTCAACTCACTAAAAACTCATTAAAGATTGACTTATATATTACAAATCATAATATTACGTACCTGTCTTTAAAGTCAGATTTTTGATAGTAAGAATTTTAGAAAGGATGTGATAGATATAGTAAGAAAAGAAGTATAATAGATTTGAGATTTATTATAAATAAGTTAATAGTTATAACAGGTTTATTTGAGTATTTTTTTAGGAAGAGATATAGTAGATATGAGTAGATGAATGACATTTTTATAATTAATAATGATATTTTTATAAATATAAAGAAGATATACAAGAGGATAAGATATGAATGGACGAGATAATTTTATCCCCTCCCAAAGAAACACAACAGTCTTTGAGATATCATATTCAGAATGTAAAAAAGTAAATAAATTTTGAATATGACAAATTCAAATAGTCATATTCGAGACAAAAATAATACCTATTTTTATGACTCCAACAATTAAATAGGCCATTAGTGGCAGGAACACGTTAGGACCTCATTGCATGAGGCTTTAGTTTTTGATGTGTTAATAGTTAGGGCGTGTTAAATAGTTGGCTGTGTTAAATAAAGCGAGGTGACCCATATTAGTGTGATGTTTTAAGGAGAATGTGTTAAATAGTTCAGTGATTGGATGAATGATTATTTTGGGTGTGTTAGGTAAGGAAAAAATGTATTAAACTGTCAAACGACATATTTACACTTCATCGTGGATTTAATGTATTATTCCAAAAATTGTGTGTGTGTAGAGAGAGAGAGAGAGAGAGAGAGAGAGAGAGAGAGAGAGAGTTCTTCTAACGAGGGATCTCTCATTTTGTCAAAATAAGGACCTCTTCATGATAAAATTTGAATGATCTGAACTGTTCAATATGTTTGATCAGCATTTATGAAAAACTGTGTGGATCAAATATTTTGAGTCGATTTCACGTGAATGCCCTTAAAAACATGTTTTAAAAATATTGAACCGTTTGGATCATCAAAATATAATTAGAAAATAGGAGGTCCTCATTTTAGCAAAATGAGAAATTCCTCATTAGAAGAAGACTCTCTCTCTCTCTCTCTCTCTCTACACACACACACACAGACACAGAGTTGGCTTATCACGGCTGAGATTAAGACAGTTACAAATTAGGGTATTCCAGTTCGGGTTGCGGGTTAAAATCTGGATTCAAGGGCCACACAGGTTATAACCCTCAGATTTAAACCAGAGATGTAATTGACCTCAGCCCCTTCTTTTTCTCTCTAAAACCAGAGATGCTCTACCATTTCCTTCGTCGTCGCCGTTGAAAGACTGTACATCTCAGCCCCTTCTTCGTCGACATGAAAGATCTCAGGTACGGGTTCGCACCCTTTCTGGTGTTGGGTTCTATGTTGGTTCATTCGTGGTCTCTCACTCTCTCTCTCTCTCACTCTCTCTCTCTCTCACTTTCTCAGTCCGACGACCTACTGTGACGAAGGGAACTCCCCTCTCTTTTTGGTGACCCACTTTGGAAGAAGAAGCCCTCCCTTTTCGGCGACCCACTTTGGAAGAAGAATTCCTAACTTTGAAGGTCACCCAACCCCGAAAGAGAGAACCGTACAGATAAGTTAGGGCTTTCCATATTCAGTGAAATTTATACCTAGGATCAGTTAATGTAACTAAAACCTTAGAGAATGTATGTACCTAGGAGGAAATTTTTCTTTCTAGAATTGTTTACCTTTCTTATCCCAAAAATAAGAAGTTTGCTAAATCCCGTACTCCCATTGCCTCTTGATTTTGGGAGAAAACTAATATTATCCTGGAAGAACAAAAAACAGCTCATTTTCCCTCTAATTACCTTCCGTTCTCTCTTCTATACAAGGAGCTAAACAAAATACAAGACATTGTATGTTCATCTTTTGCCTATTTTATGATAATAAAAATTGTATCTCCATGTAATTTATATTTTTCATTGTGCATCAGCAATGTTTCTTGCTAAAGTTCACGAAACAATTTTGAAATAGTCCTAATCTTTCTGGCATGGTCGCACATGTAAAAGCTTGTGTCCACGTGTTCCTGAAAATCATAATACAGTAGCTCTTAAAGCTTCTAGTTTTGGCATGTAATATGGAATATACTGTGTAGGATGACTATGTAATGATATGTTCTGTTTATCGAATAAAACCGCATTGATTGTCTTGTAATTGTGGAAGTAAGTCTCGTGGAATGGCAAGCAACTGGTCCTCCAATTGCAGATCCAAAAGCAAACACCCCCAAGTCCCAACCAATATTGTAACTGTGCTTGTGGGATTAGAGCTCCAATCCGAATATCAAACACCAGTGAGAACCCATGAGGAGATTCTTGGGTTGTGTTAACTACAAGGTTAGAGGATAGATATGGGCTAACATATGCAGATTTTAAGAGGATATTTGATCGACTTTATTAATCATGTTTTGTAGAAAGAGGGTGGATGTTCCTTTTTCGCTTGGTATGGTCCACCAATGTGCTCTCGAGGACTAGAATATGGGAACCATGTTGTGGGAAAACTAAAAATTGCCGAAAATGAAATTGCAGACTTGAAGCGTAGGAACGAAAAAATGTTGAACAAAATTGGAGAAATCATTTCGAGTAATGAAAGATTGTCAGAAAGAGCAGAGAGATTGTCGAAGAAGAACAAGGAATTGAAGATATTGGTACGAGTGTCTCAAGCCAATAAAGTGAAGCTCCAATTTATCATTATTTTTCTTCTTGTAATTGGCATCGGGTTATGGTTTAATGTTTTCATTATGTAAAATGATGGTTGAATACATAGTCGTATGTATGTGCTTGTAATTGGCATCAAGTTATGGTTTAAAGCATATGCATGTGCTTCTATGTATGTATGTATAATACCACTATAACTTATTTTTGTATTTTGTGTGATTTGATATATGAAGTAAAGCTATCCTCAATACTTGCCAAGTGATTGTATACATGTGCTTGAAAGTTAACACAGATTTTTCTTAGCCCAGCTGTAAAAAACTTTTAACCCATGTGATTCGGGCTATGGTTTAAACACGTACATGTTCAGAAGTTTTGGACAATTCCATTTGTCATGCGACTGGCCTGTTAAACCACAACCATTGCAACGTCTACTCTTGTTCTTTGACTTCTCCTTTCTTCCTTTCAGCCATTTACCACAACCCTTTGCTCTAACTAGATGCGTTTCTTTTAAACTATGTCCAATAGACAAAGGCAATTGGACACTACTACCTTCGCTATCTTCCACCACGTGCTTCAAGCAAAGTAGTTTCTTTTGATTTGATTCCAAAATTTTTCGTAAAAGCTCACTTCTGTCTTCAGTTAACATAGCGTCATCAATTACGTTAGAAGCAAGCTGGAAGAGACTGTTTTGCCTTACTAACAAAGAAGTATCACAAATATCTATGACGCTCCCACCCAAGTCATCTCGCAACCGCATAGCTTTTGCTGATGTTGTCCACCCCGCAAGATATACTGATCAGACAATTCTATAATCTGCATTCTAGTGAAGTATGCCAACATATGCCGACATGAAATTTTGTCGCATTCAAATTTCTTGCAACTACAACCAACATAATCTGATGACTTATCTACGGAAAGCTTGCGAACCTTAGACCCACCCTCCTTCGCCCTCTGAATATTGCACAAACAACGATGTTCATCCTCGTATGTTGTCGTTATCACATACGCCATACTCTGAAAGAGTTCTTCTTGGACCTTGTAAAAGATTGTCCGCGTATACAATTTACTTATCGTTTTCTCCATGACCCACGTTGTTTTCAAGACAGGTTTCTCATTCACATCTTTATGATCAAGATCCAATTCGTTGTGTCGGACATGTGATAGTGCCTTATCCGCGTTACGAAATCCAATAAAGAATTATGTGGAGACACGTACCTCTTGAAGAATGCATGAGAAATTTTGGCTCATTGACTACTAGTCATGTGAGCAAAAAAAATATGATTCATATATGCAGGAATCCATCTCTCACGAATTTTGTACATGAATTTTAACCATTCATTATCGGATAGGTTAGTGTTATCTAAAACAACCTTCCATCTTGTTTCGAACTCTTCGGGGCTCTTGGAATTCCATATGCATTTTCGAAATTTGTCATAATATTCTTTATGGCATACTACACTTATTTTTTCTGAAAATTTACTAATAATGTGCCAAATGAATACCTGTGACGTGTATTTGGAAGAACATTATCAATTGCCCTTGATATTGCGGGATCCTGGTCAGTTATGATTGTTCTGGGAGTACTCGCTGGCATTGATTTCAACCACTCCTTCAACAACCATTCAAAGGAATCACATGTTCGTCACTTAAAAACCCACCCCCAAACATGGTTGTCTATCCATGGTGATTAACCCCTAATAAAGGCGCAAAGATCAAAGCATATTGATTTGTGTTGTACGTTGTGTCGAACACCACCATTTCCTAAAGGTTGCATCAGCCCAAAAACATTGTCTCATCCTCCCATCCTCATCTTTTTCAAGGGCAAATGTAAAATCTCAATTCTTTTTTTGTTCAATCAGGAAATGCTCATACAACATATTAGCATCGTGTCCGGCTAACGTTCTTCTCCTATCTCTCCCAACGTTATACAAATCTTGTTCTAAAAATCTAACATTTTTAAGTCCTCCGGATTGCAAATCCAAGATACTCATTTGTTGGTGAGTTGACACACTTGCAGCTGCCAATTGTTGTGTTAAAACTTTTTTCGCAACTGAGACTATACGATGAGATCGCAACAAATGCACCCTCTTGGGCGTCATGGAAGGGTGGTTATGACCTTCAACAAATTGGGAGACAACGAACTTTTAATTTGACCGGTCCTTGACAACAAACAATTTCACACGACAACCCTCTCTAGTTATCCCTCGCCGCCGAACGTTCGGTCCTGAATTTTTTTCGGCCCTCAATCCCTCTTTGCAACGAATGTACTCTTTTCGTATGATTTCATGACTGTTTGTACTCCTCTTGTTAGAATGCACCCGGGTACCAAATCCAGATTCCCTCCCATAGTTGTTGATGTCACGCCCCAAATTTGGGAGCATGACCGGCCGTGAACCATGTACCAAACATGGAACACGAAGCCTAAAAATAATAGTCAAATAACTTTAAGAAAAAAAAATAAAGAAGTATTAAATAAAATTTTAGAAATTTTAGAAACACTTTTCTGTAGCAAACGAGGCACAAATATCCCATGGCCTCCAACTCCAAACCAAACAACTGAAACGCTAATAAACGAAAATAATAACATCGCGGAACATGAATAAATAAAATGCAAATGCCCTAGAGGTCCAAACGGTATGTCCCAATAAAGCCGCATAGTCCTTGACTACTCTCCATGCACTAACTTGAAAAAAAATGTGGATTAAATCCGTCATCTGAAAGCTCAGTGAGTAGTATAACATGCTAAGGGTAGAGGATAAAAGACGGCATACATATAGAGAGCGGTAATTGAGAGTTCCAAGAGCGGTTTCAAAGATCAAAGTCAAGGGTTTAAGAATAATCGTATCAGCAAGGTAAACTACCGATTAACGAATTTACAATTAAATACCAAGTTCCAATAAGTCGCATTAAACGAAATAAGTTGTCCAAGGATATCAAACCAATGAATGAACAATAGTCCGAGATTCAGAATCAAGACCACAATGGGAACCATAATCACCCAATACCAAACGCCAAATGTTTTCTCAGGGCATAGCCCGTTGGATCCAATACCGTACTTAGAGTCACATGGGATGGCGCCCAAGTCTTTTCCCTAAGTCGATCCGGATAGAGTCACCACTGTATTTCACGGGTCTTTTCCCTAATCCGTTGAGCACTAGAGTCACCACGATATTTCACGGGTCTTTTCCCTAGAGGCCAAAGTCACCACGATATTTCACGGGTCTTTCCCTTGGACTTTTTAACAAATATAAACATGGTCCCAACTAATAAAGAACAACGGTCAACCGAAGTCACCTGCACCAGGTCTATTCCCCGTGCCGTTGTGCAGATCTCAACAAAGGGTCGGTCAACGAGTAGATAATAAGACAAATAATAACGATAGATGATGAGAATAAATCCATAGAACTTGTATGCCAAAAGGGTACGTCAATTCCAATAAAACACCGAGTCAATGAATTAAATTATTGAATACCAAGTAACAAGAAATAACATGGTATTTTCAAACGAATAGATAGGCTCAAGAGGAATCCAAAAGAATGGAACACATGTTAAACCACTCACCTCAGTCCGAAGATAATGCAGTCCAACTATACAAAATGGGACTAACCTGTACAACATAAATTATGATTAAAGTCACTAATTACTAAAAGTACCAAAATATATATTTAGATGAGGAATACTAATATCAATAAATTTCCTAGGCCCAACCTAACGTGGCAACTCAAAAATTTACCTTAGTGTGATTGTTTGTAAAGTTTCTACATCACACCCACCATAACAGTAATTAACAACCAAAACCAAGACCTCAAATCTCCAACATACGTTTCCACATCCAATCAGCGCAAGAACTCTACTGTTAACCATCTCTTCTCTCTTCTATCCTATGATAAATTATTAAACACAATTATATACTTGCCCCAAATTAAGCCTAAATTAGCACCACACAAAGAGAATACTCACATCACACCACATTGCACAGCACCACACACACCGTAATCCAAAACCCTCCCTAAACCACCACAGATCCATAAAAAAAATACCCATTAACTAGCCCACCATAACTAGGTGCGGTAAATTACAAAAAAAAAACTAAAAGAGACCCACTACATCTTCCATCCTCTTACATCAATCCATACCAACCCAATAAACCCAATTTATGTCCTCCTTTCCATGCAATCACAACTGTAATATGGGAAAGAGAAGAAGACGAAAAGAGGTCGGCAGAAAAGAAAGTGGAAGAGGACACCACCGAACTTACCCGTACACCGAGATGCCAATCCCAAAATCCTGCCGCTGCTAGTTGCTTCTAAGTGTCCTCAAATTTAAGCCCTAATCTATCAGTGAATATATTTATAGAAAAATCCTACAAAACTAACCCACTAAGTCACGACACCTCAATTAAAATTAAATAGAGAATAAGGAATTATTTATATATAGGCGTTATTTTTAAAAGAAGTTACTTCATAAATTACAATCATACCATAAATGCCAATACTATGAATAAAACATTTAACTCGGGTCCTAAAATATAAGAGTCCAATACAAAACAAAAAAAAAAAAAATATATATATATATATATATTATTATGTTTTTATCATAAAATGACAATCATGTCTATGGCGCTGCTAATTTACATAAAAATAATTATCTAGTGTCCAGACTAGAAAAATTTAAATTCTAAATTCTAAATTAAATATTAGGCAAAAGTTGGGATGTAACAATTGACCTCCTCTAAATTTTTAAACTGTTGTGCAATTTTCGGTATCAGGTCGTTCTTAACCTTGCAGAATGTAAATTACTTCAGAAGAGTTTGCAGGTGATTCTATCAGTTGGAGCGGGGACGTTGGAAATTGTTCTATATTTTCAAAATAATCCATCATTTCAAAATGAAACAATCTGCAATTGGAGTACAAAAAATTCAAAATCAAGATTCTATAATTTAAAAAAAATTGTCCAAATTCATAAGGCTTTAAGAATTATCCATAAGGCTACCGGGTGAAAGTAGCACTATCCAAGTTCATAAGGCTATAACAAATATTCAGATTATAGACCACCACATTATACATAGTCTAACTACATAACTTTCATAGTTATGCAGCAAGAAAAAAAAAACACTATAAGATCAGTGTGCTACATGACAATCAATGTCGTAGGACAATGCATTTTAAGTTAAATGATAAAGTTTGACGAAATGGACAATTTACGTATACAGTTGAGCCAAACAACTGTGTACCAGACATGAAAATCTACACAAAAATTCAAGCACAAGGGTACATGTGGTATACATAGGCCAAACAAATGAATACAGACTACAATGCCAAGATTCTTAAAGCCCTAAGAAACACTGCTGATGCACACTAAAAAATGTAAATTATATGGAGATACAATTTTTATTATCATAAAAGAGGCAAAAGATGAACATATAATGTCTTGTATTTTGTTTAGCTCCTTGTATAGAAGAGAGAACGGAAGGTAATTAGAGGGAAAATGACCTGTTTTTTGTTCTTTCAGGATAATACTCCCTCCGTCCCGGTTTGTTTGTCCACTTTTTGACTTTTACATGTCCCAAAATGTTTATCTATTTTTAAAGTTGACTTGTAAAAGTTACCTTAATGTCCTTTCTTTTTTTTAAAAATCACACTTTGAAAAACGTCCATTCTCATTTAATGCTTAGAAAGTTAAGGGTATTTTTGGATAGTTAAAACTTTTAAGAGTAATGATTATGTTCCCTTAATAAGTTGGAATTTCTAAAATGGACAAACAAATTGGGAGGGAGGAAGTATTAGTTTCCTCCCAAAATTAGGAGGCAATGAGAGTATGGGATTTAGCAAGCTTCTTATTTCTGGGCTAGGGAAGATAAACAATTTTAGAAAGAAAAATTTCCTCCCAGGTACATAGATTCTCTAAGGTTTTATCTACATTAGCTGATCCTAGGTATAAATTTCACTAAATCTGGAAAGCCCTAACTTACCTGTACGGTTCTCTCTTTCGGGGTTGGGTGACCTTTAAAGTTAGGACTTCTTCTTCCAAAGTGGGGCGCCAAAAATAAAGGGGAGTTCCCTTCGTCATACTAGGTCGCCAGTGAGAGAGAGAGAGAAAGAGACCACGAATGAACCAACATAGAACCCAACACCGAAAAGGGTGTGAACCTGTACCTGAGATCCGTCACGTCGACCGAGAAGGGGCTGAGATGTAGAGTCTTTCAACGGCGACGGTGAAGAAAATGGCAAAGCATCTCTAGTTTTAGAGAGAGAGAGAGAGAGAGGAGGGACTGAGGTCGATTATGTCTCTGGTTTAAATTTGAGGGTTATACCCGCGTGGCCCTCGAATCCGGATTTTAACCCGCAACCCGAATCGGAATGTCCTAATTTTTAACTGTCTTAATCTCAGCCATTCGCTTAGATCCAACGTCCCCCTTTACAAGCCCGCACTTTGGCTGTGTAAGGTATCCCTTAGGAGAAGCCAACTGTATATCTACACACACACACACACACACACACACACATAATCGGGTCGGATCCGAAAACACATAAAAAAATACACCATCTCAACCGTTAAAAACAACGGCTGAGATTCAAAAATTAAAAACTCTCTTCTCCCTTAATCCATATACACGTTAATTGCCTCAAGACTTAATCTCCTAAATCAACGCCAACGACGACAACTCTTTCCCTTCTCATCTTTGGCGAATCAAACTCCGATGACGATGACTTTTCTTCGGTAAACTCAACTCTGGCATCTTATCTACAATTCCGAAGGACCTAAGGGCCTGTTTGTTAGGAGTGGATAGAGGTGGATATAATATGCCCCGGATAATTTTATCCAGTGAAAAAGAAATCTGGGAGTTGTTGGGTCATTTTGTACCCTTGGTAAGTTGTCCAGGGATAAATTTATCCCCCTAGTGGTGTCTTATATATGGACAAGGTATGAGCAATCCATATTTTGTCCGGGCCAATAATATCACCTTCAACCTTTGAAAAGAATAAAAAACCTTCTTACTCCTACATATACTCTTTTCTAAGAAAGTAAACAAACCAAGTAAATATTAATCCTCCCTTCTAAATTAATCTCCCCTTCAATCATATCCACCCCTTATCCCCTACCTTATTATATCCCCTATATCCCTTCTAAAATTTTAGCCACTAACAAACGGGCTGTAAAGGTTTATGTTTAATTAGGTGAATTTACATTTCCCAATGAGAAGAAAAAATTCCGAAGGCCCAAAAGGCTTATAATTCAATCATCCTTTCAACTCAATGATCAGTGCTAAGCATATAAACTGCATTAATTTTTTGAGAATAAAATTTAAAAAATATGATAAAATAAAGTTCGAATAAGCGGCGTTGGTCACTTCTTTTCCTCTAAAATTGAGAAAATTAGAAATTTTAAAAAGATAAGAAGGGGTGAAATGGACAAAATTCCTCTCATGTACAACTGGATACTTTTTGAGGTAAGGCGCCCAAGGACTATCCAAAAATTATCAAAGAGAAGAGCTATTACTCGGAAAAAAATATGTGGGGTGAAAATTAAGAGAGAGAGATTTTTAGTTTTGCCAAATAATAGTGATCCACGCCTAAGAAGGGTGATAAGTTTTGAGGGGATTTTCACCCTATCCAAGCGGATACTTGAGAGATATTTATAGATTTCTAGATACATACACTGTGTATATATCAGTCGGAGAATTCAGAAACCAGTGAAAAACAAAATAATTTCTTATGGAATCCCACGACAAACAAGTAGTTCTCATCACTGGTTGTACCTCCGGCGGAATAGGCCACGCGCTTGCACGCGCCTTCGCCGCCGAGAAATGCCGGGTTGTGGCAACGAGTCGGTCGCTCCGGTCCATGGCGGATTTGGAACACAACGGCAGGTTCTTCCTTCAAGAGCTCGACGTGTTGTCCGCCCAGAGCGTGCAAAACGTCGTCTCTACTGTGCTTGAGAAGTTTGGGCAGATTGATATTGTCGTCAATAACGCCGGAGTCCATTGCGTGGGCCCACTTGCTGAGATCCCTCTTTCTTCCGTTGAACATACTTTCAATGCCAATGTGTATGGTGAGTGTGTCGTTTAAGTGTTTGATGGTTTGTTTTCCGCCTGTTTAGCAATGTGCCTGGTGTATTAGCTTGATTTTGCATCTTCTGTTTCATCCGGCTGTGAATTAATGGTAAAGAATAATCAATACCCATTTAGCCATTTATCATAGATCTGCTATTAGATGTCTATGAAATATGCTAATGAGCTTGATATCTTGCTATAAAACTTATGACTGGTAGTAGAAAAGAATTTTGGAGACAATGGCTAAGCTTCAACTATAACATGAAATTTGTATTTTGTTAGACTATTGTTAGAATGTCTAGTACTCTGTTTAGCTAGTAAAAATTTGGAATCAACTGCCGGAAATGCACTTTTTTGGAGTTATCTGATATAACCATTGGGATTAGCTGCAAGATGTCCTAGGTTTGAATCTTAATGGATGGAAAAGAAAAACAATTGAAGTAGAGGTCCACGTACGAATTAGGAATTGCCTTTCCAACTTGTCCCTAAATGGGCGTTATGGCAAAGAACAGGAAGAAAACAAAAGTAGTAACTTGTTCAACATCCCATCCAACCTAGTAGTAAGCAATCTGCCAAAAGCAACAAAAATTTCCTTAGTAAATTGGGCGCAAACTTGAACTGCGTGAACTGCGTACCTACATACTTCTAAAAAATGGAAAAACCAAACTAGTGCTATTGCGGTTACACCTCTCGATTTGTCACTTATACTAAGAAGAATGGCATAGATCGGTAGGAAATACCATTCTGGCACAATATGAGTTGGGGTTGAAGCAACCATGATGGAAAAGGACTATTTAGCAGAACTATCTCCTCTATAATCCAGCAGACCCACCAGACTGTGCATAAATATTCATCTGACTGTTTGTGAACTCTTTTCAAACTCAAAAACCTGCATATCCTTCCATGTAAGATAAGATTGAAAAGAGCAGCAACACTAACTAGGCTATGTCAGGATTCAGTTTGGCCACTAAAACTCTCTCTTCATTCTGGAAGTTTTCCAGCTAAGTAGTTTGTGAGCTCTCCCTCTCTCTCTCGCAGACTGGCCTTAGGCAGTTTGACCCTTGTGTGGTGCAAAGTTGGTTGCATCATTTTTCCAAATCGTGTCTCTGTTTCTTTTCTTCCTATTCTACAGTACCCGGGCTTCATAATACGTGTAAGGTACAGGTCATATCATACTATTTTTCGTATATGAAATAGGGTAGACATTGAAATTTTGATCAAAATCATAGGATGGTAAACAGTCTTCTTTTAAGCACTATGAAACTGGAACATCTTCAAACCCTTTCTGACAACTATTGTTATTTTTCCTTCTAATATATTTTGTTTTTTGATTTCATATGGATGGTTATAGGTTCTCTGAGATTGATACAAGCTGTGGTCCCTCACATGGCCTCTAGGAGGAAGGGAAAGATCGTAAACATCGGAAGTGTTGCTGCTTTGGCCCCTGTACCATGGGCAGGCGCTTACACTGCATCTAAAGCTGCTCTACATGCACTAACTGATACCTTGAGGTTTGTACGTAAATAGTCAATTGTCTGTTTCTTTTTCGGGCCACAAATTTACTATGTTGTAACGATCTTAAGACCAGTTGCTAGCATTCTGCTCTGCATATTGCGTATGTCCTTGTTTGGAACTTGTGAATGAATGAAAAAGGGGAATAAAAGAGGGGGAAGTATGTGAGAGAGGATTCATAGGACACCATAGTTTTTTTCCTGCTGGGTTTTTTCAAGAAAGATAATGGAAATGATAAGGAAAAAACTTCGGTTTGGTTGTGAAGATGAGACGAAAGAAAATAGTAAAAAAATTAAACTAGAGAATCCCTTCTCAGACTCTCCTGTTGCAAACTTGTTTCATATTTCGAACTGATGTTTCCATTTGATGGTAGCGTTGATGACTAGGGAATCAGGCCGAGGAAAGGATCTTTGAACACCCATAGAATAGCCTTAAAATCCTTAGTAAAGACTTTCTAGTTCTATTTTTCTATAGAAATATATTTGTTCAAGAAAGGTTTCAGAAGAGTGGATGTGAACGAAAGGTTTCAGAAGGGTGGATGCTTTCTGGCATCTCCTGAAATTAGATGAAAAATAGCTTGACACCCTTTTTCCTTGGGATTTTTTCCCCTTCTCGTTTCGTTCTTGAATCATGAAGCAAACGATGAAGGAAAAGTGGGGTTCCCCCCCTCTCTTTTCTACAAGTTGGAAACAGACACTTAGCACTTACATTTGATCTTCTTGCATCCACCACTGTGTGCAGATTGGAACTTATGCCTTTTGGGATAAATGTTGTCAATGTTGTCCCTGGAGCTATCAAGTCAAACATTGGAAATTCTGCTATAGCTAGCCACGATCGTATGCCCGAATGGAAATTATACAAGAATTTTGAAGACGCTATTCGAGCAAGAGCCTATTTCTCACAGGTCTCAAAGGCCACACCTACAGAAGAGTTTGCGAAGAAGACGGTAGCGCTGATACTGGAAAAGAATCCACCATCTTGGTTCTCTTATGGCCGTTACTCCACGGTATTTGGAATCTTGTACCATATGCCAATATTTGTCAAAGATTTTGTTCTTAGGAGGGCAATGAAACGTTAAAAATTTTAGATTGTATATTAGGCTTTCTTGTACGTGTATCTTGCTCAAAGAAAATCTTATGAGAAGGTTGAATTTTCGTTGCTTCGAGACCCAGACAATAATTGTCCGTATTTTGATTTGAGATAATGTAAGTATATCAAACATGCACAAGGTATAGGCATGTTGTGTTATGCCAATTCATGGTACCCTAGAGTTAAGAATTTGAACAATTATTGAATCTATTTGTGCTTGAGGTAGCTTGTTTTGATTTTGAATGGAAAACTAGATTTGTAATAATTGACTATAGTTGACACATCGATTTGAACAAAACAAAGAAATTGAAACCAGTATCAGAAACCAAATAAGAGATCAAATTCTCCAACTCCACAAATATCGATCAAAAACGTAAATAACCGCAAAAATTACGAATCTCTTTATGTATTCAAGCTTGGTCCTAGTTGCTCAGACGCTTCTTTCCTTTTTCTCTTGTTTTCTGAAGGTAATGGAAATCTTTTTTTTCCCCTTCAAAAAGTAGATTGGTATTGAGTTGTCCTTAGCTTGTGCGTATGTTTTCCTCTCAGCTTGGAGACGAAGTCACGGCGTGATAAAGTCTTAGGAATTCGTTATTGACAGGATCTAATGGACTCGATGGAGTAAGGTTGATGGTGACCAAAATTAAAGAGATCTGTGAGCCGCATCTTAAGTGCATAACATCATTTGATGAATTTGGTCCATTTTATGAGGAAGAAATCAAAAAGATATTTATTTTACCTAAACTTAAATTTACATGATTTAAATATAACAATTTCTTTAGGAATAAGTTACTGAAATATAGGGATAAATTCGAAATTCAACTTCAGATAACTAGTTTTATGAGAAAGTTTAAATTTTCCTATGTTTTTTTTGCAAAAACGAGAAAAAAAAGAAAGAAAGAGTAACTGATTTAGCAATATAAGCTCCAATAAGCGCTCGATATCATTATATAAATGAAAAATAGCTCGGTGGGATGTTAACAAATTGGTCCATTGTAAAAAAAAGAGACTTCGTTAGTTTAGAGACCTGAGAATCAAACAAAAAATGAACAGATTTGAACGTCTTCCGAACAAAGATACAGCCAAGTTGAATTTTCTCTTTCCATCAATTTCTATGAATCTCTTGCTAATCAAAGGGACTCTTAATGCTTTTATGCCGGTTGCCATTTGCCTTGAGCTTTCCTAAGAAACAAAGCTCTCTTTATACCTGGTACTTCACAATCTCTGCTGCTTCTGCATTATTTGAGCAAAATCTCTCGGCAAAAATCTTGATTCAGATCTGCTTCTCAGTTCCTCATTCATTCGTAATCACAAGCTGCTAATAAAATTCTTGTAAGATTTATGGTCGTCCATTTTGTCAATAGTAGGTTCAGGTTATCAACATCCAAGTCACCCTGAATATAGTAAGTTATGGCAGGAGCCCGGGTTAATGAATGTAGTATCACAGCCATAACCCTCTGTGTAAGGAGGTCGCTGAATCAAATATCAGTCAACAGGAAAGCTTCGACATACGACCAAGGTTGGTTTGTCCATTCCATGAATCTATCTCCCTATATACATATCCATGTTTGTGCGCGTGTGTACAGTCTCATATGCATACAGCAACGCAAGTACGCAACAGATAAATACTCCTTCCTCTTTCAATCTGTCTATCTCTATATATACTATATACATACGCATAAACCAATGCCCAGTTAGTACCAATTAATGAATGTTTGGGGACTGTTAAATTAGATACAAACCTAACCTTTGTCCTCGGACTCAAACCCACAACTTAAAGGTTAGTTACTGAGTTTTTGACAACTGAATTAGTGGTCAGCCCTGATATAGATTTATGCATGTAAGCCCGAGATATACAACCCATCAATGTTGCCTTATCCTGTTCACCAGCCTGAACAAAACTTGTTCAAAAGACCCCTTTCCTTGCCAAAAATCGGTCAGTTGGTGGAGTCGGCAGCAAAATACAAGTGGATGAGCTTCCTGGATGCACAAGGGGCTACCATCAGATAGTAATGTACGGGTCAGACCAGGAGAAAACTGTGTTCATCACTCCAAACGAACTCTATTGCTACAAGGTAATGACCGACTCTGGCTCAACCCCTACAGAAAAGTGTAAGCCAGAAAAGCTTCTTACCTCTGAAATAGGCACAAAGCTATAGCCCGTTCTATGGTTCGTTGGTTGCTTTTGCATCCAATGCTCAAGATCTGGCAATATTATCAAACAGAGGAATTGAGCAACAACCTAAAAGCCAGGGGAATCTGTGCAATGCGAACCCTCCTGAAAAAATCGCAGGTGAAGAACGTATTGAATTGAGATGATAGTAGACAGCGTAGTTTAGTTGCACACTATAGATGGAACAAAAAGATGACTTTCACAAAGACATTTGACAAATATCCATGAACAAAACGTTGCTTTATCTGTTTTGACCAGCAAATACAAAATTGTGATCTAAAAAAACCATCATTGTACAGGTAGGATTATACTCCAGGAACAGAAAAAATAGAAAAAGACAAAAGGAAACGATGTAGACGCACAACCAGAGATGCTGACAATAAGATTATCCACTGTCCTACTTCTAACCCAATCTGAGTCTAAATAAGAAAATCACCACTCTTCACAGGCAACATCACTTACTTTCCAAATGCATATATTGTGATCAGTATCAGACTTCTTCGTACCTAATCAGTTAACAAAGGCAATTTCCACAACCAAACAAATTCCCAGAAAGAAGAATCCTGTATAACAAAATGGTATAATTGGACTATCCACTGATAAGAATGGTTACTGAGAATGATTAGGATGCCCATAGTAAACCATTCCAGAAGGCTGCATAAGTCCATGGGGGCGGAAACTTGGAGGTGCCAACGGTTGCTGAGGTAATGGCATTGAGTTCTGCTGAGTTAATACAAACGGTTGCTGCTGAGTTAACTGCAACTGTGGCTGAGTCAAAGGGAACCCTGGACTAAACATGTTGGGGATGGATGGATGTTGAGATGGCATTGATGACAATGGTGGAACACTCCCATATGAATATGAACTTACTATTCCCCCTGATGGTTGCATATATTGCTGGGAAGAAGAATTAGGAAGCATCAAAATTGACTGGTATGTGTTAGTTGGTAGCTGAGCTGGCACGTTACTGAATGAGTTCACGGGCATGGAAGGCAAAGAAGCAGGTGCTGAAGTAGACTTTGCCAGCTCAGCATTTTTGGCCTCTTCAGCGGCAAATGTGGAAAGAACTGAAGTCATGATGGATTGGGAGGAGGTCGAAGCTGTAAGCTTATCAGCAACCTCAGCTGCAATTGCTGAGGCTGATTTCCTCGGAAGTTGGGATGCTTTTTTCAAATTTGCATCGGTCAATGGTGGGGTCGCGGGTGATTGTTTGGAACTTGCAATGTAGTTCTCATCATCGAGTCGCTTCCGCATATTGCTGGCTTCCTCTGCTTGAGCTTGTGCTACCTGAAAAATCAATCGAATGCGCTGTATTAGCATCATGCTGAGTTTTGAGACATCAAATTTGTGTGCTCTCAGATTATAGCAAGTCTAAATGGTGGGGATGCAATAAATTAACATCGTATTAGCAAAAACTATTTGTTAAGAAGCACTAATGGTTATAATATGGATTGACGGGACTCGTTTGAGTCTGATGGGAGGCATTACAATTACTTATTCTATCTTCGAATTGATTCAAATGGTTGTTCACATTCCCAAGGAATGGAGCTTCAGGTTAAAATAATAGCTTTAAATTTAGGAGGAGAAAAAAGAAGAAGAAAATAATAGAAACCAAGGTTTTTCTACATGCTATTGATCTCTATAGTGAGTTCAGTTGAGCTAACTTCCTTCCTTCATTTTCATTTCCTTTTATTTTCCTCAGAATGGATAGGAGAGGCCCTGATTAACATGACTAAACAGCATGCAACTACCTTAACTCCAAGATGGTTGTAATCTTTATGAAAAACTTAATCGATTAGTCAAGACCTTTAATATCTGGTGCCGAACAACCACCTTATTTCTGAGACTACATATACGAACTCAAGCTTGCAAATCCATGAGTTGATTCAGTGATGAATTCTAGTGTTCCAAACCAACCATGCCATTTGTCCAGCAATTCTGATAAGATGATCCCAGACACCAATTTGAAATTTACCTACCAATAATATGATTACGCACTATTTCATTTGAAATCATAGGCATAGACCAGTAAAAAAAACATCGTAGAGTGATTCTATGTCGAAAGGTAAGAAGTCTATCTTCCACTTTCCATTTGGAAAGTGTTTTACTACTGAACACACTTGGAAGAATAAAACTCCACTGATGCAAAAAATAAACAGGAGATCAATTTCTATTTCCTATGAAAAAACTTCTAAAAGTACTTTCGAGTAATAAAAGGACACAGGGCAGTTAAGCTTGTAAAACCGTACAAAGAGCAAACAAGAATGAAAATCAGTCAGCCTTTTCTGCATAATGAGACAGTTCCTGAACTTCATTTAACCAGCCAAATGCAACAAGAGACTTGCAAAAAAAAAAAAAGGAATCTAGAAGAAAATGGTTGTAAGAAACCACACCTGCATCTGAGTGCGAACACTTTCCAGTTCGGATTCCTGAAAATATCAAATGCATCACCAAAGAAAATGTTTTAACTTTATTTTTGAAGTAATTATTTCATCATCTCCCCCTATAAATACAATAGAAACTTACAGGCAACTAATTAGGATAAAGTAAAAAATAATGCCAGTGTGTCAAGTACCTCTTCATGTAGCGCTTCTCGTAACTGGGACACCAAGGCTATCCTATTTGCTTCGATTACTTTAAGCTTCTCAATACACTGCTTCAGAGCATTTTCTTCCTCCTCCAATTCTTTGGACAAAGTTTTCCGCTTAGGATCCTTGGCTAAATGACAAATAAATCAAAAGTTAAACACCCAACAATAAGATGTCACAGTGTGAGCATAAAACATTCAATGCCAACAAAAAGATTTATGCAGCAACTTCAGTTACACGGTAATGTTGACTGCAAATTATTGTAAGCCTACCTTTGCGACAAGCCAGATCCACATCTTCCTCCATCTTCCTTACGTGTTGGATAGCTGACTTGCATTTACTCATCTCTAAATTTTCACTTGAATGCTCACTCAAGACCAAATGGTATCCTGAAACTATTTTTTCTGCTGTGCCTCCAACGGCCAATTTCTGTTTTACAAAGCAATTGCACGATTTATATTAAACACGAGTACGAAAATGGCAGCACTGTAGTCTGATTATGAATCTGATTCTCACCGTTTTAATGGAGCGTGAATCTCTTTTCATGATTTTTACAGAACGGGAACGTTTTTTGCTGGTCTCCAAGGGTGGAGGTAATTCTTCTCCAAGCAATAGATCTTTAAGACTCTTTGCACGGGATCCAAAAACTCTCCTTTCTTCCCAAATTCCAACCTATTAAATTTGCACCACTAATTTATTAGATTTATAATAAATTTTCCCAAAATTACAAAAACTTAAGGCCACAATATGATCTGCAGCCAACACGATGGATGTTGGGAATTGGTGGTTTGCAATTGTGACATATAACTAAAAAACATTGTTTTAAGAAATAGAAACTTCCATTTATTAGCAGAAAGTGATCTACAAAAAAGCACAGGGCTGAGAGAGAGAGAGAGAGAGAGAGACTACTAGAAGGTACAGTGGAAAATTACAACATCCAAAACATAATCTACTAACAGAAAACAGGCAGGGAAGTAAGATATTATAAGTACAACACCAAAGTATCAAACGTCAACAGGAATTTACCACCAGATAAAAAAATCAACAAGTAAAATGCTTTGAATACTAAAAATTTCAAACAACAATCTCTCAGAAATTGGAAAGGCAGCAGAAAATGCAGATTATGAGAATAATCAGAACGAGATAAAACTGTTCAAGTCAATTAGTCCAAACTGCAAAGCAAACATACGAAACATACCAATCTGGAGACCACATTCTTTCCCCGATCATCGCCTTTCTCCATGACATCTTTGAGTGCTGCTGGAAGGACCTTCCAAAATTCATTAACAAATTCATTTCCTTTGCGCTTGCCATTCTGCAGGATGTCATTTGCAAGATACAGAAGGCGGACTTTTTGAGCCATCTCTGCATTATGGAACTGTTTATCCCAAGTTGCAACAACTCTCTCTGCTTTGCTCTGGTGGAAAATACACCAATGCGACAATGCTAACAGTCGAAGTCAAGATAACAAACTTACACAACAGATTTTCAAACAGTGAAATCTACTCCAGTAGTTGGTATGTTACCATCCAACGAAAACTTTAACAAGTAAAATTTGCTGAATTTTGAATGAATAGCTTATTTCATCCTAATGAACTTGGGGACATTTGTTGGACTCGGATGCAAGTATGTGTCTAAGGCTCTAAGCATCAGATTCATCTCCACATTTCACTGTTCTACACACGATTTGACATATATACGCAGAAGAATATGTTCTTGCCCATGCTTTGTAAGATCAAGGACAGCTACAGATGTCGGACATTTATCAATACCCTTATCCAAGACTGAATAACTGATGTGGTTAGTTACAGACACCCATATCTCAACACGGGTTACAAAATTTAAGAGATGCATGTAGGGAGCATTGATAGTACGGGCGTCAACCATATCTAACTAAAGAAGACTCCACTGAGGAAGTGCCCCAGATTAAATTCTTACTCCAAAAAATGAAACATTATGATCCAAGATTGCTTATAACTCTTTTGGGTACATTGCTCTAACAGTTGAAAATTTAAACAATATTTTGTGAAAATAGTAATGCAAAGAATGACAACACCTGCATAACTGCAACCCTTACCAGGAAAGAAATTCAAAAGACTCACATCGCACGACAACAAAGTAAGGAGCTTTTCCACTTGACGCCACTGCAGAGTTGGCGAAAATTGGAGATGACTAAAAACAAGAATATTGACCGCACTAAGAAGATTATCAACCACTACAACTATAATAACGACTCCCCATCTGCCTAGAATAAGTAGATGCAAAAATAGAAGCAAGTCACACAAAAAGGGGAAATGAACATGAATCATGATTCCGTAAGCACAATTCTGCATTCACATTAAAATAAGGAGTCAATTGAAGTGCAAAAACATGTAAATTACCAAAACAAACAGATACATGGAAGAAAAAATATTCAAAAGACGTCCCATCGAGGGGGAAAAAATAGACGAGGATACTTTCGATACATTGTTGAGTTTTGTTGAGCTTCGAAAGCTTGTCTGCAAGCACCTGCTCATTGAAAACACTATTCATCGAAGCTCCACGCAGTAACACGCAAAAAAACCCTAAGGACGAAACAACACTCAAAAAGCCCCCAAATCCCCGCGCAAATTACTCAACAAGATGGGCATGTAATCAAATTGATGAATTGTCGGATTGCGTCAGATAAAGAACCCTATGATTTGGGAACTCAAGAACAGACGGCGAATTAAACCGGACAAGTTGAGAGCCACGAAAGGGGATTTAGAGAGAGAGAGAGAGAGAGAGAGAGAGAGAGAGAGGGGCAGGTCGGCGAACAGTTTGAATTATCTAATCAGCTAAAGAAGGGAGACGTTTTGTGGGTTGTATTATGTATGTCGGGAAGAGAGAGGTTTCTTATATTTCAATATCTTCGAATTAATTTATGCATATCGATTATATTGAAAAATTAGTTTCGAAATCGTCTCAATTAAAATTAAGAGGCAATTATATACTACCTGATACCATAAGAATCAATAATGTTTTAAAAAATTTATATTTAGACCTTAATTTTTGCTTGAATTCGACCTAGACAACTAAATAAAAAAAGCATAATTTGTTGAAATTGTTTGATACACTTGAATCTAATCTTTGTTCGGACATATCCCAAAAATTTTAAACATATTTCTCAAATATTTTCTTGCAAAAGAGTGATTTTTAAATACGAATACAATATTTGTTATATAATAATAATAACATGATAGGAACTATCAAATAAACGTAAAATTTTTCAAAATAATACGAACTTCATATAAATCAAACAATTTTAAATTAGGACATAAATACATTTATGTCGATATCTATGTACTGTGTATAGACTTGCTCATTGGTAAGTGAATTGCTTTACTAATTCTCGCCCCTGGAACTTAAAAATTCCCTTAAATTGTTTTACCCACAATCACAAGTAAAAAGGTGCTATTACCTATACTATTTCACTCAATTGAAAACAAATTGCTAAAATTTTAACATTTCATGTGGACAAATTACTCTTGATATACTTTTTATTAATAATATTATTTTTTTTGGGGGGGAGGGGGAGATTTTCTAAAAAGGAACACACGAGCATAGGAAAAAACAGAGGACATGTAAAAGAGAGTGGAAAAACAAGAAGTCTAAAAACACAGAAATCCAAAATCATCCGATGCACGCAAGGCCGTTAAATTATTAAGAACGTGCATTTAATAGTTCTGAACACATCTATATCCGATACACCTGTATTCCTAACATTACTCGGAAAAAAAAAAAAAAAAAAGAAGAGTTCTAGAACATGGTACAAGTAACTTTTGTATACACTAAACCAAAATAATGACAATCATTCTCGTCTCCAATTGAAACTGGAGACCTTAATGTGCACTGTGTTTAACACACCAAAACAATACTGTTTTAACTGCTAAAATGTTTCCAAACACTGCCCTGCCTTTTTAATAGCCAACATACATTTTGACGCACAAAACATCCCATTGTACGCTATGTACAGCAACATCCTGTGTCCCTCTCCAATCGCACAATTCATTTCATTGGTGGGATTTATTCTCAGGAAAAAGACAATTATGGTAATTTTAGATGGCACATTGCTCCTCATCCAAATGATATTTACCATTAGCTACAGCACTCCACATAATTTAGATTCCACAATAACTCAAGGTACATAACCAACACATTGACCCACACATTCTAACTTCCAACAGAAAAAAAAAACTACCTCAGTACTAAAAGACATGCACGACGCATCGATACCAATTATATAAGTCAAACAAAAACATTGGACATCCAGCTAGAGACAAAAAGGAGGAGAAACCATAGTTGAGTCGGCACTCACAGAAACATATTTCGATTATTAGGTCTCTAACCCTAACCTAAACTTGTCCCCGGCCCAAATCAGTCTCGGGGAAAACCCTAATCCATCAATCAACCCGCTGCTCTCGTACCACTTTTACCAGAACAGTTCCTTCCTCGACACCTGCAGCAGACCTGCAAAAATAACTATATGATACTCTCTTATCATTTCTTTGCATACTCCAAAAACACATTAAAAAGTCCGAATAGCAGCTGGTTTAAGTACCAAGACTAATAATCGCTACTGCTTGATGGTTTTTCCCTGCGCCTTCAGCTTTCCCGCAACTTGTTCATCTGACAATGGTAAGTAGTAGATACGTGGGGTTGCTTTGGTTTTTTTGAATAGATCATCCAGAGTGACAATCGGTGGGTCCACTTTCTCGGGAGGCAGAAGCGGGAATTGTTTCCTTGCCTGAGAAGGATTAGACAGAGGAGGTGGGGGTGGAAGTGGGAGCCGTTCCCTTGCCTGAGGAGGATTAGAAAGAGGAGGTGGCGGTGGGAGAGGAGGTGGTGGTGGGAGCTTCTCCTTCTGAAGCAGTTGGCGGGGAGAAGGTTCGGGTTGCAATGCAGGGGGAGGTGGAGAGATAATGGGCCCGGGAGTGACAGGAGTTGAGGGTGCTTGAGGAGGAGCTTCCACTCGTATTTTCACTTCCTGAGGGTCAACAAACTCAGCCACAAGAAGTCGCCCTCCGTTACTAGGCCATTGTAAGTTGTAGACGGCGTTGCGAGTCGCTCTGGCTTCTTCCACAGAAGAATACTGCATCAATGAGTAATTAGTTGAATACCCCGATAATAAATCTATTTAAATATCTACACACACTATACGCACAGATGGGAAAAAAAACTGTTTACAAGCGCCAGGCCCACAAGCACACTTTAAAGGAAGGGCGAAGCAACATGCAATTGACTGGTGTCAATCCACTAGAATTTGAAATCTCTCTTTTTTCTGTCAATATGACAGAGAGTTTAGTTTTATACGTTTTGCAGAACTAAATATATGAAATCGATGGCAACCTGTGTGATGAACCTACCAAACGAAATTCCCCGATATGCCACTACACCCAGATGGGGGAAGCAGGGCTAAGAGAGTGGTAGAGAATCAGAGATAATAAGACTTACAGTGACATAGCAGTGGGTTTTGATGTGGTCCATCCAGAAACTGGTGACAGTACCGTTTTTTCCCAGAAGTTCTTGCACAGCTTTTATGGTAAATGGACGCAGAAAACGATCAATTCTCAGAGAATTCGTTGGAGGTTTTGGTGATGGTGGAACTGTTAACCAAAGAGAAAAGTGAGAAAGTTAAAACTCTCAAGTAACTGGTACTGGAGATGTTGGTATTTAAAACCTAACTCCTCACCAGTACGTTCCTTAGGTGAATCATCACTAGCTGCAGAGTTAGATCTGGAGAAGTTGCGTTTCAAAGTTGCGGAAGGAAACACATCCTTAGGTGTAGTAGAAGATGGAATGCTGCTTTGAGGTTCAGGAACTTTAAGGTTTTCAGAGTTCCACCACCTCCTTTGCCTCTTGGGAGTCTCGTTTTTTCCGACTACCTCTTGGTCTGTGAAAGCAGCTTATCAAACAAAATTGAAAAAAGATAAAAACTCATGTTGATGTCACTGAAACTTACTGACTAGTAAGACCTTTGATAAAAAGCAAAAGCAACAGCATATCAACTGCTGAGGATATGACTGAAAAAAAGTTTCCCACAAAATAGTTCCATAGAAATAAGCTTTTAAGCTTTCCACAGTAAAACAGGTGAACTTTTTCTTGGGATAGGCATTAACCTAGTGAAGACAATAATGAGTCAATTGGCAAGATAACTTATAAAACTCTGTACCTGAAAAATTCATTGGACAAATTTGTTGAATTAGTCATAAGAATCAAAAGTAATCCTCAAGGTGGCACAAACTGATAGGTCAGATGGCCCCTCTCCCAGACCACCATCTCTCTAATAACTATCAATGGTCAAGGTTAATCAAAGATCAACTTGATATAATTTTCTGAGACATCTCCTCAGTCAATCATATACTCATATGTTCAAAAGTTCCATTTACCAATACATCGGTCTCTCTCCTATGTCAAAAAAATGTTATGACCTTGGTTGGTTTATATTTTAAAACAAACACGGATATGTGGATTCCGTACAATTACATAGACCTAACGAATAGTTGTGCGCTTCAGTTCAAACTGAGGTGGGTAGCATCTACATATTTTTGAATGATAGGAGCTTGATGTACCAAAGGGACCAACCGCAGTGAGGTAAAGTGTATCTCCACCACAAAGAGTATATTGGTTCAAGGAAACCAACAAGTGCATAGTTCATCAGAGGTGGGGCAACACACACAACCAACAAGTAATGAAACCCTACGGACAAATGAAATCTGTAGGCCAGACAACTACAGTTAATTGTTTCCATGATCACATAAACTGAATAGAACAAGAAACAAAGAAAAATGATCAATACGGAAGAACAAGTGGATCATGTTCCTACTAAAGTGCAGATGAAAAGACTTCACTTACTGTTTCATGGGAAATATAGCAACAATAAATATTGGTCTGCAATAGGATCAACCCCAGTTGAAATTACAAACCAACACGAAAGTAAAAGAGAGCCTGCACATGGGGCACAAAATGCAACGGAAAAAAAATCCCAGACACAAGCTTACCATGAAGCGTTCTTTTAGCAGTGGGTGCAGCAGGAGCATTCTTAAATGCATCATGACTGTCTTCATTGTCCATAGAAATATCAGCCCGCACATCATTAGCAGGAGCTGCCTCCACCACCACAGGAACTTCTGTTTTCACCTTCCCATCCACCACTTCATCTGAACTATACTTGGGAACTGTGGGCATACTCTCCAATGCATCCTCCTCTATAGATTTGTCACCAGAACTCTGGTCCAAATTTAATTTCTCTGAAGGACATTGATTTAAAACGAGGTCAATAGCAGGAATCTATATAAAACAACCAAGACAAATTAGAAAAACAATATTAAATAGTAATCTACAATAAAAGAAAATAATGGAGGATAAAGATTGTGGACAAAACGCAACTGCCAAAAAAAAGGATGCACAAGCTTACCATGAAGCTTTGTTTTCACAGTGAGAGCAGCAGGTGGATCATTGTTTTCCTCCTGAATGTCTTCATTTTCATCAGGAATATCAACCTGCATAACATCAGCAGGCGCTACCTTCACCGCAGACACCTCCATTTTCTCCTTCATATCTACCACTTCATCTGAATTATAATTGGAAACTCTTTGTGTACTCTCCAGTGCATCATCCTCCATTGAATCATCACCAGAACTTCGGTCCAAATTTAATTTCTCTGAAGAAACCACATCTGCACTGTCATTTTTGTTGCTCATCTCATCAATAGCAACATGGGTGTCATCTTCCTCCTCAACAGACAATTTTTTTCCATGTAGGACTTCAACATCCATGGGGTGCAGTTTGCCACCATCTGGGAAAACATTGCTTGATGATGGCTGGACCATCTCAGGCTTAACATCTAGTTCTAATTTAACATTACCAACAATTATATTATCCTTTAGTTCAATTTTTTCATTAGTTGAGACACAATCAGTAGAAATAGAATCAGATTTTACTTGAAACCCTAAAACAGTGCTGACCTCAGATACCTGGTTGTTTGGATCAGAAGAGTTGGACTCAATAGCTTCATGAGGGAGCTTTATCTCATTCTCCAGCTTGGATTTCAAATCCCCACTCCTGTTCTGGGAGTCATTGTTCTGTGATTCTTTTAAATTCACGGCTAATTCAGATACCACACTGTCTTCTATAAGGATGCCAGTTTCTCTCTGAGTGTCATTCAATACCATCTCCTCATCCATAGCAGAATTAGGTCCTGTTGCTACTTCCCCACCTTGAACTTTCCCTTCACCCAATAACAATGCTGTTTCATCATCGTTAGCATGATTTATTCCACCGTCTACCTTATCAATCTTATCACCATCATTCATCATGTCTACAGTTGTGTCAAAAACAGCCAAAGCTGTCCCTGAATCTTCAGCTTGAAACACTGGTCGGGGAGTACCATCAACACCCTCATCAGCATTTTCCATAGCAGATACATTTTCCTCCGCTTGAAAGACTGGCTGCGGAGTACCATCAACACCCTCATCAGCATTTTCCACAGCAGATTCATTTTCCTCCGCTTGAAACACTGGTTGTGAAGTACCATCAAGACCCTCATCAGCATTTCCCACAGCAGATTCATTTTCCTCAGCTTGGAACACTGGTTGCGGAGTACCATCAACACCCTCATCAGCATTTTTCATAGCAGATTCATTTTGAAACACTGGTTGCGGAGTACCATCAACACCCTCATCAGCATTGTTCATAGCAGATTCATTTTTCTCAGCTTGAGATACTGGTTGTGGAGTACCATCAACACCCTCATCAGCATTTTCCATAGCAGATTCATTTTCCTCTCTAATCGCTTCATCCAGCCGCTTAACTAGATCTTCTTTCAACCCCCTTAAAGGTAATTTCCGTCTCTTGAGCTCTTCTTTCAGTTCTGTAACCTTCCACTGATCAATTGGTCGATTGTCAAGAACTGGATACGGTGATGAGACCTTCATAGTTTGTGAAGTTCCTTTTCGAGCAAAAAGTCACCCTGAATAACATGTTGAACTCAGAAGTCACCAAATTGCCCATATAAAAACATTCAATGAAGAAAAGCAGTTTAGGTTCCAGGAAAACCTCTATGAAGAATACACACTGTCCAAAAAAAAAATAGTTTGAGTGGATGGGGAATGAGAAACAGAAATATCCCAGCCCTCAAGAAATGTTATAAAGACAAGAAACTATCAACCCTAGTAAACCAACAAAAAGAAATGCTTAAGGAGGTAAAGGAGGCAAACTGTCGCCTACTCAACAACAAAAACAATTACCTGAACAAAACAATTTAAACATGAAACTATTATACAAGTTAATTTTTAAATGAACTACTGATGCAAGGTTAAGAAAATGCATAGCAGAAAAGCACAAGTTGAAAGAGGGGAAAAGGAGGTAGAGCAAGCTCATTCGCCTTCTGCATACCAATATTTTGAAGCTACTTAACCTCACTCAATAAATAACAAAGTAACATGCCATAACTTTGTAGGTACCTATAACTCATTTCACATCCAATCTAATATCTTCATATCACCTTTAGCCTCTCCACTCCCAACCGCTATCCAACATTAGTCTCAGGCCATATACATACAATAAAAACATCTCTGATCCCATGAAGCAAAACATAAGCTAGCAGCTATCTTTGCAAGAACAATTACACTGAAATCCATCAACTGAAAAGTGACTAGAACCCAATGGTTCCCTGCACTGCATGGTCGTGGAGCACCACTAAGTTACTTAGCAACCCATGACTTCTTTCTGCCACGACATATGTATGCACAAACCACAGAACCTCCATAATTGATACTCCATTAATTTGCATTTTGCAACCATAAAATGAAATGATTACAGACAAACAAAGATCAGAGATACATGAACACATGAACAGGAAACCCCAGGTGGGACTTCACGACACACATCAAACCAAAAAGTTGGATCTCCCAGAATAATATTTTTTCGGGTTAATTGCACTTACATTGACACTTTTCATTTCCTCGCAGCAGTGACAAATTAATTATTTTTCAGACACAATTTATCAACAAGGAATAAAAACACGCGAAACATTTCATCAGAAAACTAATTATCCCACTTTGGAGCGCAAAACCCTAAATCAAACATAACTCGTACAATCAACCAAATGCTTTCCATAGATAGGTAAAGATCAGAATGTGAAACACATGAAATTCGACAACATATCGAGTAAGCTACTCACAATAATCTTCGATTAGCAGCCCCTGAACGCTGCGAAAAATCCAACAGTTCCTTAGGATAAAGGTGTGGAGAGATACGACACCCTAATTGAGTCGCAACACAAAAACAAACATAAGTGAAAACAAAAGGCGAAAACACAAGCAATCAATGTCGAAGCAAAACCCGAACAAAGTAAACAATTTTGAGTCGAAGAGTCAGCTTCGAATCAATTTCTGGTTCTTCCCGATTCCTGAAACCAAACCGATAAGGAAAACCTAAAACCAAGCGGACATTACAGGTAAGTGGTTCTGTGTTTCTAGAGAGAGAGAGAGAAGGGAAGTAAATAGTAACGTATAATTTGCTGAAATGCCGAAAATGCCCACGGGTTTATTGAGGAGTTAGGGACCACGTGGGTGTGATCAGGGATTGGACCAGTGGCTATTGGGCTTTCGTTTATTTTACGAGAAAGTCTGTAAATAGATTATATGCATAATTTGAAAAGAGATATATTTGGACTCATTTGATGCGAGTGAAGTGTTTAAGTATATTAGATGATTTTGAATATATATATATATTTAAATCCGCGTATGAATTAACATATTAATTATGTTTCGAAACTTTTACAATATCAACTCGGCTTTGTTGGGAAAAAGTGGTTCGAGAAACTACACGGGGGTGTTAGTCATGCAACCTCGTCCTGTAATATTCCGTGATAACTTTGATTTCTAATTGTAAAAGAATTTGAGTTTGGATCATATGATTGTAATTCTCCACAAATCATGGTGTATTATTGTTAAGACTTTGTATGGAGAAAGTCAAACAAGCTGAGTTGTCAAAATATAATTGGTCAAGATCCAATGAACTATAAATCGGTAGGAACTCGAAAATTCCGGTGAAGGCTGGAGAATTGCAAGGGTTAGAAAGAACGAAAGGTACAGAGTAAATCTCTATCATTCACCACTTCTGCAAAACCAACTTTTCCATTCCTCAAGGTTTTTAGATTATAAATCTTCCAAATCACCACCCTCTCTCTCTCTCTCTCTCTCTCCCCCCCCCCCCTCCTCTCTCTCTCTCACACACAAACACACACTCTCTCTCTCTCTGTGGAAGATGGGTCGAGTTAAGCTTCAAATTCGGAAAATAGAAAACCAGACAAGCAGACAAGTGACCTTCTCCAAACGTAGAAATGGACTCATCAAGAAGGCCTACGAGCTTTCCGTTCTCTGCGACGTCGAGGTCGCTCTCTTCATGTTCTCTCCTTCCAACCGTCTCAGTCTCTTCTCCGGCAAACGAAGGTCTCTCTCTCCCTCTCTCTCTCTCTCACACACACACACACATAGCCATGCATGCCACTCTTTCTTTTTTCTGTCGTTGCTATTTGTTTGCCACCTTTCCCTCAGTTTTCGATACGGCCCGTTTGGTTTCTCTAAAAGGGTGAGCCGGTGAGGACCATTTTTTTTCCAAGAAATAAAAAAAAAGACATACATTCTTTCGTTTTGATGGAATCGATCATGACCGCTACCTACATTTCATAAAATTTCGCACCACAAATAAGTGCCAACAAACAGATTCGCAATCCCATAAAAAGACGATCTGCGCAACGTTATATGGCATTGAATCGCTAAGAATTAAAAGATTTTCAATCTATTCGATTACCATTGAAACAGTGACATTGTGATAGTTGCATTTTTTGACATTTCAAAATCTTTTTTATCGTTCTTTGTAGTTTTTTTTGGCATAATCATTTGAGAGTATAATCTTTCCATAATCTTTGGATGAATCGAAAAGGTAAAAATAATACATATATTTGAGAAACGAAGTTTAGAAATGACAATAAGTTGCTAATCTTTTAATAATCTTCTCCATATGTAGGATGGAAGATGTGTTTGGCCGTTACGTGAACCTAACAGACCATGAGAGAGGAGGGTACGATTGAATTTTATATTGATTTTCGTTCGACAAATTTTTGGGAGATTTCTTGATAGTTTTGATGAATAAATAGAAGTATTCATTTCATTATTTGTTGTGATTTGCAGCATTCTTCAGAGCAGAGAGGTATGATACCATGCTCACTTGATCATACTTTCTGTTGCCCTGTTCTTTTTAGATGTTGTAATATTAAAACAAAATTTATATACTTAATTATGCAGTATTTGGTCAGCACCCTCCAGAAAATAAAAGATGAAGATGCCATGATCCTTGAATCTGGAAGGTGCTCTCTCTCTCTCCCTCTCTTTCTCACTCACTTACACACACATGAAGCTCTCTATATTAATTGAGTTTATTTTCTTACTTTGTATTTTTCATGATCAGTCAGCCGGAGGAGCTTAACTCAACTAAAGAGGTAAAAAAATAATTTTTCCCGCCTATGGAGCGACTCGGGTGCCTGCTGGACACTCGCACATTAGGATATGTTCTGCCTTAAAATGATGCAGTTTTGACGACTTCAAATCTGGCCCAAATGGTTGGACAATATTTGGGCAGGTTTTGACGTCAAAACGACAATATTTTGACGTACAATATACCCTATTGTGCAATCTTTAATTAGGGCATAAAAACATTTATTTTGAGTACTTTGTTTATGATTAATTTGTCTATCTTTTTAGGAACTCCATCAAGAAATCAGTAATTTGCAACAGCAGCTCCAAGCGGCTGAGGAACAACTGAGGTAAGAGACATTTTTTTAGAAAATTTGGAATCCACATAAGATCAATATTATCTTATAATATCTCAATTCTTATGGAATAATAAATTACATCTCAGTTTTTTTTTCTTTCTAATATTTGATGTATGCTTGGTTCGATTCGAAGTGTATTTGAACCAGATGTACTAGGGTTTATGACAATGGAGGAACTTGAATCAAGTGAAAGGAACCTGTTGGCCGCGATGGACTGCATCACAAAAAGACAGGTACTCAGTAAGTTTATGAAACATACTTAATTAAGTACATATGTACTAAAGTGTATAAATTTAAATACAGATGTGTTCGAAGTCGTTCAATGCACGTTGAACCTATAAAATAATAAAGATACCACGTACATTGTACGATTCCGAACTCATCTGTGACATATATGTGTTCGAATTTCTAACTTAAGTCTGTGTGTACAGACCTCCTCTAAAAATTATTCATGTTGATAAAGATTGATCATTATCTAAAGAACCTAATTAAAACATTTTTCATGACTCTTTATTTTCTTTCCTATATCAGAAAGAATTAATGAATGAGCATTTATCGGCGTTCGAAGCACCGCCAACTATTCAGGTATGTAATCAAATTTAAATGCTACAATACAAGAAGTGAGCCCTAACGACCAACGAACTTGAAAAGGGAGAATCGGTGCCATTTCATAGCCGCTCCTATACAAAGGAACTAATCATTCATAATCCCACTTGATTGCTTAGTATAGCTAAAGATTACTCAGGTAGTTATGAGAATGGAGCTTTTCATCAAAATAAAAAGATACATGAAAATTAAGGCTTGATTGATTAAGAAAGAATGACTCCCTCCAGCTAGAAATTACCTACTCGTCGAGCCTTCTCGGGACAAGAGACACATACCGTACTTATCTAAATATGAGCGAATTTTATATCAATTCCTTAAAATTTACAGTTAGAGTGGTTTCAACCCCATTAAAAAAGTTTATAAAATTTGAAATTGCTAATTGCTAATTTTGTTTTGAAAGCAGATGAATTCATTTGGGCAGATGTACTTTCAGTCACCAATGGGGATGCCATCAACCTCATCATTCCAGAGTGAATTAGGTAGTTGGCTACCAGAGGGAGTAAATGGGGAGAATCAAAACCCTATTTTTGGTGATTCTGGCTATCCTTTTCTTTCTCTTAGGTATGCTTTATTTCAATTTTGCTATCAACAATGAAATTCAACATGAAAAGCATTCCGAACACCTTTAAAAGTTAAACTCGCACGAATAGCTTAACTTTTAAAGGTGTTCAATGAAGAATTCGGGCTAATTTTCATTGCTAATAGCAAAATTGGCTTTATTTTCCTTCCAAGCTGAAAGTTCCACAAAAAGTGGTAGAATACAATAACAAAAAGTAAACACATGTTTTGGACACATCCGGACATAGATATGTCCGAAATTATTGGATGCATATAGGCCCACGTACATCTAACGGTTTCTGAACACATCTGTATCCAAATGGGTCTAGAACATATGTGTTCCTAGCATTATTCATACAATAAACAACACAACTATCTAACAAAAAACACTATATTGTAGGCGTTCAAAATCAATCATACACGCACACATACCTTGGGAATGTTAATGAGGATCCCTAGTTATGAAGGGATAGTAGTTCGTATTCTATAGTGAAGCGCTTTTTTCCCAAGGACCAAAAATTGAGTCTAGGTGGTCGGGTTGTTTTCAATTCACTATGGACTTTTCAAATTACTGCTAACTATTATAGGACAATTTCGTTCATTTGGGACTACTAGTAGCTTCGGTTTTAGTAGCTATAAGTGGAATGTAGGCGCTTTAGGCCTATGTTGATCATGCATTCTTGCGTCTCTAGTGTCATATGTATAATAGAGATGATGTGGTGATTTACTTCAATGCTAATGATTATCCCTAAAGTTCACGAAATAAATGAAGCTATGATCTTACCTGATTTAATGTGCTAACTACTAGTACTTGTTTGGGATACAAGGGCTAAAACTTTCTAGATGAAGTCGATGTAGTCCATTCTATATCATTATTTGTTCTTCGAAAAAGTTCTGTGAATTGCAAAATGTTGTTCAATTATTTGTCTAGTGTCACGATTTGAACATTTCATCAAACACTTGGTATGCATCATTCCATGTAATGCTAGAATTTTAAGGCCGTGACACAAGTATTAGGCACAATATATATACATAAATTGATCAAATGTTGTCAATAATTTCAGGACCAATTCGCCAGCAACAATATATAACCTACCATGTGATGCAAGGGATCCGAATGAGGAGCCAAGTAGCGTAAATGGGTGCCCTCTGACCAGCACAAGTGATGATCAGGAGATACATGACAGCCTTAAACAGTGGCACGATTCATGTACTTCATCAAATCTGCTCCATTCTTCCTTCATCCCATCAACCTCTTTTCCTCAAGTAAGGCCTCTTCAAATTTACTAACTACTAAATTTCAAGTATTTTTGGCTCCATAATTTGTGAGACCCTTCGTATAAGTGATCACGTATGCTCTAAAAGTTTCACCGAGTCTACATTAGAGTGACTTGACCTCGAGTACAGGCTAACCAAAAGTTACAAGCACATAGTTCACCAAGCAAAGTAAGCGGAGTACAATCAATAAAGACGTTGTATATAAAGAAGTGAAGTGATCTAGTTACGACCTTCCCTAAGATAAGGTGTTGGTAGGACTGAGAGTTCCTTGCTCTAGTGCTATATAAGTGAGAATTCTGAACTTACTTTGTATAAAGCTTTTTTCAAGAAAGTTTGAGAAGATTAAAATTGTGAGCTAGATGTGAACGTGCATGCGTGGGCATGTACGAATTCGTGTAACGAGCAAAGTGAAAGATATTATATTGGGTGGGAATGAGACATTACATAATCAATGTTTGAATTACAAATCTAAATTGGACAATATGCTGCATGAATTTCATTATAAGTCACTTTCTGACTCCAAAATTGAGCATTCTTCACATTTTTGCGACCTATGCACAATTTCATGATGAAAAAGAAGCATTGAATTATTGACCAAGAAGTATTAAATTCTCTTTCTGATAGGCCCTGAAAAAAAAAGGAAGGTTAAACTGCCAACATGCGACCAAATGTGTTTGTATATTTATAATGGAGGACTAATTAAGTGTGTACATGAGAATTCTCGAATATTTGGAGGTGCTCTTTTTAATGTATAAAAATTTCATTGAAAAAATAAAACTATAAATTCTGGTATTGAATAACTGTCATTGAGAAAACCCCGACTATCCTGACAGTAATCTCTTATCTCGTCAAGATCTTATGTTTCAAGAATTTCATTTCTTCCTTATGAAACCTTTCTTAGTATTTTCATCTTATAATGAACTACAGTTTAGTCATTTATTTTGTTAGTTTCATCATAATAAATTGAATCTTTAATGAAATATATTCCTACCTTAAATTGTTGATGATTTAATACAAAAACTAGTTGCCGATATATGTCTTATACTCCTACCTTTTATGATGCTTGAAGGATCACATGGCGGATCCACACGCAGTAGAGCAACATCATCATGTAGAGGGACCTTCAAGCTGTCTCGAGTTGCCCTTGGAGAAGGTGGAGGGGACACCAAATTGGTCAGAGTTGCCAATGGAGGAGGTGCAAAGGATGTAAAGTTGCCCGGATGTGCCACTCTGAGAGATGTCATCTAAACAAGAAGATGAAGAACTTGAGACCAAGATGCATGAGATTGACATGGAAAAGGATCTTGATTCATCATGAAAAAATAGGGCTTATGATAACAAATACCCAAGTTCTTATGCACAAAAGTTCGACAGAGATTCAACTTGCGTATTTTTTTAGAACACGTGTAAATAAAGTGAAAAGTTTGTAATTACGTTTACTATGCTCATGTGATAAAAATTGGAGATACATTTCAATTTGTAAATATATTTGTTATGCTTTTGTACCAAAATAACAAGGCTCTGACACCAACTATTACGGCCTTAGATGTTATATCCTCACTTATTTGCACCTAAGAACAAGAACGATAAGTAAGGAGCACAAGAGTTTGAAGAAAATACGTTCTCTATTGAACTAAAAAATAACAATGCTTTTAAGATGATTTGGACAAATGAGCCACTCACCTATTTATACACACCACGAGAGAAGTCTTTATATTTTTCATTTAGAATTATGTTACACACTCCATAGATTATCTTATTTTATACCGCATGTATAAGTGGCAAACATGAGAATTGGAGTCTACCCACTTATTTGAACATATATAGTATCACTAGCTTCATTATTTCATTTATTGCCAATTCTAAGAAAAAAAGAAAACTTGAGAAGAATAGTAATAGCAAGTGTTCAGGTGCTTGTGTAATGACCTTAAAGATGAAAGATTCTTCTCGAATTCCAACCCTCATAATAAAGAGTGGTCGAAGAGTCTTTATCTCTCCGTGTACAATCAAGAAAGTAGGACGAGATTCATATTGAGCCTAATTTTTTTTTTTGTACCTTATTCTTTAAATATAAAAATAAGAATAGATATATCAGTGTTTGTACTATTGTGACTTAGTGCTAGATGGGATATTGAAGCTAAGATTATTTTTCCTTTCATTTTTTTTTTTTTTGGGGGGGGGGGGGGGGGTTGTGTGGTTTTGCCAAATGTAAAGGTTCATTCAAAGAAAACAAAAGAAGCATACGTTAAGGCCATGTTTGGTAATCATTCCGTTTTTTATTTTCTGTTTTTATTTTCTAAATTTTCTGTTTTTGAAGAAAAAAACATGTTTGTGTTGATGTTTTACTTCCAAAAAATTAAAAACAGTTTTCATTATTTTCAAAAAAAGTGAAAGTATGAAAAGTGAGCTTTCATTTATTTCAAAAACAGTTTTCATTATTTTCAAAAATGAACTATGTGTATATGTATATGTATACATATGTGTCTATACATATATGTAATTGAATATGTAGTACATGTATAATTATACATGTACATGATATATATATATATATATACATATATGTATACATATACACACACACACACATTATACATATACAATTACATATACGTATATAATTATACATGTAATTATATAATTATATATATATATATATATATATATATATATATATTTGATCAGGAAATGGGAGGTCCTCATTTTAACAAAATGAGGGATCCCTCAATAGAAGCTCACTCTCTATGTATGTATAAGTATATATATACATTTATATGTATATACGTATTATATATAAGTATATATTATAATATATCTAAGATTACATATATCATGTATGGGAAAGACTATATGAACCAACACTTTTTTAGACCAATATTAGACCAATACCTAAACTCTTTATTCCTGATTAAATTTTAACGATCCGAACCGTTCAATGTGTTTAAAACATGTTTTTAAGGTTACCCGTGAAAAATCAGCTCAAAATATTATCGGAAAGGACTTGATCCAACTAATGGCTTATAAAACAATTCCTGTCACTATTTTTAACCACTGTTTGGATCAAGTATTTTTCGATAATATTTTGAGTTTATTTCTCGCGGGTACCCTTAAAAACATGTTTTAAACACATTGAACGGTTTGGATCGTTAAAATTTAATCACGAATGAAGATTTTAGGTGTTGGTCTAATATTGGTCTAAAAAAGTGTTGGTTCATGGAGCCTTTCCCATCATGTATATATAAGTATATATTATCATATATCTAAGTGTGTGTGTGTGTGTGTGTGTATATATATTATGTATATATATTATAAGTACGTATATATATATGAAGATACATGTATATATGTATAATATATAATACATAAGTATAAGTATATGTATATAAATGTATATACATGTATATATGTATAATTATATTATACATATACATACATATAAAATGTATATACATACATAATAATACATACATACATATAAATGTATATACATGTATATATACATTATACGTATACATATATATGTAATTGTATATGTATAATGTGTGTATATATATATATATATATATAATTACATGTATATATGTAATTGTATATGTATAATGTATATATAGAGTGAGCTTTTATTGAGGGATCCCTCATTTTGTTAAAATGAGGACCTCCCATTTCCTGATCAAATATTGATGATCGGAACCGTTCAATGTGTTTAAAACATGTTTTTAAGGATATCTTGAAGAAATCAGCTCAAAAAAATATCGAGAAGGCCTTGATCGAAGCAGTTTTTCATAAAACTGTTCCTGTCAGCATTTATGAACAACTGCTTGGATCAAGCCTTTCTCAATATTTTTTTGAGCTGATTTTTTGCGGGTAACCTTAAAAACATATTTTAAACACATTGAACGGTTCCGATCATCAATATTTGATCAAGAAATAGGAGGTCCTCATTTTAACAAAATGAGGGATCCCTCAATAGAAGGGGACTCCATACATAGATATGTACATGTATCTATAAGTATATAAGTTTTGATATATATTTATATACATGTATATAATATATACATGTATATTTATATATATACTTATACACACACACACACACACATATATAAGTATATTATATATAAGTATATGTGTATAATATATATAAGTATAAGTATATTATACATGATACATATATTTATATAAGTATATCTAATATACTTATACTTATATATATTATACACATATACTTATATAAATATATGTATACTTAGATATATTATAACATATACTTATATATATTATATATACATAATATTATATACATATATATACTTATAAATATATAATATTATACATTATATAATATACACTTATATAATATAATATATATATTATATTATAAGACTTATATATTTATATATATAACAAACTAAAAACAGGTTAACACAAACAAGTTTTTTATTTTTGTTTTTTTAAAAACAAAAACAAAAATTAGGAAACAAAAATAGAAAACAGAAAACAGAAAGCAGGAAGTGTTACCAAACAAGGCTTAAGAGTTTCATTTTCACACCAAAGGAAAAACGCAAATTTTTTGTGGAAAAAATTTCCCAAGAAACTTTGGTGTAGGTGCCACTTGCCACCAACCCGCAGCCAGCCTCTCCCACCAACCCACCCCAACTGCCCAACTCTCTCCTTCCTTCTCTCTCTTTAACATCTTGCTCGACAATATTATCTGCCACTCTCTCTCCCTCACCAACTTCGAGCGGAATTGACCTACCCTCTTCCTCTCTCCGAAATGGCAAGTTGTTCCCTGCAGGGCTCGCCGAGCGTATCTGCGAGGCACCAATTAGTCGGAGTAGGTTATTCGTCGGAGCAAGACAGCTTCAAATCACTCTCTTTCGCCTCTTCCCACCGCCATTTGTCCCTCAAGTAAGCAACTAATACATTTCTCTGTAGTTTATTTTGCTCAATTTGTACTCAATGTCCACCTTCTGAAGCGCCTCTTTCCGGGATCGGGTTATCCGCGGATGATTGCAATCAGCATCAACCCGCGACCGCAAAGTATAAAACCCAGCAATGTTAAAAATTGGATTTTTATAGTTCTATAACCAAGTGTTTGAGGATGTTTATTTGCGGTTATATGCGTGATGAAAGGGACTTTTCGGGGTTTGGTCAACCGAATCGTATCGGTTCGTCTTTTTTTATACTTCAATTGGAATGCTTTCATTCGTGGGTCGATAGCTATTGTTTTAGTCTATGGAAATCGACATTTTCTATCTGCGCGAGATACTGCAACTGGACGGTTTTAGGGGGTGGGTGCAAGGTGGACGGTTTTAAAGGAGACTCCCTGTTCATTCCATAGAGAAGATTACCAAGAGTTCGTGATTCACTGCCAAACTTATTCCAATTATCTTTTCCTTTTTAATGATCTCTACATGGTTTGAGAAAACAAAAACGTTCAATTGAATTTTTTCTCAATTGTCCGAATTAAGGATTGTTAGGAGGGCGTTCTAGTGGGTTGTAGATTCTTATCCAAGACTTGTATCATTTGGTGATGTCATGTGAGTAGCTAAAAACATGTGAAGTGTATGACTAACCCAAAAACGGAAGTTTCATAAGGGGAATGGAGCAAGATACCATGAGATAAATGATCTACCAATCAACACTTGCCTCTTGCATCTGTGGAAATTACTGCATATTGCTGTAATCGCTGAACTTATTTACGTGCTTGAAGAAGTAAATATTACTGAGTCCCAAACTGTTTGTTCATTTTGGGTTTCATGGATGATGATGATCATATATTGTACATTGGATGGAAAAAAAATAAAGAAGCTCTAAAGTGCAAAAAGAGGATAGTTTGTGGCTAGTTGCTAGTTGTTTGTGCTGCTGTTTTGTTGATCTTTCATTGGTACTTATTGATTCTTTGTAGGTATCTTTGATTTTGTTATAGGGTCGGTCCTAGGTTGTTTCTGTTGTATGCTTGTTTTTTCTGGCCATGAAATCTAATTTACCCAGAAAAGAGAGTGATGTTGTCGTTTACGCACTAAAAATAAATTTATAAAATCGAGGCTTAAAACTAACCCGAAAGATAGTGGAAAGACCAGGATGGTTCACGGGAAAAGATAAGTTAAGCTACGATACTTTTGTGATTTACTTCTAATTTAATTTAAGAGATTGAAATATCTAGTTGATTTATGTATCCTAAAACTCTGAATTAAATAAAACTAATTTAAGAAGTTGAAGTACAAATTAGGAAACGAAGTAAATTAAGAGTTTGGAAACTGTGGTGGAAAAACAGGCCAAGTCTCAAATTTCACTCCTCCTTTCCAATGCAATCAATATTCAATTCAAAGTAATATTCAACTACGTAAAAAGATTATCCGAATCCATACACCGTAAAGACTATCTCAACATAGCGCAAATCGTCTCACCGGCACGATCCATATCAAGTATGGACCGTCTCAACGGCACGATCCATCTAACAGCGTGTAGCCCATCTCAGAGACTATCCAGAATTATTGAAAACCAGTATGATTGTGCTTGATATCATGAATGCAAGCACGAGGGATAGATCAGAAGAGATTAAATATTGAAAACAATGAATCATCCACAATCATACACCACAAGTTGAATAAAACCATAAAACGAATAGGATTACATTGTTCAGGAAAGGGATACATCGTTACCCTAGTCGAGGAGGAGCTTAGCTGGCCATGGATGGAAAAATTGTCAAAGAATAGGTTGAATCGATGGAAAATTGGAGAGATCGGAAGAAAAAAACCGTGTTGCTAAGCCTCCTCTAGCTTCTAAAACAATAATAAAACGAAAGATATGTTTCTCTCAACCCTAGCCCCCTATTTATAAGATTTTACAATCCTAATTTCGCTAAAAAACGGACTTTCCAAACTCGGAGCAACCGGACCGACATGGCAGTTTCGCATTTAACTTGTTTTTGACTCCCTGAATCATCATTCCGCTCCAATCCTGAAAATCCACAATTAATGATAAAAAATCACAATATAAACTTATTAAAGACTCGCCAAAGGTAAGTTAACGGGTTTACATAGGTGCTTTTAAGCACCTATCAGAGAGCAGATGAAGGAAAAGTTATTGGAGAGAGAGAGAGAGAGAAAGAATTGATCATGGAATTGATTTTAATATGGATCTTCTGTATGATGGGCACAGAATGAATTACTGATTAAGAGAGAGATATCTGTGGAATAGATATTTGAAGTGAGAAGGTTTAGGTACATTGCTAGAACATCGTATCAGAAATAGTATAATTTGTATCCAATTTCTCATAGTATCACAAATAGTATTTTCAAAAGTTGCAAAAGTTTAGAGTAATGTAGCATCTTGTGGTGATGGAGTACTCTGATGTATGCATAGATAGAAATGACACTCGTTAAGTTTGCCATTCTGTTCCCTCATGTAATTTGTTAGATTTTGTTTATTTTCTCTATTCTAAATCTTCATAAAAATCTGCACATTATGCTGTAGTCGGGCTAGGATGACTAATGTTTAAAAGCAACGCAATGATTTCCATTTTTTCTGCTGTCTTCCTTTAGCGTTACGTTAGAACGCATTGAATTTTATTATCAGAAATCCGGGAATACCCTTTCTTCTCTGATTCTGCTTGCGTTTCTGTTTAGATCTTTGGGGAATGCAAAACAACTACAGACCCATAGGATAAGTCCTATTGTGAGAGCAGTGAGCTGCTCTGAACAAATGGAGGTTGATATCTCGCTAAGTCCCAGAGTAAATTCAGTGAAGCCCTCCAAAACAGTGGCTATAACTGATCAGGCAACAGCTCTTGTACAAGCTGGTGTGCCTGTTATCCGATTAGCAGCTGGAGAACCTGACTTTGATACACCAGCTGTGATAGCCGAGGTAATTGTTTACCATTCTTTGAATGATTTATCTTCTTTGAAATTGAGTTTCGCAGTTCTTGCACCATTTTGTAACTCTTTCTTCTGTATTTTGTGACCTTATAAGATTAGGCTGGGATTAATGCAATACGTGAAGGCTATACGAGGTACACTCCAAATGCCGGAACACTGGAACTCCGCTCAGCTATTTGTCACAAGCTGAAGGGTTAGTCATTTTGCTAACTTAATGCTTTTCTCAAGTTAAATTAACTGATATTCTTGCCAAGTAAGAGAGTGATTTTGAAATTTTATATCCTTATGGCAGAGGAGAATGGGATCTCTTATACACCTGATCAGATTGTGGTGAGTAATGGAGCAAAGCAGAGCATCCTTCAAGCACTGATAGCTGTTTGTTCACCCGGAGATGAGGTAGTGTAATCATCACCAAACACCATAACTTGTGTTGATTTCTCGTGTGATTTCCTTGTGCTTTGAAATGATATATATATATATATTCTTCCCTGCTGGCTGTTGTGTAATGTGTACTGTTTCTGCTCTGCCTTCAACTCACTGCAAAATCACATTGGGCTTTGAAAAAATGGCTTCTCATCTGCCAATGCCATTTCTGTATCATTTGGACAATGAACTTTTTCTGATTGGTGTGATCATTTGACATGTTGTGGAGTGAGGTTTTATTTCTTCGACAACCTTTGACTTTCTATTATTCTCTGCAATAGTAACTGGATCTAGTTTCAAGTAGTTATCCCAACTCCAAGTATTCTTAATCAGTAGGGGAAAGAACCTGCATTTGATCTTTGTGGACCTGCTTTCTCTTTTCTTCAAATCCCAAGAAGTTAGCAACTTTATTTGGTTTCTTGCCTATGGAATTATAAGTCATTGTTGAACACGGAACAAAGTTTAGTCAGAAAGGATGCATGCTAGACTCACAAGCCACATATTGAAGAGAAATTCAGCAATACAGATCATATTATGATAATAATTAAAAAGAGTAATGTGCAAGGAACAATGAGAGGTTTAACGATAAGAGGGTAAATTGGATGCGACTGGAAGAGGAAATCAGATACAAGTGGTTTTATGGAGCTCTGAGTAATGTGCACCCCCACTCGGCGTCTCTGACCAGCATCCTGTATAATCCGGGCGCTTTGATACAAAGAGGGACCTTACGGTAGGCAGGTCTGAGCACAGGGAGGAGGAAGACGAAGATGTATTAGGAAGGGAATTAGGGCTGGATCGGGTGGAAGGGAAATAGGGATGGGTTAACCGTGATGGTGGTGTAGTTAGGGGTAGTTGGTTTAGGGTACGGGCCATAATAGATTTGGACAAGGCTTAAATTTGGTTGGGCCCTCACCAACCATAATGATGTAATTCAATGTTGTGGTTTTTAATATGAATCTTTTGCTTTTCAAAAAAAAAATAATTAAAAAGAGTAGATGTTCGACTGGACACACACACACACAAGTAGACAGACACGTCCATGCCCGCACAAACTACCATTCCTGTTCAGGAAATGGAGAGGAACATAAAAACAACAAGAACACGGAAAATAAGTACTTATCAAGCATGTTTTTCTAAAGTTTTGCCCCCTTTCAATGTTTTTATATTCTGAAGGTCGATGATATTGGCTCAATTTGATTAAGCTCTGTTGTTTACCAGTACGAGGGTTGCTTGTTTTGTAGATGCTTAGATTAAATGTCCTACCTTGCAGTTGACAGACACTTATGGCATATAGTTTATTCTTCAGGTCATAATTCCAGCTCCATTTTGGGTGAGTTACCCGGAAATGGCAAGGCTAGCTGATGCGACACCTGTGATTCTTCCAACCAACATCTCCGAAAATTTTCTCTTAGATCCAAAGCTACTTGAATCCAAACTCACTGAGAAGTCACGACTCTTAATTCTTTGTTCTCCATCTAACCCAACTGGATCTGTTTACCCTAGGAAACTGCTTGAACAGATCGCTCAGATTGTGGCAAGGCATCCCCGGCTTCTGGTAATCTCACTTATCATGCAAAGTTTTGGCACCTTTACTTGGAGCATTGTCAACTTGGCCAATACAAGTTTTGACTATCTTTGGCTGTTCTATTCAGGTGCTATCCGATGAGATATATGAACACATTATTTATGCACCGGCCACTCACACAAGCTTTGCATCGTTGCCTGGCATGTGGGAGAGGACTTTGACTGTGAATGGGTTTTCTAAGGTGCTTCCAATTTTTTGCTTCTAAAGCTTTTTATTCTTGTTTTCTTGAGCTGTCTCCATCGTTGATGATTTTTTATCGTAATAAAAATTGAACCTCATAAATTTGGTTTTCTGTAGGCATTTGCCATGACTGGATGGAGACTTGGATACATAGCTGGTCCTAAACACTTTGTTGCGGCATGTGGGAAGGTACAAAGCCAGGTATGCCATTTCTCTGCCTATCCAGACCCATTGTTTTTGGAAGAGCATCCTCAATCGCCTAAAGAAACAACATCTTCGACCTTATTCTAGGACATCTTTGCATTGCTCTCCAACTACATTACCCCAGAAAACACTTTGGTTGGATGTCATGAGATGAAAACACTAAATTTCTACTGCTGATATCAATTAGTGATTTCATGGCAACAAATACACAAATGAAATTTCCAAAGTGGGTGTTACTTCAAATCCACGAAGCTAAAGAAATAAGAGAGTAGGGGCTTTGAGTTTTCCAATACAAGTCAAAGAGGCCACCAAAGTGGTCTGCCCAAAAGTTACAGGCCATATAATTCTGGAAAAATAAAGCACAGAGTTTGAAATCCCTTTGACTGTATATTCTCGGCAGGGAAAATGGGGATGTAAAGGAAAAGGGGCTTTTTTTGTAATACACTGCTATTATCGCAGTATAGTGGACAATGCTGTTGAAATTTTGAGATATTTAAACCACTTTGATGTCACATATGTGATATCTTGCGTATTTTACGCATTTTATGTTTTTAGCCTCATGAATATATCTCGCCGTACGTTGCACACGTCGTGATATTTTTGGTGCTATATTTTATTGTTTAGTCCTGATACAGCTCTGTGCTAATAAGTTGCTGTATGTCGGTAAGAACTGCTTGAAAGCTATTGCATACTGCTCTATGTAAATATCTGTTAAAGCTCCTTCGCAACTGGTTATTTGATCATGAAAACTGAAATTCTGGTGGGTTTCCTGAACAATATCTTCATCCTAATCTACAAAATCACCTGGAATTTGTAATTCCAGTCTACTTCAGGTGCCAGTAGTATATCCCAAAAAGCAGGTGTTGCTGCTTTAGGACTGGGTTATGCTGGTGGGGAAGCAGTTGCTACTATGGTCAAAGCATTTCGGGAGCGGAGAGACTATTTGGTTAAGAGTTTTGGTGAATTGGGAGGTGTTAAAATATCAGAGCCACAGGTTTGTCTTCCTTTTTTTTTCCTGTGTCTTTTTTTTTTTCATTCCTCTCTGTTCTCTTCTACGTGATATTTCAAGTCTTTCATTTGCAGGGAGCTTTCTATCTCTTCCTTGATTTCAGCTCTTACTATGGAGCAGAGGCTGAAGGCTTTGGTCTGATCAAAGACTCGGAGTCCCTGTGCCGCTATTTGCTGGACAAAGGCCAGGTAATCTTCCAAGGGGTGCTGTTTAAGGGAAATGAAATGAATCTAGGAAGAGGTCTAATTGCGTAATATTTAAGGGGATTGAGTAACTGGGTCAATAAGAACTCACTGGTGCAGAAAGGTTTCTTGTCGTCCAGCTACTCATTTTGTAGTTCTGCAGGGTGGGACTGTTAGTTGATTACTGTTTACTACTAGGGAAACTCAATATGTTAAATTCATGGAGTAGTTTACTAGTAACTGTCCTACAAGTACCGAAATTCTTTTGAAAATGGTCCGAACTTGAAAACAAGTCCACGAACAGGTATTACAAGATAAGATCGAGTAGTCTTTTTCTTGTTCGAATCCATTTTGGTTTTATAATTTTTGGTGCTTTTACTTCAAAGTCCAAAAAGGAAGTACACAATTTCGATGCAAAATATATAACTAGAGGCCAAACCGCCTAAGGATACGAAGAAAAGAATGATGACTTCAAAGCTATGTACCAACAAGAAGAATTACGTGAACTTGTCTATTTTTGTCCTTCATTAATTTGTTTTCTGCGTCAAATTACAACGTGAATATCAGTGAAGTCTTATCTCTCTTGCTTTTATTTCATGTGCTAAAAATACCATTTACGTTGTGGTTCTCAGGTCGCTCTTGTCCCAGGCGATGCATTCGGGGATGACACCTGCATCCGTATCTCTTACGCAGCATCTCTTTCCACCCTACAGGCTGCAATGGACAATATTAAGAAGGCACTAACTTCTCTCAGACGTACGGTCACCGTTTAGTTTAGATGGTAACTAAGCTATTGTTGTTGTTGGTTCTCATCCTTCCGAGATTACGATTATACTAGGAGCATACGTACTGATTTCAAAGTCAAAAAATCGTATTGCGTGGTAATTATATCACGAATACATGTTCACGACATGTATTCATGATATACCCAATAATAGTCAAGTGAAGATCTTGAACGACTGTAAAATATCTGCAAGAAACAAATAATCCACTTGTCTGTAATGTTCTCCAGATTGTCTTGTATCATTGTGTTAACTTCTGCTTTGGGATTTTCGCTTGCTTCCACTTATTTTAGGCCAAATAATTTGTAATGGTGAAGCAGCTGGTGCAGAAACTTTTGCTGAATGTGAAAGGCATATGTTGCTGATGTTTGCCGTATCAGGCTCCTGTACATGCCCTTAAGAATGATTATGATTATTTTGCAATTGAGGTTTTAGTTTTACCCCCTTTTTGGGTGGTTTTGTGAAGACCATTGTCGTACAAACCATGCATATTTAATCTGAGGACATGTTTGTTAGAAGTCATAGAAATGGTCTAATGCTATAATTTCGGGTAGGGTAAAATATTTACTTCATCCCTAAACTATGCTTAAAAATTTTTAAATATCCCTAAACTATTAATTTCATTTATTTAGTCCCTAAACTATCAATTTGAACTTTATTTAGTCCAATTACTTATATCCGTCTAAAATCTGCTAAAAATCGTTAAGAGGAGGGTTTAACTGCAATTTAAGTCCATTGGGAGGGGGTTTATGTGCAATTTTAGTTTCTAAAAATTAAAAAATAAATAAAATATTTACTTCATCCCTAAACTATACTCAAAATCTTTAAAATATCCCTAAACTATCAACTTTATTTACTTAGTCCCTAAACCTCTATACGTGCATAATTACTACTCTAAGAAGACCTACATGCAGACATATAAGCATGTGATGTATTCAATGAATGACATGGACATGTGGGAGCCAGTGGACAAGCCTTTAATTAAACCTCCATATTACGCTAGAAAGATTGGAAGACCCACGAAAACTAGGAGAAAAGAACCAGATGAGCAAGGCAAAGGGAAGGGTAAAGAAAAAGAACCAGAAGGTACCAACTTAAGAAGTAGATGAAGCAATTGAGTTGTCGAAAATGTGGAGGAAAAGGACACAATGGTCGAACTTGCAAAGCTACGGAAAATGGCACGACCTAAGAATTAGTGTTTTGCAAGTAATAGGGAAACAAATTATCATTTTTTGGCGCATACTTTACTTAAATTTATTTGGCATTTGGTGTATTTATATTTTGTTAAGTTGAATTGATATTTTAGTCATTTGTGAACCAGTCGGATTCTATATTTTGTTATGTTTTGAATGATGATTTTGAAAAAGTGTCTGAGTTATATTATTAATGTTATTAATCTTTCAATTTCTATATTGAGCTTTTTGTTGAGTTTCTGCTCCTACATAGTAAGACTCTAGAAAGTGGATTATTTTTTAAAATAAAAGTGATGTCTTTTGTGAGAGAGTTTTTCTTTACACAGAAATTGAACAGATAGGACAATAGCCAATTTGTAACGTAAGCTCACTTTTTACTTGTTTTTTTTTTAAGTCTATTTATATGGTAGGAGACCTTATCTATTACTTCAACAATTAGTGCTATGAGTTGTATTCAACTGATTACTTTTTTGTATTCAACTCGTTCCAAAAGTAATAGATTGGTTTTGTGTCTTTGCACATAAAGAGGGTATGTTCGGTAGAGTGTTTCTGAAACAATTTTTGGAAAAAAACTCTGAGATGTTATTTGGTGTAAGTGTTCTAAAAAAAATCTGGAAGTTAAATTTTTTCGGCGTTTTCAAGGTATCTCTTTCTCTCTCTTCTTTTATAGAGAGATGAAGTTGTCTTGGAAAAAAGTAAAAATTTTTGAAATTTTTTTTACTGAAGCTTGTTTGGGAAAAAAATTTCCAAACAAGCAACCAAACACACCCTAAATCATGAAGTTAATAGTTTAGGGACGAAGTAAATAAAATTGATAGTTTAGGGACATTTTAAAATTTTTGAGTATAGTTTAAGGACGACATAAATATTTTATTTATTTTTTAATTCTTAGAGACTAAAATTATACTTAAACCCCCTTTTAACGTATTAAAATTGCAGTTAAACCCTCCTCTTAATGATTTCTAACGGATCTTAGACGAATATAAGTAATTGGACTAAATAAAGTCTAAATCGATAGTTTAGGGACTAAGTAAATAAAATTAATAGTTTAGGGACATTTTAAAATTTTTGAGCATAGTTTAGGGATAAAGTAAATATTTTACTCATTTCGGGTATGACTATTCGAATTTGTGATATTCAGAATTTAGTTATTTCTTGCACCCTGGATATGATTAGGGATGGCAACGGGACAGATTGAGGCGATTATTAGGATAATCGTACATCATTCGCAAATATTATATCCTACCTGAAACTGCCCAATAACCAAACGGGAGAGAAAAATACTCTATAACTAAACTATTCGGTTCGGGGAATACCCAAACTGAATTGAATCATAATCAAAGCAAAAATAAATTGATAAACAGCAAAATATGTACAAGAAACAATATTTCATTAGATGAACGGTCGCCAGTCGCAGCTGGAGAGTGAGAATCAAATCTTTTAATTTTTAAGTTTTAATTTCTCAAATCTCATTGCGTTGCTTATATATCGGTTTAGAGTTATGTACGTATACATACATACATACATATATACATATGTATGTGTGTGTGTGTACAAAACGACGTCGTTTTAATTTCGGTTATGTTCGGAGACCGGTTCAGTTATTGGTCTAAACCACAATCTAACCAAACTCAAATGGTTATTCATCCGTTCCTACGTACTATACCCATAACTACAGGAGAAAAAACGGTTATAGTTCGGAAAAAATTAAAGGGTTCAGTTCAGGCAATCATCAGTTCGGTCCAAATTACCATCCCTAAATATGATATTCAAGGGAATATTTTATGGAGAAGTTTTGGTACACAAACCCTTCGCACACATCCGGACATAAATGTGTCCGAACCTAGCTTTACTCATTTTATACTGCTGAATGGAGAGAAATTATTCAACTCCACATATTTATATCTTATATTTCTTTTATATCTCCCTTATAATTCTACTGAAATATTGTTATTAATTATAAGATTATCATTCACCTAATCATCTCTCATATTCTCTTTCTTAAAAAAAATGTTCAAACAAATCTTTAATAACTATTTGTCCCTCTATAATATATCTTCTCTTTTACTATGTCAATTCTTTCTATATCTATCGTATTTCTTTTAAAATTTTGATTGCTAATAAATGAAATATACGTGGTGTACATTAAGTCAGTGCAAAAAGAGATAGTTAGAGACTCTGATTGACAATGAATTAAAACTGAACTAGCTTGACTTGACCTAATCTCGTGCTATTTGTTTCATCTTATATTAGGATAGTATTTTGTACGTCAAAAAAACAGAAGTGACAATCGTTTTAACGCGCAACACGCCCTAATTCCTGTTAAAGTATGTCCACACAAAGTAGTTGTAACCAGTCCCATCTCACCAAACATGTTGGGAAGCTGATGAAGGCAATAACGGTACATAACGGTCAAGTGGTAAACAATAAAAAATAGAAATGAAGAATTTTTGTCCCATTATCCTCTCTCTCTCTCTGACCAACTCATCATTGGTCATGACCAAGAACGCCGCAATAACACGTTAACACGTAGACCACATCGCCACGTATACGTGCCCCACATGTTTGGTAATAGGTTTCAGCTTACGTACTGCCACAGGGAATCTTTTCTTGTATGACTTTGCTTTGCTTCCAAATGTACCAACACACTTCAAGATTGGGTCAAGAAAGTTGAAACCTCTCCCAAATGCTTAACCCCACAAAAGGCAAATTCAAAAGTATATATACCATTTTGTCAGTATAGGTATATGTGTATATATATATATATATATATATATCTGTATATATATTTGTAGATACGTATATCTATTACTATCATAAAGGAATACCCTACTTGACCCTTGAAAATTGGCTTAGTGGTCAAGACCTAACACTCGTAAATTTAAGATTTCAATTTCGAAACTGTTCATATGTTACCAACTCTATGAATTCAGTCCATATAAGACTTTACCCTTACTTTAACTAGAATCCCCCGAGTAAACGATGAGATTGATCCACTAAAAATTAATCGAGATATGCGTAAGATCGTTCGGACTCTAACAAAATACCCATTTTAATATGAACCCTTTTTAGGGTAGCTTAAACCATTATAATACCTAAACTGCATGCATACACCAAAAGAAAGAAAAAAAAAAAGTCATATTTTACGAAATTCAATTTGCACACAATTCAAGATTGTTACTTTAAATATTACTTGTAAAATTAAAAATGTTGTTTTAAAATTTTGGCTAATAATTAATGGCTGGACGTAGCCGATATATATGGCTTATGGGTGATTTTGGGTGTTCGACATTAACTCCAGGGGTAAATCGCATCCAGACCTTAATGGTTCCCTCTCACCACAACAAATTTACATAAGATAGAGAGAGAGAGAGAGAGAGAGAGAGAGATCAGAGAGAGAGAGAGTTTTTCTTGTCTACCTGGAAGTACTTTACATAGGACATCCTGAATACGTTAAGGACACCCTTTATCTAAACCCAAAAACTAAGTGTAACTTGACCTACAAGCAAAACCAAATCAACAAGCTTAATAACAAGAATATTCTTCTACCTTCCACCCCATGCATTACCCTTCTTCCCTCTCTTTTTATACCAAGAACAAGTTCCAAAAACAATGCATTCATTTCCATCACAACAAACCCCTCCAATCCCAGCCAAAAATGACAATTCCAAACTCCCCATCAACTCATCAAACCCCACCCGAGATCGTATTCTTCGACCTCGAAACAACCGTACCGCACAGAACCGGGCAGAAGTTCTTCGTACTAGAATTCGGCGCGATCGTGGTTTGTCCAAGGAAGCTGGTTGAGTTGGAAAGCTATTGCACCCTGATCAGGCCTAGCGACTTGTCTGCTGTTTCGTCAAAATCGAGCCGGATCAATGGGATTACTCGAGAGGGAGTAAAGGATGCGCCTTTGTTTGAAGATGTGGCGGAGAAGATATTTGGGATATTGAATGGGAGAATTTGGGCTGGGCATAATATACGACGATTCGATTGCGTTCGGATTAAGGAGGCGTTCGAGGAGATCGGAAAGCCGGTGCCGGTGCCGGTTGGGATGATTGATTCGTTGGGTGTTTTGACGGAGAAGTTTGGAAGAAGAGCTGGAAATATGAAGGTAACGTGTAGGAAACTTTAGAGCTGCACATGAAATAATGCAACATGCTCACAATTTGTTTTTCCTTTTTTCAGCTATAAGATTGAGTTCTGTATACAGAATATCGATTATTATAGATACAAATATGATTAGATTTCTGGGAGCAATTTAATCCTCTCGACCAATCTCATTTATCATGCGCGGCTCCACCCCTTTCTCTTAGTGCAATTTCTTTCGAAAGAAAGTAATTTTTCTTGTTTCAAGTTTGCAAATCTGGTCTTGCATCGGCTTAACCTTGATATAGGAGCTAAATTATTTGAGGAGAGCGTTGAAGAGCAATCAATGTTTGTTCCTTTGACTTGAGAAAAATAACTATAATAGAAAAGACGATTTTGCCCCCGAATGCAGAAAGGTTATATACACACACATATGAGGGTACCCTTGCATTTATTAATTTTAAAACCATCAATAATTAGCACCTAGCACTCCTTGGGCCGAGTTGAGGATAATCGGTCCATGCTTTGTGGGAGAATAATTTAGTCCAAACAGCCTTTTTACTATGCAATAATACAATCAAAACTGAGGTCAAACAGGCTCAATATAACATATTGAATCCCAAAGGGTTGGTCTATTTGTCAAGGCCCGAGACATAAATTGCTCGGTTTCGAGTCAAAATCTCTTAGGTATTATCAGTTTTATGAGTCAATTTATACATAGCTTTGTCCTAACTACTAGATGGCAGAATTAGTCTCTGAAAAATTAGTCAATATATGTGTAAATTAATCCAAACAATCTGAATTGTTAAAAAATAATATATAACATACCGATGTGTTTTGGCCGCTTATAATAAAAAAAGACTGACTATATTTGATGAGGCATTTGTTGAGACACATCTAGCCCTATGACAATTTAAACTTTTAAATGATTTGATTATTAACAATTTAATAGTAATAACTAAACATATATTTTTAAATTTGATTTCAGATGGCAACATTGGCTAGCTACTTTGGACTTGGGGAGCAAAAGCACAGGTAGGATTTCTCCAAACCCTAAAATTCTCCCTCATGTTTGCAAACTCACTATCACTTTAATTTTTCTCAATTTATCTACTAATTTAATTTCTTGGATATATATAGGAGCCTCGATGACGTTCGCATGAATTTAGAAGTCCTCAAACATTGCGCAACCGTGCTCTTTCTGGTAATTCTTGATGTTCTATTAATCTTCGTACTTTTTTTAAAAAAGGATCAATAAAATTCTATACCGATAAAAACTAACATTTACAACAGTTTACGCAAAAGATTAATTACGCATATAGTTCGATTTATTTTATTTTAATTAACATGATATGGTTGTTAGGAATCAAGTCTACCAGGTGTGGTGAATGGAACACGGCCGCATGCCTCTCCCACCGTGACAACGAGAAGCAGAAGTACCTTGGTACGTAACATTTTAATTTGTTTTCTATTTTATAATTTTATTTTCTCAAAAGTGTCAATAATTTATTTGACATACTGCTTCTGGAAAACGGAAAAGTTCATAACCACCGCCTCTCAAGTCCCTACAAATACCACCCTTGTCCACAACCAGCCCAAAAGGGCCGGACCTCTCCTTCCCTCTCGGGGTAGGAAAATCCTGATCGGTATCGAAGAGACTTTTTTTTCAGAAATACTGAATTTTTACGTGTGAAAATGTTTAATATCTTCCATGGTTTTTTGTGATTAGGATACCAATCTCCCAAGTGTGTCAAATGGGAATTGGGAGGCTTATCCAGGCATTACAACAAGAAGCATGAGAAATATTGGGAAATTTCCATACAGAGAAGAAAGTAGTCGAAAATCTCCTCCAACTTCTCTTTCCTATCAAAGAGCTGTTCCTTATCCAAGGGGCAGTTTCGGAAAGGTATTCCCTTCAATCTTTCTCCTCCAAAAAAGAAATGGTGAAAATTTCCTTTATGATTCTATTACTTACTAAACTTCAAATTTTATAAAATGCAGATGACGGAAAGAGTGACGAATTTATTGTATAACGCCCAAAATAAACCTCTCGGCAATTTGTTAAAGCATTCTCATTCGTTGCTCCGATGAGTTCGAATGAGAAAGACTTTTGATATCTCAGAATACGATGCCTTACTGAACAAATTGGAAGTTTCGTCAGATGATCGGAGACGAGGGGCTTCTCATTTTAGGGTGCAGAATTCAGATAAAAGCTAACATTGGAAATTGAATTTGTACATATCATGTCCTTTTTAACAGATTGTATTGATTATTTCATTCTTTTGTGGCAATTCTCATCTATGGCATATATATCTGTCATTAATTTGGATGAGATTTTGTCTTGTACATCATTCAATAGCAATAAATCGTTGGAAATTTCCAAGTTTCGTTTCTTTAAATGGTCTAGTATTGTATTGCTACCATAATCACATTCTTTTGAGGAAAGGGGGGGCCATGCTGTGCTGTAAAACGACGTCGTTTTGAAACAAAAAATACTGCTTGAACATTGTCCTAACTACTCGAACAGTGTTTTGTACATTAAAAGGACATTGTTTTGACCCACAGACAGTGCACAATACACAAAGGCCCCCATGGATTAATGTATATGTATTCATGTGTTCAGTGTATACAAGTTGGTACGTACATGGTTCAAGTTTTAATATGTCCTTGAGCAAGTCTAGAAACACATTATTTGTGCACAGACCGAAACAAAAATGTGTCCAGAATAAATCAATGAACGCAGGATCCTTCAAAATAATATAAATTTTACGTGAATCGGGCAACTCTGGACATATGTGTGTGCGAATTTATGTACAAAAGAATCTATGCATAGCCCATGGATTTATCAAGCAAACAAAACATCACATATATTACAAGTAGATACTTATGTTTTTCAAACCCACAAACACACACTTAAAACACAAAACACAACCAAATATTTCCACATTTGATTAGGAGAAAATAACACATTATCTCCTTTATTTTGTGTCCCAAACTATATTTAGATTGGTCTTATGGGACTGAAGCACACAAAGAAAGGCAACCAAACACGCCCTTCTATACTATATGTTATCACTAAAACATCTTGGCATGCATCAAAGACATGCATCCATAGCTTCTCCAACAGTCAAGAAGATCCTTCCTCCATTTCTGTTCACAAAGTTTGCTAGCCTCAGCTTGTGAATCACTTGCCACCTAGGGTTGGCCATTGCTAACTGTGAGAGAGAGAGAGTTAAAGGCAGGTTGGATCATGCATCTATTTATATCAATAGATAGATCGACATGATATATTTCTACCAATAGTTGATGTATTCACTCATGCATATAGCTACATTCTATTCGAAAGAATAAAATTAAAATAGTCTTTCAAATCTGAGTGGTTGATAGCCCCGGTCTTTAAAACCGGTATAGTTTTAAGCAAAAAATTATTGAGGGTTCAAATATCTCTCTCATGATGCTTATTTCTGACCCTACTTAAGCATGATTATTATGTCAATGAAGACTTGGTGTGAAGCTTCGGAGCTTACGTACGTTAGACGAGCAAAGGGCCCAAAGCTACGGTGAGCCGAGGGGAGACAGCGTAACTAAGGAAATTGTGTAAGCTCGGTTAAATATTAATGTTCTAGATGAGTCAGGCCAGAAGACTTCAAATAGTGTTAGTCTCTTGAACAGACATTCATTTCATTAACTTATAAATCATTACAAGTGACGGATAGCTGCATTAATAAGGACTCGATTTCACCCTTTGATCATTGTAACTGTGTGTCGATGATTAATATATTGTCTCTCTTTTTCCGAGCAAAAAAGAAAACACAAGCCATAAGGCTATAATTAATTAGGAAGTGTTAAATTAATTACCTCAGTTCCATTCAACATGAGCTTCTTCTGTAGTTCCTCAAGAGAAGCAATTCCAGATGTATCGATATTCATCAAATCTATAATCAACAAAAACAAAAAAGAGAAATAAAAAAGCAAGAAATTAATATAAAAAAGAAAATCAATAGGAGGTGCATTTTAGCACTTTTTATTATCAAAGTGAAAATTGCGTCCAAATATTATTTCAAAAAAATCATAAGTCTACGACTGATGTTATGAATTATTACACAAAATGTTACGAATATAAAGGATTTAAGTGGCGCACGGGGACTCTGCTATGCACATGGTGTGTTGCACGTTAAAACAATAATGTCTTGGCATTCTGATCAGCACCCAAACGGTTGGATAGTACGTATTCAAGCAGTTTTGAGGACGCTAAAATGATATTATTTTAACGCATAATTAACACACCTTGTTACGAACAACAAAATATCCGAATTCGCACATACATCGTACACACTTACATAAAATTATCCCAGAAGAAGCTACTTACTGGACATATCAAGAATTACTAGTTTGGTTCTTCCTTGAGCATTGGCTTTAGTGTCTTCATCTTCTTTTTCACCCACCCGGTTCAATATCCTTAATTACAAACAACATATGTTCCGCCATCATTAGTAAACAAAAATTTATGTAATTCCCTGCATGTTCTAGCTGTCATATTCTCCATCTCTGTCTCACAGTTTAGTCCATTGATATTTTTAAAGAAATTAATTAAGATATTTAAGTTGGTCTGAAATTTTTTTTTAAAAAATATCATACACAAAATGACTTAATTGTTTGATTAAAAAATATAACAACTTTCCGTAATGAACTAAATTTTTGAGACAGAGGTGTGGATAGAAATGATCCGGGTTCAGTTAGTTTGTGGGCATAGATAACCAAACCTGATCAGTTTGGAGTTAAAAATTCATATACTGATCTCAACCGATTTATGAATTGATCGATATTAGTTTGGGTAGATTGGTTCGTATGGGCAGTTTGAGACATTGGGTTGACCAAAATGGATTTTTTTGGTGACAGTTGACCAAAATGGGCTTCGTTTTGTGGCGGTTTACCGAAACGAACTTGGTTTTGGGCCAAATGAATAGAATAAAAAAATTGATAACAAGACTATAGAGCCGAAAACTCTTGTATTTAGGCCAAACCCCCCCCACCCCCCCCCACCCCCCAACAAAAAACTTAGAAATCGTCCAACAGAAATTGTCCGTCCTATAAATTCGGTTCGGTGTGTCATAGCTTAGTAAAATCGATTTGGGTTTGGCCAGTTTGTAGGAGTCGAAGACCTAACCCAATCCGTTTAGAGTGAAAATTCTACATACCGATTTTATGAAGGAAATGATATCAGTTTGGGTAAAAATCAGTTCGGTTGGGGGATTCGAAGCATTCAAATTGACCAAAATAGACTTAGTTTTGTGGCGATCGACCAAAATGGCTTAGTCCACATAAAGAGAAGAAAAAAATTTGGTAAATCAAATCTTGGACTAACAAAACCATAGAGCCCAAAACACTTGTATTTGGGTCAAAATCCCGAACGAAAACTTCTAAACAATTGTCTAATATAAATTGTTCATCTTATAAATTTGGTTCTATTCAGTTCGGTGTATCAGAGACGGGTAATTAATTGTATGTGTGAGGTACCTTTGCTTAACGAAATTGGCATTTGCAAAACAGAGCAAAGCAGATTTGATGCGGATTGTGAGGATTCCAGGAGTTTTAATAGCCATTGGGTATTGATTCACATCGCAGAACATATCTGTTCCAGGAAACCTTCCTAGACCCTCTATTCCTGGTTGAATTGCGTTCAGCAGAATTTTTGCAAATGATATTACCACCTGCATGTAAACATTAGGCAAATTTTATAAGAAAATCGCAATGCGTGGACGTCGGTCTTGTTAGAAATAATGAATGAGAATTCTCTCGAGTTTGTTAAACAAGGTGTGTGGGCAATCCTGACTTGTATGTAAAAGGGAAGCCATAAAAATGGCGTAGATCTCTCTGAGTTGGCTTCTGGCCAAACTCTTGTATTCGGGTTATAACCTAACTCGGTTATACCCGGTTCCGTGTACTTGCCCCGTTATCAATTTAAATCTTTTTCTTAGCAAAAAAAAAAAAGAAGGTGTGTGTGCACGCGTCATCACCAAACACCTGAACGAGGCTGGGGCCGAGACCGGAACTGAGAATTCGTGGGTCGGCAGCCTGTGGTCTCAAGTTTCTGGTCTAATTTGGATCGTTTGGAACTGTATTTGGGCTTAAGGCCCAAATAAACACTCTCAAATCTTTCTATAGATGATTTCGGCTGTTTTTAGCACAAGAAAGAGAGAGTACGTCTACTAAAATTAGTCAAAAAGTGAAGATGCCGCATATTTATGACTTCTTATTGCCGCCCCTTATAAATCGCCACCCTAATTCGATCGATTGATCAATTTTAGATCAGCCTAATCAAAATCCGCACCAGACCCTATTGATCAATTTCAAAATCTGCCTAACCAGATCAATTGATCGTTTTGACCTAGTACACTCCAAATTGAAAATTTTGTCTTTCACACGAAGTTTTGGCCCTTTGGTTATATTCCAACACAACTTGAATCACCAACAGTGGTTTCCTTATGACTGCTCTATCGTTACGATTGATAACATGACTATTCTACTGCACTTAAACACTCAATAAATGTGTAAAACTAATTTCTCTTCATATAGATCCTTTGCTGACTTCATAAAAGATCAATAAAATTTAAAATTCTCAACACAAAGGAGTTTGCATTTTAAAGCTTTACATACAGAAATTTGCCTTTTACAAACTGTTATGGATCTTACTTTGCAATAAAGTTTGATGCAGTTATAAGGTGGACATCCCTATATCAAGCAATTTGAGATAAGCCAGTGGACTACTAGAAGTGGAATCAAATCCAACATTTGCTTCATGATCAAAGGTTCCACCATTAAAGAACCAGTAGGATAGCTTGCTAGATGGACCACATCTCCTTCGTGGGAATCAATACACATTTTGATTTACGAGTAAGTGCATCGACTTCACGTCAATGTGTAGTGGTAAAGAGACGGTGCTTTGGATAAAGAGCAAGTCTATACACAACTATCACATACGGATTTGAACACAAATGTGTCCAAAATCGTTCGATATATGAAAAACTTGTATTATTTTAAAAGAATTTCACGTGTATCGAATAATTTCGAGCACATAGGTTTATATATTGGACACTTTGTTCCATGTAAAGTTGACCATCATAAGAAAGTTGACCATCTATACAGCTATAGCCTAGTAAAAAAATTTTTTTTTTTCCAAATGTAAAGTTGTATAGTTCCTACTTTTTTTGCACACTAAAAAAGTAGGTAGGCCCCTCCATTTTTGCGAATTTGCCCTTTCATTGAAAAATATCTCTGGAGAAGTGGTGCAGATTAGGGCCATGTACTTGATGCCAATCTTTTCAGCAGCAATGGCTTTAGACTAGAAAAATGTTATAATTTATGCAAACAACTTTTTTGTATACAATAATACGTGTTCATTATTGATGAGTTTGAATTAGTTCAGGTCAGTATTCGGCCTCTTAGTGGGCTCAATTACTTAATATTGAGTCATTTGATACTCGAGTGCTTAATATTCATCCGCTCGGGCCATAGCCGCTCGAGTTTCTATCACTCGGCATGATATTACCAGTCAGCACTCTGTCTTCCAAAAGTCAAGTTGCTCGACCAAGAGGAACTAGTTGCAGAATTCATTTGATAAGAGATTCCATAAATGAAGTCTCAGAGCCCTCAAATCTCCCAAAAAAGAGCCCTTAATAAATGACTCATCCTACATGTAACAAAAGGGGAGCGTGATAGGCAGCTATTAGGCTTCTTAAATCCTCTGCTTGTTACCCTATAAAAGGCCTACTAGGTCAAGAACCGTGTCCGTTTTCACTCACATATACTATACTCTTTTAATCGATATCTAACTTCATCATTGGAGGATTCTTAACCGAAAACTATCTCGGTCTTAAGATTTGTGTGCATGAATCAGCGCAGGAACACGAAAGTCACTATACAATTTTTGACATCATCAGTCATGTTGAGAGAGAGAGAGAGAGAGAGAGAGAGAGAGAGAGAGAGAGAGAGAGAGAGAGAGAGACTTACCGCAACCAACAAACCAATCTCGACGGATGCAAACAAGACTCCAAAAAAGGCCCCAATGCAAGCAAGAAAATCAAGCTTGTCAACCTTCCAGATATTGTAAGCTTCGTGTAGGTCAACAAGTCCAGGCAAAGCTGAAAGAATGATTGAAGCAAGGATTGCAATAGGGGTGTAGTACAACAGCCTCGTGAATAATTCCAGTGATAACCCCACTGTAATCGCCATCACTATATTCGATATCGCGGTCTCGCACCCCGCGCTAAAATTCACAGCTGAACGCGAGAACGAACCTGCCAAAATAAAGGTTCTGTAATGATATGATTGTAACATTTTTTTCATTTTGACCTATTACTCGGGTGTCACATTGTACTAATTGAAGGGACAAATTATTCAATCAATAAGAAAAATGGTACACTATAAACTGATGATCCCCCGATAAACGAAACATTATAAGTGAATTATATTTACCCGTAGCAGTGTAGCAAGAAGTTAAAGATCCAACAACATTCATGAATCCCATGGCCACCATTTCCTTGTTTCCATCAAGATGGTATCCTTTTAATGATGCAAAAGATCGACCAACCGCGATCGCTTCCTGAAGTAATAAGATGTACATATCAGAAAATTTTGACTGAAAAAGTTTCGACAGTTCAATGTGTAGTGATGGATGGAGTATGGGTCCAATTTCCATCGAACTACATGGTTGGTAAACTAAATTAATTGACTTTTAAGATCAGGCACCCAATCAACTAATAACCGTAATAAATGGTGAGGAGTTCGCACCGTAAGAGCAACAACTGCGACAATGAATCCAATTTTAACGACTTCAAAAGCGTGTGGGCTATCAAACTGTAATTGATGAACCGAGATTGGATTAAGCCCTCCTTTGATGTGCTTCACTATTTTCACTCCGTTTTCATCAGCTCTCGTCAAGAAGACGATAAGGGTTGATAGGAATACGGATATTAATGGTGCCATTGCCGGTAACCAAAACAGTTTCTTGTTTCTTTTACCCTGACCACAATACAAAAAATTGTTGGATTTTGCAAAAAAAGAAAGCAGAGTTTTTAAAGTAAAAAAAGGAAATGAAATGACATTTTAACTGTTACTTACCAGGAATCTGGTAATTAAAATGAAAGTAAGAAATGAGCAACCAATGATGAAGTTATACGGACTCCACTGTAAAAAAACAAAAAACACAGTAAATAAGAGTAATTAATGCTATACAATGATTATGTATTTGATGTGTTTTTCACATTTCAATAGGTTAAACTACACTCACTTCCCTTGAGGTTTCTAAAAATACACTAGCCTCCTTGTAGTTTTAGAAATTACTCTAATATCTCTTACTTTTGAAATTATTATGCAACTAGTTATATTTTCTAATGTTAAAATCAGTCAAACACAATTAGTCAAGCTATTAAAACTTCAAGTTCGGAATTTTTTCGGCCAAATAAATTAAATATAATTCCTACCACCTTCAATTTTGCCTATGTTGAATTTTTTTAACTTTTTTAAATCAAAACCATGATAGAGTTTTTGAAATTTGTTCGAGTTTTGATTTTTAAAAAATCTCAAAAATTTAACATAGGCGATTTTAGACGTGATATAAGTTATATTGCAATTCGTTTTGCTAAAATAAAAATCCCAATCTTAAAGTTTTCATAACTTAATTAATGGTGTTTAACTGATTTTAAACGATAGAAGAGATAATTGCACAAAAATTTCAAAAACAAGGGATGTCATAATAATTTTTTAAACTACAAGTTGGTTAGTGTATTTATCAAAAACCTTAAAGAGAGGTCAATGTAATTTACCCTTGTTAATAACAAAATCACTGCGATTGTGACTAACCCATGCATGTTACTGATATACGTAATTGGGTAACTGAATCGGTCACTAAAAGTTATACGAATTTATGTCTCTACGTCCCGATTCAATCACCAATTCGGTGATACTTACGTACGAGTTACTAGGAAATTAGGAAGTTAATGTGCCAAGAAATAAAATTAACCCCAAGGGGTTGGTCCGGTGGCTAAGATCTTGGACTTAGAGGTATATTCTTTCTTATATTTCAGGTTTGAAACCTCTCAATGCTATCAACTCTTATGGGGTCAGTTCATATAGGAAAAAACTCTGGCTTTAAATAAAGTTCTTGCAAGTGGACGGTGAGGCTGATCCTCTAAGAACTAGTCGACAACAAATTGAGATACTCTCAAAACCGACCGGATATCTCAGCTATAAAAAAATTGAGAATAATGGGTAAAAAGATTGTACAGGGTGGTGCAGGGATTTCATAAGGACTTGCAAAACAGAGACAACATCAGTTTTGACAGTGAAGTGAGTGAGTCCAAGTAATCCTTTCAGCTGTTGAAGACCAATAATTACGGCCGCCCCTGCCATGAACCCTACTATCGCAGCATGTGATAGAAAATCCACCAGAAAACCCAACCTGTATCAATCAAAATCATATAAAAACTTAAAACTTTTTCTCCGACCCATTAACTTTATATGAGTGGATATATCATTAATCGAATAACATCAAATTGATCCGATAACTACGAATTTATAATCTTATCACTGTAGTCTTCAAAAAATCAGACCATTCAAAGTGGGCCAAATTGGAGAGAGAGAGAGTTGCATACCTTAGAAAACCAAAGGCAGCTTGAAAGATACCTGCAAAAAAGGTTACAGTAATAACAAGCCTTGTATAAGGGATGGGATTAGCCTCAGGATCTTCCAGTTTCGGAATCATAGAGGAAAGCAGCATTGAAACCACGGCCACCGGTCCGATTGCGATCTCTCTTGAAGTCCCCATGAATGCATAAATAAGAGGTGGGACAACACTTGTATCTGAATAATGTACAGACCCTTGTTAATTTCAATCCAAAAACTATGATGAAATCATGAAAAAAATGCATGTATAATTTTAAGAAAACTTACAGAGACCATATTGAGGATCAACCTTGGCCAGTGTTGCATATCCAATACTCTGTATGGAGCATGCAGTAAAAACTTTAGCACCATACACAATTGCTGCTACAGAGCATATCATTAATGTTTTATATTTGTTTCCAATTTGTAATATGTCTGAATTTGTAGAATTTTAATACCCATTATGTTGTCTCATCGATATTGATTAGTGTATATATATTTTGATGCTACTATTTAAAACATTTAGAATGTCGTGCACTAATATACTTTTAGTTGCTCAATCATACTCAAAACGCACAAATCTCGAAACAAACGTTTAGTTTGGATGGGTCTAGCAGATTTCATCCCCTTTCAGTTCAGCCGGGAGTTGCTTTGCTAGCTTTTGAATTCCGGTTACTGGAGATTTCAAAAGAATAAAACAGTGAAAGAGCCTTATTCATTATTCAGTATAACCATTTTTTATAAATCAATGGTCAAGTCGGCTCAACAAAGGCTTTCCTTTACTAGGTTAGAATAAATTCCTTAGGTCTTCGTTTGTGGAGGAGATCCAATAAGTTAGGAGTCACAAAGAAAAAATACATTCCAATACTTTTGTTCTTTTTGTTGCACTAAGCTATTAAGAATATTCCACGCCTTGCATAAGCAACAATTTAGTAGATTTTGATTAGGACTTGCAAAAGTCGAGTAGTACTTGCTCAAAACAAGTGAAAAGTTTCTCGAGATTTTGTCGTGGAAATTTTGCAACAGTTTTTGCCACTTTTGAAACATATTGATTCAAAATCTCGAAAAAAAATCCTAACTCGCTAGTCATGAATTCTTACTACCTGGGGGATGCAGAGGCTTGCAAGAGTCAACCCTGCCAGCAAATCGCTCTTAAATTTGGCTGCCGTATACTCCCTACCCCATATCAGGATAGGAAAAACAGACCCCAAAATCGAAATCGTTCCAGACAATGGTTGCTTGATGAGAGACTGCAACTTCTTTCCGTGAGAGAGAAAAGTTTTGGTCACGGTATTCGTGAGCTCGTCCCACGGACCTGGTGGCCTGGGAGGGTTCAACACCCAGTGCTGAGTCGGTGTTGAACCCTTCCAGGCCATCCCATTATTTTCCAGGTCGACCGGATTTTCATCGGCGACTGCTCGGGCCTCATGGGCAGCTGAAGAGGGCAAGGTAACTTGAAGTGTTTGGAGGAACTTGGAGTTGGACTGCTCTCTCTCTCTAGAAATGTGAGTAGGAGAGTCGCTGGGAGGTGTGATGCCAGGTGCAGGGGCCATTTCAGGACAGGAGCCTATCAGAGAGGGAACTAGTTTTGCACACTCATTGATGCATCAGTATTAGGATTAACTGTCTATTTATAGCTACAAATAACCTATTACTAAATACCCCTAACTTGCTCTACTTTTCAAATTGGTCCTACAAACTTTTTATTATTATATCAAGCTAGTTTGGCCGGTTTTGGAATTATCCTCAATTTAATATATATCGACTAGTTATTGGAATATTGAAGTTAATGATCGGACAAACTTCTAATGGTCCTTATTGATTGCTTTTAATAGAATTCGACCTGGTGATCTTCGAGAGGGTGGGGGACAAACCCCTTAATTACTTTCTTTCATTTCACTTAACCAACCTTCTTAGATTAAGAAAGTCCGTGTTACTGACTGACGAGGAAGAAAAAAAAATTAAAAAAATGCTATTATTGTGCTTTTTAATTGTGCTAACTTTATAATTTACTGAAAATGATAGTTTAAAAGTGAGATTAAGATGGAGAATTTAATGTTAGTTTACTATCCAAGTTGTACATGGTTCATTGCCTTAACAATACACACTCAAAACCAAAGGAAAAGCCCAGTTACACGTAGAAAATACACAAATACTTAAAGAGATATCTCACGGTCCGTGCAGAATCTCATATCTATCTGAGTGAGGAATTCATCACGTTATGCACAGTGCGTAACAAGATATGATGCGCACTAGAATGATGCCTTTTGGCCACTAAAATACTGCTCAAATTGTTGGACAGTATTCGAACAATATTTGAGTTGTTTGGACAGTATTTGATTAGTACATAGGTGGCCAAACAATCCCATTTTTTCTGAAAAATACATCCTGTTGTGCACAACAAAAGTTCTTGTCAACAATATTAATTAAATTTTTTTATTTTTTTAAATACAGATTGATACGGTACGGTACCGGCCGGTATTGGCCAGAAGAGGGTGAAACAATCTGGAACAGTAGTCGGAATCCTGTGTTCTGGTAACCATTACGAAGCCGATACGGTACGGGACAGGATTGATCACTTTGGTTTGGACACTTTTCAAACAGTTTGTTAAATGCCAAACGATATTGTTTTGACACACAGATAATTTAAATTCTATGATGTGGGGTAACTTTTTACATACCCTCCCCGGCCCACTCCAAACTCCCCGCCGCCAGCAAGAGAAAGAAAAGGCTGAAAAAAAAGTGGCCAGTTCCAGAAATCTAGGGATCACAATGGATGGGTTATCGGGTTTACCCGTCTCTGTTCTCTATTAGGTAGGATGCCATTAAGATTAATAGTGACAAATTTGTAAAACCAAAATGCTTGAATACCAGAAAACAACTTCCATTAATCATAAAAACTCGAATTACAAAGTGTCATAAGAAATGAAAAGAATACAAAACAAATACAAACTAAACCGAATCACGTAAAATCGCAGTATTCTTAAAACAGATTATCTGCTTCACCGCGAGTGTTGGAAGTCGCACCGTCTTCTGTCTCTCATGATAAAATGGTTAACTCAGTCACTATCCGTCGACTATATGTCGAACGGAGCTCGTATCTAACTTTCTCTTACTCAAGAACACGAAAATTAGAATATGCTAATGAAACCTCAATTCAAAGCATCAAAAACGTGGAAGATGTTAAAATTATATGCACATGGAGAGGCGCTCCAAATGCTAAATTGCTGGAACCTTAGAATTGGTACCATCAATGATTGCTCGAACCTTCAAGTCGGTACCATCAATGGCTGCCAGTAGAAATTTTTGAACTGCAACCATTAACAACTACCTTGAAAGAGACGTGGCACTTACGGATATAGGAGCTATAGTGCAGGTTGCACTATAGTGTTATACGGAAGTCAAAAAGACATCATTTCGATTGCACGTTGTTACCAAAATATATAGGATCCAAATTAATGACGTCTTTTTGTCTACATATATTTCAATAATTATTCGTTACTAAAACGAGATAATTTTATTTGTCGTAAAAAAACTATAGTGAAGTCCGCACTATAACCCCTTGTCGCGGTGCCTAATCAGTTCCTCCTTAGACTGATTTCAAGTCCCGGTTAATTGTGTTTTGGCCCCCTACCCTCATTCCCGTCCAAATGCAGACTCAAAATTTGTGTTTGTATATGTATATATTGGCGCACTATGTAAGCACTTTCTGTGGATTAGTGGTTGGAAATCCTACCGCTAAGGCACTTCACTTCACTTTTGACGCCTTACTTACCAATCCACTCATTAATTAGGATGAAATATAGGAATTGGTTTTTTTTTACTACGCGCGTGGATAGCAGTCAGCAGTTCTTATGATTTCAACCGTACAAGAATATTTTTAAGGGTTCAGATTCGTTGAAAAACTCTTTCTGAGAAGATTTTGTTCTTCACGAGAAGAGTCTATAGCAAATCTAGACCATTAAGTGCTGAAATGAATGAGAAAGGATCCAGATTCTGTACTACGTTGTGGGCTATGGAGAGAGTTGCTCTGCAAAACTGCGCGTTTAGGAGAATCCGAGATCTCCCTCAAAGTAAGTTGGATTTTGTGAACTGAGCGATCAAATTAATAGTCGTGAACTGCTTATATTGCGCATATTTTAAAGCAAAAAAACAGTCTCTCTTTTTCTTTTTTCTCAAGTATGATCATTTTGTAGGAGATTTCAATTCTCTTTCTAATCAGTTCTTGCGACCACTCATTTCGGTACTTGAAAGCCTGTCACAGTGAAAATAGGTTCTACCAAAGGTGCTCTATCTGTTCATTCTCATGTCTATTGTGTGTAGAAAAATCTTCAAACTAGACATCTATCAATAAGTAACTCGAGCTAGATAAAGACAACGTTTGAGTACAAACTAGTAATTTATGTTCAAATGGTTTAACCTAGCCTATAATTTTTCTGCTTCAGAAATAGCTTTAATCGAATAATGAACCAGACCAACTTCCCTAGAAGGAGTCATCTCAACTACGAAATAACATCATCCTTACTCCTCAATTTCCTTGTGGTTTAGCATCAATCGTCGTACTTAGTCTACTAACTGATCTATTTCTGAGTGAAAATGGAACCTCACCTAGCTTATTTATCCCGCGCGAAAGCTCAGCAAGACCGAAGGTAGCCTAGAATCCACGTCATATACAAACTAATATTGGCCCTGCTTCTCTACAGTCGTATGGCGACTATAGAGAAGCCAAATTCTAAAGTTTAATTAAACCAAGTTGGTCGCTAGCTCTTGTAAACTATTATGATAAATCAAGATCTCAACTGCGAGACTGGTGAGTTATTTCTTGGGTAAGGTTAGCTTTGATTGGTGAAAAAAAAAGAGGACGGCCCCTCTTCTTCTCATCATATTGAAAGCGGTTTGGGCTGGAAGCCGAACTTATTCAACAAAGCCATTGTATTAGGTTGGTTACTTGTTTTCATTTATCGAAGATAATTTTATCTACAAAAGAAGGTCAATGGGATACTCCAATTACATTTATTTTGATTTGCAGGGCGAAAGCACGATCCCTAATGCTCTAGGCTCGAGGCCAAGGGGAACCCACTGTAGCCTGAGATCTTGATTTTCTCAACATGTTCATCACACATGATACTCTGTTAATTAGTCAATGAAAATGGCAAAAGTGCAATGAGGATGAAAGAGACATGTACCTAGTTCCTCCTTGGACTGGTTTCAAGGCTATGGTTAATGAGGTTTTGGCCCCAAACCCTCAAATTGCGTCTAAATACAGACTCAAATAGATATATATTGTTTGAAATTCATATGCTGGCGCACTATGTAAGAAACTTTTCTTGAGTAGTGGTTGAACATGTTAATTAGCAAACCACTACTCCATAATTAAGACAAAGATTATGATCACTCGGGAGCTTTTTTGATAAAGAAAAGGGATCTATGTTGCTATGGTTCGTGAAATATGCGCGACGTGTCACACTTGTCAGTCAAAATTTGAACTTTTTGAATCGCAACGGCACCTCTAAAGCGTTAAAATTTGATCAATTTATACTATTATAAAGGAAAAATACTTTTTGGTGTGAACTTTTTTAAGTCGGCTCATAATTTTACTTTTTAAAAAAAATTGCGGCCCAAAAAAGGTATTTTTAGACCTTATACTCAGTGCTTCACACAATTATAAGGGTAATTACATACAACTAAATTTCTAAAAAAAACTTCCAACACTTTCAAAACCGCCCACTCCCTTCACTTCCTCTATCATGACTGTGTGACTACGTGTGTCTGTGTGTCTATATATATATGTATGTATGTATATGCACCCTTTTATTTATACATTTAACAGTAGAAAAGTTAAATGCACGTAACAGAGTACTTCTAAAAACATGTCGTACTCGGGAGGGGAGACATTCCATGCTACATCAAAAGTTTATATGAGTAATTTTGGATAAGTTCGAAAAGTTACAATTTCCACCCCAAATTACATGTAGAATACAAGTGGAGCCCACCTTTTTTTGACATGTACATGTTATGACCAAATAGTTATGATACAACTACACACACTTGTATACTTTTAACTGCACGATACGATACACTTTTTCAAACACGCATAACTAGAGTAATACTATGTTTAATTACCCAACTAGTAAGATCAGAAAAGATTTTAAAAAGGGTTAAAAGTACCCACTACGGGAAGAAAACTCCAAATGGCTGCCTAGTTATTACTTATTAAGGCCTGCAATTTAAAGATTTATTCTCTTTCAAGGTTTGGTTTGAAAATTTCTCATGTTATCGATTCTTATGTCTTGATTTTAATTGGGTTTTTCAAAAATTAATTGAGATACGTGTGCGTAGATTGATCCAAAAATACCATAATTGGAAAAGAATTACCATCGACAAGGATAACATCCTAAACATAAAAGTTTATTAATTTTATTTAAATGGATAGGAATTTATTATAAATTTCAAATTTATTATAAATTTCAATTCGAACCTCAAGAATTTAAAAAAAAACAAACAAACAAACAAAGAATGAAGCAATGCAAGTGAAAGTTGTGGAAGATTGGGAAAGTGGGTGGCACTGTTTGTTCCCACTTCAGTCCCCTCCATTCATTCCGGAGTCAACCTTTTGTCTACTGTTCTTCTTTACTAATAATATACATGTACAATAGCTTCTATGGGTCCTAAGGCCCTGTTTGATAGCTCTTTTGGTGATGGGATTGGATTATGAAAACTCGTAGGACTCATAATTCTTTGTTTGGGTTTAACAAAAGCTATTGGAATATGAGTGTTGGATAACCAGACCCTTCTTTAGCCCGGATTGGGAAATCAATAATGATATCCAAACGAATCTCAAAGGTAACGAGAAGTCTGGTTATTCTGCTGGTAAATAATAACCGAATCCTTCTTTAGTCCGGACTTGTGTTGAGTAGATCTTTGCTCGTTTTGTTTATTTTAAGAGAGAAATAGATCAAAGACAAACTTAATTACTTTTTTTTAGTCTCGTCCTTCATTTACAATTTAACACTAGTCGTGATTAATAGTCAAATCCCATGTCATTAACAAATAGGGGTGAAACCGGTTTCGTTTGGTTCGGTTTAGCCAAAAAACTCGAACCAAACCGGCTGTTCCGGTTTGGCCATTTACAAACCGAAAAACACATTCGAAAGCTATCAGTTTGGTCCGGTTCGACTTGATCGGTTTAGGTTCGGTTTGATACAATTTTTGGTTTGGCTGGGCTCAAGCCTATATTCCAGAAAAATGTAAAAAAAGACGAAACCCAATTGTAATGGGCCAAGTATTTTAATGGATTTTATAATTTTGTGCAAAAATGTTTTAGGTACCATGAATAAGCCTAATTGTGTCCAATCACTCTTAATAAACAGATTGTTAAGTCTAACTTTAAGGAACCAATTTCATAAGCTTTACATATACTAAACTGGTCCGATCCGGGGCCTAAGGATTAAAAATAAAAAACCGAATCCAAAATTTTGAAAAAATACAAATCGGACTGGACTGGACCGAACCGATCTGAGTCAAAAATTGAATCAAATCGTCGATTGGATTCGATTTTCCGGTCTGATCCATTGTTTAGTTTATGGTTTCACCCCTATTATCAAACATGGGTGTGGTGTTAGAGGTGATATTGATAATCCCTTACGCCTATTTGGCAGCAGTCAAAAATTGGAAGGGTTATGATGAATATAGTAAGAGGAGTGATATAGTAAAGGGGGAAATTTATTTTAGATGAGTGAAAAGTTATCAAAGACTTGTTTGAATATTTTTAAAAGAAAGGGAATATGATAGATATGAGTAGATGAATGTTATTATCGTAATTAACAATTGCAGTCTCCTAAATAGAATAATAATATAGAAGAGAGATAAAATACGGATAAAGAGAGAGTGTGATGATTTTATCCCCCTTCAAACAGATAAAATAGTATTTCAGATATCATATTCAGGATCCAAAAACGTAAACAAATTCTAGATAAATAATGGACCCTTGTTTGACCACCATTAGTGTTGTAAATCCAATCTTCATCTCACACCTTATTAATCCCATTTTTTTATAAAGGGTTATTAAACAAGCCTAAGTGTTTTAATTTATGTTAGGTATTTTTTATTTGTATTATTGAATTTTAGTGTAATTACGAATATGTATATGCTTTAAAATAGTGAAATTTTGTAACATTTATTATTAATTACGTATTTTATAGTTCATGCGTCATACAATCTTTTTATGATTCTTTTGTTATGTGTATGTTATTTATTTACTTGTTTATAAGTTTTTGTGATATTTTGTTATGTATTATCCTTGTTAGTTACAAATAATTGCGTACGATATGTACAAACATGTTCCAAATTATTTTACACATTCAGATACAGATTGTTCAGAACCGTCGAATGCGCATAGAGTTCACATAATTCGTGCATATTCAGACACAAATAATTTTGAACACATCTATGTCTCTGAATGTGCACGAATAAATTATGTTTCTGGACTTTTTCCTCAAGAGTTGCGATTCGTTTGAATGATCTCGAGAAGATTAACCTTTGAGTTTCCAAAGAGCTCATGCATGCATTTATGACTATTATAAAAAGATTAAGCAAAGTATTAAAAAATTAAATTAAAGCACCACTATGTAGAAAAAATAAAATAAGAAAAAGGTTAAAAGTTTCAATTGACAAAGACAAGGTCCTAATAAAAACATATAAAAGGTTAGTTTAGTGGAAAGGAAATAATTAAAAATTAATTAAAGCAAGAGTGGTGGAATTTGTGGACTGGGTTACAAAAATGGGTGGCACTGCTAGTTTCCACTATAGTCTTCCCCAATTGACTCCTCAATTTTCTTAATACAATCACAACTTGTAGGAACTTTTTGTTTTTAACTTACTATCTAAACTAGTTTACGCGTACTTTGATCAATCTTTAGAAGACCAATTACATCGTCTACCAGTGAAGATCCAATTAAAACTGTTTCGATTGAAGTTGTTTGTAAACATAAGTAAAAATCTAGGCATGAAAGATTACTCTCCCACACTTGTGCTTTTCCATCTCCCTATCTCGTTGAAAAGATGGAGATGACATGAATTCAGCGTGACACAGGGCCTGGTTTAGAAAGTTATTGAAACAGAGTTAAATAAACCAGAACATGGGATTGAACATCAGCAAATATTCACATCTTGCAAACCTAAAATCACAAATCTCTTAGAAACAATAACCAGAGCTAAATGGTGAATCAGAAGCAAGAACAAAACACGTAAATCAAAGCGAGATCCATGTTTCACACGGTGTTCTTAAAACAAATTAGTCATTTCTAAATTGATGCTCGAGTTTTCCTCGCATCTGTCTCTGCTCGAGTTTTCCTCGTATCTGTCTCACAGAATATAACGGTTACACGCAATGTCGCAATCTACTCCCACCATATTCTCGAACTGACGAACACACCATGATTGTACGACGCAGAAGGTAGGATCCAATTAAAAACAGGTGGTATATATATCTTCCAATATACTCATTACTTGTGGTGTAAATACAAAAGGTACATTCAGCTTCTGCGTCTAATAAACAAAGCTGCAAGGCTATCCAAGAAGAAAGTCCCAACTTATGAGGGGTAAAAAGATAATGCTAATAGGCCCAAGCCCAAGCCCAACCAATCCAAGCCTAACTAAGACTAGACCACGGACCCTGGACCACGAGACACGAGCTCTAGCTTATCTCGAAGATCTTCTAGAGATCATGCATGTAAAACACAAATTCGACATAAATATTATCTTTTGTCTTATTATTTCATTCCTTTGATATATAAATCAGTTTAGAGGCAGAGTTGGAAAAAGAGCCGGACCAAAGAGAGTTTGAGCAGTGAGAGCTCCTCCTGCGGCGAAACTCTGACAAGGTTGCAGAAATGAGGTCTAAAGTGAGGAAATTGGGGCCCTGCTGCACAGCAGGGTGCTGCGCGCCAAAACGGCGTAGTTTTGGTGCATAAAACACTGACCGAAAATTGTTCGGTCAGTTTTTTACTGTTCGGGCAGTGTTTTGCGCGCCAAAACGGCGTCGTTTTGGCGCACAACACACCCTGCTGTGCATTGTGCACAGCAGGGCCCCCGGGTCCAGTGAGGGCAAATTTAGAAGGTGTGAGGTAGTGAGAGAGCGAGATTTTAGTTTTCTTGTGTGAAATTTCTCCAATATCTTGTATAAAAATTGTGTTTTTCTCCGTGAATGTATAACCACGTAAATCTTTAATGTTTCTATGTATGTATGTGTGCTTATATGATTGATCATGAAAGCCCAACGTTATGGCCCATTACCAAACTTTCGGCCCATAGCGGTATCTACATTCATTATCCAGAAGTGTCTAATAATTAATTCAACCAAATCCAAGGTGTGTTTTATTTTATTTTAGCTTATTTTTTCCTAAAAACGACATGGAAATAGCCAAATATGGGAGGTTCGAAATTTTAGAACTTTTCCAAATTTATAGCACACAAAATGTGGTATAATTTAACCAAAAACAAGTTTAATTTTGAAGGACTCACAAATACCTGGGATCCGACACAATACAAAATATGGGATTTTTATTTTTAATTAATTCTACTTCATAGTATAACTTATGTTTTCGTCCCACCTGTTTCAAATAATTAGGTTTCACTTCTTTTTTCAAATAAATTCGACTACCCTCAGTGTCCACCACACACAGTATCTGTTTTTTCAAATAAATTCTTTTTTTTTTTTTTCAGGAAAAGAGAAATTATAATAATCGCTACATGAAGACATACAACGATTAGAGGCGTCAAATGCCGACAATCAAACACCGCATGAATCCCCCAAAAAACAACAAAAGTAGGTTGGTAATTAAGGTGCCAACCTAAGCAGAAACGAAATAAGAAAGAAGGAAATCACCCAAAACAATGCCCGAACATTGGTCAGTAGATGAGCCAAAACATTAGAAAAACAACAGAAATAAAAACGATTTTCTTTATTCGGCAATAGAATAGATAACGTCAGAAAAATTCACATCAACATAGTAATTGCAAAGATTACAAACACCATCAAAATCTCCAATACCGTCCAAACTAAGAACTCTAGACGACAGTGAAATTCCCACATATTTAAAACAAATCAAGATGCAGAGACGATTTTAGGCTTGAGAAAGAGACAGATACATAGAATCCAACTCTTTTTTTGTTCTTTGAGAATCATTGAACTCAAGGATGGAGTCAAGGAGGGGTCAGTAGGGGCAGTCGTCCCTGCCAGAAAAAAAAAAACCTCTGTTATTATATAGAAAAATAAAAATTTTCTATAATATATAGACTCACCCTTGTTAAATATTTTGGAAAAATATTTGCTCTTGCGTAATAAAATTTCTGAATCCGTGCCTGATTGAACCCATGAGATTATTGCAGCTGGCAGAAAATGAGGTCTACAGTGAACCAAACTCTTGCAGGACAAAAGTGGTATATATTTTCATTCATATACATGTACCAAGTTAAGAAAGGAAAATAGACCAAGTTGCCAATGGTGTGAAACAAAAAATCACAATCATATAATTACCCAACTTGTAGGGAAATTAATTAAAGGGTTTAATTCTTGGTTAAGAAAGCACAATCATTAGGGCCCCACAAAACAAATACACTTTTTTTGTTTTTCCATATTTAAACCCGAAGCACTTGAGTTTTTCTCATACCTTCCACTACCTTCTTCTTTTTAACTTCATATACAATAGTGGAGCATACGACTACGCGTGCAAATTGAATTTTATTAAATATACGATAAGTACGTAATAGCCAAAAAGAGAGAAAAAAAAATGTTTTGCAAAAAAATGATGATGGGAGGATTAATTGAAGGGGTGAGAGGGGTTAATTAGAGAAATGAGTAATTTACGTGAAGTATTTGGTAGAAGATAATTTGTCTTTTCACCTTTATGATTATTGAGAGTTATCGGGCGATCAAGATAATTTATAATTAATTAAGAATATTTTTAGAGGGTAATTTAGGAATTGACAAAATAGATTTGTCTTCTTTGTTCTCTCTCTCCATGGAGAATTACTAGAGGCATTTGCAAGTGTGAGTCTATCAATGTACTTGATAATACCAGATATGACTGTTCGGAATTTGTTTACTTTTCTAAACATCAGATATAATATTCTGGGTACTATTTTATTCGTCTAGAGGGAAATAAAATTATTTCATCCTCCCAGGATCCATATCTTGCCCCCTTTTTTTACATAAATGTTATTATTAATTACAAAAATATTATTAATTAATTAGGAGAATATTATTCACCTACTCATATCTACCACATCTCCCTCCTCAAAAAATCTCAAACAAATTATTTATAGTTATTCACTCCTCTATAACAAATCTCTCCTCTTATTATATTCACCATATCACTTCTAAAATTTTAATCGGTAACAAATAGACCGTTATAGTTATTGGGTTAACTGGGTGGTTCAAGATTGTTTTAAAGTAATTAAGAATAATTTAAAAATTAAAAAGTTGATACAAGAACCAAAATTAAGAAGCAATAAAGTGGCGCTCTCCCTTTATATATTAGAATGGACAACATTTTAAATAGCGACACAGGAAGAAAGATTCACATTCAGGTTGAAAAAATGCTATACACAAGCAAATTTGTTTTACAGAAAATAATAAATATATGTCCTCGAAAAATCCTCCAAAATAAAAGAAAAGAAGCAGAAAAATTACCAGTATATCTAAAAAAAAGAAAAATAAATGCGTACAATACATAAATTTGGGCCCACACAAGATGAAAGGGATATATCAGAACCTCAAGAAAGAGAAAGTGGTCTCAAAAGATAGAAAAAGAGAAATAGAATACGTTTTCTTTTAATTGTTCCTCGTGCTATTAAAAATAAAGGTTGTTATGATTATATTTAATGATTCGAACCGTTTATTTTGAAGATTTTAATGTATTTATTATTTATATAAATATAAAACATATTTGCAATATAGAAAAAAATATTAATTAACTTCTGACAATACAATAATTCTTTGTAGGTGAATATACTTTATCGAAGTTTTTACCAATAAAAAACTCTCAAGTTAGACCGTGATCAATTCTATTTTGTTTTCCATAAACGATCACCATAAGAAAAAAATAACTTGCACGTAAATTAATTTATAATCCGTCATATTTCCATGTTCGTCTATAAAATAAGTGTGCAATATATATCTTTCGTGCAATCCAATAGAATTGTGTTACAGTCAATTACAGGAATATATTATTTTCACAAAATCTATTAAAAACATATTATTTAAGGGGGAATCGTATTACAATTTTACAGGGCAGTCGTTTTGATTACAAACTGTTATCAAAATGCACGAGATTAAAACGAAAACATCATTTTAATTGGTTACATTTTTATAATAATTTATAATCAAAACGATGTCACTTTGGATACCCTACAATATTGTAATGCAGTTCGCACAACCGTATTCTCTTGTCCAAGTTAAGTGAACATATTTCGTTTACGAGCAGCCACTTATTCACTCACTGGTGACAGTAATGGTCAGAGGTGTGCGCATGGCCACAAAAACATTCCGTGGTGGAGTGAGCTTTGTCCTCTTTTGAATGTGAGATGGCTTTTGACTCCATAACCCATCACTCCAGTGCATTCTTGAAGCATATGTACTTGGAGGTGCTTCTCTAGAATGAAAATAACATTTAATTAGTACTGGAAAATGTTTTAATTAAAATCAAAACAAAGCCCCGTATAAACGGATTCCATATGAGTTAATAGTAACCAGAAAGTCTCGAATTTGAAATTTTAAAAGAGAGAGGGGGAAAAAACTGCTTGACACCTCACGAATTTCTTACGGATGTAGTACTATAGGCATTCATAGTGTTTGGATGCACGTGTTTTGTTCATAGTCTTGCGCAGTTAAGAGAGAAATTATCCCCAAGGTAATCAATCACTTTTGTCTTTCTTGAATATACTTAGTCCGGGTATAGCTATGTGATCTTGAATCTTTTTCTTTTATGGGATTGTTTCATGATTTCCTCAACCTAATTAATTAATCAACCACTACACCTCAACCTTAAATTGTCTTGATATTTGGTATTTGAACACTCTACTAAACTTTCCAAATAAATTGACATTTTTTTTTTTGCTAAATAAAGTATATTGATAATCAATAGCAATACATGATTATCCGGGATCTAAACTACTATTAGAAGAGATCCCTAAAGAAAGCCACATCCCTGCTGGAGAGTTGACAGGAGCCAACTCTCATACTACATGTATCAATGTTCTAGTGAATATCTTACAAAGAATCAAGTTTTCACCCTCCTAATTCCCTCCAAACTCCGGACGATTTCATTGATGGAGTAGTGTTTGAGTTTAAGTTTGACTTTAGCCCAACAAGCTATTCTGAATTTCACCAACTCACCCAGCTCCTCCACTCCTGGTTGTTCCCCCTTGAAGCACCTGTTATTCCTTGCCAGCCATATTGACCACAACATCGCGTAAATAGAAGAAGACCATAAGATTTTTTCTGTTTTGTTGAAGGTTGGTCCTGGGTAGTTGTTAAGAAGATGATCCACTGATGGTGGGATAACCCAAACAAGGTTCCACCATTTGATAATGCAGTTCCATACCCTCCAGGTGTAGTTGCAGTGTAAGAGTAGGTGATTCATTGTTTCCTCCTCCGAATTGCATAGCAGACATGTAAGGCCATCATCCCCTAATGTCTGAATTCCCCTGTGCTGGAGCACTGTTTTGACACCAATGGCTTCTTGAATAGCTCTCCATACAAACAAAATTATAGTTATTAGAAAATTAAATCCACAATCATCTACTCACTATAGTTATTAATTCGAGGAGTGTTACGGTCCCCAAAAAAATTTCTAAGAATATCCCTGAATTCAAAATCAAAAGTTAACATTCATTTAAATTTTAAAAGTTTACACACTTTAATAAATCTACACCATTCATTTTAAATTCTGGGATATTTTTGAAAAACTTTTTCTAGATGCTTAGATTTTTCCTATTAATTCACATCTATTTTATTGGGAGTCATCACTTCACATTGGAATTTGAAGTTTGGTCAAAAGTTGGCTTTGACTAGGGTATACTTGGTTCTACCTGAATATTCGTAAAACCAGCTCTGTTTAGCCTAACTATTTTTCGGATTATTTTTTTTTATCTCTATTCAATTTTTTTTTTGCATTTATTGTTTTAGTTTTAATATTTTGTGGATTATTGGTCCATCTTGATGAAAGGAATCCAAAAAGTATAAAATTATATCCAAAAGTTAAAAAATATCACTAAAGACGACGAATAAGCTCAAAATATTTATTTTTTAATTATTTTTGTCTTTTCTTAATTTTTTCAAATTTAGTTCATGATTTATAATTTTTCTAAAAGCTCTCGTCGAGATGAACCAATAATCCTCAAAAAATTAATGAAAAACAAAAATTACTAAAAAAATTCATATAAGGACGAAAAAATAATTCAATAATCTAATCAGTCCAAACACCACCTTTTGTTTTTTATAATTCACAGTATCTGAATCAATTTATATGTATCTCGTCTAATTTTTGAAAATAACTAATCTTATTGTCAACTAACGAAACCGAATTAAAATAAGAATAAAGTCTTGTATGGACCGACCACATAAGAGTTGATAGTACTTGAGACCTTTCAAACTCAAAACTATAGAAGTGATCAAACTCTTAAATCTCCTGTTTTAACTACTAGGCAAATCCCTTGAGATCCTAAAACTTGTCGGTTTTACTAGCTAGTTAATGATGATAACAAATCGTTAATTGTTAATTTAATTACCACTAATTATGGTGGGGCTCATCAATGTAATCAGTAATTAAAAAATATTCTGTCACCAATAAACATGAAATTTGCTACTTTAAATATTTTAGGTTGTGTAACCTATACTATTTAAGACGTTTCTGGAAATATGAAATGTTTGATTAAAATACAAAAAATCAGTTCACTTTTCCTCTTAACATATTTGACTTTTCACTTTCTCTTGACGGATTTTATTTTAATTAGGCCATTGGAATCTAACAAACTGCATTGATTTCTCAAACCATATTTTTTTATAATTCAAAATATTCGGGTCATCTATGAGCACCTCGATTAATTTTTGGGAGATCAATTCCACCATTCAGAATAAAATTTGTATGAACTAATCCCATAAAAATTAATAGGCACTCGAGAAATTTCAAATCCAATATCTTAAAAGTGAACAAGCTCCTAAGGGCCCGATTGGATGAGGGTATATTTTCAGGGGGATAATTTTTGGAGGGGGTATAAGATAAGAGGGGGTATTAGTTTTAGAGGGAGGGCTCACTTTGATGTGATGTTTATAGAGGGAGGATAAAAAAATAGATGGTTTGGATGGGGGTTTAAATAGGGGATAAAGGGGGATAAAGGGGGATAAGAGGGGGGGATAAGGAAAAAAACTGTTGCTCGTTTGGATGGGAAAAAAAAGAAGGGGGATAATTTTTGGAGGGGGTAAAAGGATCGACGTGACATGTTTAGCATGGTTTGGGAGCAAAAAATGCAGGGGGATAATTTTTCACCCCTCCAAAAATAATCTCCCGGAGAGGGATAAAGGGGGATAATTTTTTGGTAGGGTGGGAGGTGCCCAAAAATTATCCTGGAGGGGAGGGAAAAAGAGGGGATGAGGTATTATTCTTGGATAATACCCATTATTCCTCATTACAAATACAAAATAACCTTATCCCCTATTTTATGCTCCATTCAAATTAAGTACTATTTTATCCCCTTTTTTTAATACTTCATCCAAACTATCTACTTTTTATTACCCCCTCTATAAATATCACATCAATGTGGGCCAACCCTTTAAAAATAATACCCCTCTTATCTTATCCCCTCAATAACTTATCCCCCTTTTTTCGTCCTTATTTGAAATTTTTTTGTAATTTTTTGTTTTTCATCAATTTTTGTTGATTTGTTGATTCATCTCGACATGAGCTTTCAGAAAAGTTATCAATTATCGGCTAAATTTGAAAAAACTTCAGAAAAGACAAAAATAAATCAAAAAATAGAATTTTTTGTACTTATTCGTCGTCTTTAGTGACTTTTTTAACTTTTGAACATAATTTTTGCTCCATTTGGCTTCTTGTTTTCATTTGACTTATTTTTTGTCTTTATTCAAAATTTTTTTGTATTTGTTATTTTTATGTCATTTTTTCGTGGATTATTGGTTCGTATCGACGAAAGGAATCTAAAAAGTATAAAATTATGTCCAAAAGTTAAAAAAAAGTCACTAAAGACGAAAATAAGTCAAAATAAGCACTTTTTTTTGCTTATTTTTTGTCTTTTCTGAACTTTTTTCAAATATAGCCGATGATTAAGAACTTTTCTGAAAGCTCTTGTCGAGACGAACCAATAATCATAAAAAAATTGATGAAAAATAAAAAATTAAAAAAAAAATTCAAATAAGGACAAAAAACTAAACAGTGAATAATCCAATAATAACCACAGCCCAAATGGACCCTTTATACTCATTAGATTCCTTTCATCAAGACGGACTAATAAACTATAGCCAAAAATAATCCAAATAGGGCCTATAATCCAAATGGGGACTAATAAACTATAGCAAAAAATAAATAAATAAATAAAGACAAAAATAACAAATAAATAAAAACTATAGCCCAAATGGGACCTATAATCCCTTATCCAATCAGCCTCTCAAATGACTATTTTTGAATAATTTAAGGGTTTTTTAACTTTGTTTTACCAATTAACAAAAAAAAGAAAAAAATAACAACAAAATATAAATCAACAATAAAAAATTTAGTTAAAAAGAAAAAATATATAATTTAGCTCGCGTAAATTTAGTTAACAATAAAAAAGATATAAAGAGAAAAATTTAGTTAACAAAAAAAAAGAGAAAAATATAATTTTGGGAGGGGGTGAAATATAAGAGGGGGTAATAGGGGAGAAGAGGGGGGGATAATTTTTGGAGGGGGACATTTTTTGTTTCCAAACCATGGCAAATGGTGGGACCCACCCCTAATAAGGGGTGATAATTTTTGGAGGGGGGCTTTCCCCCCATCCAATCGGGGCCTAAGTTTTAAATGTTGATTACTTAACCAACCTCTTAACGTTGAGTAATACTAGGAACACAAATATTGTTCTGGACACATTAGACACAGATGTGGTCCTCAATAATTTATGAACCCTACATTCATCTAACAATTCTGAACACATCTGTACCCGTATGTGTTTAAAATATTTGTGTTACAACACTTTTCTCTTTTAACATTTTGATTTCTCAAACTATGCCTATGAGTTAAAATGAAGATGCACTAAGGCCTAACTTACTTAAAAATAAGCAAGTTTTATCTCTATTCAATTTTTTTTGTATTTATTGTTTTGCTCTTACCTTTTTGTTGGTTATTGGTTCGTGTAGATGATACGAATCTAAAAACTAATAAATTATTTCTAAAAGTAAAAAAAAAAGTCAATATAGGCGACGAATAACACAAAAAGACCTTTCGTTTAGATTATTTTTGTCTTTTCTAAATTTTTTTCTAATTTGGTCCATTAGTTATAATTTTTCTGAAACCTCTCGTCAAGACGAACTAATAATCCAAATTTTTTTGACAAAAGACAAAAAATTATAAAAAAAATTCAGAAAAAGACGAAACAATAATCAAATATAAACTCAGCTTAAATATCTCGTGAGATTCCTCAGAGGCGAAATAGGACACATAATTTTGTCCGGAGTCGTTTATCATGTGAATCTAATTGTACGTTTATTGTTTATATAAAAGAGCAAATTAATATTCCGTTGAATCATATTTTCCAAAAAAGAAATAAATAATCCCGTTCATTATGTTTCGTTTAAAAATACCGCCTCAAATTAATTTAATTCGGCTTGCTCCCTAATTAATTTGTTTGCTAAATAAGAGATGTAAATGTGGTACTGCTTGGTAGATTTATAAACACGCTTAAATTAGAGCACAGAAGAACAAAACAATGTCATTTGGACTAACTACTATAGGGTTCCATTTGTGCAAAATTCGAAGCGGTAGCGTTTCGCGTGCATATAAAATTATGCAATTGTCTTGCGCTCCCATACATAAAGAAGTGGAACACGAAAAGACGTGACTGATGGATGCAAGAAAAAAAAAGAAAACACATATAGAAAATGGTTAAAGCTCAACAATCATGATTTGACTCTATATCGAGGAAAACATATACAAAAAATGGTTGAGGCACAACAATCATGATCTGACCCTGTATCGAAGCAAGAAATCCATATATAAGTGAAGAAAATCACAAAGTGTTGGGTTGAGTATTAATATATGCATTAGCCAAAGAGAAAATGATCTAGACACCCCCATAATACTTATTTATTTTTGCACTTATTTTTTCTTTGAGTACTTAGCATAGGCGTAGTTGTATTCCTAGCTTTGTTTAACTTTATTTATAGTTTGTAGCTGTAAGTAGCAGATTATAGTTAGTTCGAAATTGTTGAATCTTCTTGTAGTTCTTGATTGTAAGTTTGTTATCAAATTTAATATTTGAAATCACGTTTAATTTTATCATTCTTTTGACTATTCATCTTCTATTTCTTAATTAAAATAAGAGAACGACAGCACAAACACCCGATAGTTATTGATTTTTAAACTATCACTATAATTTAAAAAAATAATAATTACAGTACTTTTTGAAACGTTCGTGCTTAAATTTAATTCTGAAAATATATTAGAGCCAATAAATTGGAATTGTAAATAAAATTAAGATGAATATTAGAGGTTAGAATTGTTGGAAAAATGGTGTTAGAATATATATTTAATTTGTTCAAAACCATTAAGGAGTGAATGAAAAATTGACTGCTATTGATTTCAATTTAATATTGGTTGAAGAAATTCAAATAGAATTTATTTCTATTGAATTTTATACAATTTTAATGGGTTATTTATTAGTGTAAAGTCATGTCTAGTCGATGACATCTATTCAGATGAATAGTTATGTAACTTCCTTTCGTGACTATTGGAAATAGTCACAAATTCTTCGGTGTTCCTTCTATTTGTTTAATAAGACTTTTGGAGGAGACATATATATAGAGTTTTTTATTGATTTTTTCATTTATTTTTTCAAGTTTTGAGTCTTCATATGAGAGAGTACAAGTTTATTATTTGGTTCGCTAGGCCCCATCGACTGGAGTGCTACTTCGGTGGGATTCGATCATTTTATCCTGGGAGACAAGCGCGTATTTAAATCGTTAGCACCGTAGCGAAGGTGAAATTTATCTTAAGAACATAGTGTTTACACTAGACTTGATCATTTCTATGCGATTTTCAGGTTTTATGTTTCTATGATTTCGTTATCTTTAATTTCGTTATTTATGTCACGGTCACACAAAAAGTATACACACAATTTTTTTCTAACAAGAATCACATGATTATTACCTTTCTTGTATCAGTCACCCACTAATAATTTCACTCCTTTCCTTTTTGTTTGGTCAGTTCGATTCATTTTCACGAGTTACGATCACCGTTACCGTTAGTCATTCCAGTACTTAATGCTATTCGCAAGGAACCACGTAGGGAATTGCGCAAGGATCATATGGCGGAAGTCTTTCTTTGCTTGAAAAATATTCTTCTTTTCTCACCCCCACCATGTGATACTTGTGCGATTCCCTACGGGGTTCCTTGCGAATAGCATGACTCTTTCTAAAACGATACCTTTGGGGGGGCCATGTCCTAATTATAGGTCCCCACGCGGATCGATCTGATAATGCCACGCGTACATCCCAGCCCACGCCCGTGTCACCTCGCACGAGTGGTTAGTGGCCCCCAACCGCTTCACCATTTCTTGCTTATCCCCACCTCATTATCAATACGATCCTCCGCGGCAAAATTATTTATGAATATATTAATTTTATTATTAATATAATACATATTGCTACTTGTATGTACCGGTGTGTTATTTAAGATTTATATTAAAATTAATTTTTATTTCTTAAATATTATTTTTTAATAAAAAATTACATTGGACATATAAAATAAAATATCTACAACTTAAAAATAAATCATCAAACATAAAAATTAATAATTTTAGTCCTAATATATGTTTAATTATTCAAAAAATTAATTATTTAAAATTAAAATAATAATAATTACGGACTAGTACGGTACCGGCCAATAACAATTAGAAGATTGATGGAAAATATGAGTAAAATTGGTTCGGGATCGGTCGGTTCGGTCCAATATTTTCATGGACTGATTTGGTCCGGTCCATTTTTTTCCAAACCGAACCTATGGAACCGAACCTGACCGATTTATTTTAGGTTCGGTTTGGAGCCAAATTCTTTCGGGAATATCAATTTGCCCCAAATGTGCAATGTTAAAAATTAATTTTGAACCGAACTGCCACTAATATAAAGAATATATTACCAAATGAGCATCCATTCGAATTTTTTTCCATCAAACATCAAATTGGCCTACTTTAAGAAAAAATTCATTTATTTTGCCACCCAAATAGTAAAATTACATAATCAAAAATCACAAAAGCCAAATGCATCACTAACTTTGGGTCCTGTCCAATACTATTCGGTCCACTATCGGTTCGTTTCGGATTAGTTCGGTTCGGATTGGTCCGGTCTAAATTTTAAAAAACCGAGACTAAACTGAATATATTTCGAAAAATCTTTCTTCGATTGAGACCGACCAAACTCCATTGAAGACCGACTGAAGACCGAACCAAACAATCGATTTTTTTTATTTTTCTTTCACCTCTGATTGGAACAATATGCCAGTGGTCCGGTACCACTTCGAGGCCGGTACGAGACGATTAATAACATTGGAATATACAGCAAAACAACATCATTTTAACGTAAAAAAAATATTATTTGAACATTGTTTCAATTATTCAAACAATATTTTGGCCTACTTTAAGAAAAAATTCATTTATTTTGCCACCCAAATAGTAAAATTACATAATCAAAAATCACAAAAGCCAAACGCATCACTAACTTTGGGTTCGGTCCAATACTATTCGGTCCACTATCGGTTCGGTTCGGATCGGTCCGGTCTAAATTTTAAAAAACTGAAACTAAACCGAATATATTTCAAAAAATCTTTCTTGGACCGAGACCGACCAAACTCCATTGTAGACCTACTGAAGACCGAACCAAATAGTCGATTTTTTTTTTATTTTTCTTTCACCTCTGATTGGAACGATATGCCAATGGTCCAGTACCTCTTCGAGGCCAGTACGAGACGATTAATAACATTGGAATGTACAGCAAAACAACATCATTTTAACGTAAAAAATATTATTTGAACATTGTTTTAATTATTCGAACAGTATTTTGTGCGTGCAACGTACAAAGCAAAACCCTAAGTCCAATTGCCTACACCTTCTCTTATACCAAAATTCAACTAGCAATAATCACGTGTTATGCCCTAGAGTTATTGAAATTATATAGTAACATATTTATATTTTGTTATTTAATATTTCATGACAAGGTCGACATTCCATTCCCCCTAGTCATAGGTGCTCGTTCTATTTTGATTTGAATGGGGCTTTTGACCGAGCCGGGCAACGGACTAGGAAGGCTCACTCGAGCTAGGGAAGAAGGTTTCCTCAACACCCGGTTTGAACGCCCTTTCTGTCCATTCGCAGAGTTTCACTCGCTACTAGAAAGGTGGAATCACAACATCTAAACTTTGTCTGTCAACTCGCCTCTATGATCTCACTATCACATCTTGGTTCAGCATACTTAATTACAGATTTGTAATATTCATGAAATTAATATTGCTATTGTAATACTCAATTTCGTTGCTACACTATATAAAATCTTAGAGGTCAAGGCACAAAAAATACGCGTGCAAGTCGAGCATCATCAAAGTTACTTCAGTTATCAACTAGTCGTAGACCTCATCATAATTTTAAAGAAGGAAATTAGAGGAAGTGAAAGGGTGTGAGTATTTGGAGAGATGGTTATAAATTTTTAGAAATATGATAAGTGGGTAGTTTTTTTAAATGTTGAGACAATGTCAATTTTATCCGGTAGATAATTCTCTTTTATTTTGTTAGTGCGTAAAAATAACTTTTGTATAAGATAATTTTGATAAGTTAAAAAATATGACAAAGTCTTAAAAAAAGATACACCAAATTGTGATCTTTCTTTATATAAGATTAAAGTGATATATTGACATATAAAATAGTGCATCCAACTTATTTTTTCTTGTTTCCTTTTTTAGAATATATATTAGAGGACATCTCGGCACAATCACAGTAAGAGGACATTACGGCACATTCATAGCAATTGGAAATATCCCGTTAAGGAGATTGGCATTATCTTCAGTTAGGAAATATTGGGATTGTGATTAGGATTTAATTTGTTTCCTTATTTTAAGGACCTAGTTTCTATCTTTACATTGTAGTGCTTCCCTATATATGTAACCGAATGATCAATTGATGAATTCAAGAAACAGAGAATGATTCTACTCTACCAATTCCCTTTTAACATGGTATCAGAGCCGTGTTCTCATCCTTTTTCTTCATCTTCTCCACAAAATTAAACCAATCACAAACCTGAAAAACTTAGATAGTTTTTATCTCAAACTCCTCTTTACCGACATGGTAGAGGCTCAAGAAAAGGTTCAGAAACTCATCTCTGACCTTTCCTCTCCTTACTTTCTCCATTCCACTGACCACCCTCGCACTCCTCTTGTTGATGTCGTCCTAACCCATACCAACTATGGGTCTTGGAGCCGTTCCATCGATATGGCTCTATGTGCAAAAAATAAACAATGCTTCATTGACAACACTTTACCTTGTCCCACCGATCCAGTTATTATACCTCTATGGAAACGAGTTTCCACGATGGTCCTCTCATGGTTGTTGAACAGCATCAGCAATACCATCACTCCAAGCTTAGCCAGTTGTCGCACGCCGTATGAATTATGGCGTGACCTCGAGTCCAGATTCACTCAAGGTAATAATGCTACCATCTTCAAAATTCAAAGGGAGAGCTCCAATCTTACACAAGGCAGCCTTGATATTACCCATTATTATAACTCATTCAAAACCCTTTGGGACCAACTTGATAGGATCAACCCCCTTCCGATTTGCACCTGCACCCATTGTACATGCAATACCGCTTCCGTATTGCAAAGGCGGATGTCTAATGAACGGGTCTATCAACTCTTGATGGGCCTCAATGAACCCTACTTTGTCCTTCGCTCTCAAATCCTTGCCACAGATCCACTTCCCGATATTGGAAAAGTATATGGCCTCTTGATCTCTGAAGAGAAAACCAAAGTCACTCCCACCACTGTCCAAACCATTCAAGAAGACTCAGCCATGTTTAGCCAAAAATATCAATATCCACAACCTTCCAATGGGCAGCAACGCTATCCACATATGTCTCGTCCTTATGCCGATTCACAGCCCCAACAACCACAGAGTGCAACTCGCAACCATCAGTCACGACAGCCACAAAACACCCGCAACCATCAGTCCGGCACACTCAAAGATCCAAATGCTTTCTGTGAGCATTGCAAAGTTTCGGGCCATTATAAGTCGGGGTGTTTTAAGATCATTGGGTACCCGGATTGGTTCTTCAATCGTCGCTCCAACCAGTCCAACTATGCCGGAGACGCACCAGTCATGAATTCAACTCCTCTCTTGAGTTTACCTGAAGCATCCCAAACGCGTGATTTTTTCGATAATCCATCTGCTCTCTTTTCTGGTAATACAGGCTTTATCTCACATGATTGGATTATTGATAGTGGGGCTACTTCTCACATGACGCCTCATTTATCTCTTTTTAATTCATATACAGTCACGGATAAAATTTTACCAGTTCGGTCTGCTTCGGATTCCACCCATCCTGTCTCTCATACCGGCCATATAAAAGTTACTCCATCCATCACTCTTTTTGGCGTCTCCCATGTCCCCACTTTCCGTTTTAATTTATTGTCTGTACAAAAATTATGCCGTGATCTCCGGTGTGTTATATTCTTTTTTTCTAATTTTTGCATCTTTCAGGACCTGAAGTCGAAGATAGTGATTGGAGCGGGTGAAGCACGCAATGGCTTATATTACCTTCGCACATCATCTTCCACAGCCCTCGCCACACCTGTTGCTCAACCCAATATATGGCACCTCAGACTAGGCCACCCCTCCTCCGCCAATTTACCCAAATCTCTTGATCGACCCACCACCAATAATACTTGTCCGTGTGATGCATGTTTGCGTGGCAAACACACTAGACTCCCTTTTGCTTCTGTTCTCAATAAAAGTAATATTCCATTTTCTCGCATATTTGTTGATATTTGGGGTGGCTATCATACGCCTTCTACCTGTGGGGCTCGATATTTTCTTACCATAGTGGATGATTCCACACGCACTACGTGGGTCTATTTGTTGAAATATAAGTCAGATGCTTTTTCCAAAATCTAATTTTTCCTTAACATGGTCAAAACCCAATTTAATACCAAGGTTAAAAACTTCCATTCGGACAATGGTACTGAATTCTTGTCTAATGAAATTTTAAAACTCTTTCATGACCATGGCATTTTACAAGAACTCACTTGTACTGATACACCACAACAAAATGGTGTAGCTGAACGTAAACATCGTCATATTTTAAATGTGGCTCGCTGTTTACGTTTTCATGCCCACCTCCCTCTCAAATTTTGGGGTGAGTGCATTCTCACAGCAGTTTATCTTATTAACCGAACCCCTTCTCAAACATTAAAAAATGTTTCGCCTTATGAACGGCTTTTTCATCGCCTCCCCAATTACAACTATTTGCGTGTATTTGGATGCCTATGCTATGCACAAACATCCCGTATTGGTCGAGATAAATTTCAACCTCGCGGTGTTCCCTGTGTGTTTTTGGGATATCCTCCTCGCCACAGCGGATATCGTCTTTTTAATCTTGACACAAATACTTTTTTCATATCTCGGGATGTCACTTTTTTTGAGGATATTTTTCCATTCCATGATCAAAGTCCTCATCACATTCGGCCACCCCCCAACCCATTGCCTAGCCACACTGAACTCTACCCAGCCGAACCTCTATGCCCTATCGACCAGACCTCCACACCATCTGAACATTCCCCAACTTCAACCTCTCCTACCATTCCACCTCTAAATCCCACAATTACTTCCACTTCCTCATCTACACCCAACCCTACCTCGGCTACAGAACCTTCTCCACTCTCGGCCCCAGAACCACCTCCACCTTCTCGATCGTCCCGAACTCGCCAACCGCCCCGCCACCTTCAGGACTACATATGCCCCACTATACCCGGCCCTACCGCCACGGCTGCTTCCACCCCTGCTCCATCACCATCTTCTGGTACGGTCCACCCCCTCAGTGAGTATGTTTCTTATTCTCTTTTCTCTTCCTCACATTTTGCTTTTCTATCTCAATTATCTGCTTCTCATGATCCATCTTCTTATAGTCACGCCATCAAACACCAACACTGGCGTGACGCTATTTCTCAAGAACTCCATGCCCTTGATGCAAATCACACTTGGACTCTAACTTCTCTTCCCGATGGTAAAAAATCAATTGGCTGTAAATGGATTTTTAAAACCAAACTGAAAGCAGATGGCTCTATCAAGCGATATAAAGCGCGCTTGGTTGCTAAAGGTTACACTCAAGTTGAAGGTTTAGATTTTCATGAAACTTTTGCACCTGTTGCAAAGTTAGTTTCTGTTCGGTGTGTTCTTGCTATTGCCGCCTCTCGGAATTGGCATCTTTACCAATTGGATGTTAACAATTCCTTTTTACATGGCGACCTCCACGAAGAAGTTTACATGTCCCTTCCCCCTGGATATGGCAGCAAGGGGGAGACCCGTGTTTGCAAATTGCAAAAATCTCTCTATGGCCTCAAACAAGCATCCCGCAGTTGGTATTCTAAACTCTCCACCGTGCTTCTCTCCGCTGCTTTTCTACAATCCAAAGCTGATCACTCTCTCTTCACCCGTCAGGCTGGCTCCACCATTCTTGTTGTTCTCGTATATGTTGATGATTTACTTATTACAGGAAATGATTTAGCTTCCATCCAACAACTACAACAGTTCTTGTCTCGAAAATTCCAGCTTAAGGACCTTGGGAAACTCAAATATTTTCTGAGAATCGAAGTGGCTCGCTCTGCCAAATGAATTTTCATCAATCAGCGCAAATATATTTTGGACATCCTCACTGATGCTGGCCAAACTGGCTGCCACCCTGCCTCTACTCCGATGGAACAACATCTTAAACTCACTGCAGATTCTGGTGAGCTCATCTCGGATCCGAGTTTATATCGTCGTCTTATTGGGCGCTTGATATATCTCACAATTTCCCGGCCCGACATTACATTTGCTGTCAATCTCCTTAGTCAGTTCATGCAAACCCCACGCTTGCCTCATTTGAATGCTGCTACTCGCATCCTCCGTTACTTGAAAGGTACTGTCTCCCATGGATTATTTTTCTCTGCCAACACTGCCCTCAATCTCACAGTTTATACTGACTCGGACTGGGCCAGCTGTCCAATGAGTCGCCGCTCAACTACCGGCTACTTTGTTCAACTTGGTGGCAGCCCCATTTCTTGGCGCACCAAGAAGCAAAGTATTGTCTCCCGCTCCTCTGCTGAAGCCGAATATCGCGCCATGGCTTCCACAACTTGCGAACTATTATGGCTCCGTCAATTACTTCTTGATTTAATGGTTCCCCTTTCATCCCCCATCCCTCTTCACTGTGACAATCAAGCCGCTATGCATATTGCCCGCAACCCAGTTTTCCATGAAAGGTCCAAACACATTGAAATTGATTGCCATCTCGTCCGTGACCGAGTTCAACAAGGTTTCCTTCACCTTACTTACATCCCTTCTCCTGACCAACTTGCCGATGTCTTCACTAAGGCCTTGGGCGTTGACCACTTTCACCGTCTCACTACCAAGCTGGGCATTACGTCCCTCCATGCTCCATCTTGAGGGGGAGTATTAGAGGACATCTCGGCACAATCACAGCAAGAGGACATTACGGCACATTCATAGCAATTGGAAATATCCCGTTAAGGAGATTGGCATTATCTTCAGTTAGGAAATATTGGGATTGTGATTATGATTTAATTTGTTTCCTTATTTTAAGGACCTAGTTTCTATCTTTACATTGTAGTGCTTCCCTATATATGTAACCGAATGATCAATTGATGAATTCAAGAAACAGAGAATGATTCTACTCCACCAATTCCCTTTTAACAATATAGAAAAAGAAACTACCACAATTTTTTATGAAATAGACATGTCAAAATATTTTATTAATTAAGTGCACCGCAAGAATGTCTGTCACTATTATTTTGTATCATATAGAGGAGGATATTTGTCTATTAATATTTATGAATTCATAGTGTAAATAATTTCTTTTATCCAGTTGAATGTTTGAACCCCACTTCCAAGTACAAGTCCTTACCATCGTTTTCATTGTATCGACCCGACTTTTTAAATATTTAAATAATTTTTTTTTTTACATTTCATGGTTAATTTGATCATAATTAGTTTAGTTATTTGATAGAACGTCATAAATTTTAAGGGCACAAGTATAATGGTGTGGCGAGTAATATCGGATTATTTTCTTGTTTTTCTTTTTTACCCAATTAACTCTTCAATTCTTGTTCTTATCCATGAATATTGTAAACCCAAAAGTCAAGTTAATCATTCTCTAACCCTAACCATTTTTTTTAATCAGGTCTGCTGAGACCCTTGAATTTTTTCTTCTAATACTTGGGATTCAATCCCTCGTTTTTCTCCCAAACTCTTAATTTTATAACCTTATTGATTACAATCCTAGTATTTGGAGACATTTGAAATTTAACATTCATCTCACTTGAGAAAACTTAACCCTTATGTATTATTCCTTTGTATCCAGCCATGATTTTTTTTTCCTAACCAAGCTTGTCAGACTCTTTTGGCATTCACACTCCAACCCTTGTTCCTCCTAACCCTATAAATATAGCATCATTCTTCTCATTTTTTCACACCTAATTAACGTGTTTTCTTGATTCTCTCACCTCCATAATATTATTTATAGTCATTATGCCTAACCATAGAACTTTTCAAGTTATTTTTATTACAAACCTCAAACTATCTGATTTTTCGATGGTATATCTAACGGTGTTCGATCGAGGTGTAATTATATGATGTCTTTTTTAGCATCAATATATGCAAATATTCAACGATCACGATCTTTGTTTGAGATAAACCGGAAGTATACTATATGCTTTCAATCTATAGAAAATTTTATTCATATCAAATATTTGTACTCTTTTGATCATTTTGAAAATTATTTTGAAATCTGTTTATAAAATCGTGGTACAGTATATTTCATGATTGATTATTATGAATCTTATTGGTATATGTATACCAGCTCACCAAGTCACAGTAAATTAGTTATTATGATTGATTGTCCATCGTGAAATCAAGTGTATTATTATGTGGGCCAGAGTGGCGCATACATATTGAATTATTTTTTACCTAGGTGATGCTTAACATGTTACCGAGATGGGCTAGATACGAGATTTATTTTTGACTGATTATGGACATTGTTGAAAATTATTTCGTTTTGACTTGTGATCTTCATTTATTAATTCTACTTTATTTAAGTTCTTGATTCTTCATGTCGTATAGTATATTTCCCGTGATTTAATATTTTTTTAAGTAATTGAGCAGATTTAGTAAGAATCAGATTGAAGTATTTGAAGAAATTATTGTATTTAGAGAGAGATCATCATTGTATAATTATTATTTTTTCTTGGTTTTAGGGCCACTATTTGTGTATTTTTGGGATCATTTGTGTATATTTAGAGATTTAGTTTCTTTTAACGTTGCCAAGATGCGGGTGGTTACATTCACTTTCTAATTTAAAAATGTTACATATAGTTATCTTAATTGTGCAACTTCAATGAGCTACTTTAAAACTTGAATAATCGCAAAAACTTTTGAAAAATAATACAAACATTGTCTACAACAAATCAAAATATATAATTCCATCAATCCCACAATCAACATTCCATAAATAACTTATTGTAATTTTGTCTATTATTTTAAATTTTATTAGTTTTTTTGGATAAAGAAAAAAGAAAACATATTTGTGATAGTGCTTATGAGACGCCACATAATTTTTTTAAATTACTAACAACAATAAAAAAAAATTGACTACAAATTTTATAAATAGTGGATTGAGTAACATAATAGGATTATTTTAAATATTTATTAGTTATAAATTCTCTTATTATTTTGTTTGTCCAATTTAACTTTAAAATAATTCTTAGAGCCTTTTTTTTACTAAACATCTCTTGCAATATTATATACTAATATAGTTGAGAGATTAGTCCATACAAGTAAAAGAATATTGTCTAATTTTTTTTTTGTCATTTATATTTGAAATTAGAAAATTTATTCTTATTTTTATTTGTATATTAATATGGATAGCAAGTTAAAGATAAAATAAATTCAAATAATTATTTCAAGTGATGCCACTTATTACTCTTAGAGTCTTCCTCACTAAATACCACTGTATTATTTTATAGTATAAATAATTGAGAGATCAAACCACGCAAATAAAAAATACAGTATAAATTATTTTTATCGTTTATATATAAAATTATAAGTTTTTAGTTTTAGTTTTTCTTATATAAATATGGATAGCAATTTAATGACTTTCAACTTATCGTGGAAACAAAAAAATTAATCAGAAAGAATAAGATTTATGAATTTTAAATGCAAAAAAAGATTTATTAAATATGTGTAATAGAATATATCATATAGATTCTTTTGAATTTTAAATAATGACTAACTTTTTATGTCACTTAAGAGTCATTATCATTAAAAATCTCGCTATAATACGGTGTAGTATAGATTCCCTCACTTTAGGAGTGATTTATTCAGTGGCCCCAAAAACATCATCATATGTGTGATGTTTCACATTATCTTTTCCCATAACATAATTAGGTGAAGAGAATATAATTTTGCTCGTATTTAAAATTATTTAAAAAACATTTAAACAATGTACATCTATTTAATTTCTAAACAAATTTAAATAAAAATAAAAATACATTATTTTACCACATTATAATAATATTACACTACAACATCTCTATACCCACAAGCAATATGAGTTTTAAATGAACAATTAAATAAAACACAGGCCAGTCATTGGTATAAAATAAATATGTGTAAATCAACATATTTTAATAGATGAGGTACTTGTGTGCAGCCCACATAGCATGTTGTGCCATGTATTAAAATTAGGCAGTTTTGGTGCAGGAAATGCTCCGCACCTTTTTGGTCCAAATTTTTTCTTTGGCAAAAAAATAATCCAAACTTACAATTTTGATCGGAAAATAAGAGAAATAACTTCACAAATTTACTACTGCCCTACTTTGGAGAAAGAAAAAGTAACCGACAATTCTCATTTAAACCTCTTTCAGCCGTGCTGTCTGAATTTTATTCTCGGAAAAATACTAAAAATTTACGGTTGGCTACAAAATTTATTTTGAAATTAACCATGAACTTAAAATTTTCAAAATAAAGCTTCAAATTCTTATTTTATCTAAAAAAATAAGTTGTTAAAAATAAAAATTGTAACGCCGCATGTTTTTATGGTATGTTATAATAAAAGAATAATTAATCAAGCAGCATAATAAAATTTTTAATTTAACAACAAAGGCCACAATTTTCAAAATATTTATTAATTGTCGGTAAAATAACCGACCTAAAATTTAGCTCATTAAATAATTTTGAAAGATAATAACTCGAATCACAAATTATTATTAATCAAAAGCAACTAGGGGGACACTTTAAGTCCAACCATCAGACTGTTACTGGTACAGTCATGATTTTGGTACATTCATCTCGTTCTCTTTGGTCTCCTGAACTTCCAAATTATGCTTCACCTCAATTTCTTTCTCAAAACCTGGGGTAAAATACCAGGGGTCAAGAAGTAGCTCAAAATTAGTGATAAATGCTCAGTAGAAAAGTTTAACCTTACCCATAACCTACAAATAAACATACATGATAATAATTCTATACAACATTTAAAAAACAATAAACAAAGATGGTATATGTAATGTCGTGCATAAACATGCATAAATATTTCCATATTGAGTATCTTTTAATTATTATAATCTCCACACCTAGTTCTCGCAATTCCCCATATCAAAATTACTACTTGAAAGTTTTGCAATCCCCATCATTGGTATTACAGCATCGAATCTCTCTATCTTTATTAGCCAAATTACAACCTCAAAATCTCGCAATCCTCTTCTTTGATATCGCAGTATCGAGGTCTTGTAATCCCTTTCGGCCAAAATTACAACCTCATGGCCTCGCAATTTCTTTAATCGGTATCACAACATCAGGGTCTCGCAATTTCTCATAATCTACCACGACTCCAAATCATTTTGACTATTACTCATTATTACAACAATGAGATTATCTAACCTTGTCGTTCAATTAACTTTCAGTTTCTATGCATGCATGTATAATGCTCATCCCCGTCATGTTTAATCTGCAATAAAATTTCATCATACGATTTTCAATTAAACATGCATCGAGTATAATTAAAATCACTAAAATCATATGATATCATCAACATCGATCAATCTAAATCATATACAATGTTCGTAAGCCCTAACATACAAATCGGTCTCAACAAGTAATAGTCCATTAATTGATCAACTAAATTAAATTAAACAACGAATCATCACATATCATAAATATCTAGCATTCCTATAGTTTAAATCCAATCCCAACCTGACACCTAATAATTATTAAATTCATAACTTGATTAATCTACACGACCGAATATACATAATTACTCAAACAATTAGTTATCAACGACTCAATTCATATCCTCTACACAATCTTTGAACAAAAATCAAATCTACTTATAAATCATATATATAGTAGGACTCGGTCTGAAATTCTTATCTCGATCTGACGAATAAAGCACTACCGAAAAATTCACAAAATCAATTGCCGTATCGAGATCCGATTATCGTAACACTATCAAATATATATCAAAATTATACACTAAATATAATAAATAGATAAAACAGTATATTACTAATAATAAATAATAGTTTAATTAGCTACTTTTAATATAGTATATATAAAATATACTGTACTATATCTATGTAAAGTAATAATGAAGCACTACATGATAAAATTACAATAAAGAAAATCAAATCAAGAAGGAAACAAGGGAAAGGAGGTGCTGCCGATAGTGGACAGAGAGGGAGAGAAAAGAAAGAAGAATGGGGCTTTTGGGCAAAAAATAGAATATATATATATATATATATATATATATATATATATATATATATATATTTGTGCACGACGAATTCAAAAAATACCTTGCAAATTTTTGAGATGCACAATAAAAATTAAAATTGATAGAAAGTGACTTTAGGGAGGACAAGGGTTGCTTACAAAGGGATAAAGTTCAATAAAAATTAAAAAATTATAATAATTATCGATTAGGATAATAATTAATAAAAATAATTAAAAATCATAAAAATATAATATCTAATATATAAAAAATAAATCAGATAACTCTCCCTAAATGTTCAACAAACTTAGACGGAGAGAAAATAAAGAGATATACACTAGTAAAAATTCAAGATAATCAATTCGATAAATAATTTATTAATTTAAATAAAAATATCGAATATATATAAAAAAAAAATTGCTTCTTATCTCTCTCCAAGGACCAAAACCACACCCCTTGAATAAATACCTAATCTTTCTCCTGAAATTTAAAAAATACCAATTCCCTTCTCTCTCTCTTTTTCTTTCCTTTAAATTACAAAAATAATAATCTCCTCCCCCCTCTGAATTACAAAAATACTATTCTCTTCTATTTCACTCTTTTCTATTGCGTTTTAAAAAAAACGTATGGGTAAAAATAAAAATAACATTAGTTAGATTCTTAAAAGTCAATATAAATATCAAGACCATCATTGTTATTATCTTCAAAATTGCTACCGACTATATAAACCCACATTCTTTAGCTTTATCAACTCAAAATATAAAACAACAAATTTTGAAGTGTTCAAATAAGTGCGAAACAAAATAAAAATATCCTGACATTTATATTTTTTACCCTTATATTCAAACAAAAAAAGGGGTGAAAAGAAAAATTCAAGTACCACAAAACACTTAAATATTTTAAAAAATAATTGAATATTCGTCCTTAAATTTTTAAGTATCATGGAACACATAAAAAAATAAAAAATCAGATAACTTTCCTTAAAAGTTCAACAAACCTAGACGGAGAGAAAATAAAGGGATATACACTAGTAAAAATTTAAGATAATCAATCAGATAAATAATTTATTAATTTAAATAAAAAATATCGAATATATATAAAAAAATATTTTTCACCTCTCCCCAAGGACCAAAACCACACCCCTTGAATAAATACCCAATTTTTCTCCTGAAATTTAAAAAAAATACCACTTCCCTTCTCTCTCCATTTTTCTTTCCTTTAAATTTCAAAAATAACAATCTCCTCTCCCTCTGAATTACAAAAATACCATTATCTTCTATTTCACTCTTTTCTATTGTGTTTTAAAAAAAACATTATGGATAAAAATAAAAATAACATCAATTAGATTCTTAAAAGTCAATATAAATATCAAGATCATCATTGTTATTATCTTTAAAATTGTTACCGACTATACAAACTCACATTCTTTAGTTTTATCAACTCAAAATAATAAAGTAATAAATTTTAAAGTATTCAAAGAGATGCAAAACCAAATAAAAATATCCTGACACATATATTTTTTGCCTTATATTCAAACAAAAAAGGGGTGAAAAGAAAAATTTAAGTACCACAGAACACTTAAATATTTTAAAAAATAATTAAATATTAATCCTTACAATTTTAAGTATCACGGAGCACATAAAAAAATAAAAACAAAAAATAATTTTTTTTAGAATTATAATTTTTCTTGATTTTGTTGGATATAGTTCTGATTGGATGCAAATGAGGAGTTTAGGGGTCATTTCAACCTGAATGAGAAGACGGTCTAATTTTGATTCTGAAGAGAAATCTGAGTCCTAAAGATTAAATTGTAGGGTCTATAAATAAAAGTCTAGATTCATCGCATCAATATACAATCTTGTACTACATACATTTGAGATAAATGATTCGGTTTCTTTTACTACACTTGCCATTGAGATCCCCTCTGTTTTGCGGTCTTGATGCGCCTAAAAATTACTATTGCTCGTATTGACCAATATTTAGTACAAATTTTCTTGAGATCTCATTACTCTGTACTACCCATCCCATCATGGTGGTGACAAAATGCATCGGATGAAGTTAAGGGATGGACAACTCATTGTATAGTACATCTTAACTTGTGGTATGAAATAATGGATAGAAAAAATATTGATTAGAATTTGTATATTATTTTTCTCCCTAATTCACAATTGTATTAGTAATTGAAGTACATTAATTTATGAAAATAGTAATTACAGAAAAAAAAAGTATGTAATATTTATTTAACTTTTTATTTATTCGTCCTTATGTTAAAAAAATGGTGTGATAAAAATAAAAACAATTTAAGTATCAACAAACACTTAAATATTTTAAAAAAATTAAATATTCGCCCTTAAATTTTTAAGTATCACGGAACACTTAAAAGAATAATAATTAATTTTTTCAATAATCGAGTCCACAATTGATCTTTAAATATTTTTTTAATCAATTGAATTTTAATATTTTTTAAAATAAGATTAAAATCAAGTTCTCTTCCTAAAATTAAGTCTTTAACATAAAGATGACTGATATTGTAAAAAATGACAAGATAAATGATTTTTTTTTATTTTTAGACAGCTATAGTCCCCTCCCAATTTTTTTGCAGGAGGGGTGAAAAGCAACTCATAAATTCTGAAAATCCGCGTCGTTACAAAATTAACATTCGTTTTTTTTTGGAATCCTACCTGAAAATTTTTAGAATCCTACATTTGAAATTTATTTTAAAAATTTCAAGTTCAAGATTAATTTTTGAAATAATTTTTCAGTCAACGATGAATCTTTAATTTTTTTCGAGAATAAAATTCGGACAGTACAATTGAAAGTGATTCGAATGAGCCATATCAATCACTTTTTCATTTTTCAAAGTAAGGCAGTATCATGATTTGTGAAGGTTTTTTTTTTGGATCAAAATAGCTAGTTGGAACATTTGTTTTTATGCCAAACAAGAAACTAAAACTAAATAGACATGATGCATTTCATGCATACATAGCACAACCTGTAGTTACCCAATAGATTCCTCCGGTCCTATTTTAATAAAAAGGAGAGGCTGTTGTACAGAAATAATGTTGTGTAATAAAATGATACTAGCAAAAATCCCGTGCTATGCACGGGACGCATAGAAGCATACTTTATTGATACGATTGTAAAACCAAACGTAATTTCAGTATCTTAAACAGTGAAAACATGCATATTTTTCACACCATCAACCAAATACGGTAGAAAACTAAACCTATTAATTTTTCTCTGAAAGTTATTATAAGAAATTTGAGCCCCATAATTATAATGTCAATGTTTATCTGCCTTGCCTTGCATTCCTGCACATATAAGATGAAATAATAAAATAAAATTATTTTCGCAAGATATCAATAAACAATAAATAAATTATATGATAATATACAATAAAGGACTATTACTTGTTTAGAATTTTGTCACCATGTAAAAGGTACATACATTCTTCCGACCAGTCAACGTTTAATACAAATGTCACTGGAGGAGCACAATTTAGTTCACATAAAGATCTTGGTGCAGGGACTATGAATATGTAGGCACGTTCATAGTAGGAGGCAATGTAATTCTTGATCATTTTGACTCCATTATCCTATCATGTTATCGCAAGATAAGGTGATTATCATGATTATGCAACGTAATTATATGGAGTTGTTGAATATTTTACCTGTGATCTAAGTCTCTTCAAATATGATGGTACACATCGCATGATAAACTCTGTCCGAGTGTCTTGTAGTGTAAGCTCCATTAAGCCAGAAGAGTCTTTTATGACTATCCTTACATTAAACCTATTTTATTTGTAAATAATTTTAAACTTTGAATTATATAATAAACTAATTATTTATTACTCAAGAGAAAATTACCTGGTTATAGTTTGGACATCATTCCGGCCACAATGATTACAAACAAATCGGCCATCATGATCCACAACTCTTTGGAAGCACGTTTCGCACAAATCAATCCATAGGTTCTCATATATTTTTTCAATCCGTCCGACGATACGAAAATGGTGGATCTATACAAAAATTAACAAACTTAGTATGTAGATATACAATAGGGAAAAAGGATATGGCAATAATCTTTTAATAATAGCATCAACTGGTTATAAACAATCTTACATTAGGCATGTGTGCATATTTTCTAATTCGAATTCTCTTAGCATTAGATATCAGCAAAGATTGTGAAATTGAAAATCCATTTTCCCGATTCCAAGACACCATCTTTTGTGCACGCTTGTCCTTGGAGAACCTAAGTCAACATGAAAATATGGAGTTTTCAAATTGTTTAGCAAAGTTTGGAGCTTTCAGACTGTTACATAACCAACTCACCATCTACGAATGTTATCTGTACGCAGAAATGAGTGGTTCACATATAGTTTGGTGTACATGCATGTGGCGAGGAATAAACCTAAAAGATAAAATATTACAATTTTGAATGAAAATAAAGAAGTTGTGGAGAAATATAATTAAATTTGAAAAATAGTGAGTCAACTTACTGTGAAAATAATCGACCTTCAATCCCGTAGCAAATAAAACATTATTATTATTCATAGTTTCAAACAAAAGCATTCCATCTCTTGTTGCAAATTCATCCCACAAAGTTAGTCGAACTAAGGTCATGCTGTTCATCAATTTATCACAGAGAACAAAGGTTAGAATTAGTAATGTATAAAGTCGTAGCCCATAAGTTTCTTAAAACATATAAACAGTAAATAACTTTGTACCTTGTATCAAGTAACACAATTTCTCTCAACATAGAACGACCATTTCGATTAAGCCGACATTCAGTCACGTTAACAACCAAACCAACCACATCTGCCATATATCATAACCTTTATAAGTTACGAAATTGTGAATGAAAATTTTTATAGACATTTCCGTAAATTTTTTAAAGATTTGTTTTCAAGAAGATTGAAGTTCAAGGCTATCTTAGTGCTATCTTATTACAATTAAGATCAAGTCCTGATAAAACAAAAGATCATGAGTTCATCTTCTCAATTCCTTTTCTGTTCTTCCATATTCATTTTATATTTTTGTAGGTTTTTCTTTGTGGTATGAGAGCCTTAGAAAACTCAAGCCACTTTCTAGATCCTTATAAAATGAAGTCAATCAGATCATGAGAAGATTAGGAATTTTGAGAATTAAAGTTCGCAAATACGGAGCTGTGAATTTTGAAAAAAATTATGAATTTTTTTTATTAACTAAGCAAATTATTCAAACGTTGGGATTAAAAAGGTATGGTTTTTTTTTTCCAAATAAGGATGGGATAAATGACAATATGGTTGTAAGATGGTCTTCAAGAAGTGTAAATGTTTGAAAAGAAAAAAGTAATGAATTAATATATGTACATACAATAAGAAAAAAGTAATGAATTAAAGAGAGGAGGATTCAATACCTATAAAGTGGTTAATGTTGTTTTGACAACTTAACCTTTTACTACGTAAGATGCGCAATCTTACAGAACGTGCTTCTTTTGTAATTTCAGTAACTCATTTTCGATTAGAAGAACCATCCTGTTCGTTTCGATAATCAAGTATTTGTTTGCTAGATCGATCGATATTAGGATTATTATTCTCACAGTCCATCCTGTAGTACAATGATAAAAAAATACAAACATTAATCAAGCGGGTAGAGGAGTCTAAAGATAATACACGTGGGAAAAAGCTAATCCAAACAGAACTTAAGTTACTACATGTTGTGTATTTTATATGGCAATTGTTACGTTTGTCTAAAGATAATCCTAAGATTAAAAATAACAAAGAAACCCAATCCTTCAAAGGATTCACGTAATTTAAGTTTTAATTAGATACATAAAAATAAACCCAATTCTTTTTAATTAGACATATAAGTATGATTAAAAGTAACACTTAGGTTTATGTAAAAAAAATAAACGTAATAGTGAACGATCCTAAGTATGATTACGCTCTAGCAAAAATCTTTAATTTTGCACACCGTCAACCAAATACAGAATTTTCAAATATCCTAATATCTTTGAAGATTATTTCTAATTTTCCTTTTGAGGGAACATAAGTCACGACATAATTTAATTATATATTTTGAGGTGCAAAAAGTAAATGGGTATGAGCTTCGTGTCGGCAATGATAAACAAAGAGATGAAAGAGAACCATAACAATCGAAACTCCAAGCAAACAAACCCAAATCCAAACCCAAACTCCATTAAAGTAGCCTGGCAACATTGCGTCAAAACCTAAGCAGAAACAGCATCCAGTCCTCTCTTCCCTTCTTTTCTTTTTTTGGGTAGAATTCACTCTATTAAGATTCCAAGAAACAAATCCCCCAATAAATTTGCCCCGACCGTAAACGAAACAGTCCAGCACACACAGTTCGCATGCATACATAACATGTCGTATTTGTATATGCGTATATCAATAAATAATCAACCCATAAGCGTAAAACTGAGAGTGAGAGAGAACCTCTTTGGTATTGTGTTGTTGGACGGCGAATCGAGCGAGGATGTCGATCTCGTCGGTGTAAAGTATATATTATCGAAAACGTTTTCGTAGTGAATCACCTAATTTTTAGAAACGTTTCCGAATGGGCAATTTTTCAATTATAAATTAAATCCGTCAAAAACATTTTTGGAAACGTTTCCCTAGAAAAAATTAAACCCAATTAAACACCCTTATAATTCTCCTACGGAATGGAGAATTATAAAACGGAAATTCCCCAATTCTTACATACACAAACATTTTTGGAAACGTTTTCTTGGAAATCAACGATTTTGTTTCCCTGGAAATCACAGCAAATCACCCTTATAATTCAACGATTTTGTTTTCTTCTTTATGCAATACATGTTTTCATTCTAAAAACTCTCTTCTAATTTTGTATATGCCACGTGTTGCACGTAGGGTGACTCTCACGAAAAGTCGCTCTGCAATAATATATAGTATAAATTATTTGATTAAAAAATATTTTTTGAAATATTATTTTAATAATATTTTGTACATCAAAACGAAGTTATTTCTGACGGTAGGAGTAAGCCTTGAGATAATCTATGTTTTGCATGGCCAGCAGGACAGTTTACCCTTTAAACGAAGAGCCGATAATTTACAAATGAAGGGCCACTCACCTTCTGCCACGTCCACATCTACGCCGTACGCCTAGCCTATATATGCAGCAGCCCCTTCTCTACTAGCATTACCAGAAACTCACGGAGAGGAGCTACAAACCACTCGATCCTTCTTTTATCTCTCTCTCTCACTCTCTGACCTTGTTTACTCTCTCTGGTTTTTGTTAAGATCCCCTCTCATTTGCGTTGTGGGGAAAGATGTTTATCGAGAATTTTAAGGTCGAGAGCCCGAATGTGAAATACACAGAGAGTGAGATTCATTCTGTGTACAACTACGAGACCACAGAACTGGTTCACGAGAACAGAAATGGGACCTACCAATGGATTGTCAAGCCCAAAACCGTCCAATACGAGTTCAAGACCGATACCCATGTCCCCAAACTAGGGTAATTTTTCCATGAATCCATAAATTCTTAATCCTATTCGTGATTTCATTTTCTGGGTCTTTCAATTGAGTAATTCCATTGTCTGATTTGGACAGGGTTATGCTTGTTGGGTGGGGTGGAAACAATGGCTCCTCCCTCACTGGTGGTGTTATTGCAAATCGGGAGTGAGTTTCTTCAATCTCTGATTCCCTTCGTTTTCAATTAGTTTGTGGTCTGTTTTCATGGTCGGTGAATTATTTAATTGCCTTCCATGTGAATTTTGAGATTCGTTTGTTGTTTCGTAGGGAAATTTGTTTCTAGGGGGTGTGTTTTTTGTTTTTTAATGCGATGTATGTTGAAAAATTTGACAGAGGAATCTCTTGGGCAACAAAAGATAAGGTACAACAAGCCAACTATTTTGGTTCACTCACCCAGGCATCCACCATCAGAGTTGGATCTTTCAATGGAGAGGAGATTTACGCGCCATTTAAGAGCCTGCTTCCCATGGTACTTCCTTTTCCTTTGTTTGATAATTTAGAGTGTTCGGTCTAGTTTACAGACAAATGATTAATCTATTAGTAATCTACTAAGAGCCTGCTCCCCATGCCGGTTTGGAGTTACACCCCTACTGGCCTTTTCCTTCCCCTCGGACTCTCAGAACTTATATTATTATTAGCGGCAGGTACACACGCATGGTACTTTCTTTTCATTTGTTTCATACTTTGGTTAAAATAGTATTTCAACCTTTGTAATGGTATCATATATCCTTTATATTGGTAGATTGTAAAATTGAATTTTCAGATTAATCGGTCTATTAGACCGAATGCCGAGTTACCAAAAAATAACTCGGCAACTAATAAGTATTACATGGGACTGAAGGGATTTTGTAGCAGGCTTAGGATATGATAAAACATTATTGATCATAATTGAGCTCTCTTGGCCCCTTTCCCATATGCGGAAGCAGAAGTTCCCCTAAACTAATCCTTTTTTAAATGTCTTTCCTGAGTACTCTTAGTCTTAACTCCTTTTGGATTAAATATTTGTCAAAAGGAATTTTAAAAAATTTAAATAACTAGAAAAGGCTAAAAAGTTTATTAAAATAGACAAATTCTTTATACCATTCTTATCTTTTTAAACTCCTACTTATTTCTTTTTATTATCTTAATTTTTCAAAAAGTTAAATGCTTTTGACAAAAGGTAAAAAAAGCTTACAACTTTACTTCCATGATGATGTGGTAGCCCTACCAATCGTAAGGCCGTATATGTAGGTTCTAACTACTTTTTTCCCCTAAATATAGATACTTTTTTGGGCAATTAATTTTAAAATTTGGGTAATTACCTAAATTAGATACTCCTACCAACTTTTGGGTACTTATATACAGAAACATCTAGACATATATGTTTCCTCAGTGTTACTTTGAACTAAATTGTTGCATGATTTTTGTGATTAACAGGTGAACCCAGATGACATAGTGTTTGGGGGTTGGGACATAAGTGACATGAATTTGGCAGATGCCATGGCCAGGGCTAGGGTGTTTGACATTGACCTGCAGAAGCAGCTGAGGCCCTACATGGAATCCATGGTCCCACTTCCCGGGATTTACGACCCTGATTTCATTGCTGCCAATCAGGGCTCGCGTGCCAACAACCTTATCAAAGGAACCAAGAGAGAGCAAGTTGAACAAGTTATCAAAGATATTAGGTATTTACCACTAACCAAGCAGGAATTTTAAACTGTAGCTGTCACGTTATGCAAAAATTGAAACGCGGGAAGGAATGAGAAAAACACTATTCAACATCTTTTATTTATGTATGAAGGTGTTTAGGGATCGGACTCTATTGGATTTCTGACCACATTCACAAACAGCCCGTTTTTTCTTTTTTGGCAATTGATAGAGCTTATTCTCTTTCAATCAACTAAATGAGAAATGGGTAGAACTCCTTGTCCAGATGATGTGGTACGAATTTTGAAAACCGTGAGTTTGGGGGCAGGAAATGCCATGCTTGTAGTCTAATATTTAATGAATGTCACTACATATTATTCTGATATTTTAGAGCATGTGGACACGGCATTTTTTCGCTATTGGAAGGATTGCTGTGATATCAACTGACTTGTTGATGTGTGGAAATAGGGAGTTTAAAGAGAAGAACAAGGTGGACAAGGTGGTGGTGCTGTGGACTGCTAATACAGAGAGATACAGCAATGTAATTGTAGGGCTAAATGACACCATGGAGAACCTCTTTGCCTCCCTGGACAAGAATGAGGCTGAGATCTCTCCTTCAACGTTGTTTGGCATTGCTTGTGTGCTTGAAGACATTCCCTTCATCAATGGAAGCCCTCAGAATACTTTTGTCCCTGGTCAGTTTAAAGCCAAACACCCCCACATTTTTTGCCTTGAGAGAGTTGGATTTAGTAATGAGTTTCCGGTTATCACTTGTGTATCTCTGGTTATTGCAGGGCTGATTGATTTGGCCATAAGGAGGAACTGTTTGATTGGTGGAGATGACTTCAAGAGTGGTCAGACCAAAATGAAGTCTGTACTCGTTGATTTCCTAGTTGGAGCTGGTATTAAGGTGAATGTTTGTTCCTTATTATGGGATTATAAGTTTCTCACCGGATTGACATTGTTGTATGGCGCCTGTGAGCATGATGTCCCACACTCCCTAAACTTAGGCTTTAGCAGTTCACGAGGAAATGCTGCTTGCTCATGGTTTTGTATCGTCGACTCGAACCAAGACTTCACACATTAGTTCTGCCTGGTTATGTGTTCTTGTTTGAAAACAAGAAGAGAGTTGTTCCTCGATTTATCTTTCGGACACTAGTCGAAAATCAGCCTAAAAAGACTCATCCAAGCAACTAGTTTCCAATCTAGAAAGGCAATCAGGAAGATGATATATCTGTCTTAACGCCAAATTTTGTTCTGAGATCCCATTTTCCAGAGTATAATTCGTTTAACCATGCAATTCTGTGGGCTTTTGTGCGTGTTTATATTTGTGCATCTAATTCTGCTTACTACCAGGTATTTTTTTGGAAGCATTAATTGAAATACAATGTGGATTTTGTTTTCTGGCTGGTAACAGCCAACCTCAATTGTGAGCTACAACCATTTGGGCAACAATGATGGAATGAATCTTTCTGCTCCTCAAACTTTCCGCTCCAAAGAAATCTCAAAAAGCAATGTGGTGGACGACATGGTCTCCAGCAATGCTATCCTGTACGAGCCGGGCGAGCATCCCGACCATGTTGTCGTCATCAAGGTACTTCTGTCTCCCTTTCTATACATTGACAAGTAATATATGCATGTATAAAATTTGTTGTTTCATTTAATCTTATATATAAATTGTGGGCGTGGTGTAGTATGTGCCGTACGTGGCAGATAGCAAGAGGGCTATGGATGAGTACACATCAGAGATATTCATGGGTGGGAAGAACACAATCGTGATGCACAACACGTGCGAGGACTCCTTGTTGGCGGCTCCAATCATTTTGGACTTGGTCCTCCTTGCCGAGCTTAGCACTCGAATTGAGCTGAAAGCTGAAGGAGAGGTCGGTTTTTGCTACTCAATGCAAACCCCCTTCCCATTTCCTTATCCCTTTGTAATCTGCATGTCGGCACTAGTACATTTACACTTGTATATAAATACAGATATAACAAATTACTGTTGCTATATTTGCAGGGTAAATTTCACTCATTCCATCCCGTGGCTACTATCCTCAGCTACCTTACCAAGGCCCCTCTTGTAAGCTTCTAGTGCTGTCAACTTAATTTTCAGTCACTCTCATTGCGTATGTCGAAGGAGTCCTGACTCTGGTTCTTGATTATAACATGGGAAATGATTTACAAATGGAACTTTTTGTGCATAAAATTAAGCTTTAATGATGTAGTGGTGGTTTGTCCTCTTTTTTTTTTTTTTTTGGGGGGGGGGGGGGGTGTTTGACATGAAAGGACCAGACGGAACAACTATACCCACTTCTGTAGGAATTCTGTCCCTAGGTTCTTTTTCTGTAGTCCTACTAAAAGAAGTGTTGGTGGCCATGGATGTATAATTGAGAAAATGAGACCCCCTGTCGGTTCACGTGGTGAGGTTCAGTGTTGAAGCACAGAAACCATGTGACTAATGGACCCTCTTGAAGGACCAAATTCCCTTTTTGGTTTGTAGACCCTAGTCGCAAGAAAATGAAGTGGGTACAGTAGGAAAACGATTATATCACATGGTCCATCCCAGAATGAATAGCCCACTGCCAAAGTGGGTGCCTGTATGGCAATACTTCGGAGGATGTGTTTGGATTTTGCATTTTGTGGATCGAAAATAAAGGGTAGGAATTGAATGGTTCTTTATTGGAAAGGCCTTTTTACAAGCATACCTATTCTCTTACCCTCCACAATTGAAAAACAGAACACCTGAAAGTGTTTTCTTCCTTCTGCGACAACATAAATTGCATATAGTTTGGGATTTGGTACGAGTAAACGATACTTTGAGTTAACCATGCTTGTGTAATGGTGTTTTTTTGCTTAGGTACCTCCGGGCACACCTGTGGTGAACGCGCTGTCAAAGCAGCGGGCAATGCTGGAAAACATTCTGAGAGCTTGTGTTGGGTTATCACCTGAGAACAACATGATTTTGGAGTACAAGTGAGATGAGAAGCAGCAGTGCAAGAGAGATCTCTCTTCAAGAAGTGGTTTTTTTTTGCAAATCCTTCTGTTTCTGTTTCGTCTCTGTTTGGACTTTGGACATGGAAAGTGGATATATATATAGATATATTAAATGCTTCCAAAGATGTAATTTCTATGGTATATCTGTTTCTTTGGGTTTATGGTTGGTGATAATTTCTTGGGTACTATGTTCTTGCTCAGTTTAGAGCAAACACCCCTTCTTCTAATGCTGAAATAATAGTATTTTGTTCCCATCTAGCAGCTTGTTTTTGTGTAACATTTAGAAAAGGTAAATATTAAGACTAGCTAAATCAACCACTGTCTTGAGATTAGGGATATTAAGTGGTGTAGATGACAACTCATAACTCAACAAAAATGGCAGAAGCATTCATGGCATCGCTCCCTTACTCTGATAAATGCTGTGATCGCTCTAGCTCTTATTAGCTCGTAGTGAAGAAAGCCAAATGGGGGTTTAGTCTCATTAGAATGAACATGAATCACGAAGGTTCATAAAGGATGAATAGAAACTGACGGTAACAATTGAATTTGTGGACCGGGTGGGTTAGAAAATCCATTAGTTACAGATAGATCTGCTGCAACCTCTCACTTTCTTGGATGCTTTTGTGATTGACATATCAATTTCCTGTGCCCTATCAAATTTCTCAAAGCAGAGTGATGGTCCAAAATATTAGAACTGGGCATTGTCTGAAGATTACTTTTTCTAGCTTGATGGTTCACTTTCTTGGATGCTTTTGTAATTGACATAAACATTTTCCTGTGCCCTATCAAATTTCTCAAATCCGACTGATGATCCAAAATACTAGAACTGGGCATTGTCTGAAGAATACTTTTTCCAGCTTGATGGTGAGTTTTTTCTCTCTTCTGGTGAGGTGGGTCCTTAAAGCAATGGTCCAATAATTGTGAAGCACCATGGCCACTCACATTCAGGGCAACCATGTGGTGCATCAAAAACTGATTGACACATATCAGTCATAGTATGTAGACATCCATACAAAAGCTGTCCATACAAAATTAGGGCATTTACATACATATCTATACATAACTTCATGCATGATTTGCTTTATGGTGCGTCCATCATAATTTATGGGTGTGGTCCTCCATGAATGCTTACAGAGCTTGTGGTGTCCAGGGATTTGGACAATTGGACCCCCTTCATATTTGCCATTAATGGTTTAGCCAAAGTTGCTTCCCATTTTCAAATTTCTTTTCCCAAACATATCCTTCAAATTATTGTCCTTGATGTCATGTGTAATCAATTGGTTGCTAAAGGAAGAGGACAGTTTTATTTACATTTCAAGTGCAGTGTACACATGATCTAAATATAGCTACAGTTCAATACCCACCGGGTCTACTATGGCTTTAACTCCTTGTCACTTTGCTGGACCTGTTTTTAATTTGGAAGGATTGTTCTAGGTTTCTGCCACTCATATAATTCTTCCAAAACCATTTGTCACTGTCTTGTGAACACGAAAATTTTCAATCATTTGTCGTGGAGTTTTTAACTCGATGTTCGTCTTGTCCATATTTGATCCTTAAGTTTCTCTAAACCTCTCTAGTATTGCCAAAGTAATAACTAGGCAATGTTGTTCGGCGGAAAAGTATTTTAATGCTTAAGTTAGTCTGTGAGCTAGAAGGAGAATAAAAAGATACTGTTTGAGAGAGAGAGAGGATTACGTACCGTACTTTTTGCCTGAAGTTACCCTATATACGCGGACGTCACTTGAGTTCAAGCAAACTTGTGTAGAGCACACTCCCTATGATGTCAGAAATCACCATTGCTACCCTGACGTCATGCATGGTTGGATGTTACATGTCAATGCTGAGCCACTTGGAGGACAAGTGAAAATGGGTTAAGCCACGTTAGTCCAGTCTTTCGGGTCGACTACCATGTCTGTCCGGTCCACATAGTGCTCCCTAAGCAGGATGGTTGTGCTAGACCATGCGGACCACATTTGGTTTCGATCCGGCCCATCAAGCTCGCCTGATAATACTCAATTAGCTATCCTGATCAGGTGTTAACCCGACCCACTACACTTGTCTCACTAACTGCTAATTAAAGGGTACATTTTAGTTGCCAATACCCATCCCTACCATTACCAGCAACCTTCGCTAATTAGCTCAACCCATTTTTACCATCTAAATTTTATTTATTTCTGCTGAGTATCAACATTTAATTTCTTTTCCTCCCAAACATCCCTCCACCAATTTTCTAAGCGGGCAGAAAAAAAAACGAATGTGGAGACTCGGGTCGGGACGCAAGTAACTAAAAGAGCCATTCTATTTAGGGAGAGAAAAATGGGCGGACATGAGCGGTATGGTGTCCGAGCCTCGTGGTCACGAAGCTCTCCAAATTAATATAAGTCTTGCTCTTTCAAATTTGAGGACAAAATCGCAGTCTAAATTTTCTCCAAAGGACAAGACTGAATCCAGGAAATAATTGGACTTGGTGGGCTGGCCTAGATAGAAATTTAGCAACGAAAAATGGGCTAAATTTGTGAGACGAGATGGACGCAGGCCTAATAACGATCCTATATATAAAGGGCATTCAAAGTCAATTCAAACAGAAACCAAGGTTTTTGAAGGATCAGAAAAAGAAAACCGGTTTTAATATTAAAAACTCAATGATTTTTTATAACAATATTGGCTTTTTTTTTTATAAAAAAAATCGATATTGGATATCGATTTCTCTACTTATACAATCAATTTTTACGTAATGCTGAGTTCGAGAACATGCGAATATCGATATTGGATAGTATGCGAATTGCAACATTTTTAAGGATTCAAGAGGGTCATATTAGGATTGTTAGTGTTAAAACCAACATAATCAAGTAAGCTTGAGTTCGGACTAAATTATTATTTTCTGTTAAATACAATTCGTATTTCGTATGATATTTCTCTACCTAAATTGCTCTATATCACACTCCCTTGTTGGGCCAATAAACTATTTTTAGTAGGTCTTTTAGCAAGGAAAGTTACATAAAAATTACTCTTTTCTTTGATGAATGCATACTTTATTTAAGAGAACTTTTATGTAATTTCACACACGAAGACAAAAAAAAAAAAAGAAATCTATTTCATCAGAAGTAGGAGTGTCAAAAATAGACAGTTTCATTCACTGGCAAGTACGCGGACGATTTAAAAACAAAGTGAAGAATCCGTAGAGCAGTAGAAAGACCAACCCGTCAAAAACCATATTTTTTAAAATTTCGTATGAGGTCAAGAGGTGATCAAAGTAACAACAGCTTTTCCCTTATTATTATTATTATTATTATTATTATTATTAAATGAGTCATTATTGCTTTTGTAAGAGACATGAATTATTGAACCCATAAATGCAAAGCAAATATTGATAGAATATTTTATTGAATAAATCCAATAAGTATGACAATATGCATGGAACCAAGAAAGTTAATACAGGAAAGCAACTTAAAATATATAATAGTTATCTAATTATTAAAATAAATAAATAAATGAGTTCGACTATCCTCTTGTGACAAGGCCTTCCCAAATCCTTCTAAAATATTTATTTTGGACAAACAATAATGATTAGCAGACATATGTATACAGCCATTGAGGGGACTGGGCCCATCCCACAACCTTAACTTGAAGGGCAGAATAAAAAATTTAATTTATTTTGGACTAAAAATGAATTCAACTTTAAATAATGAGACAGACTAAAATTATTTGGAGTTAGAATTTTACATGAAAAATAAAAAATAAAAACCCACATGGGCTATAGCCCACCTAATTGGCTACTTGGTTCCACCCTTACTTGGCTCTTCCATCGTCCTGGTTCTCAAATTGTCAGGTTTTGTAGGTATGGTTCGGGAGCTAGCTGAGCCCCAACACGGGGCGGAATTTCTTCGAAGATGTCATAGCACTTTGATTCAGCTACTACAACTATCATTTAGAAAAGGAAACAATGGAGGGATCCAATTCGGACCGGCCAACAAATTGCAACAAATATTTGGAGCTCATGGTTGGACCAGCTTGGAAGCAAGCTACGATGGCCGAACCAATCCCAAGGCAAATAGGGCCAAAAGATTGTAGGGGAGTGGTGGTCCCAAAAAAGGGACACAAGCCCGTTTTTGTCATTGGTTAATTATAAAGATAAAGACCGCACTAGGAGGAGGACCCATTTTGTCCATTTACGCTTGATGAGCCTATATATATAATACGAAAGGCAGTACGCGTGATGGAAATATCGAATTAAGCAGGACCACCAGCATGCAAGGAAATCATTAGCCAATTGGGGACCGGTTTTCATTAAAGCACTACATATTATACCAGTATCTCTTTTGATTTTTACTATGTTTCTTTGCTTCATTCATTCACTGAGTTCAAGCAGTTCACCTCCTGCCTTTTAGCTAGTCAGATATCTTTTGATTCTTTGATGCCGTCCGGGCTCAAGGAAGAAGCCCCGGCTAACTCCAAAGCACTTATTGAACCCATCTTGGACCATATCTCCATTCTCCTATTATGTACAGTAAAATTCTCGAACATCAAACTAATACATTTGTATATAAATCTGTACATAAATGTCTATATTCGTAGCACTAATAAGTCTTGAAAACTCATTGAAAGCAACTGATAACCAAACACCTCTCAGATGACAAAATAAACTGTAAATAAATATTTAGTGGAGGACCATTTTCTCAAAACATATTTCTTAATACAAATAGAAAGAGAAATGGCTTTATATATAATTAATTAATTATTGTTCCCACAATCATGTTTTGTGTGTCAAAGTACTGGAAGTGGTTGGATGTTTCGAGACATACATTATTTTAATTTTATTAAAAGAAGATGTGATCATACAACTTGGGAATTTTAAATACACAATATTAAGAGTGCGTTTGGCATAAAAATCTAAGTAAAAAGATAAGAGTTATGTGAACATATCGTCACTTATATATGGATGTATATGTACATGTTGGTCGTTTAAGATCTGTTTGGAAGTTAAGGAAAAAAAAAATTAAAAATTTATCTTCATACTTGGTTCGTTCCCAGTATAGAGGACAAGAAAAAACTCAAGGGAAAATAAAAGAAAATCTCTAGAAATGTTAGAATGACAAAAGAAAATGAAAGAGAAAATTACGCGTGAATTTTGTTTTTGTAAAAAACCTTCCATAAATTCTTTTGTATTGCATAATAAATTGTGGTTTTTTTAGTACTCAAGTTAGAGCGCTAATGAATCCTTTTAAATAATAGAAGAAACTGACTTTTAATTGAAAATTAGAAGACATTTAATTAATTTTATTTTTTTCTTCTCCGTTTTCTTTTTGGAATCAAATGAGGGAAAATCTTTTCTCTTATACTTTTTCTTGTTTACTTTCTAAAGTCAAACAACAAATAATAATTAATTTTTCTTTTATAATTTTCCTCTGAAGTACTTTATATTCTTTTCCTTTTCATCACACAAATTCCACACAAAGAATTAAACATCGAGCTAGGATGCCTTCAAAGTGATATTGTCTTTGAAGGATTCTTAGGCTATGTTTGGTTAGGTGTTTGGGAGATTTTCTCCCAAACAAGTTTCTGGAACAAGTTTCTCAAACATTTTCCCAGACAACTTTTTCTCTCTATAAAAAGTGTCTCTGAAACATTTTTCTCCCAGACAAGTTTCTGAGACACTTATAACCAAACAACGTCTCAGAGTTTTGTTTCTAAAAATTATTTCAGAAACACTCAAAACGAACACACCTAGGTGTCCGGACATATTTGGACATATATGTATCTCTAACTATTAGATATATACTAGGGCGGTTACCTCTGAAAAAAAAAACTCTATTATTATATAGAGAAAAAAATTTATAGACTATATAAATTTGCTCCTACTAAATATTTTAGAAAAAATTTCAAATAGTAGGCTCGCACTTGCCTGGCTCCATTCCAATTTAAGATATCAAAACCAATTATTCAAGAGTAAATTTATTTAGCACAACTGTTGAAATTGTGAGTAAATAGTAACAAAAACTAGTAGTGTTTAATGTTAAAAATGAAAATAAGGTTTTCATTTACTTAGAATCTAAAATCACCCCAAACCCTGCTTCTCCAGAATAAGATTCTAGGTCATATTTTAACTTCTAAAAATCCCAAGAATCATCTAGAAATATTTTTTAAGAAAAAAACACTCAAAATTGCTTTTTAGAAGCTAAAATCTCAAAATCTACTCTTAAAATTTATTCGTAAGCATGCTCATAATTAATGAACAAACAAAAGTCCAAATGAATCTCTTTCTGCCTTAATTACTTGGCTTTCACTCATGAACCTCTAGTTAACATTTAACTCAAAAAATATAGTGATCGGGAAACTGAAGTTGACGACCACGTAAACCTTGCCGACTAGTCATCGGGGCCAAGGGCAATTTTGCAAACCTTCAATTACCCCAAGTAAGTAATTCTAATCGGATCCGAACACATGACCTTGGAAATATAAATTTCGAGTCACCTTTCTCATATCACTGAGCCAACCCCTTGAGGTTACTAACTACAAAATTACACAATATTCTTTTACTTGAATTAGCCAAGGGCGATTCTGTAACCGTAGACAGCCCATATCCGAGTGTTCCAACAGTCTCAACAAAAAGACTAGGTCTAGTCTTTTAGCATGACCAGTAGTTCCAGTAACTCAACAAAAGGGTTGAGTCATTATTTTATTATTAGCTAGTCACGTAAGGTATTTTGTTTCCTTCAACAAAAGTAGAGACTCTCTCCTACTTTTCTTGAGCTATCTCTCTTCACTTTAGTTTGTTTAAAAAATTTTATATTACATATATGTACGTGTGTGTATATATATATATATATATATATATATATATATATATATATAAAATAAAAATAATAAATGGCATTCTTGAAGTGCCTAGTTAAATCAGAAAAACTACAATTTAATTTGCAGCCTGTTTATTGGGAGTCATAGAAAGAGTTCAATTCTAGGCTATTTAAATTTATCATATTCGGAGTTTGTTTACTCTTTTGTATTCGGATATGATATCTTGGAGACTGTTCTATCTTTTCAAAGAAAGATAAAATTATCTCCCCCGCACCCTATTCATATCTTACCTATTTTCTATATCCCCAATCAAATTTCATTGCTAATTATTACAAGAATGTCACTGTTGATTATAAATATGTTATCTACGTACTCATATTTACCATATTCTACTTATAAAATACTCAAGCAGATCCTCTATAATTATTCATTCATTTACAATAAATCTATCCTTTTATTATCATTTCTTACTATATCTATCGTATTTTTTTTTCCTAAAATTTTGATCGTTAACAAATGGATTGGCTTTGCTAAAAATAGTGATGGACATGCTCTAAACTAAATGTAACGACAATTGATGTTTTTTTTAAGTTGTACAATGTGTTGAGTGAAGTCAAATTGTGAGGGTGTAAGGACGGATGGTCCAAGTTTAATTCCAGAGAGCTATGTTTTGGACGCTCAAATAGGTCTTCTCGACGTCTGGATGCGTGGTCCCGAATAATTTCCAGAACGCTGCTTATTTGGCCATCTGGACGAATGACGCAAGTTTAATTCCAAAGAGTTGTTTTTTGGGCTTTTGGACAGGCCTTCCCGCCTCTGAATGCCTGACCCAGAATAATTTTCAGAGAGTTGCTAATTTGGGAGCGCGGACGGAGTGTGAGTGTTCCGACATAGCGCATCATGACTGAGAAACTTGTGTTTCGGATATTTTTTGGACTTTTTAAAATTGGGCTTTTATGTAAAATATAAGGCTACTAGACACTTGAATGTATCATAAATCTGTGTATCGTGTTTTTTTTATTGTGCGATTATTTTTCGTTCTTATTTTTGTTGTGTTACATAAGTCTTTTAAAAACATCCAAAACCCAATTATTAAAATGAAGAACCAACGAGGAGGAGGAATAATGGGAGCATAACTTTTGGTTTTAAAAGTCTTGATATGTGTCCATAGCTACAAATAGCTAGCTAGCTAGCTAGCAGTCATAATAATGGAATCTAATAAATATTGGACCACTATGTTGAGTTGGGGATTGGCTCTCACTCTTTTCGGAGACATATATGATAGTGATTTTATTTGAAATGGAGAGATCACGATAGCTAGCTATATGTTTATACTTAGGGCATTAACTTATTTGTGTTTTGAAAAGAGTGGTGGTAGTACAACATACGTCACCAAATGAAGTCCACAAGTTTTTTCACTAACAAAAATTGGAGAAATCTTTATCCACATAGATTCAAATACAAATATGTCTAGAACTGTTTGATACATATTAAACCTATATTATTTGGAAAGATTGTTATGTACACCTAATGAATCTGGACACATCTGTGATTAAATGTGCATACAAATAGTGTCTTTCTAAACATTAAGAGTTGTTTGATAACCTATTTTTACCACTTAAAACAGAATAAATTAAATAAAAAAGTATTAAGTCGGTTTAACAACGAAATTTTGAGAAATTTAACACTAAGTTTTCAGTAAGAATAAAAAGTAAATAATTAAGTAGTTATTCCCTACTTAATTAAAAACTGAACGCATGCAAAAAAGTTTTCAAAAGGTTCCGATTCGAGCGAGAGCCCAAACGGAAAAAAGTCTGTTTAGCACATTGCTAAACACCACCACTAACCGCCACACGCCACCAACCACCACCCACCACGACCACTGCTACTAACCGTCACGGCCACCACATTAACCACCACCGCCACGTGTCACGCGCCACTGCCGCTGACCACCACATTGACCACCATCGTTATCCGCCATTAACCGCTACTGCCACCTGTCACTAATCACCACACTAACTACCAGTACTGTCACTAACCATCACCGCCACCAACCACCACACTGCTGACCACCACCACTATTACTAACCACTACTATCACCTGCCACAGACCACCACTACCACCACCACACGCCACTAAAAATCCACCGTTGCCACTAACCACCACCGCACTGTTGGCCACCGCCATCCGCCACTAACCACCCACCACCACACTAACCATCACTGCCACTCATCACTGATCACCATCGTTGCTAATCACCCCTGCCACTAATCGCCACATTGCCAACCACTGCTACTAACCACCGCCACCACTAACTGCCATCGCCATTAACCACCACTGTACCAACCACCGCTCTACTGCCTTCGACCACCACCACAACCATGCCTACAACATCAACTAGGGCTTGGTGTGTCGCAAGACCTATGGAGGGCTAAGTTAAAAAATCAATAAATTTTAAATTTCAGCTCTTTATGCAGACCAAAAAACTTAATTGACTCAATGCTTAAATTTTAGTACATAACAAAAAAGGCTTGTTAGGACATTCATAACTGCCTCAATAAGGGATCTATTATGGCTTCTTACTTATTGGGGCACTATGCCACTAACCACCACGTTGACCACCACTGTCACTAACCACCATCTTCACCTGTCACCACCACTATCCGCTACTAACCACCACGGTCACCCGCCACTAACCACCGCCGCCATCAATCACCCCAACGCCACTAATCACCATATTATTGACCACCACTGCCACTAATCACTGCCACCAACCGCCACTAGCCACCACTCGCCATCCGCCACTAACAACCATTGTCATCAGCCACTAAGAGGGTGTTTCGGAGCCTATTTTTTGCATTTTTTTATTCTCATTTTTGTATTTTGGTTGTTTGGGAGCCAGTTCTCAGAATGAGTTCTGCAGAACTCATTCTCTATTTTTGACTTTAGGAGCAAAAACTCAAAAAGAGGTTTAGACCTCCTTTTTGCATTTTCATTCCCATTTTGCATTCTACTACTTTTGCAAAATGCATTTTGCACATTTCTCCCAAACACTACTCCCAAATTCAAAACTCATTCTGGCCATAATCTAAAAAGCTAAAAAGCCAAAAAATCAAAAATAAAAAGCTAAAAAGTAGGCTCCCAAACACCCCCTAACCACCATTGTCACTCACCACTGACCACCACCACCACCTGCCACTAAAAACCCACCGCTGCCACTAACCACCGCTCACCACTGCCACTCGTCACTAACTACTACCGCCACTAACCACTCTCGCTATACTATCGACTACTGCCACTAACAACAACCATCACTAGCTTCCATCGCCTTCCTCCACCACTGTACCAATCACCGCTCTACCGCCTTTGACCACCACCACAATCACGCCTACAATATTAAGTGGGGCTTGGTGTGTCGCAAGACCTATGGAGGGCTAAGTTGAAAATCAATAAATTTCAAACTTCAACTCCTTGCGCAGACCAAAAAAGTTAATTAATTCAGTGCTTAAATTTTAGTACATAACAAATAACTTTTATGTTTAAAAAAATCAGTATTTGATTTTCAATGCTTAAATTTTTATTTTAAGTTTTTAGCTTTCAATTTTATGAAACGCACCTTACTCTTTCACTAAACCAATGTCAAATGAGATTTAAGGTTTGGGCTTTCTTTGACTTTTTTAAATGTATTTATTTATTTTATTTTGTTAATTTTGCATTTAATGTTAACAATTAATTATTGGTTCGTAAAAAATAAAAAGATATAAATCAAAGTAAAAAATGTATAAAGATAATTTTAAAAAAGCTAAAATCAAAATTAAAAAATGTATAAAGATAAATATAAAATTAAAATTATCTATTTCAGATTATCTTTTTTTAATTAAAAAAGCTAAAATTTTAATCATAATTTTTTACTTTTTAAATTCCTCTATTTAAATGTGTACGTCTACAACCCATAAAATAAAAATTACTATAATATCATATAAATCATGGGACGCATGGAGCATTGTTTATCGATCGTAGTATTTTGTTGGATGTATATTTTCTGTTTTTTTTTCCAATATTGAATTAACATGGGCACAGGTGCCAATATAGTTGAGATGTACCGAGTAAAAAAATATGGTTGAGGTGTAGTGATATATATAGTGAAGTTGTCTCTTTTCTCATGCTCTAGATGTACCTGTTATTGAGTTTATTAGAAACTTTATTCTCAAGAAAGAAAATTGAGAATTTGAAGGAATTAGTCTGTTAGTCAAAGTTTGAGACTTACGGGTTTGTTCCCTTATAAGATCTCAAGTTCAAAACCTCTCGAGTGCTATCAAATTTTATAGGGTTAGTCTATACACGACATTGCTCTCGCTAAAATTGGTATCTTTGGAAGTGCATGGACGGTGAGATTAATCACCTAAAAATTAGTCGAGATGCGCATAAATTGGCCCGAACATTCCGAGTTATCAAAAAGAAAATTGAGAAATAAGATTAGTACTCCATGTGTTCCTTTTTTGATAGTCCTAATGAAAAATCGCGTGCGTCTACTTGTTGATTGATTTGCTATTTATTTAATTTTAATTCGTTCATTTTTAAATTAATATGTGATTTAATCTATGTGATTATGTAAGATCAATAAATAAAGAATGTATGAACGCATAAAACACAAATATATAGATAAAAAATCTCAAAGCAAAAAAAAGAAAACACCATACTCAATTAATTGTAGATCTAGAGAATTATAAAAAAATAATCACAACTATAGTCCATTAATGCAAAATATCACCATTACGAGGTTAGTCATGCCGTAGGGACCACATCAATAATGGGCATTGAAAGGAAAATAAGCTTGTGTAGATCTTTTCATTTTTTCACTCGTAATGCGCACTGAGGAGAGTCCCGATTAGAGTATATAAAAGTAGATCAAGTAGTTTTTGGATTTAATTAATGCGCAGCGTGACTCATTTCGCTCAAAAGCAAGGTGAATTGTTAAAATAGGATTCGAATAACACCCGTTGGAAGGGTTTACTTACTTGTCATTGTACTTGGTGAATGGCGGCGAATCCTTCTATGACACAACCACCAGTACTTGTTAGGAGAGCAACTTTTTTGCCAATTTCTCTTAATGATGTGATATTTGGCCTTCAAAGAGATGATTCAATAGCAGTAGCACCAGTCATGAATTAACCCAAGACCTCGAGTTTGTAGGAAAAACAATGCGACAAATTCAAATAGTCGATCAAGAATTCAGAAAATATTCATCTAACTTTTAATAATGGAATCAATAAATACAGAATTGATAATACAATAATCGAAATACATAAATAAATACAATGTTACCGAACCGAGTACTCCTGTGTTTAACACAGTTTCCTTAAGACTAAATCGCTGCCTCACCGTTAGTGTTGAAGGATAGCTCCAGCATCGTCTCCCAAAGTAAAACGGCTTCACAAACTAGGTAACAACTAACCTTGTTCGCTTGTCGAACTTACTCGTGTCTGACTCTCTCACTAGAATAATGAACTCGAAAATTTCGTTGGATCCTGTACCTCAATACCAAAACCGAGCTTGGTATATAAAGGCTTTTGGAATCTTCTAGCAATGAAAGGACGCGAATGAATGAGGTTAGAACTAGATTGACCTTTGGATGGTTCACTAATGACTTTTGGAGGATTCACGAATGACCTTTGGATGATATATGAATGATATTTGTATGGTACAAGAATGAATGAGACCCATGGATGGTACATGTATGAGACATTATGGTGACTCTTGGGGTGTTAAATGTCCAAGATTTTTCGGTTGCCTCGAGACCCTCTAGTGTCTCGTTCATTTAACCCTTCGAATTTCCAACACAGTTAACTATATGAATTGGACTATATATTCAAGTGGGCAGATGACATATTTTGGTGTTTGATGAAACTTAGCACTGTAACAAAAAAGACTTGTTAGGGCATTCATAATTGGCTCAATAAAGGACCTATTGAGACATCTAATCTGGTGGGACACTACGTCTTAGTGCTGAGTGTATTGATGCAACTACAGAGGTAATCCGACACTTGTTATGAGACACTTTATAGAGCCTCGAGAATTCTTCTATGTTGCAGTTTTAAGTGCTGCACATAAACGACTTATTAAGGCATTCGAATGAGACACTTTGGAGAGCCTTAAGAGCGTTTTCTACGTTGTACTTCTAGTTGCAGTATAAATGACTTGCTAAGGCTTCGAATGAGACACTTTGAGGAGTCTCAAGAGTTTTTTCTTGCTGGACTTTGAAACATAAATTTTACAAAAGCGTAAAATATGCGATACCATGTGGTGTGTAGTATTATTACTTCCACCACTATTAATAGTCTATTAAGATTACATATACCCTTTTTCGTAGCATTACAAACAACTAGAAAGATTCCACAAGAAGCTAAGGTTTTATAAGACAGACAGACTCCCTTGCGTAGAAATTCGGAAACCCCTTTTTCTTTACTTGATACTACAAGATAGTCGTTATGAAATAAAATATGTCTTTTACTATTAGGTCTGTCACCAGCCTTATGTGGATTTTCTCAATATATTGGAGTACAAGTAATAAGACCAAGTAAGTGCATGCACTAGTAGCTAGCTATAGCTTGACTTGATTAAGCCTCGGAGGTTGCGGTGGCTGTGGGCGGTGGCGAACGGTGGAGGCCGTGGCTCTCGTCTTTCGCTGTCAGTGAACATTTCTCTTTCCTCTCGTCATGCTTCATTTGTTGCTCTCTGCATTCTTGACTACAAAATGCGGTATCTCCCCTGAAAAAATATAAAAAAAAATCTTCAAAAGTTACTTGATGTGCACATAAATTGACAAAAACAATCTATAAAAACAAAAAAATGGCATATGTACATCGTTGAGAGAAACAATATCTCGCAACACAATGCTATAGAATGTGACAAATACATGTAGAGACACCTATTTAAATATCTTATTATTCTTATCAATTTATTTTCTACACAAATATAATATCTTAATCAGAGTGAAACACAGATAATGGAGATAGTGGGCTTCCAATTAATATTAGGGCTTGCCCGTTTTTCAATAACCTGTTCGAGCTTCGAATTCTTTTATGTTGCCTCCAAGCTCGACAGTAGATGATGCAGATGGAAAGTTATTGGTAGAACAACTATTTTCAGTCTCAGTTGTGGAGAATTAATAACAAGATGGGTCGAAAGACAACTCCGGAGTGGTTTAAATCAAAAGATGAACTTTCAGTAACGGAAATAAAATAAAATGAGTTAAATCAGTCCATCATGAATTGTCTTTTTTAGTCGACAAATAATGAATCACCTTTGAAACTAATAATTGGGCTTCTTCCATTGTCTTTAATTTCTTTCCTAGTGGAAGACGTTCACCACTTGCCATCCTTATATTTTCTAACCATCTTAATTGATTGAACTCCATTTTTGTTGAGATGAATTTGATAGAAAACATACAATCAAAAGGCAGATTTCTATAAGAAACCTTGGATCAAGGTTTTAAACCAACGAAACCAACCGCGTAATGATGCAGTGTGACATAAATGTGAGCGTCGAATAATACGTAAATAGTGAAAGTCAGATGTAATAGTCGTGAATTTTGTAAAATTATTTTAGCAATAAAGCACTTGAAACAACCATAAAAATTAAGTATCGGCCGTAACGATCATGAAATAAGCAAAAAAATGAATACAAAACGATAAATAGCAAGAATCGATTGATATACTTGTGGATGTTATGGTGAACTAAATATGACAGCCTATTTCATTAACAAAACAAATCAAAACCCAAGAGAGTATACAACAGAAACCACAAGGATCTAGAGAGAGAGAGAGGTTGTGTGTGTGTGTGTGAGTGAGAGAGAGAGAGAGAGAGAGAGAGAGAGAGAGAGAGAGAGAGAGAGAGAGATACCTATACATATAGATATCACGGCCAGTGGTCAAACGGCGGTGACAAAGTCCACAAGTTTTCAAGAAGTGAGCCGTTTCTACAACTACACGTTCACCAATACCGCCTTCAATCCACCTAGGTGACACCATCGCCACCGTGCGGTGATCGAACGCACTTGCCCCACCCAGCACCATATTCTCTCTCCCATCAAACGGTGACCGAACCGCCTCACCGTTCATCACAAGATTCGGAGGATAATCAGTCGACGGTTCCACCACTTCCACGTCGTTCAGATCCACTTTGATCCCCTTCATGCTCGTCGTCCTCCTGATCGGACCCCTCGGTCGCTTCATCTCAGAGAGAGAATAGAGAATAGAGAGAGAGAGAGAGAGAGAGAGAGTGGGGAGTGGGAGTGAAAATGGAAGGTGGGGAGTGAAGAAAAAGAGAGTGGGGGGTGGAGGAAAAGGGTGGAATCTGGGCCGTTGATTGAATGCATCGGCTTCGAGAAGCTTATGTCAGCAATCACCTAAAGACTAAAAAACTTTCGTCATTATTAGTTTGGGTAGTTTTGTTTTTTGGGTGATGACGACAGATCCAGAGCGTACGTGCCCTTTAGCTTTTAGAACGGTCGGCCACTGGTGCTGTGACATCAACGGTGCAGCATTGCCTGACCCCACCTTTCACTGTTTTACTGATTTGAGTGGGCAGTGATTATGTAATTGTATCCCTCCTCTCTTCCCAACTCTCGGGGGGAAGTTACCCGAGAAAAACCACTTGATGAACCTGGATTTGCTGCCCTCAACCCCTTGGGGTTGGATCGCGTCAATCATTGATCATTCAATACTTGTTTGCTTAGTACTTATTCGCTCGCAACACAACCGTTTAGATCCCGGAAGCTTGGTATTATATTATCAATTGGTATTCAAACTTTTAAAGAGTAGACTACATGATTAAAGAACCAATCACGAGATTGATAAGAGCAAATGAAACTGTAGTACGTCAGATTTGCACAATAGTAGATCTTTGGCCCACAATCACCCTTCGTTCACTTGTGCTGGGCTTGAGTCAGGCTAAGCCCAAGAACTATATTACTAATTCTCGGCTTATAGTCTTAAACGGCCCAAGAAAGCCTCGGTCACTCCCTCTCGGCCCCTCTTACATGATTGGTGTTTATCTTCGATCGGCTACTCCCTCGATCTTCGGCCATATTGTTGAATGCCGTGCATTAGGCATGACCACATGGGAGGCTTGCTCCCCACGTCCTGGCAGTTGCATGAAGGAACGTGAGAATTGTATTTACTGGACATGCAGACATACTCATCCGATCCGCACGGGAGTGGAACACTTGGCAAGACTGCCATGATTTTTGAACTAGGACGCTATATTCTCGGGCAAAGCCTCAGGCTGACAATTGAGTTTTTATTCTATAAATACTACAGTGGTAATCCAACCTCAAGTACACATACGCTCTCACTAATTCTTGTACTTTCATGTTGTTTTTGCTCTTATTAAAGGTTAATTTGATCATCGGAGTGCTTATCAGAGATCCAACCCCGATCGGTACTAACTCAGTGCTAAGTATTTTGTAAATATGCTAAAGGGTTCACGAGGTGTTCTCGAGAATTTTAAATTGGATTCCAGACTCCACAGAAGCCTTAGAGCATTCAAAATTCTAAACATAGAGTCCAGAATAAATAATCCCCCCATCCCAATAAGAAACTTCAGTGTCATCGACGACCATCAAAAGCTCTAAAGTTCTTCTGTCTTCCATCCTATAAGAGGACTTCAGTGTCATCGCCAAGAACCATGTAAGTTTTACAACCTCTCGATTTACATTCTTGCATACACTTTCTAAATCAATTTCTCACTTGTTCGTCAAGGGATCAATACAAGCCTTAAGAGTTGTGCACATGAATTACAACAGAAGTACGTATGCCACCATTTAATTTTCGATATCAAAATAAAATATATGGTTTGTTTTGAAAATTAGAGACAATAAAGGGGGGAAATTTATTTTCCTAGTTTGATATGGTAATTTAAAAAGCATGAGAAGAAGCAATAGTGGAAATTATTAGAAAAACTCCAACCACTCTACAAATCTCTTTTTTCGCTAATTTTGAATAGTCATCTAAAAATTCATACCTTCAACCCGAACATAAGAATTTTCCTGTGCACAACGCATATTAGAGTGTTCAGAGTCTTCATTTTCTGTCAACCCACTCTTCAAATTACTCATCCAAATTTAAAACTTTTTTCATCTCAAAATGCCTAAAAAATAGGATTTACATCTTACTACACTCACATTTTAAAACTAAACGACAATAGCACATATTATTCAAATAAAATTTGAAGAGTGGATTGCATTGTTAAATATGAGAATAATAAAACTTAGTAATATTCAAAATACCACATTGGTCACCAAACTATGTATTTAGTATAAAAATTTGACGAGTAAATTGGAGATCAGGTCAGAGCGAAACTCTTTCCTTTTTTTCCCTGCCGCGATCTCTCCCACTTCACACCTCGAAACACACCTTTCTTATATAGAGAAACGCGCACTCACATCTGCTTGGACTAAGGCCAATCTGGGCTAGGACCATTATGCAAGGGGAAAGAGGAAATGTAATCAGCTCAGCCCAGTTCCTCCTTATCTTACATGGGTGGGTTTAGCATTTTGGGCCTAGCAGTCTATCTTGCTTGGGAGAAACTTTTTTCAAAGGAAATCTGAGATGCATTTACTTCTAATGGGCCTTTCCGACATCGCAAACAATGTCAGTAATGGCAAACAATTTCGGCCTGCTATGGAAAACAACATCCACCCAGTTGCGGAAAACGATATCGTTTTGCTCATAAATTATTACCAAAATGTATTTAAGTCAAAATAACGTAATTTTAATGATGCTTTGGTAACAATTCGTGAGCAAAACGATAGTGTTTTACCCGTATTACAAATGCTGATGTACTATAGCCCTCCAAACACCTTGGTTGCTGTCAAATTACCGTTACCAAAACATTTGCATCTTGCAATCTAGAAACAATAAGTCTACGTATATATCTTTTGGTTTACACCTATTTGCACCTTGCCTATATGTTTGAGATTTTGATTTATTTTTTAGTTTCTTTTAAAGGTTAAATGGGTGGGGTTCATGTGTCATGTATGCAGGGTGTAAGTGGGTGTAAACTAAATGGTGTGTACGTAGCATCACTCATCCAGAAATTATGAGCAAGAAATAATCTCTCTCTCTCTCTCTCTCTCTCTCTCTCTGGTCTTAAGGAAGAGGAGAAGGAAAATAATTTTGTTTCACCCTTACTTTAGTGACCATAACCTTTCTTATTTTGAGTCTCATTTCATTAATTGAACTTTTTTTATTTTATCAATATTATGTAAAAAATAATTCAATCACATATCAAAACGTTCAGTTGTTGACGAACAAACTTTGTCAAAACATCGACCGCAAGCGAAGGATGGTCAGCAGGGGCGGAACCAGGAATTGAAGTTTGGGGGGGCGAGAATTGTAAAACTATAAATTTAAAAAAAAATCAAAAATACCGACTTGTATATATGAAAGTTATAAGTCGACTCTAACATTAACATATCTCCAATCTCCAAAATGCCACAATACGAAATGAACAAAAAAAACTCGCAATTGAGTTATAATAGATTATACAAATCAAAATTGTGCCCGGCGATTTTTCAAAGAATAGAATTCATTTATAATAGAGTCAGAATCAAAAGTATCTGCAATTGCGAGTTGTCTAGCGGATTGCATGGTTGTCTACATTGAAAGAGAGATTGCAGATATTTTTGATTGCAGATACTGAGTTTCTAAACCTTTCTATATTTTTTATCTCGTTTTTTTCCTGGAAAATGCCCTAATATTATTTTGGGGGGGCCAAAATATAATTTTTTTAAATAATTTTCAAAAATTACATGTAGGTCCTAAATTTTTTTAATAATTTTGGGGGGGCCCCAGCCCTAACACAGTACCACCCCTGATGGTCAGGCCCTATATCCCCCATTTCCGTTGCCTAAGTTACACTTTCAGAATGCCCCGGAAGGAAATTTTGCTCTACTTCTCCGAATCTTCAAGTTAGACTAATCTACAAAATGAGTGAGCTTCTTTTACTTGCGATGGAAGTCATGGTTAACCTTTCATTCGACAACGACCTATTTGATTTTCCCATCAAATAGGGAAAGCCAAATAAGGAAGATGCAATCGAATGAGCTCCCCTAGGTCCGATTTTTCAATTCGGTCTCTTTTTTTTTTTTTTTTTTTTTCACCCTAATTTTATGGATTACAGGGGCATGGAGTGCAAAAAACATGTCCTCCTACCTGTGTATTGAATTTGGCTAAAGTGGACCTTAATTAATACACCGATTCAGGTCTTTTGATACTATGCCTGAAAACAGCACAACAGAGGACGAATCTTAGGTGGCCTATACACGTGAAAGAATAAGGAGAGTAGCTGCATGTGGAGCTGGGTTCATAGTAGGTGCTTCCCATACCCTACAAGTTTAGGGTACCTCTTAACTGTTTATTAATAGTACCAGCCTCTTTTTTTCTTTTAATAGCGGAGGACGGCTCTACAGCCAAGTTTTTTGGACTCGATTGTGCAACCTAAATCTCCAGAAAAAACTAGTGCAGCAACACAGCGTCACGGCCTCTCATTTAAATCAACACTACAACAAATTAGATTTTTCCCCGCATTTAGTTCCCCGCGTTTTTTAAAAAATGCCAAGAATACTCTTTTTTTCCCTCCTCTTAACTTTTCCCAAATTTATTCCCCCCTTTCCCAAAATCATTCCCGTTTCCCCCCATATTTCTAAACCCAGGTTCGGCCAAATTAAAACCCAGCGGCTTCCTAAGAAAACCTAGCTGGAAAACTGAGGTCTGCTGCTGCCGCTCCCTCTACCGCCGTTCCTGCTGCTGGCCGTCCTCCGCTGCCGGCGTCTGGTCAGGTATTCTTGCGGTCTGATCTCCGTTTCTCTCTCTCTCGCAATCTCTGTTTCTCTCTCGCGATCTCTCTCTCTCTCTCGGTCCTTCCCTCCGCCTTTCATTCGCGATCTCTCTCTCTCTCTCTCTCTCTCGGTCTGCTGATATTTTTTCCTCTTGTTTTGTGATGAGTAATGGCTGAATCGTTTTTGTGCTGAATCGTTTTGTGCTGAATGTTTGTTTAGATGGCTGATGGCTGAGTTTCCCCTTTTTTTGTGCTGAATCCTTTGTTTAGATGGCTGATGTTAGTATATAAATGTAAAGCGCTTTTCGAGGAATAATTTTAGGTTAGTATATAAATGATCAAGAGATGGATTCTACGGTGTGTATTCTGATGTTATCTATCTCTAAAATGATCAATTGCTCAAATGTAAGTTGTTTATCTGTAAGCATTTTGGTTGAGTACTTCAGTGAGCAAGAGATGGACCTATGTACATATTTGAATGTTATTTCTCTCTTAGATAACCAATTGGTTAAAATGTAAATTGCTTTTCCAGAAGTGATTTTAGTTTAGTGTATATGTGAGCAAGAGGTGGACCTATGGTGTGTATTCTGCTGATTTGTCTCTAAAATTATCAATTGCTCAAATGTAAGTGCCTTTCATGAAAGCACTTTGGTTGACTACATAATTGAGCAAGAGATGGACCTGTGCCATGTATCTGTCTCTGCCTCAGTGACGTGAAAACTTACTCCCGACTGTGCACATTCTTACTTTATGGCAGGAAATACATCCATAATTTAATAGTTACCAAACTGTGGTTTATGGTGAGGGCATGGGTCTTTTTGTCTTTTTCGGTAGACACACTTATGGTATACTAGATGGGGTTGTGAGATGAGTGCCAATTTTTGTTTTGAAGAGCTTATGAAAATAAAGAAGTTCTTGCCATCAAATAGCCCTTTTTTTTTTTACCGAGTTTGCACCTCAATGTACATTATGCGTGTTTCTATTGAAAACGTATGCCAATATCTACCATACACGCAAATTGCATCGTGGACCATGAATCTTTGAGTTCCCTTTAAATATTTTAGTAGGATTCATCACCATATAATAGAAAATGTGAAACATCTCTTATGATTCGGGTTGCTTGGAATAACTAATCTTTTTACAGCTTTTTGGTAAATATGGACGCGTACATTCTCTTTCGGTGACCTTTTTCTTTTTTATTTGAGTAGATTTTCCTTTTATGTTTTTTATAGATTATTTATTTCAGCATCTAAAAAAGCTTCTCTTTCTAGACAAAAGGATTTTTTATTGATCAACACATTTCTTGCCATGACATAATTAACTTCTCTATCAATTTAACCAAAATCACTTCAAGTTACAAGAATGAGAAAGAAAATTTATTGTTTAGCCAACAAGTATAATAAACCAACTTGTGTTTGTTCTATTTGTTTTTCCACCAAATAGTCACAGTAGCCCAAAATAAAATAAAAAGAACACACCATGTAAACAGTGGCTACAAGAAATGTGCCCCAAAAATTCAAGGTGATATGAAACTAACATGTAGTCAATAGACGTGTTTTTGATTTTCTGTTAGATGTAGGTGCTAAAATTTGACATGTAATCAAGGAATTGAGATGTAGGTGATAAAATTTGGTTTTTGAATGTGGCCAACTCAATTCTATTTGTTGAATGAACTTACATTCTATATCGATTAGGTAAGTTAATCATTATCAACGTACAAGAAATCTATTACTAATGTTATGTTGGATTTATTTTACTTCTTCTTTTTCCAGAGTCGTGTTTATGGAAACAAACATGGATAAGAGTTGGATGAATTTGAGTAGGGTTGATCCAAGATATCTACAGGGGTTAATAGATTTTATGGCATTTGCATGTAAGGACATTGAAGTTGGCGAAACAGAAATCTCGTGTCCATGTAAGAATTGTAAGAATATGTGTAGAAAGAAGATACAAATAGTAAAGGATCATCTTGTTGTGAATGGATTTTGTTCGAGTTACACTGTTTGGATTTTCCATGGGGAAAGATCACAACCTAGAGATCGTGATATCGACAATGTTGGCCATGGTAATTTTGATGGACAAAATGATATGGAAGAAATGATACGTGATGCATTTGGAATTCCACCGATTCATGCCCAAGATATAAATATTGATCCACCCCCGGCTGTTGTATCCGATACGTATCCGATACCACCTGACACAGCTGGTCATCTAAGATCACGTATCCGATACCACCTGACACAGCTGGTCATATAAAGTATCCGATACGTATCCGATACGTACCCGATACGTTTCCTCCATTTTTCAGCTCCACATATCCGTGCATTAGCGTATTCCTTGTCGTAAATCTCTGATGCAATATTGGGTCCTCCAAGATAGAGAATATTCTCAACATGGACTCCAGCTGCAAATCAGTGGATTTCAAGGATAAGGGACAAGTCATTTACTGCCAAAACAAAAAGGGATACATTGTATGGAATGAAGAAAGGCTGCATTAGCAAAGCTCAACCCATAGTTATACAAAACATACTCCATTACCAAAAACAAAGACCATTAGTTAATGTCAAAGAGTCAAACAGATAAACGGCAAATTGGTCATATATAGTTACATTTTTACTGTACTTGAAATAATCTCATACATGCAGCATTAACACGTGTACGCATTTTAGTCCATATGTGTCTGGTTATGCCAGTAATGTGGCACAACACACCTGAAAAAGCCCCTATGGTGGAGTAGCTTTGCTAATTTCATCTGTCCTTTAATGTGGCCTTGAGCTGGGAATGGTATGAAAACTGCATGGGGCTTTCCTTCATCGCCTACTGCCATTGCATGCACCTCTGTGTGTGTGTGTAGAGTTTGTGTGTTTTTGTGCGGTGTGAAGTGCTAGGTATTATCGTAGGCTTATAAAGACATCTTGTTTAATCATGTATTGATGTGAATCACGCGCTTATCTATGTTGTGTTAAAACTAGACCCAATAGTGATCTGTGCATTCTATAAATATTAAGCATATGACTTTTGTTTGTGGTTATGGAGTTATGTAGTTATTCTTACTCGATGTTTTCTTTTCAATTCAGTCAATCCGAAAGAAGAAAAGAAAATTGCAGAAAGTTTCAAACTGAGCTCGATAATGCAAGGTAATTGTTCACTAGCATATATGTGCATAAAAGTTTAGACCTTTTGAACTTCTTAATACATGTATGATGTACTCTAAATTTGGTTGTATTGTTTGGTTTCAGGTTTATCCACGTTGAAGATGGTTCTATGTTTATCTAATGTGTTTTTTTGACTTGATTTTTGAAGAACAATTTGATGTGTAATGGATTTTTAGAAACGTTTGAGTGGATGTATTGGAGACATTTGGGGATGTTAGAATCGATGGTTTATGTTTGATTGCGTCGTGCTAGGGTGTGACTTTGAATGTATATGGCAATTTGGGGATGTTAAAATTATGGTTTATGTTTGATTGCGTCGTGCTATTAGTATTTGACAATTTGGGGATGTTATCTATGGTTTAGGTTTGATTGCCTCGTGAATTAGATGATTTTTCTGTCATAGATCAAGACTATCCAGCGTTCTTATCAGATTATCAGCGTTTTATGCCGTTTATTAAATGTTGGGAAAACACCGAACCGTATTGCCGGCGTTTCATAAACGCCGGGAAAGGGATCAAACACAAACCTTTTACGGCACTCAGCAAACGCCGGCAATAATTCCCGGCGTTTACAAAACCCCGGAAATAAGAACCATTTTACGACATTTAATAAACGCCGGGAAAAACGCCGGAAACCATTCCCGGCGTTTCTCAGAACCCCGGTAAAGAGCTATGGCAAGCCCAGATGAGAAACCATGTTACGGCGTTTCTTAAACGCCGGGAAAAACGCCGGAAACCATTCCCGGCGTTTCATAAACGCCGACCAGCATTTCTGACAGCGGCTTCGCCGGCGTTTTAAAAAACGCCAGGAAAAGCAACACCGGCGTTTATCCATCTTTACCCGGCGTTTTTGAAACGCCGGGGGAATACCCCGATCTGTTGTAGTGCAAGGTACTCATCCATTAAAAAATCAAACCCCAGACCTGAAAGAGTTCTCCCCAGACTTGATACTCACTGGGGTAACCCCGGCGTGTTAATAATAGTACCAACCTTGGTTTGAAGTGCATGCATTGATGCGTATTGCACTCAATATTTTTTTCCCATATATAATTTAAAGTGTTTGGATTAGTGTATGCATATTTTGATTAATTTTTAAAGATTAATCTCACCGTTCACTTAGTGCGGACCTAAGAATTAGATGTGGAGATGTCACCGGATTGAGTCGTCACTCCTCATCAAGGGCTGAAGTAGCTTTGGTCTCAATTGGGCTATAGCCTAGTGAAAAAAAAAAAAAATCAATTTTTTACATGTAAAATTTTACTCAAAATAATTTTAACCTCTCTTATTATTTGCAATTCAATATATTTTTTAAACCAGTTCATTTTTAGCCTAGGCAAATTATATTCTTGATTCCGCCCTTGCTCCTTATTATACACATTCTTACTCCCCTATACTAGTGATTTAACTTGATCGTCAATAAATTTGTAGCTGAAAAACATCCCCGCGCTTTGAACTTGAGAGAGAGAGAGAAAAAAAAAGTTGTGGTTGAAGTTGAGATGAGAAATTGACTACTTCGGATTTTTTTTAAAATAAAACTTATTACTGGAATACAAGTAAATTTTCAAATAATTTTTAAAAACCTCGTTAATTTGATGAAAAGAAGTGACTAATTTAAAAATAATTTTATCATTAAATGATAAATAACTTAATTAAAATCCGCACTAGAATCACGTGGCTAGATGTATGTGTTGTTCTTGCATTGTTACGGTGCGTCTAGCAGTAAGATTGGGTGGAAGAGAGCTCACATTTGTCCAAGTCCAAGCTCTACTCAACATAAATTATATTAATACTGTACCGTTAAGTACCAGGTAATACAGGTTGTATTGGATCAAAAATAATACCATCAAGTCCACATATCATACCGATTAATATGGGTGGTCCGGTCAATACTGAGCTGTACTGGCCGGCATGATTTTTTTTTTAATATTTTCAATAGATGGTTTCGTTTTTTATAATTATACATAAATTAAGACTAAAAACGTAATTAAATCTCAAACTTAATTACTTTTTAGAGAGACAATCTATTTTTATATTTACTGATTTATTTTCAAGTTGTGGAGCTTTATTTTATATGTCCAATATAATTTTTTGTTAAAAACTATATATATTATTTTTTACCGATAAATTCAAAACAATACGTCAGAATACGTCGATACTAATACATATTATACCAGTAACAAAAACGGATTAGGGGTACCTATAGCGCACTGGTGCACAAAAAGCTTCCCGGAAAATTGGGCAATGTTCGGAAAATTTCCAAACAATTTTTTTACACGCTAAAATAAACATCGTTGTTTTAACGCACAGTACACGACCACCACCCCCAAAGCACACACAGATGCAAAGTCTTCTTCAGAATTAACAATAGTGGACAGGTTTGGGTCACATCTTTCCCTCAGTGAGGCTACAGGATAGAGGGCATTGGGGATATCTTCCTCTATCAAACCCTTTTGGAGGGACCTATGAGGCTTTGGAGCGTATGACCATTAACTTTACTCTGCAACACTTGGGTCAGAATCTTTATACCCCATGAATAGTAGGAGTAGCCTTTAGGCTACTCTCTCAACTCTCAAGCTTTTTGCATACGTTATATGTCCTTGTTGGTATTGACTTTCCCAACCATTTGAGTCCCCCAAGAATCTAATGTCAATTTGACTTCAATTCTATTATAGTAAATAATATTGTGGGTAAAAAGGACCCATGTTTGTACTACGATTCTCTTATTACCCTCACACTCCAAGAATTTGAAAGTGACTAAACATAAATCTTGGATACCCTTTTGCACAAATATACTCATAATAGTATTTTGTATGTAAAATACAAAATAATATTTTGTATGTAAAAATAATATTATATTTACGCACAATACTTCTTTTTGTGACATGTGTACGACAAAACTCCAAATCTAATATATGCCCGATTTCTTTTTTGTATACTATATGAGACCATTACTCAAACTGCTATCGATTTTTAAGTCAAACAAATACTAACCATGTAAAATAGTGGAGTAGTGGGGTCATTGGTAAGTCTGGTTATAAGGGGAGGGTAAAAAACATCCAACCATGTAAAGGAGGTAGCTATCAATGAATCTCATCTTTTTTACTTTATTAAGCAACTGTAGCTTTTATATATGTACTCAACAAAGGTTCCAAATATAGAGCAACCATTGCAGCTAGAAACCAGCAAAGCAACAGTCATATGTTTACTCTTTCAACTTTTTCATAGAATAGTCCTAACATTTTAGACCTGCCCCCCAACCCCACAAAGTTTCTCACCTCCTACACTCTTCTTTCCCACTTATGTTTATTTTCCCACAAATCCTTGTCAAAAAACAAAGGCTCACTTAACTTAAAAACAAGTATTTACAGGCAGGAAATCAATGATTAAGGAAGTCTTCTAGTCTCTGCCCTTATGATCTCCTCAGCTGCTCGGCTGATGTAGTCTTTGGCCCAGAGAAAATGGGTTCTTAATTAATTTACTTATCCAAATTAATAAGGGTTCAAGGCGGTTAAGGCAGGAGTTTATGAAAGAAGACTCTTACTGAGAAAATACCATCTCGCGTGCGGATTAGAAGGGATACGGTCACTATATGTGTGGATAAACTCTAAAAAGGGACAGAGATAACTACCATATCATAATCTCATGATCAAAGTAGACCCGAAGAAGGTCTCAAAGAGCTGAGGTACAAAAACATTCCCAAGACAGACGGGTATGGTATATGATTATCTTGAACATTTCCCATATTGTCTTTTCTCTGAAAAGATTTGTCAATCTGACTCTGGCATCGAACAGTGTCCTAATTTTTTTGCAAGATTGTGCTGAGGAGGGATGATCAGAGGTGTTATCAAGTATTAGTATTAGCTAGTTTGACTGAATACTTTGTGGGGGCAACATTTGTGGGCTCGTCGCTCCTCAAAAATTCGATAGATTAGGTGCAATTTGCTCTCGCTTAGTATCATACTATTCATTTTAGTTGCTCAAATCTCATTGACTTCCTAATAAATTAACTATTCTTGTATTGTTGCATGACAAACACGTCTAACTATGAAGTTTTGTCGGAGTTTAGAGCTCTCATGACTTTAAAAGTCCATATACAAAGTAAAGTCATGATTATTTTTTCTTATACAACACCGAACATTTGTATGCACAAAATTATGTGAAATCCTTGACCATTCATCTAAACATCTACTGAAATTTTTCCCGAATGTCTTACTTCATCTATTGAATTATATTTTTCTTTAATTCTGTAATATGCATGGAAGAATAATTCGAGTTTGGATTTGTGTTGATCAAAACTTCATTCTTTTGAATAAAAAAAGATTATTCGAGCAACTTTTTTACCTTGAATGACTAATTTAGTTGTAAGAGCGACTCGAATGACGTGTTAGACAAATGTTATTGGAGAGAATTCGCCCGAGCGATATTTTAGATTTAAATTGAGCAACATTTGTACTCTCTCAATGTAAGATAATCCTAGAAATATCTAACATATATATAGTGTGGCGAATGAGGATTCAACGATTCAACTTTCAATTGGTAAAGAGTCACAATGGTGTAGTTAGATATCTTGTAACCATACATTAAATATAGTATTTTTGTTCTTTCCCGTGATTTTGATCTATTCACTGATTCATATATACATATATATGCACACATAAGATTAAGGGGTTGAATTTTCAAGGTTAAAAAAATGGACTTTTTAACACTCTCGTAATTGACCAGATCTCATGTAGTACTTATGTAATATTGAATTATTGTTGTAGAGTCTTGCAAAATTTTATCATTACGATCTAAATCAATTATTTCATAGATTTTTTCAAGCATTTTATTTCAACAATTATAATCACATAATAGACAATATATATTTGAAGAATAAAAAAGTAATTAATATAGTTCAGAAAATAAACTAGAAGATAATTTTATGTTGATAATGTAATAAGGACGGTCCAAAGGGAGGATGTTTTGAAAGGCATGTGTACAGGGGTGTTGCCCACAAAAAACCAAGTGTAGACTGGAGTCCAATTAGAGAATCCTGGCCCTACACTGTATACTCCTATTGTGTACTGTCTATGATTCTCTCTCTCTCTCTCTTAAATTTATAACCAGAAGATAGAATTTCTGTATGTATCTATACACCTTCCGAGGTGTCTAGCGTTCTGTCTCTGTCTTGGATCTCTCTGTCCCTTTTGCTCGTGTAGTGAGATAAAGCTCGGAGAAACAGTGTGGGGTTCGTTAGATTTTTCAATTTCTACAACACAGTTCAGAGAGAGAGAGAGAGAGAGAGGAGAGAAGGGGATGGAGGGGGGACGAGGGAGGAGATCGTCAAGTAGTCCAGAGAGGGCCAAAGTAAGTGTGAAGCCAAGGCCAGCAGTGATCATTAAACCCACTTTCAAAAAGGTTCAAGTTGTGTATTATCTCTCTAGAAATGGTCAGCTTGAACACCCACATTACATGGAAGTAACCCATCTTTCCCATCAGCACCTTCGTTTGAAAGGTAAATTATGGTCACCTATAGAGAGAGATAGAGAGAGAGAGAGAGTTTAATTGGGTTCGTAGCTGTTTCCTTAATTTCATAAGTAATACTTTTCGTTTTTCTTCCTGTTTGATCTGTGATGTTGTTCCAGATGTATTAGACCGGTTAAGAGCTCTCAGAGGAAACGGCATGCCCTCTCTCTATTCCTGGTCTTGTAAAAGGTACGACGAAACTTTTCATTCTGTATCACTGTTTCTCTTCGTACATATCCTTTCACCTAGACCTCAAGACGCGACAAAACGTTTTGACGTCAGTAAAAATTGTCCAAACATTATTTACCTATGCCCAATGCTATTATATATATGTTCAAACTTTGTCACAAACACTTACATAAAGTTTTGCAAGAGAAAATAACAATTAAATTTTTGACGTGGGGATTTTCAAAATTATGAGCCATGATATATTAATATATTTCATGGGTTTTTGTTTTGAAATTAAATGAACTACAAAATGATACTCTTTTTTTATACATGAAAGAGTAGTTGGTGATGTTAATTAATAATGTATTGAAGGAGCTACAAGAATGGGTATGTGTGGAATGACTTGGCAGAGAATGATGTGATCTACCCATCAGAAGGAGCTGATTATGTACTTAAAGGCTCTGAACTCTTTCAAGGCTGCACTGGTTTGTCTTTATTCACTCTAATATACTCTCTGTTTCTTATTTTATTTTCAAATTAAACCTTACAAATAAATGATTATCAAAATATTTTCTGAAATTATAAGAAAATATGGGATTTTTTAACCCCCCAAAAAAAGGAAACGATGGGACTAATGTTGAAGATAGAGAGAACATGCACGGCCTATGGAACTTTTTTTCAGCTTATTTGTTTAATTTGGTGTAAAACCTTTATTTGCTTGACCTACTGTGTAAGAGTGCACTGTCTGTATCTAAATCCAGAAAAGTTCCAGCAACTTCAAGTTATAAGCAACGTGCCACAAGAAGTGCCAGACCCCACAATATTCCACCAAAAACGCAAGCCAGTGGCTACAAAACGACACTGTGAACCAGAAGTGGACAACAGTAGATATGAAGATGAGGAAGATGAGTATGAAGATAAGACAAGCTATACATGTCCAATGACCCCACCACCACCACCACACACTCGTTGCTCTAGAGGAGAACAGACTGAGTTAACTCACAACAACAACCAGAAAAACAGTTCAACTGAGTTAGCTCTAGATGACTCGTCTTCCCCATCAACTACTACTACTTCAAACGTTTCTGACAAGGCCATTGAGACCAACAACAATTCATCTAAGAGATTTGAGGATGGTAATATTTTTGGAACTTCTACTTAGAAATTTGATTTTTTGTTTTTGTTTTAAAATATGCCTTTTATATTAAATAATTGAATGAAATTAATAGATCTTTTGACCTAGATCAAATTTTCAGTCTTTTTTTGTCATCTTTTTTCTTAAGAAATTCATAAAAAATATAAAAATTAAACAAATATAATTTTTTAGTCTTGTTTTTTTGGTCTTTTCTGAGAATTTCAGTTCTTATTTTTTTACTTTTTTGAATAAATTACTACAAACATTTAAAAAAAATTTACTTGCAAGACTATCCAAAAAATTAGTAAAATTCAGTGACCAAAATTGATTCTTTTTGCCCCCACATATAACTAATTTTATAATTTTAAATTTGCAACGTATTTTCTTTTATATTTTATTCTGTTGTTTTGCTCATTGGTTCCAGGATTCTTTCAATATTAAGTGTTTTTTCTACAATATTGAATATGTGGGTATTAATTACCAAAAAAAAAAAAAGAATATGTGGGTATTGAATTTATAAATTAAATTTTGTTTTAATATTTTAGTATTTAAATTCCTAATAGGTGACCCGGTTGCCTTCGAGTCACCAATGAGTCGCAACTCAGTACTACTGCAACTCATTTCTTGCGGAGGCTCAGCGCCGTTTCGGACAATGAAAACCGTGCCAGTTGTGAGGCACGAGCAACCGCCATGCACGGCCGCGAGGAAGAGCACCGGGAGTAGTCTTCATAAGGGGGTGTTGTGCAAAACGGCGGCAAAGGTGGTCGAGGCGGCGGAAGAGGAGGTGGAGGCTGACATGATAAGTTGCATGTCGGAGAATCCGCGGTTCTGGAATAGGCAGGCGGAGGAGAAAGAGTACTTCAGTGGGAGTATTGTGGAGGCGATGGCGGAGGAGAGAGTTCAGGTTGAATCTACAGGGCTGAAGAGATCAAATTCATACAATGAAGAAAGGTTGGTTACCCATCCAATATCAAATTTTTTAGGGTTCAAAATAATACTTTTTTGACGCTACACAACTAGATTTTAGTTCATTAAGTTAAACATCGTTTGTTAAGCTAATCATTGTTAAATTTCTTAAATTTTTTGCGAAATCAAAATTTGAAAAAATTATGAATATTCTGCCTGCATTTTGATTTCGCAAAAATCTAAAAAAATTAACATAAACTATATCATACATGATTGGAATTATGTTGTAGTTTATTTTATTAAAAGAAATTTCAAATTTGAAATTTTAATAGTTTAATGGTTTCAATAGTTTAATGAACGGCGGTCGACTGATTTTTAACAGTAAGAGATGAGGTAACTACATAATAATGTAAAAAGCAAAGGAGTTCAGAATAATTTTAAAAACTCAGGGAGTTCAAAAAAGTAGAGGAGATCAGAATAATTTTAGAATCCTCAAGGAGATAGGTGTATGTATCAAAACCTCAGGGGTGATGAGAGTAATCAGTGTCAACTCTGATATTTGGATTTTTCAAGTTCGACGTTAGTTTAGTTGTCTATTTAATATTAATAATAATTTTTTTTCAATAAATTTCTATTATTTTTCTATATTTATAAAAAAATTATTGCTTTGTGCCGGAGACTTGTGGGGCTTACCTGGGATCGGCCCCAAGAGTAATTCACCCTTATAATAAGAAAAGGAATAGGAATATAGATGTTCTAGATATGAACATTCGGACACAGATGTGTTTGGAATTATTGAATGTACGTAAAATTTGCAATTTATTAAATACGTCATATACATCTAATAATTTCAAATATATCTGAAATATTTGTTTTCATAGCATTATTTTTTAATAATTTGTAAGAGGCTACAACGAATCTATGTCGGTAATAGAAAATCTCTAATTAAGATACTAGTAGACAGGCCTATCTTTATTATATAGGGTGAGGGTGCCATTGAATTTAATTACTGTGTTTTGATTGGTGGACAGAGCCTCCATGGGTGAAGTGGTTGAAGCAGTGGAATATGAACGACCCAAGAGGGAGAAAGCTTCTGCTGTGAAAGCTAAGTGCATCCCCAGAATGATGTCCTCCTCAAAACAACCCAAGAAATGACCATAACACCCACACCCATAATTGTCCCAGTTAAATAGAGTAGTTGGAATAGTAAATTCCCTTACTTATGGGCACTTATTTTATGGGTCATTTCGTCATTATGAAGTGTGCTGTTTTTTGGTTGCAGTAGTAGTAATAAATAGGTTAAGAAAAAGTGAGAATTTCATTCTCTGTCCTCTGTTTCTACTGGATTTGGACGGACTGATTTTATTATTTGATAGTTTTTTCATCATTATGTGAATTTTTTTTATAATTTTTTTGTCTTCTATTAACTTTTTGTGGGTTATTAGTTTATCTCGTCGAGAGATTTCAAAAAAATTATGAATAATAAATTAAATTTGACAAAACTTTAATAAATACAAAAATAATCTAAAAATAGGATTTTTTTTGTGTTTATTCGTCGTTTTTAGTAATTTTTTTTAACTTTTGAATATAATTTTATAATTTTTAGATTCATCTCATCGAGACGGATTAGTAATTCAAAAAAATTTAAAATGAAAACAACAAATGCGAAAAAAAATTGAATAAAAACAAAATTTATTTATTAATAAGCAAGTTAGGCCAAATTGAGCTCCCGCAACTCTTGTGTTTAGCTATTGTTGTTGAGTCTGGAAGGTGTGCAGTTGAGTGTTTGAAGAAAAATTATTATTGAATGCTCTTATGATACCATTATTTAGATTAGGGATTTTATAGTATATCATTACACTACAGCGTTGAGGTATAACAAATCGACGTAATTTTATTTCCATTTAATATTGTTTGGAAACTTTTCAAATTAATATAAATTCTAAACAACATTAAATAGAGGCAGAGTTTCGTTTTTTTTTGCTATGCTATAGTATTCCTGAATCACGTTATGTTGTGTTCCAACACTTATGACACCACATATTCATGCGGAATGTAGTACTAAAATATATGAACGCAGAACGCTGCATAAATATGTGGTGGTTTTTGAATATTCAGACACTACCTGACGACAATGAATAAATTAACTATCTTGATAATTATGTCCATGGGTCAAAGGTTAGATCGCATGGGCTTATATTTATGGCTTGGTATCCCATAAATAAATCTATTGGTCAAGGTTTAGATCAAAAGGTTAGAAATCCCTCTTTTTCTTCCCACTATGAATTTGGAAGTGAAGTCCTTCATTTCATAAGTTTTATAGAAGAAAATATATATGCAAACAGATATCGAAGTAAAGAAATCGTATTGTGTTTCGTAAATTAAAATGCACAGATCAGATTATCGTTTCGAGTTCAAGACGAGGCCCATTAGACTATGAGAATGGTGTCTTGTTCCCCCACTAAAATTGAAAGGTTTGTCACTTCTCATTTGCATATTCATATCAGCACTGTGTACCCATGCAAAAAGCTGGGCTTTTGATAAAGACACTCTTAAATGGATTAGGGCCGGACAAGTGATTATATCATATGGGCTTTGGCTAAACAAGAATCCATTAGAAAGGTTGATCTCGAGAGATATGAAAGATCTATCTTCAAGCGATATACAACTTTCATTGAATATTTTTTTTCACACAATTCTATATATCTCTCGAAAATTTCATTCGAGAACTTGTATATAGAAGGATTTCTTACGACGCAATAGTTTTTTCATATCAAATTTAATTGTCTATTTCTAGGTTTTGAGGTGAAGAGGCGGTTAGACTTGAATGAAATATAAGAGTCAATGAGAAATTCTACTCGGCGGTTTGAAGATCAAACTTTCTTTAGGTCATCGGGGCTCAGACGTAGAGAGTGCAATTCCTTTTATCATGCTACTACACATCATTTGGTTCAATCGGATGAACCACGTCTTCAAGTTGTTCAAGAATAATGACGTTAGCTACTTCTATAAAAAACATATATATATTTTTTAATTCAGAATATCTAAATCAATTTATTATGGCCTCACAAATTGCTTGAAACATGTTGTGTTCGACAAACACATTGAGTTTGGTTTTAGTTATGACATTTTATACCATTAATTGATAAGACAATAGTATAATTTATTCTGATTCCACGAGTAGCTACACATGGATGTAACCATTAAGGGAAAATTTTTGAAAAAAATGTATGACTTATGTATAAATTTTAAAAATTTATTCGGCCTCATAAACTACATTTTGCTCCATTTGTTTTCAAAAAAAAAAAAAAAAATCGACCACCAAATATTAAATTCTCGTTTCGTATCAAATATTAAATCCTGATTCCATCGATGGCCACATGGTGCATCTGAATGCCTACCTAGGAAGCATGGATACTGGTACGGGATACGGATACAATACGATACGATACGATATGGATACGGCGATGCGCAAAATCTAAAAAAATAGGATACGGATACGTCAGGGATACGGCTATGTAATACGTATAAAAAGAAGCCAAAAGAACTAAAAGAGTAATTGAATTGCGAATAACATTATACAAATTATTTAGCACAAGTTAATGTTCAAAAGTCATTCAAAATAGAAAGAAAGCGACCAAAGTTTAAACCAAGAAGTGATAATTCCTACTAATTTTTGTCCATATCAACTTAGTTGTATCTCCTTAGCCTTCATCGGAGAATATCACGACTTCTATATCCGGCTCATCAAGGAAAAGACTAGTAACTTCAAGTATACCGGCATCCTCAAGCAAATCAAATGCATCTCTTGCCGTATCTGGCCGTATCCTAGAAGTATCCACTAAGTATCCGAAATTAAAATAATTTAATTTTAATGTTGGATACTTATTTGGCGTATCCGATACGTATCGAGGAGTATCGGGTGAATATCGGTATCCGAAAAATATCCGATACGTATACGTGACTAGTTTCGAAGTATCCGTGCTTTATGGAATTGCCTACCGAAATCGGCAATGGATCTATCCTTCCTGGAAAATTCTTCGTGTTCCCTCTTGCACATGCAATTAAGAAAATCGACCCTCAAAATACTGTAATTTGTCTCGAGAATTCAGGGAATGACTAATTTGACTCGAATTTCGACAAATTTGGGTAATGCACTACTCGTCCGCGTAAAGGGGCATGGTAGCGGTGGAACCCAGCAACCGAAATTAATGAAGACAGTGGCGGTAGACGCGCTTTGTTTACTTTTGGGTGATACCATGTGATATCACTGCTGTGTGCCAGCCCACAATCAACCACTCTCTCTCTCAATCTATATCTATCTATCTATATATTTCCCTGGGGATCTGGAATAGAGGAAGAAGAAGACCAGCAAAAAAAAATGGCTAGATTGGTAATGTTGTTCGCTCTCTGTGTGCTTCCAGCCCTTGTCAGCGCCGGGAACCCATTTCTAGTGAAAGGCCGCGTCTACTGCGACACTTGTCGCGCCGGATTCGAGACCGAAGCAACCCCTGGCATCGCCGGTACACCTTCTACTCTCACTCCTTTTTTAAGCTTTATACATATATACATTGTAAAAAAGACCTACACCCCTGATTCGTGGCCCTTAATTTGGGAATATATTTGGGTCATGGCCTGTTTGTGAGAAAATGATATGGTTCACTGTGATTATCCAATTTGAACTACCTTTTTCTCTCACTCTGCTAGGGCTTGGGATAATGTAGAGTTGATAGATCCGTCAACGTGACCCATTCTTGATTCTTCCCAATTCTGTTAGCCTGATATAAAAACAATTCGTCCGGCCAACAACATCTAGAAAACACTCTGATCTTAAGTTAGACCTCAAGTACTATAAAAGTATTTGCACTTTTCGTTTAGAGCCTAGCTTTCTAGTTTATCAATTGATTGGGTTTTAACTTAAGCCTGCAGTCAAAATCTTTTCAAGATCTTCGGGTGATGACATCATTACTGTACTGACGGTGGCCCTAATTCTTATCATGTTTTTCGGGAAGTTCCATCGGTTCGGATCTCCATCCGGGCGATAATTCAGCCTGACATAGTATTCAGTTTTGGATTAAGGCCCGCATATTCTGTTGGGCTTCTGATCTCGCTGCACTATCCCAGACCCTCTGTCACGAGCCTGCCTATTGTGTCGCTGGGTACCGGGAATGTCTATTCCAGCTCCCTACAGATAGATTGTGCAAGAAAGTGGAGAATTGGACTTTTGATGTTTGAAATTTGGAATTGGGTCAAGAGATCTAATAATTTCCTTTTGGTTTCTGGTAGTTTTCCTTGTTATATCATATACGGCTCTGTTTGGAGGACTATTTTGGGCCTACTGATAATCTTGCTATACTTCCATTACTTGCAACCCACAAGAAATTTGACTGAAATGCTTCTTTCTTTTTTTTGCTCAGCGAAATGCTTCTTTCTTTACCTTGTTCTTTATAGGGTAAATGAAATTGTGCAAGTTTAGGACATCAAGAAAAGGCCTTGTCCTGTACTAGGCAAAAAGAATGAGGAGTTACATGTCCTTTGGAATATGAGAGAGGGTTTTGTTTTCTTTATTTCTCGTCTTTCTTCTCAAAGATTCAATAAAACGGCCCAGCCCAAAAAGGGAAGGTTTATAGTAAGCAATGTGTTCCATTTGTTCTGATGGCGAACATATCACACACGACTGGACGCAGAGCCACTAAGAGCTGGCAGAATAGGCCAGACATGAGTGTCAGATCCGAAAATTCAAGTCTCAATCACTCTAGTATACCCACCACCGGCACTCAAAGACTTGGTGAATGAAGGCCCTCCCAAGAGAGCTTTCTCACTATTTCTACCTCTTTTAGGTATTCAAATAAGTGAAAGAATTCTCCTTTCTTTTCTTTTCTCATCCTTTCTCATCTCACCATCCAAATGGGCTGTTATGCAGTGAGATCTTTGATTTCCGGAGGGGATAGAATTCTATACCTCATGACATAGGAAAAGAAAAAGGAGTTGAATCCATCACATTATCTTTTCAGTTCACAAATCCTCCGACAAATCTCAGATCCAGACATGCCAAAGTCTATTCACTTGTAAGGCTAGGACATGAGCTAGAAAGTTCTGTGTTAAATTTTGTTTGGTAGCAGACCTATGTAGTTTGGCGTTACAAAAAAAATCACTAATTATTTTAAATAATTCCTGCAGTGGCGACCGCCATCACTTGTCCCCCTTGGTTCCATCTTTGTTTCCTCCCTCCCCTTGGTTCCATCTTTGTTTCCTCCCTCCCCTTAACACCAATTTGCTATTGTTAACACGAGAGATAGTTATATAAATACAAAAACAAGTGAGAAATATACTGTTATGATAAAAAAGCTACGCTGAGCTAATGCCGATCTCTGGTGGCAGGAGCCAGGTTGGTGCGGCACATGAATGAATGTTTTGGCTCTCTCTTAATATGTAACATAGTTCTCAAACTTGCTGAATATTGACCCGTTAAGCCAACTTCAGGATCGGTTTTTATTATGTCTTTCATGTAATCTCTGCTGAGATGACATTTTTTTTAGCTTCTTTCTTGCAGAATTCTGCCTGGGTCTTTGATACTCTGGCCTAGGGGCCCATCTTCTTTCTTATTCTAACTCGAGCTCAGTCTCGTTCTTGCTACGCAAAAACATTCCAATTCCATTGAAGGGTTGAAGAAACTGATTTACTGATTTAAGTGTTTGATTTTGTGCTTCCGTTAGGTGCCAGTGTAAGAATTGAGTGCAAGGACAGGGTCAGTCTGTCAATCACATACAGTATTGACGGTGTGACTGATTCCAGTGGAACCTTCTACATCATGGTGAAGAGCGACCATGGGGACGACCTCTGCGATGCGGTGCTTGTCAGCAGCCCGCGGTCCGATTGTTCTGAAGCGGATCCAGGTAGGAACCGCTCTCGTGTCATCCTCACCCGCTTCAATGGCCTCATTTCCGATGCTCGCTTTGCCAATGCCATGGGATATATGTTGAATCAGCCCATGTCCGGCTGTGACCAGCTGCTGCAGAAGTACAAGGATACTGAGGATTCCTAGAAACAAAGTATTGTTAGTTTTTCACTTGAGCTGTTATTGCTAGTAGCCCCTGAAATAATGTTACTGATGATTTGATAATCATATCTGTAGGAGCCAAAGAATCCAAATGAAAGTCTGTGTGTTTTTTTTTTTTGGATTGATTCATTCGTTGTTATCTACTTGCGATATGCTTAGTCTGGGTATAAATGAAAGAGGTCGCTTCATATTTTCCTTAACTTGATCAATAAGCCCTGAGGGATAATGAGAATGAAGATGTATTGCGGCCTTCTTTTGTTCATGAAATTGAATCTCATTCTTCTCATTTGTAATTTGTATATGTTTTATAGTGTGGCCATGTGATTGTGGCTTTGAGAATAATCTTGTTATATGCCATGTCTGATTATTTTGGTCACCTATGGTCTTTTATTTTCTTAGATTTCAATTTCATGATGTCCAAAATGTAGTTTATGTAGATGAGGAATTGAGAACAATCGATTCTCCGACCCCTCAGTTGGATCATTTCAGTCACAAATGACGAACACGTCGAGAACAACAAAATGAACGATTCAGATTATCAAATTCATCTGGGCTTGTTTTATTTTGCATGACATGTTGGATCATTTCGGTCACAAATAATGAGTATGTCGAGAACAATAAAATGAACGATTCAGATCATTAAATTCATGCGAGTTTGTTTTATTCTGCACGACATGAAGAATGGTGTTTGTAAAACTCACAATGAAAAAACTTTTGCCGGTCAGAATTTTCTATAGAACTTACACTTGTAATTTTACATCCCCATTTTTTTCCTCAAAAACCCTTTTTCAATCTTTTTATACTACTAGTTTTAAGAAAAGAAAAATAGGCTTTCCAAATAATGACATGGCACTCTTTCTCTCTCCATCTCTCTCTCTCTCTCTCCATCTCTCTGAATTTGAGATTGCACTAACGGTTTCTTCCCTTAAACATCTTCTGTTCTCCGAAAGTTTTGGCGGCAGCTTCTGCTCATATTCAAACTGAATTTAAAAGGAGAACAAAAATTCCCAAAAATAAAAAATAAAAACAATAACCAAAAAAGGAAATGGAAGGAAAATAAAAATGCAGAGAAAATCAAATTCCATGAACATACCACCGAAATCTTGACTTTTCCTTTATTTTTCTCTCACATTTTTCGGTGGTTCTGTCATCGGAAATTGGCTTTCAAATCGTTTGACTCAAAGAAACCCCCAAACAGTTTTCAAGATTTCATTGATATTTTCTAGTTCCGATATTCTAATATTTTTTTGACAATTTATTCGATCATTTATGAATGGATGAATGTCTTCTCCAACATGGTGTTCGGAATCCTCCGCCGCCGCCGCTGCCACGACCGCCGCATCACCACCCACTCTTGACATTTCTGGGAAGACCGATAAGAAAAAGAAGGTATCAATTAATTTTTGCCTAATTTTAGTGCGATATTCATATGTTTTTTCTTCTCTGACAATCATATGTGGGATGATAGTCTATGATTCCGAAGATTTTTGGGTCGAAGAAAAATGGCAGAGGAAGCTCAGATTATGAAGTATTGCAATCAGATGGACCTATGCATGGTTCTCTCTCCCTCTCCTTCTCCCTCTCTAGGGTTTTTCGATATTTAAATGTCATTAATGTCAAAATTTAAACAGTTGAACAGAGAGCTTCATAAGGATACCCGGCCATGAACCGTCCAACTTGATCTTCACAGGATTCATGACCGAGAACATTCCGGTCTTTGTACTTATTTTGCGAATATCCTAACAGTGCTCTCGAATCAACCATTTAGATTTTGACATAAATACTAATTATTTTGGTGACATAAATGTCTGTTTTGGTGGTTTGGGGAACAGATTTGGATAGGAAAATAGCAGCAAGAAAAGCATTCATGGATGCATCTCCTGCAGTAAAAAAGAGTTTCTCAGGTAATTATTATTTTTGTGTGCTTTATGCATGTGATTAATATCCCTATCACATTGTGTAAGTACTCCTATAAAATAATCTGCTAATTTAGGAAAAAAAAATATGAAAAGTCAACTTCCTAAAAAAAATCTAGTATTAATTAATGGGTGAAAGATATTGTTTCAATTAAATTATTATACAGAAACTACAAATACATGAATACAGGAGTAGCCTAGTTGGACTCAGAGGTTTTTCTGTGTACAATGCATAATAGGGCGTGTTGCGCGCGTCAAAATAACTTCTGTTTTGACACCTCAAAATGGGTTGGGTAATTTTTGGGATACCAAAATAGAATCATTTTGACGCAAAAATACACGATTCTGTCGTATGTGTAGCAGAGTCTTTGTCTCCGTCTAGGTGTGTTTGTATTGGGTACAAGCCTCGTATACAAAAAATTTGTGAGACTAAAATCTACCTTATCTGCAAGGATTTGTGGCGATTTTGGTAGTTTACCTAACTGAAGAAAAAAAGGGAGTTTTGATTTTTTTTTTTTCCCATGTGGTAAACTGTTGAAATTGTTTTCATTGATACTGACCCATTTGGCTGCTATTTGATTTTGGATTAGTTCAACGTGTAGATAAAGTCATACTTCACCACAATTTCAATGGTAGAAAACATTCAAATCATCTGTATTCAACTTTTTCTCATGTATCGATGTTTCTGTATATTTTTGGCCATTAAATCACGTAATATAACATGTAGGATGTCTTGGTGCTATGGATGACAATTCACCCGATCCCCTCTTCACCTATCACCGTAGCAATTAGAACTGTTTACCGATATCTTTTTTGGGTCCAAGATTGAGTTTGGGGAACAAATACTTCGTAGTAAAATTTTTTTGGTTTGAGTTGGGGTTGGTACGTGTATCTTACTTAGTAAAAAAAAATATGTATCTTACATCAATCCGATTCTAATCCCTATTTGTTGTTGTATTCTCTTATATGGCCTCTTTTGAAAAATCAAATAAAGGATAAATTATAGTGACACCCCTCTATGTTTCTAAAAATACACTAATTTTCTTGTAACTTTAATTCTAAATTTTTTTGAACAAAATGAACTGCAACATAAATTATATCACGTCTAATTTTGTCCATTAAATTTTTGGGATTTTTCTGAAATCAAAACTCTGAGAGAGTTTTTGAGATTTGTTCAAGTTTTGGTTTTAGAAAAATATTCTCAACGATTTCATAGGCTATTTCGGATGTGATAGGAATTATATTACAGTTCATTTTGCATAAAAAAATTTGAACTTGAAGTTTTAATAGCTCGCATAACAACGTTTGGCTAATTTTAAACGATAGGAAAGATAAACGTACAATAATTTTAAAAGCAAAAGAGATTAGAAGAATTTTTCAAACTACATGGCACTTTAATTTATTTTTACTCTGACCTTTCCTTTGCACCCTTTTATTTTTTCTTGCGATTTGGACCAAACCTATCCATATAGAATCTCGTAGGAACCAAGGGATAACAGCCCGTCGCAACCTATTTAAAAATTGAGGGGAGGTTAGTGTAATTTACCTAAACTAGATGAATGTAGTTGGGAAAACATTAGCTTCACAACTTCATTTTCTTTTGGTCTATAAATCTCTCTGTTAAAACATGATACGAGCACATTTGAGGTTTGTCATGAAACCATTTGTATGATGAGCCTTAGACATTGGAAAACATAGAGCCATGGCACTAATATTGTCCTATCTCTATACTCTCAGAAAGACACAGCAGTGTTGGTCTTGAGGGACTAAATCTGTCAAACTTCGAGCAGTCGATGGCATCAGGAACTGTAATTCAAGATTTTCGGTAGGGCCTCACGTTGTTTTTTTGGCTCACTGGGAGTTTTTTTTCTTGTAGCTGTGGATTAAGGTTTACTTGTGTCTAAGATTAACAAGAAAGTTTCTTTGGGATTGTTACAGGATATTTGTTGGGACTTGGAATGTGGGAGGAAAAGCTCCCCACCATGCACTTGACCTTGAGGATTTCTTGCAAGTGGAAGGCTCTTCAGACTTGTATGTTTTGGGGTATGAATATCAAGACTTCTCCCTTCCAATTTTGTACTTGTGTCACTCCTCCTCTCTTGTCCTAACCCTCAAATACGCCTGGATAAAGAACGTCTCTAGAATTGGTAAGTTTTTTCTATCTATGGGAGATCGTTTTTCAGAAATACCCATTTGCGTGCGCATCGAGTGATGGTCAAGATGGATTCCCTTTAAGTGTAATGGTTGTTTTTAAACGGCTAATAGTAACACTTGGATATCTTGTATCCACTTTAATTCTAGACCCACATAAATGAACTACGTATGAGGGCCCGTGCTATACAAGCAAGCGAAGTGGCTCCTCGATCTACTGATTCGCACAGTGCTGTCTAGCTAGTTAGCTGTCAATAACTTGATTTCGTCTCCCTCCAAATCAGTGAGATCAACTGGGAGTTCACTTAGATTGTGTCATTTTTGTATGAAAAATAGCTAATAGGTAACTAAAACTGTATGCATTATATGGACGGAAAGCAACGGTCATCATTCAACACGTGCCTGGCTTGTTTGTTTAGTCCCACCTCTTCATCCTAAGCTCTTAGTTTCATCCACACACGAGCATTCCCTTCTCCCTAACAAGCAAGCCAACCAACTACGTCTATCTATCTTTCCAATCGTCATGGAATAACTCATCCGAGTTAAAACTTCCAAAAAGAAAGGGGAGATCTTCAAGATTTCACAATCCCAGATATCATTTTGAGTATTGAATATAAAATATGGAGCTACACTTGATGGTTAAGATCGCTCTTAACCATTTAATTATATAGATGATTCGATATGTCAACGATTAAACAACTTATTAGATATACAAGACAACCAGTCAAAAATAGAAAAACTCCCTAAATAATACATGGAAAGATGAAAATATTCTCCTGATGCTATTGTACTTTTTTACACTTGAAGGTTTCAGGAAATTGTTCCGTTAAGCGCAGGAAATGTACTAGTGATAGAAGACAACGAACCAGCAGCAAAATGGCTGGCCCTCATTAACCAAGCACTTAACAAACCAACCCGCCACCACGACTCTTCATCTGATTCTGGCAGTAATTCCAGACACTCCAACTCTTCAAAGGACTCCAAATCTCGCCTCTTCCATAAGCCATCTCTCAAAGTACTTAGTCGCAATCTCAGGGGCGATAATACCCTTCTCAAGGCCTGCAATTGCCATTCAACGTGAGTCTCAAACATCTTCATTTTTGTCTAAAATTTTGATCTTTAGTGAGTTAAACTCATAGGTTTGCTACAGGCGGAGGCCAAGAATGGTTAGCAGCGATCCAAGCGCTTCGTCTCTGCTCCACTGTACTGGTGATCCGAGCATCGATGAGTTTCTTGACATCGCAGAAATACCCGCCCCGCCAAGCACAATAAGTTACAGGCTTATAGCTAGCAAGCAAATGGTTGGGATATTTCTGTCCGTTTGGGCTAGGAAAGAACTTGTGCAGCACATTGGGCATCTCAGAATTTCTTCCGTGGGAAGAGGAATTATGGGCTATCTTGGAAATAAGGTTGGTTCATGTTTCTTGCTGCATCCTGTTTTGTTTTCAGCCTCTTTGGAGTTTCATTTCATATGCACAAGAACATGGACCAATTGTCCCTAAATGTTTTCATTACTCTGTTCTGTCGAGTTATGGTTACACGATCATGTCGCGAGATTTATATGTTTTGTTGTTCTTTCAACGGGTGCTATTCCGATACTAAACAATCCACCTTCTACTTTGAGCGGAATGAGTCACGCTAAGTACTAACTGAACACTGAATCAGATTGAGAGACTTTTATGCCCCGCTGACACAATAGGAGAATGAGGGAGCTAATCTGCTTGCTTGGGCAGGGGAGTACAATCACAATATGCTGTTGTCAATTCAATGAGATAAAATACAAAAAGATTTAAGCCTAAGTGGCAGTAGTTTCTTGGTTAGAGTTCGCACACGTAGGCCAGACACCTCCAGTTGGTCGGCCTTCCCCCTCGTAAGCTTTCTTAGAAGGCTCGCCTAGTTAGCCTTCCTCTCTTATTTTGATCTCAAAAGTAGAGAACAAAAAAAGAAAGATAGGACATTGTATGTCGTGCATTCACAGAAAACCTTCCTCCGAGAATAGTGAATCAAATATTCTGATTCGAGAAGAAGTGATTGAAAATCATGTTAAGTAATGGGAAATAGTAATGGGTGTGGAGTTTTTGTTATCTAGTTAGTATGTATAGGCTGTGGGATAATTGAGAATGGGTTGTTGTTAATTATTTTGCAGGGATGCATATCTATAAGCTTGTCATTGCACCAAACAAGCTTTTGCTTTGTGTGCAGTCACTTGGCTTCTGGCGAGAAGGAGGGAGATGAGCTGAAAAGGAATGCAGATGTCGCTGAGATCCTAAAGAGCATCCAATTCCAAAAAGTCTGCGAAAACCCCCATCGAAAAAACTCCGAGAGAATCATCGATCATGAGTAAGTTTTCTAGTTGTAGGTAATTTGGTTTGGCACTTTGTCCCCTGGATAATTTTGGGAAGAGAAATTTATCACCTAAAACATCAATTCGACCAATTCGCCACCCATATTTATATTTTCTCAGTGCACTTGTAGAGTTTTGAATCTGGTGGATCATTTTCTCGATTACTCGTATTGAATACTTTTGTTCTAAACTGTAAGAAGAACAATGAGGAAATTCCTATGTTTAAGTTAGTTTCCGAAGGAAGTGATTCTAACTGAAAGCATTTGAGAGTAGGGTAATAGAGGGTACATTGCCTAAAGTGATTCATTGTACATTGCCTAAAGTGATTCATTTAACTTATGCAGAGTTGTTATGTCCAAAGTCAACATGCACTAGGCACATGCACCATGACGATTTCTAATGTCATGTGTGCTGCACTGAGTGTCAAGTCATACTCTACGTAGTCATATTGAAGTCGTAGAATTTATCGACCTCTCTGTTCGGCCCGACCCGCACATTGCGTGTGCGCCCAAAAGCGGGCTGGTTACAAGTGTGGGGGCTTTGTGGAGCCTTCAGTTTAACTCAATGTAGGGATGGACTGGGCCAAGAAGATGAACCATGATGAGTGAATAATGTGAGCCTTGGGTCCAACTCAACAAAATCCAAGCCAAATCTTTTTATTCCGTGACTTAATGTTCTATTGGCCTTTTTAATTCTTGTTGCTTGTGTTTTACTATTTTTTTTTAAAATTTGAGTTCTAAATTTGCAGTCGAATAATTTGGCTGGGGGACTTGAATTACCGGGTGTCGTTGACCTACGATGAAACAAGGCTTCTGTTGGAGGACAATGACTGGGACTCCCTCCTAGAGAGAGATCAGGTTTGCTGCTTCTGTTACTAAATCAGTCAAGTGAAATCATTAAGTGAAGTTGCCAATAAGAAAAAAAAATCATTAAGTGAAGTTTCGGGTCAGTTCGACCTGTTAGAACAAAATAAGAAAATCAGAAACCGGACCGAAAAACTTAAAAAAACATATGGCGTAAACCGAAACTGATCGAATTTTACTCCAGACCAATCGAACTGCGATTATTTCGGTTATTCGGTGTTTTTGGTAGTCGTTTCACCCCTGAAGCTCACTATGAAGCATCAATGCAGTGTTCTGGCTTTAATTTACTTAACCAAATCTGTGGGTTTTTTTTTTAACTGCAGTTGAATTTGGAGAGGGAGGCAGGAAGAGTGTTTAGTGGGTGGAATGAAGGAAGGATCTTCTTTGCCCCCACTTACAAGTACTCTCACAATTCAGATTCTTATGCTGGCGAGACTGTTAAATCCAAGAAGAAAAGGCGAACACCAGCATGGTCTCTCTCTCTCTCTCTTTCTCTCATTTGCATTTTATAAATTATTCAACTTAGTTTAATAACAAGCCCCAATGAGTTGTTCGAGTGAAGATTGGGATTGTTGGTGCAGAATTTGGAATCTTCGGAATGTGAACAATATGATGAACTTGCTTCGAGGCGCGTTACGACGTCGCTTTCCGAAAAACAGTATTCGCCCCCACCAATTGGTGTGCACCGGGTTGCAGTGAATATGTTTCGAAGATACAACGAAGCCCGATCAAAAGATCTTCTGTCTGCGTACGCACAAACGAAGAACAGACAGAATACCGAAACAAATATAGAATAAAAGAACCAAGGGACTGTTAAATTCGTTTCTGTAGAATAACGAATTAACAGCACAAGAAAAAAGGATTTTGGAGTGAGAGAGATTTCTGATTAATTCAGTGTCAAAATGGCTGTGATCTGGGCTCTATTTATAGACCCAGATGCACCCACTCGCGCAGGGTTGTACCTGTTCGCGAACGGACACGCCCACACCCAATCGGTTCATCCGAACGGGTACGAACCATGGGTCGCGTCCAATCCAACAGGCGCACCCCGTGTGACTCAACCGCCACACGTACACAACGCGTGTGCCACGTCAGCGCAACCTTACTGCCAAATCGCAATAAGAAAGGGCGCCTACTAGGCGCCTCGCGCTAAGTGCAAAGTGCGCCATCAAAGCGCCACACAGCCCACTGCCACATGCACGCGCCCGAGCCCAAGCCCGAGCACACGCACGCATGTGCGAAGCACACCGGCTTTGCCGGTTTAAGGTGCGGAGCACCTTAATTATGGTGCAAAGCACCTATGAGCCAAGCCACTTTAGAGCTAAGCTATTAAAGTAAACTTGATAGGTGTGCTCCCTTATATAAACCATTAAACTTTCTCCCACCTAAGCAATGTGGGACAAACCTCTACACTCTAAAATAAGTTTTCTCAAGCACAAGGAAATTTTGATAAAACACCCAATTAAAAACCCATTTTATTTTGACAATTTCAACAGGGATGGGGCCGTAAATTCAAATGTCTTGAGATTGAATCTTGTTGGCAACAAAGAGGAGCCACTGCGTCTTTGTCTCCATTGCGTCTTTGTCTAGTTGATAAGCTCAGGGCTCCGAAGATTAGTTGGCATTTAGGTGTAGACTCTCACAAGCTTTACCCCAGCTTGGTCCCAAGTTGCCCCGGATACCTCGGTTAACCAAAAAAAAAAACTTAGTTTAACAACAGTTGCCGAATATTCAGAAGAATTTCCGAACTTATACATACGTTTGTGGGTCTTTCTGTCACTGAATTGTCTAGAAGTAAAGTACCCATATTTTTCCACCACGACGTGCATTTCGGGGTCTTTGCTGGTTGCCCTACTTCTATTTGTCTAGATGTGATCCAAGCAGAATCAAGTGCTTAAAGACCATATTTATCAAAACAATTGGTCGAGGTAGAATGAGTAGGCTAATGTCTTTGACAATCCCAGCGAAAGAATGTGCTTCATGCTTTACTTTCCTTGGGAACTCTATGTTTTAGTTGGCCGGTTATATATTGTGCAAGAATAATAGGGTTTTCATAAAGTTTTGCAATTAGCATAGTAGGTAGCAAGCAAGACATTTACAATGAGTTTAAAGGTTATTCACTTCATTGTATGATGGTTTTTGGTGCCAATTCCTATGAAATAAGTAAGGCGGGCAAAAAAGAGAATGTTACAAAGAAGAGACGAAACTCTTTACGAGTTTGTTATTACGTACAAAAGATCGGACTAATGACATATACAATGAATCTTCATTGTATGGTAGCTTCTGGTGTGTATTCCGATGAGAGAAGCAAGGCGGACAAAAAAGAGAAGGTTGTGAAAGAAGAGACGAAACTCTTTACGAGTTCGTTATTATGGATATTTCTTTCAAAAGATCGGACTAATAACGTATACAATACTTGAATTCTCGATGCAGAACAAATTTGTTAATTACGTCAAATAATAGTCATTTTGATTTGTTTTTGTTATCTGAATTTTTTCCCAGGTGTGATAGAATACTGTGGCGCGGTAGCGGCATCGACCAACTTTCGTATATTCGAGGGGAATCAAGATTTTCGGATCACCGACCAGTTTGTGCCGTATTTGCGGTGGAGGTAGAAAAAAGGAGCAAAATCAGCACGAGGTTTAGGAAGGGTTTTTCTTGTGCCGCAAAATATGAAGACTGCATGCCTCAAAGGCACAGCTTCTACGAATGCTGATCTAATCCTCAAAACCCTAGCTAATACATGTACATAGGTCCATGAGGAAGATGGTGCCTCTTGGACGTAGTTCTTGACTATATCAATTTTGTACTCTTCTTTTTCTTATATACATTTTCTCTATCATCTTTTAGAAGCAAGATAAAATGTGTGACAAATGAATTCAGTAAAACCCAATACAACGATATTAATGACCGTAAGTGTCGTCTCATGTGATTTGGGGGACTTGCATAATTCATGAATTGCGCGATTTCAAATCTCACAATCCCTTAATGCATAATGAATTCAAGAGAAAATATGTAACAAATGAGTTTAGTAAGTCAAAGTCCAAGTAATCAAACTATTTTATGTAATTTTTTCATTGCAAATTTGTCTATCGTAATAATTTTCAACAATCTAGCAGCTAGCACAAATGACATAAATAATGAACTTCCCTCCTTGTATGTTATTAAAAGGGAGGAGAGAAATAACGCATGAGCAAATCTGGTATCTAGATCTACTTCTTCTTTCATGTCCAGTGATTGCCTCTGTAACGACCCGACTTTTCGAAACCGTTAGTAAAAAGAAGAAAATAAACATTTATTGTTTCATAAAATAAATAGAATTTCAAATCTCTAGGGGCAAAGAGAAAATCACATGCATAAACGATTAGCTTAAGGAGAAGTAACCCTGCTTTTGCTAGTATGACAGAAAGCACGGACTGACAGCAAGGAGTCAGCTTAATAAAGTTAGAAAGATATGCATGACTAGAATGATCTGCAGCTAATCATTGGGGGTTCAAATATAGATTTTTGTACAGATAATTATTTCTTGACAAAATACATAAGTTCAGAAATAAAGTTGTTGACAAAGTGCACCAAAAAGACTTTTTAAAGAAACTCAGAGCAATTCTAGGCTAACTAGGTGAACCACGGTTTAACGACGTTGTCTTCTGGAAAGGTATCCTCTTGAATCGGGTACTTGAATTTCGCTCTGTCTTCATTTACATCTTGCATGAAACGCTAGGGGCAAAAAGTAAGATGCACTATGAGTTTTGACACTCAGTAAGGAAATCCTATCTTTTAGATTCTCTTTTTAATGTTTGGAACAATGTGATGTACAATGATGATAAATGAACAGTTAATCCAAAAATAGTAATATATAAGTGCTGCAATAAGGTATCAAAATGTCAATTTTTGTTTAATAAGTGATATCACAATATCAGAGTTCTCAAGTCTATCAATATTTTCAATTATGACCACCTCATATATATTTAATCAAATTTTCTAATTATGACCACGTTATATATATCCAATTAATATTTTCAAATGATATTCTCATCAGATAACGATCATGATTTTTTTGCTAACTGTGCTTTCCAACCACCATGCTCGCCAACCAGCGTGATCCTGTACATCATGTTCCCAATCGATATGTTCAGTCTAAGCGTTATATACTCCCTTATCATGTCAAACAACAAAACACGCCTAAAACGCTAGACACCACTAGACTGAATAAAAGGCATGCTAAGTTAATATATAATTAGGCATGAACATAACTTGACTAAATGTATAACATGGCTAAATGTACAACTTGGGTACATCACATCTCTGGTTTAGTCAAAGTTTCGGCTCAAGTTGTATCGCTCTCAATAACCAGAGATATTCTCACAGAGAATATATTCACAACAATATCGAACATTCACAGTTTCCGTAAGTTTTCAAAGTCAAGCATTCACGGGACGCCCACATATTGATTATCAATTTCACATTCTATAGTCACAAGCCCATATATGGAGATTGAATTAAACATACTTTCATAGTGATCATGTCATTGGTTGTCATAGCATAGGCATATGTCATCGTAGCAAAATAAGATAGCGAAAAACATTCATGGATAACATTCTAACATAGTGAGATGGCATAATATAATGTTATGTAACTAGTTTGAAACATGAAGTGAAATAGCTATCTAAGTATGTTTAAGCACATTAACATGGGTTAAGGTTAAGTGATTCTATTGTCATAGGCATTGGAACGTTTAGAAGTTCGATAGTTGGTTTAGAACTAATTATCCGATTGAACATGATAAGTTATTGGATTTGATGTGCACAAGGTTGGGGTCATCTGGATGGATGATTTCTAGGTCATCTGGTTGGGTTTGGTGTTCCTTGAATTTTAGTTTATAATATCGCGAGGTTAAGGCATCGATTCAGCTTTAAATATTTTATAATTTTATAAGGACGTAGTTTAATATGTTGGGAATATTCCTTATGAAGGGCTTAAGATTTGAAAGTGACTTATGCTGATCAAAATATGGCAATAACACAGTTTACTAAAACATCAATATACGGAATTCTAGGAGTCCAAATGAGTTGGTTCAATTTGGAAATGCAAGATAACGCATTGACCTATCATCCTACCAAATTTGAGGTCATTCCATATCACATAACATTCACACAGCTATTTTTATGTTCAGATCAGAAATCTGTCTAAAATAGAAAAGTTCATTTACAACAATGAAGGTCATCCAGATGGGCCATTTTTGACCATCCAGAGAGATGTGTTTCCTACATAAAAAGTGAGAAACAACGAGGGGATTCATCCGGATGGGCTATTTTGGACTATCCGGTTGAGAAGGTCGTCTTCTCTAATGATAGAGCTGCTTCTTCTATTGAAGCACTCGAAGCTTGTGAACATTCTCTAAACATTAAAATTGAGAACCAATGATTTGAAAACTTACTTCTATGTGGTAAATTAGAATAAATTGGATTGATTTTGAAGTGGGCACGAGCTCCAAATTGTGAATTTGTTAATTGAGTTTTCCTTTAGCTTTCCTTCCTTCCTTCTTTCTTTTTCTTCTTCTTCTTCTTTCACTGATGCTTCCTTATTTCTCACTCTCAACCTCAGGATTTTAATCCAGGTGGAAAAACAAGGAATGACTTAGTAATTCTAAACAAGGAGTGGATTTCATCTAATGATTGGGAACCAATTGCAACCGTGGAAAGCCAACGGAGGAAGAAGTAAGGAGTGGGGGTGAAGGCTCCCCTGCCATGGAAATGACCTCCATGGTGGGCTGAGGTGAAATTGATTGTGGGCTACGGTTGGAATTGCAAGGGTAAGGGTGAGGTTACTGTGAGGTTTCCGTGTGACAAAGAAAAAGGAAATGTGTAGTACTTGTAGTGCATAAATAAATAAATACAATAAGTGGTATACACCCACACAAATACCTATATAAGTAAGTATACAATATATAATTGATATATGCATCTAAAACAATTAATATGCAAAATCTACAAATCAAATTTCTAATATTAATCTAAGTTGTGAAAATATTTAAATGGTTCACATACGAGGTGTAGGTCGAAAATACGAAAATTTATTTTGAAGGAATTATGAAAATACGAGTCCTTACAGGCTCCGTTGATTTCGAGGCTACCAATCACATGTCAGGTAATCTCTTCATTTTCCCATCAAAAATTTTGTTAACATTACAAATGACACAAATATCTTCCTTGTCGGTCTATGTCTTTATTCCAAATTTTCTGTGATATATTTTATTTTGTTTGGCTGAGAACAAACTTGTTTTCTGTAAGTCACCTTGCGGCTAACCATTTTCGTCCAAACTCATCTCTTAAGTCTTGCATTAAAGATTTTCTTAGCCTAACTAATAATCAAAGTAAATTGAATAATTACTTATCTTCTAGCTCTGGCCTATAGACTCTATGCTATTATTTCAGTTTAAAGTGAGGCAATAAAGAAGATCAAAATAACACAATCACAATCACAATCACATCAATTACATTCACTCCAAAAAGAGGAAGAAACTAGTGAAAAACATAGCTCCGAGTCATAAATATGAAATAGCACTTTTAACCCCTTTTTTTTATAGTCGAGGTGTCCGGTTTTAGAATTACTTTCAATCTAATATCGACTAGTTATCGGACCTCTGAAATTAATGACCGGACAAACCCTCTATGTCCTCTAGAGATTAGTTCAGGCAAATCCGACCTCGTGACCTAAGAGGCAAGTCTCTTAGTCACGCTCTTTTCTTCCACTGAATCAACTCAAAAGGGTTGAAATAGTTCTAACTTAAAAATATGATTTAAGAAATCAAAAGAAGTCCAAAAGTAATTAAAGTTGTTCCTTTAGGCTGCCTAAAGTTGAAAGTGAAAGAAGTTTGCTCTGGCAATCGGCATCCTTTAATTACGATGAAATTGCTTTTCCCACCTTTATATTGATCACTTTTGGCTGGAACGGCTAATAAAAGAGAAATAAAATGGGGCCTAAGCCCACAAAAGTGTCCATTAAGTTTTCTTGTTTATTATTTTTATTTAATAATTAAGAGTGTTCGGATCAGTTTATGTGCATTTCGATTAATTTTTAAAGGATCAATTTCACTGTCTACTAAAGAAAGACCAATTAAAATCAGGGTTCTTGTCTACTATTTTTTTTCATCTACAATAACAATTAACATTTATAACTTCTAACAAACTGAGCTAAAAGGAAAAGAAAAACAACTTTCTACGCTTTTGAATGCTCGTAACAAAAATAGGCATTGGGGGATGGAATGTGTGACGTCAACCTATAGGGGTAATAAGTTATCAAATTTGGTACTTTCTCTCAAATCTCATTTGTTATTCTAAAGAGTCATTGAAATTATTATTATTTTTTTAATTTAAGGTTATGCTATCTTAAGGTGCTGCTAATGGAAAGATCTTATTGATATAGTTTGACTTGTAGAATTGAAGCACGTCATGTTTTATTAGAATGGATTAGATCACTCATGAAGACTAAAAGAAACTCATGTATTTGTCTAGCCTTTCCAAATAAATTAGCATAAAGTTGTTTCACTCGTTGCTCGTGATTGGGCATAAGATGTTGTTCCAACTCAACCCATAGAGCATCTAGGGCAATTCTCGCGGGAGCAGGTCTACACGCACAAAATGCCAATCGAAACCATAATAATCATACCACAAGCCTTACATAGGAAACCATTAAACCTACTTTTTGAACGTGTGATTTTGACATTATAGTGGATCCTACGAGAACTATTGAAATCCCAATAGATTAAAGTTGCAGGAACGACAGTAGATTCTAGGAACTTTTTTTAGGAAAAGTTTATGACATAAATTGGACTAAAATTTCCGTAATTTGTCCAAAATAATCACTAATTAATACTAAATACTTTTATAACTAATTAAAATACTGCTTAATTTTTGGTGGGTGCTTTACAAACTTATTCATAACTATACCAAAATAAACGTAACAAATGAACCAAAAAATACGTAATGAATCTTATCATAAAAGATGCGTAACAGATAACTGATAAACTTTGTAACTTATCATATCATAAAGATGAATACCTTCACTTTTTTACGATACACGCTTATTCATAATTATATCAAAATTATAAATAACATAAAACAAATACAAAACATTACCATATTCTGCACAGTATTTCCAATATGTTCAGTCTTTATGAATGAATGAATATTCTGTCAGTGGCTAGCCAAATAGCCAAAAACTCATGTGGAGAAAAAAGGGAAAGAATATTCTCTCAGTGGCTACCCAATTAAAAAAAAAAAAGGCTCATGTGGAGAAAAAAGGGGAAGAATATCCAATTAGTGGGTTCATCTGAGAATTTTGTGAGTTGGGGTTGGCTCCCACAATAAAGATAAAGATCATCTTTAATTTGTTTATCTTTTTTTTTTTCCTTTAAAGCGATAAATTTTGTTCATTTGATGCAAAACAACAACTCTAAAAGAAAACACACCGATCTCGGTATATAAGATTTCAAACTACATGTTTCACCGAATGACTATAGTTGGAACCATCTGAAATTCTTTTGTTGCGTCTGTAAATATTCTGACGAAAAATATGAATGAAATCTAAAACTATAACAACAACAGTGGCATTGTGAATTTTGAATTTTTTTGATGATGTTGCTAAAGAAAAATATTATTTTAGTGGATTAAATATAAACACTAATCTTAGACTCTATATTAAAAGGAAGATTCGGTTATGTTTTACGTCAGAAGTGAATCATATATCATGCTAGGAAAACCTAAAATAGTAAGAAATGACATGTATAATTATACAAGAATTTAAATATTACGTAACGGTGCTCCAAGATCACTTAAATATCATTTTTGTTTGCACACAGCACACTATGGCAGATTCCCATGGGCAAATGTACCCCACTACCCATAATTCCCCCCGGAAAACCGGATTAGAAAGGAACCGTTACAGCATCCCTCGGGAAACTTTAGGGGGCAGTTTTGTCAACTGCACTTTTTCATAGAATAAAAAAAAAGAGTTTAGAAACACATATTTTCGTATACAGATTTGAAAACAAATATTTTTGGAACTATTAGATACACGTGTAACCTATATTATTTCAGAAATATGTATTTTGGGGGTGGGCGTGTGGCGCCACCCCCGCTTTTCATCTACTGCTTAGTCCGGAAAATGTCATAGTAGAAATTTATCGATCGAGGGCGCATATGACAAGTCGATCAGTTATAAATTAGCTTGAAAAACTCTGGCAAGTCTAAAAGACCTACTAGTAGCTAATCGCTCTAGAGTCCGAACTGAACTCATTAGTGTTAAACATGAGAAAGCATTCAATGTTCTTGTAGTATTACATAGTATTTTTAATAAATTATGTAATAATAATCTTTATTTAAAAAATATCTGTATGCACACTTATTACATAGTTATAGAATAGAAATAACACATATACTATACATTGCGATTTTAATAATCAATGTTACATGATAGTCTGAATATTTCTCCCGCGTAATCTTTCGCTAAATGGATCATCGGTTAGTTTAGGAATAGAGACTATTCGTACACATTTGGGTATAAATATGTCTTCAATCGTTAAATGCACGTGAAGTTCTCTATAATAATGTGAGTCTTACGTGCATCTGATGATTTCAGATATATCTGTATTCGGATGTGTATAAATAATTTGTGTTTATACACTTTTTCATCGATCTAAGAGAAAGAACTACATGGAGACCAAGAGGGCTTATGGCCTCTCAAAAATTTCAAAAAGATTTAAGACCTAGGTATAAATTTTAAAAATTATAAAAAATTTATGTTTCTACCTCTAAATTATATTTGGCTCTCTCTCTTTTTTTAAAAAATAAAATCTCGATCTCCAAAGATTGAATCATAGTTCCTAATCATTGTATTAGGGGTAAAATACACTGACATTCCCAAAGGTTTCTGACAATTGTAGGAATCTCCCTTGAAATTTTAAAAAATGCAATAATCTCCTCTATTTTTAAAACTATTAGATCATTACCCCTGCCTTTAGTTTTCATTATTTTTTCATTAGTTTTGTCCTTAAAGTTAACTATTTTGCCTTTCCTTCACATTCATTCTCTTAATGTTTTTTTTCAATAATTGTTCTTTAGGAATTGTTTTGTATTTGATATTTTTTACTAGAAGCAAGTATTTGGTAAAAATAATAAATATATCGTGAAAAAATATATTACATTAAAAGGCTAAATATTTTAAAATATTGTATGTTTGTTTAATAGGGGTATAATAATAAAATATCAAGAGAGCTTTTAATTTAGAAATAAATATATTTTATTTTTTTCCAAATTTTAATCGAGGTGCACGTAAATTAGTCCGAATAACATACTTTAATATTAATAAATAAACTTCTAATTTTTTATTGATGCATAAGTCAATTATTTTTTTGCCATATATTATACTTTATTTTTTTCATTACAAAAATTCATGCTAGTGTTTCGGCTCAAAAGATTAAAGTTTTTTTGTGCATAGGTTTAAAAATTATTTGCACCAATTTAAAAAAGTAAGCAAGATTTTAAATTATTGTCAAATTTTTAAAAAGTTATATATGAAAGAATTGTATTTTTTTTAATTTTGGTACTAATTTATTTTTTTCTTACTTCTTTGAATTGGTGAAAATAAATTTTTAAAAATAAACACGAAGATATTTTAGTCTAAAAAAAAGCATGAATTTTTCTCAAAAATAATTATTGAAAAGATATTAAGGGAGTGAACGTGAAGGAATGACAAAATGGTCAAATTTAAGGACAAAATTAATGAAAGTTAATGGAAACTAACGACATTGGATAATGATCTAACAATTTAAAAACATGGGAAGTGATTGTATTTTTCAAAATTTTAAGAGAGATCTCTGAAATTGTAAGAAACTTCAGGGGAGGTCAGTGTATTTTACCCATGTATTGGAGAATTATTGTCCCACCGCTCACGCTTAACGAGGAATGAAAACAGTGGGTTTTACTATTGAAATGGTGATTTTGTCTTGATGCTAAAAGTGAAGTTGAAAATTGGATGATGCATATCGAAACAAAACTATATCGGAATTGAGAGTTAGCTCAAAAATTTCTTGTAAACTCTCTTGAATATGAACTTTTTTCATATATAAAGAAGAAGGTAAATAATTGTTTATGTATATATCAGTGTATCGTTCATCTGGTCACTTTCCTATCAGCCATCCATTTCCCTTCTTCTGTTTCATTTCGCTATCCCATTCTCGCTTTTCATCATTTCTGTCTTCCTCCCACCGTCTTCAGACCCGAAAACGCTAACCAATTCGCAGTGATGCAATGCATTTGTTACGTCGATCTATTCTTGTTTCCGTTGGTTCTGATTTTATAACTCCCCACCTACGTCTCGGTCCCCACCACCTTCTCTGTCCCTTCTGTGAGTAAACAGAGTAGCCGGTAGCGTCCTCTACTTCTAGCTGTGAATGTAGTATGAACATGAGAGTGACCAAGAAAACAAGATCCAACGATTTCTCGTCATTTCCCATCTGGGTGTCGTCTCAATCGTCTGAACAAAGGTTTTCCCCCTCTGGGTTTTAATTTCTTGGGAACCCATCTCGGTTTTGTGGTTTCCTCTGTTTCAGTCTGTTTTTAACTTTTTAAGTAGGGGTTGAAGAAGAAGAAGAAGAAAGAGAATGCTTGTTTGTCTCGTTTTAGTCTCTTTCAGGTGCTGTGTTTTCAGTAACTCTTGAGGGAAGTGTGCTTGGGATGCTCGGACGAAGGCTCCTATATTTCGCTCTGGTTATTGTTCTTAATTAGGGTTTGGCGAAGAAGAAAGAGGCAGCTTGCTTTGTCTCTTTTCTACCACTCTTTTATCGTTTTCCCCAAAATTTCTTTGTGGGGTTTCGTTTACTCTGAGAAGCCGTTGGGATGCTCGGAAAAAGGGGGTGAATTGGTGAACTGGTTAGTCAAATTTTAAGCCAAATGAAAATGGGCGGTGGGAGTTCGAAAGCTGAGAAGACAGAAGCTCTGCGACTTTGTAAGGCAAGGAAGAAATTCATCAAACAGGCGATTGATTCAAGGTACGCATTTGCGGCTGCTCATGTTTCTTACATTGAGTCACTCCGAACCATAGGCGTTGCTCTACGGCGATTCGCCGAAGCCGAAGTGCTTGTGGAGTCTTTTCTTTCCACGACGCTCACAGAAAATGACAAAACCCCGTCCCATTCTTCCTACCCATCACCTTCTCCCTCGCACATTCCCGAGTTATCGGATTCCCCATTGCCCACTGGGAGCCCCCTTTCGCCTGCTGTTCCTAGATTGAGTTATATGAGATCAGGAGCAACTACTGGTGCTGTGACCATTAGAGTTAACCCATCTAGAAATGCCTATATCCAGAATGATGAATCTATGGCATTTACAATGCCTCCGCCGCCCCCGCCGCCCTTTGGTGAGCCAGGCTCTTCTTGGGATTACTTTGACCCATCTGATGATTTTGAGAGCTTCAGGTTTGTAGGACAGAATGATGTGAATTTGGATTTTGATGATATGGGAATCTCTAGACAGTTTAGCGGAAGAGAAGGTGATTTGGATAATGGATTCCATGAAGGAGCCATGACAGTTGAATTAGAGCAAAAGGGAGGGACTCCGGGTAACAGAAGTAGTCGGTCGTTGATGCAAAATGGACATTCGATAACATCTGAAGGAATTGAAGGTACTAGTAAAAATGCAGTTGATAGTGAAGTAATAAAGCAAGAGAATGAGCAAAATGTGAATGGGTTGGCTGGAACACTCGTGGTGAAAGCTGCATTCGAACCGTCTAGTTCAAAGACGGACAAGTCTGTGGTGAGGAAAGATATGAACACGGAGAGAGAGGATCCTTCTGAGTTCATCACCCATAGAGCCAAGGATTTTCTTTCTAGCATAAAGGACATTGAGCATCGATTCTTCAGAGCATCTGAATCTGGAAAGGAGGTCTGCAGGATGCTGGAGGCTAGTAAAATCCGAGTTGGATACTCTGAGGCAAAAGGTAACTTTCTGTATATCTCATGGAAAACTATTTCTGAAGTATAAATTGCTGAGCAGTTAACTTAATGGTAACTTCTTTTGTAGGTGGGTCAGCAGTCTCAGACTTTTTGGCAGCTCTGCGACTGGCTTGTTGCCGAGGCAACACTGCACTTGTTTCACATGGTAAGTTCTAGGTTGTCTATGTACAAGAATTGCTACCACCACCAATTATAAGCTTCACAGGCACTTTTTCTTGCTTAAAGCATTTTAGAGATGTTCGTGGATGGAAGCATCCATTCTGACTGCTGCTAGAATCATGCTGTACCTTAAATTGCCTTCATGATCTAGTATTCATTCGTTTGTGAACTATTTCAAAGATTATTTGCAACCATCTTATCGTGAGCATTTATCTACGCAGAGGCAATGCTTTTTGTTAAATAACACGGAGGAGCATGCATTCTATCAATTTATAGGACACCACTTGATCTATTAACCTATTGAAATGCCCTACCTTTTGATCCTATCACTTATTCTTTAATATTTGTATAGAACCTTCAGAACATGGGACCAAGGTTATTACTTGGAAGCGCACAACATCCTCAAGGTCATCTTCTTCAAGGAATCCTCTTGCCTCAGCATCAAAAGATGACAACTATGATAGCGGTAGTGATTTTGTTGAAGAGTTTTGTATGATTGCGGGAAGCCACTCCTCCACTCTGGACAGAGTGTATGCATGGGAGAGGAAACTCTATGATGAAGTGAAGGTAACTCTTTATTACTGTAAAAGTACTTATCAGTTTTTTTAGATGTTTGGTTAATTGGGTTTCATGTGGCATTTACTGCAAGTCAACAGTCCTTTTCAAGGGATTTCAAAGGATTCGTTCTTCCAAATTCTGATCATTTGGTAGTTTGAACTTCGAATCTTAATATTTGGAAAATCTGAATGCAAATCATGCCATCTGTCCTCGTGTTGAATTCTTTGCTGTCGTTGCTAGTAATTCTCAACCTAAGATACAGAAGACGTGAACAGGGAAAAGAAAGACAATTAACTTTGAAATGCTCGGTATATACAGCTAGGCATAGCACTAGACTGAGAATTTCCTTGATTTGTGGATTTGAAGGTTCCTAAAGGATTAAGCTATCTACATGAAGAGTGATAGAAAGCACCACAAGCCTGGTGTGGGTCATACAAGTTTATGACAACATCTGGTAAGTGGTTTAGAAGAGTGTTTAAAGTGAAAGAATACTTCAATAGGTTAATCTCATCAAGATACAACAAATTGGGTGCAAGGAGATTACAAAGCCGTACTGTTGTACATAATCTTACCTTGTGGCTTGGATGTTGCATGTCAGTGCCTTAAGGTTGAGTGTCCTTGGAGAAGATGACTTCAAGATTTTCGTGATAGCTAGAATTGAAGGCTCTCTCTTTGTGTGGCTATTACAACAAAGCGCCCTCCATGGTTGGCTAAGCATTCCCACTTCGTAATCACGTGTATTCTTTACTCTGGCTTAGGAAGTTCCAAGCTGCCTCTGGCTATTTTGTGTCAAGTGGCTAGTGTTTTGACATGTCACCAGTAGGTCCTTTATTTCTTTTAACTGTTAACACCAGGTGATATGGAAACATCTTAGGTTCGTATTTGTTAGATGTGTGTAACTCTATAACTTTGTAGTTATTTATACTACCTAATCCTGTTGCTTTTTCGAGTATTATCAGATGATTCAGATCCATCTCTGACGTAGTACAGCATCCTCTTTTACCTTTTCCCTATATATTTTGGTCTTCTCTAGGTCAGTGAGTCTATCAGGAAGGAATACGACCGGAAGTGTGCCCAACTGAGGCACCAATTTGCAAAAGATCAAAGTTCTCAAGTTATTGATAAAACCCGAGCGGTGGTGAAAGATCTGCACTCAAGAATAAGAGTGGCTCTTCATGCCGTCGACTCAATTTCAAAGCGGATCGAGAAAATGAGGGATGATGAGCTGCACCCACAACTCGTAGAACTGATTCAAGGGTAAGATCTGTTATAAAATACATTTATTCTCGTAAGTGATCACATCGCGAGGACTTGGTCGTGTAGTCTTTGTCATCATAGCACTTAATATTACTCCAAGCACAATTCTCTCGTTGCCTTAATATTGCCTTTCCTTAGCTACATACGTTTAGTTGTATATTTCCTAATCTCTATCATCATCTATGACCGTTGGATCCTCTGCAGAATGATTAGGATGTGGAAGTCCATGCTCGAATGCCATCACTCGCAATACATAACAATCTCATTAGCATACCATGCAAAGAGCTCAACCGGCATTCCTCAGGGCGATACCCAGAGAGAGATCATGACTCAGCTTCTGGAAGAGATCGAATGCTTTGGCCTGGGCTTTGCGAATTGGATAAACAGTCACACATCATATGTCGAGGCTCTGAATGGATGGATGCAAAACTGCATTTTAAAACCACGGGAACGGTCCAAGGGCAGAAGGGCATATTCCCCTCGTCGAGTCCAGGGCCCACCGTTATTTATTCTTTGTCGAGATTGGTCAGCTGGGATTAAGTCATTGCCATCCGAAGAACTTAGTGATTCCATCAAAGCCTTGCTAAGTGACCTCAGAGACTTGATTGCGCGCCAAGGGGGGGAAATGCAGAAAGAAACAACAGCGATTGATTTAAACAACAATGATGAATCCGTGTGTAAGGATGGTGAGAACGAGAAGAGCGATGATAGGCCGTCAAACTTGAGTTGCATTCATTCAAGTTTGGGAAAGGTTCTTGATCAACTGACCAAGTTTTCGGAGGCTTCTTTGAAAATGTTTGAAGATATTCGGCAGAAAAGCGAAACTGCTCGGACTGTGTATTTGAGGTACATGACGCCTTCTACACATTGAGGCTTTATGCAATGAAACGAAGGAAAGCGAGTCTTTTTTTCCCTTTTTGCCTTTTCGGTTGGAAATGTGTATTTGGATTTCTGCACGAGAGTTGTGTGTGTAGTCTTCCTCATTCGCAAATCAGAAGTTGTTGCATATCTTTTGAGAGGAAACAGTTAGAATCGGCAATGGTGCAGATTTAGTTTTTTCTCTTGTAAGTTATGCCAAGTGAAGGAAAAAGTGGCAGCTGCTTGTTTGAGTATCTAGTATTCCTCTCTCTCCCTCTCTCTCTCTCTTGCTCGCCCGCTCGCTCTCGCTTCATCTGCAGGTTAAATGGGGAAGGCTATTTTATTTTCAGTTATTTGATTACATGGGATTTGTTGGTTGGTTTTCTTCTCCTTGTTCATTCTTGGGCAAAAGTTTTGGAACTTTTTTTGGTCCCAACCAAAGAGAAAGGCAATTGTTTCCTGAATAGAAGGTTTAGTTTTTAGTTTTATTTATTTAGAAACAAAAGACAACTAGAAATATATCAATAATATTATATTGATTTTCAAGATTAATACCTGGAATATATCAATAATATTATATTGATTTTCAAGATTAATACCTGGACAATTCTTGAAGAAGTTATTCTCTTTATATCTTATTTTTCTACTGTTCTTTAATTGTTTGATTTTTATAACATTCCTAGAATAGCATGAACAAAAATTATGGGCCTGCTAAGTCCTGTCGGCCACCCTAATTTTGTGGTATGGGCCAACGGCCCAACCACTATCAATTTCAGCAGACCCCATTAGCCTTGACGGCCCACAGTTCCAAAGTCCCAACGCACCCCTAGCAAAGCCCGAACAGTCGAACGGCCCATGAAATATATATATATATATATATATATATATATATATATATATATATATACCACATAATTTGAGGCCATGTAAATACTCTATTTTTTAAGAAAATTTCCTTTTCTTTTTTGCAAATACACTATTTTTATAAAGAAATGAGTTATCACACTTGCAGATAAAGGACACATGTCGAGAAGAGATCACAAGATATGACTTATAGATATAAAACAATACAGGCAATTGCAGCGTACAAAAAATTTATTCTCCATTCCTCCACCCTACGACTAGAACTAATTTAGGATTCAAAAGGTCTTGAAGACCGGATCATATGTCATACAGCCTATAGACTTGATCCAAAGGCTAGATACTAGGTTGGGTCGACAACATGACTCGTTATCGGGCTGAGCTCTATCTAGCCGCCTCGAAGATATGGGAAAGATCTCAATTTTATGGAAAGAAGCCTGGTAATGGAACTTCAAACTTATGAAGGGAATCTTGTTTCAGAAGTTAGCGGTTACGGAAAGGTTCCAGAAAGAAATTCTTATAGAAAGATTCCAGAATGAAATCCATGATCATTTTGGGAATTCCGGACAGATTTCGTTACCAATTTAGGAACAAATGATCATTCATATAAAGGAGACTGCATAATCTAAAAAATTACGCAATCAATTACAAGTATACACGTTCTTATGCTTTCTCATTCGTGTCATAACTTAAAGCGCAACGAAGTATCTTACGGCTAGTATTGGTCGGGTGGCACCAATGAGTTTTTTGTGTGCAGACAATAGGTGAGATTCAGATTCAAGAAAGCGTGTTAGATTAAATTGGCATATTTAGCAACCCTACAATGAGCTATAGGAGTTTCTTATATCCAATAGTTTATTTTTTGATAACTTATAGTGTCCGAGCTAATTTACGCGTACATCAACTATTCTCTGAGACTACTCTCAACGTTCACTAGCGGAGCTCTCAATTAAAGGTAGGATAAAACCCTACATGGATTGACCATATAAGAATTAATAACACTTGAAAGAGACTTTAAACCTAAGAATGTTAGGAGTAATGCTAGGAGCACATATCATCCAGATACACCCGGAGACAAATGTGTTTGGAACTGTTAGATGCATGTGAGACTATTAATAATTTAAGGATTTCATGTCCATATATCAAATAATTCTGAACATATATGTGTTCAGATAGTCCGTGTTTCAAGACTTTCCATCATTTTAAGTGAGATATCAAATCAAATCATGATTCTAACTTTATAGTCTCCATTAAGGTATGGGTCTTTTAATGTAAAGTAGAGCTAAATATTGCATAAAAGGAAGGTTTTCAACCTAATCACCCTTACCCATGATGTGGAACTCCATCATGCCTACCTGGTCCTCGTACAAATTAAGGCCCAGTAGTCCCCATCACCTTCTATTGAAAAATGATTTAGATTAGTAGATTACATAAAAAAATCCAAATATAGTGAGGATAATAAAGGGTAATTATCTCAACTTTTCTTGATGTGCTACTAAAAAAAAACATCAATATATAAAAAGGGAAAAAAAAGGGGAAGATGAAGATAGAAAGAGGGAAACAAATTAATGGAAGCTTTGAGACTCATCGAGATGGGGAAAAGAAGTTGGCAAATCTATTAAGCACTTTTTAGATTAAGGTATATAGTGATAAAAGTAGCCCAAAACTGGAAGGATTTGCCACCAACAAAACTCTAGGGATAACGGCTGGATGAAGCTGATTATGACATTTTGTTTACTAGGGATAAGGGTTGTGAATGAATTGGATACCGGAGAGTCTCGTCTGTTACGCAGCTTAAGAGTCTCGATTAATTATGGTTTCGTTATTCTTCATTCGTGGCATGCAACCCAAAAGTTCTTCAATTTCGGCAACTCAAAAATCATGTCGCTCTTATATACCATGTTCCTTTGTTTTGACATTCTTGGGTAATTAGAAATACAAGAAACCGTCTATGATTTGTTTTAAATTTCGTGTTATTTGTGTGGGAGAGAGATAGAGAGATAGTTCATAGATTGGTGTTTCTTCGATTGAAGAACCGTTTTATCCTGGGAGAGACAGATGCCGAAGTGATCGTTCAACACTCACGGTGAGACAACGAATCTGGTTTAAGGGGACTTAGAATCCATATGACTCGTATCGTATGCATGTTGGTTATATTATGGTTTTTCCAGTTCGTACATGTACTGTTTTGGTTCATTTTTTCATATTCTGTAATTCCTCTTCTGTGATTAGTAGAAACGAATGTAATTTTTTGGAATTCTAAGTATAGTTCGAATATGTTCATGGTGTTTTTTTCCTACACGCATTTCAGTGAGTAAGATAGGATCTGAAGACATAGGAATTCCATACCCTCAACAACAATTTCACTTCCTGAACCTTCGTTAGGTATAGAATTAAGATTAGATCGAGACCTAGAAACATGGATTGGGAGGACTTTCAATACTTTATCGTTGAATTGAGAAAAAAATTCAAGAAAGTTTCTAAAGCGCTATTTCCATTGATAGACCCTTTTTATCAATAAGAAAACTTAAAAGACTCTCCCCCTCTATTGAATTTAAGCTTAAATCAATATTGGCTAATCTCTTACCACTTTTTAGATTAAGCTAATTATTAAAAGTATGCCAAAACTGGAAGGATTTGCCACCAACAAAACTGTAGGGATAAGGGCTGGATGAAGCTGATTATGACATTTTGTTTTTGGTAATGAATATAATCATCATGTCTGAGAAATATATTGAAGAGTGGACAAATGGAGGGATAAGGACTAATCTGAAGATGAAGCTGCGCCAATATAATAAACATGGACAGAGATATAAAAAACATTAGAAGTTTCCCTCAGAAAACACGATCGAAGCCGTTCATTTATCAAGAAATTTGTGCAGAAAAATGTTTTTCGATGAAATGTCTGTGAAAAGAAGGAAAATATAAAAGATAATGCACTTATCTTTATATGATCATTTGGTAAAATGAATTTGTGTTAAAAATGAATAATAGTAGTTTACTTATAAGAAAACTAGTATAAAAATAAGATTCATACATAATATTGTATTTTTTCAAAGACATATTGTGAAAATAAATTAGTTGTGGAGTTGTCTTTTGATCTGTGTTGTGATTTCATTCACGAGTCCGGGATCAAAATGAGATTTATCTGTATGTAATTCTGCAACTACAATCAAATGTTAGTGTCTTGATCACTGGTCCGAATTGGGTCAACTAACACTTTGATGCCTAAGTCAGTACTTAGAAAAGAAGATGGAAAGTATTGAGCTATACTTGCAAGATTGAGCGTATCTTATTTTGCCAAGTATTGTTGTACCTTATATATTACTACTAGCTTGAGCATCAAACTTGAATTGGCATTTGTGGATCACACTCCCCAGTGATTGTGATCTATTACCGAATTCTGTTATGACAACACCCTGCGATATTTTGAATGATAGCTAACATTTCACATGCTAATCCAACAGAACGCCAGGTGAAGCTTCCATTATGATACAAATGAGCTCGGCTCGGTAGTTAGATAACCTACTCGGCCCAGATCCATATCCCAACTTGAATAGAAAAAATATTACGTGTCATGGGCCTAGTCTGGACCTGGTCCAGTGCCATTCTGAGACATAGGCCGGCTCGAACCCATTAGATTCTCCGATATGAGCTATGAACCGTGGGCCCAGTCGAAGTTTGTCCCAGCATGTTAAAGGGTACCATACTTGTGCCTAATCCAACTGTAACCCGATCTCTATATCGGTCTTGACTGGGTTTCGTACCAATCCAACACACTAGTCTTGGTAAAAACATTAAAGATATATATGGGTCATAACTTTTCTGTTAAATAAACATAAAAAGTGTAAAAATATTAGACATTTAATCTTTTTCTTTTTTTTTTTTGTTGTCTCTTTTTTCCAGAAACGGCCAAAGTTGTTGATGCCCTGGAAAGTTAGGAAGGAATCCTATGGGTATCCACGCAATAAAGTGGTACTTTCAGGTATTGTAGTTGATTCTCCAAAGACAGCAAATGCGATAACTCCACTGCCGACCTGAAAAGTTTCGAAACCGAAAAAGTATACAACGCGTAGTTTAATGTGTTGCGTATCAAAATAATACCATTTTGGCTATTAAATGGTCGCTAAAGCAGTTTTTGGATAATATTTTAAGATTAAAATAATGTTATTTTGACATACAATAAATTCGTTGTGTGCTTTGCACAGTAAAATTTTCGTGTCCTAAAATTTCGTTGTTAGATATTTCATTTGCATGATTTTGTATGTACTATAGGTGGAATACATGCATAGAGAATAGAAATTAGAACCAGTTACCTGTGATATTTGTGACTACTAATTAAGTTTTATACTAGTAGATACAGAAGGCAAGTGGAGGGTCTTAGATTAAATAAAAGAGACTCAAATTACTATTTATTGAGTTAGCGTCTCGAATTCAAAGGCGGACTATTTTTGGATAGTGTCCCGAATTATTGGTAGTGGTTGTTATTATCACTAGTAAATGCAGACCATTTTTGGACAGTGTCCCAAACTACCGGTAGCAACTGTCACTACCGGTAGTAAGGGGTTTTGATTTTTTTGGATAGTACTGACTAGAACTATTGGTAATAACTAGTACTACCGGTAGTAAATGTGAAAGATATGATTCTCTAGGGGTTTTGATTCTTACATATTCTTTAAGAGATTTATTTCCTAATATTTAGGGATTGTTATTCTTTCTTATTCTTTAGAGTTTTCTATAAATGTGAAAGATATGATTCTCTAAAAGATATCTTATAAAAAAAACTTAACGAGATCTAATTGATTGACACCTCACATTAAGGTTTTCGATTATAGCTGGACTTTGTAATCTCTTTTGTTATAGTGAAATCTATCTCTTACCCCCCCCCCCCCCCCCCCCCCCCCCCCCCCCCCCCCCCCCCGCCGTGAACATACGTTTAAGCTATTACTTATTCGGAACTACATAAATTTCTGTGTCTTTCCGTTTTCTTGTTGACTATCTTTTCTTGTTTATCGTATTTGTCATAACACTTATAGACTTTAGTTTTTATATCTCATCAGTATTCCGATCGATGTAGTTTCCCTTCGCCCCACTTACCTTCCTTGAAGTTTGTCGTCGGTCCTTTTTTCTGACACTTTCTGTTAATATTTACAACAAGAAAAAAAAGGTTTTCTTCACCGCCCTTTGGTATTATAGTTTCCATTTTCAAGAATCAGAAAGTGTATTTGTTTCTTTTCTATACAAACCCATAAGACTTAGACACTAAAGATCATAATTATGTAAATTAAAATTTATATATATCATAATTTATTTATCAAAAATCATAATTTTTATTGACCCGGTAAAAGATATATCATTTCGATGTCGGTATGTGGCCCTAAAAGTTTATGGAGGTCGCTATTGTATTTTTCACGACACTTTATGTCAGGAATGTTTTTAACCAAAAGTAACACTTTACACTTCCATTGGGCCTCCTATTGTAATTTCCGGTTTTGCCCCTAATCACCATGACAGGTGGGGGACATGGCAACTTGCCAAGTTGATCACCTAGTAGTGGTGGTGGCGGCCGGTGGTGGCGACGTTAAAAGTGAAAGGAAAGCCCCACCGCCAATAAGTGGAAGCTACGGCGGCCGGTGAGATTTCATTCTCCAAACCGAAAGTTGTATCATATAGATATAGTAGTTGGCTTGACCGTTTTGTTGGTTACTTGTCTCTATTTGTCGATTTACTAGATTAGATTCCATGGGCACACTTTCCACTCTGATTTCTCACTACCTATCTATCTTTTTTCTTCTTGTATTCTACCTTCATGTGCAAATTTCATTGTCACTTCAATGTCACCTTGTCCAACTTTTTCTTTATAACTTAAAGTTTTGTTCGGATAAGTTTATATGTATATCGATTAATTTTTGATGGGTCATTCTTACTGTCCACAAGCAGAGGTCCTAGTTAAAGTTAGGACAAATCCATGAATGAACCGTCCCAATAAAGATTGATAACGCATAAAAAGTTTTAAACCGAAAACTTTAAAAGGAAATACATTACTTTTAGGTCTCAAGTCTTAACCACTACGTAAACTCCTTGTCCAACTTTGTTTTAGAGTACTGGTAATAGGAGTTTTTTCCGCTTTTGAGACTGTAGACAAACAAATATAAAATAAAACAAAAATTTAAGGAAAATAAAACAGTTCTTGAATTCAATTAGCCCATCAAATTCGGAAGACGAAACCCAAAGTCAAGTCCTCTAACCCTAAACCTCAAGGGGTTATTTCAGTGGAGATCGAGATGGACTATATAAATTTAGACATTATGGGATCGAACCTTGACAACTACATACTTGGGGTCACTGGAGATTTGTCCGATCGTTAACTTCAGAGTCCTGAGAACTAGTCGCCAACAAGTGTTGCATACTCCAAGTTGACCGGATATCTCGGTTATCAAAAAAAAAAAAAAAGTTTTCTCTAATCCTAGTGAAGTGATATCCGGGACTTCGTAGATACCTACTGACAAATTCGTGCTTCCTTCAAATAAAGGAAGGAGGTTTTGGGATCGAAACTAAAATTACTTGTTTACAAAACTGTATTGATTATACGACTCGACTTTAAAAAGACGAGAGGACGAGCTTTCGGGAGCCTTCAAATCGTGTTGAAGCGGAGACAGATACCTGCAGAATTTTTCTGGTAGAATAATATGTATTTGGTCTTTTTTGTTTTGTAATATCTGTAATTCTTTGCTTTGAACAATATTGTGTGTATACGGAAGACGAGCGTCACCCACCTAAGACGGCCGCAAAGACTGAATATGAAAGACAGCCCAGTCGCAAGCGGGCCATTAGCTGTCAACCCACTTTTTCAAACCGTGGGCTGAAAAGTCTCGCCCGAATGACTAATCTCTAGGAATCCAGTGGCTAATAGGCACAAACATTTCAGGCCATCTAATAGGGAAAATTTATTAATGAAGAATTTAAAGACCGAAAGAATGAAGGAATTCACACTCAATTAGTTTAGTAATTCTTTTTTTTTTTTACGAATAATACAATCATCCCTTATATAAGGAGAGATGAAAGAAACATTATAATTAAAGAACACAATATAAGAAAGAAATGGATCACGGGAATTGGGAAACTAGACAATATTCCAATCCCGCGAACTAAGGAAATAAGAATAAATATGATATATCTAAAAAAATTAATACAATAAACTAAATATAGTAAAGAAAATCTCAAGGATTATGGCTTGATTTTTAGCAATTAATGATAGAGCAGTTAACAATGTCCTTTCGAACATTTGACTTACGAGCAACTAAGTATAATACAAATGTAGTGTCTATCAATTCCCTTTCGATGCCTACATAAGAAGTCTGCAAGTCTTAAGGAAAAAGAATACTCAAATATATGATTTACAAGACCATCGGAAGTACTTATATATACCTAAGGCATAGAGCCCTGTTGGAATCAGCCCTTTTTTCTCATGGAAAGAAAGAAGACACGGATCCCATTGCTATCCTTATCTAAGATTAAGAATGAAGCTGACTCGCAATTTAAGCACTTAACTTCCTGATGACACATTTTTATTAGGATTGTGCATTTCATTAATGGTAATTTGCAATTGTCTCCTTATGATCTTAAGATTGGGTTTGGGGAGTTCATGGAATTAATTTGTAGACTTCCCGACTTATTGTCCTCAAAGGGTTCTTTAGGGACAAACAATTGAAGAAGATTGAAAAGGCCACACATGACCAAACAGATCACAATGGTTTTCTTTACTCAATCAATAATTTTAAACCATCAATCAAAACTATTATATTGTAGAAGTCCTTAATCAATCATATTAATATGAATCGAATAATGAATCCATTGAAGCTAAATATGTTGACAAAACGGGGCTAACCATGTGATGGAAAACCAAATTGCTTTGAGATATCAAAGCAAATACTTTTGTTTTTTACATGGAAGTTATTATTTAAATACGAAGTGTATTTAAAAAAATACACTTTTCTCCCCTTTCACATTTAAACAGAATCAACCGACCAAAAAGTGGATACCAATACCATGTGGGTACCCAGGCCAGAGGCCCCAATCAAAAAGATTCCCAACCTACGGTTACCGTTGCATTGCCACGTGTCGTATATTGTACTTCAGAAATTTAAGGAAGAAAAAAAAAAGTAGTGACACCCTTGCAAACGTGTGGTGTCGGGCATCACACCCTACACACGTGTCTCTGTGTGTGTGTGAACACCTAGTAGTTTGTAAAAAAATTTAAGGTTGATTCCGTGGATGTTTTTGGTTGGGTTGACGGCCAACACTTCAATCACCCTCCAGTTTTTGTTATTAATAAACTCTGTCTCTCTCACTCATAATTTTACTATATTAAAAAAAAATATTTTGTTTTTTATGAAAATTTGTTTTAAATTTTTTATATAATATACTTTTTATGGGTTGAGACTTCCTTTTATTGGTTCTAGGTGATTGTGTGAAGAGATGGGTTTAGAGTTTCTCTTTAAATGTAAAAAAATCTGACAGGCTCGTCTCAAATTTGTCATTCTGTTGTGTAACAACGCGAAGCATATGATGACGAGTTCGTTGCCGTCAAGTCTGTTGAGTTAAAAAAAAAAAAGAAAAAAAACAAGGCGAAGCATAGTATGGACCGTTTAAACTGTATAAAGATATAATACTATGTATTTAAACTTTTTAGTATCAATTGAAAATTCATAATAGTTTTTAGTTTTTTCCTTTTAGATACTATTGCACCATTAGTTCATTAATATGTAAATATTAATTAGGCTGTTAAATAATAGTTGCTGTTAATATTAATTAGGTAGTTAGTTAGGTCGGTTACAGTTAGTTAGAAAGCTAAGTCGGTTAGTTAGACTATAAGAAGAGATCTTCTCTTCATTTCTTCTGTAATCCAGTTTTCTATGAATACGAATTTCACTTTCTTCTTCATGCTTCCAACTCTAATATGGTATCAGAGCTTATAAGCTGCTCTTCTCCCTCCGCCATTTTCATGCCCTAAATCAATTCTTCATTTCTTTTTACCTTTATCTCATGGCTTCTGTTCCTGAAGCTTTTACGTCTTCCGCCATGGAAGAACATTCAAGCCCTTACTTTCTCCACCATTCTGATGGTCCAGGGCTTATTTTGGTATCGCAACCTTTAACTGGAGACAACTACAATTCATGGAGCCGAGCAATGTTAATTGCTCTATCAGTCAAGAACAAAGTCGGATTTGTTGATGGATCTGTCACAAAACCCCAAGGTAACATTGTTCTTCTCAACTCCTGGATAAGAAACAACAATCTGGTAATTTCTTGGATCCTTAATTCCATCTCCAAGGACATATCTGCTAGTGTGATATATGCTGAATCAGCGCATGATATTTGGATTGATTTACGAGATCGTTTCCAGCAGAGTAATGGTCCTAGGATATTCCAACTACGACGCGAATTGATGAATTTATCTCAAGAACAGAATTCTGTCAGTGTCTATTTCACCAAATTAAAGACTATATGGGAAGAATTGAGCAATTTTAGGCCAATTTGTTCATGTTGTACCTGCAGTTGTGGAGGAGTAAAGAACCTTCATTCACATTACCAAATGGAATACATTATGTCCTTTCTTATGGGACTCAATGATTCCTTCTCCCAAATTCGTGGACAGTTATTACTCTTGGATCCCTTACCTCCAATTAACAAGGTATTCGCCTTAGTTTCTCAGGAAGAACATCAAAGAAAAGTTGGTACTTACACAAATACACAACTGGAATCTGCCAACTCCATGGCTTTTGCAGTCAAGAATGAGTTTCAGCGTGGAAAACCTTATTCTGGAAGTCATAATCCTACTGGTTATAAAGGAAATAGAAAGGATCGTCCATTTTGTACACACTGCAATTTCCAAGGACATACCATCGAAAAGTGTTATAAGATTCATGGTTATCCACCTGGTTATGTGCCCAAGTACAAATCCAATTCATCACAGGTCCAGACTCATTCACCTAGACTGATTGCTAATCAGGTCTCTACTGCAGATAACATTGAACCACAGGACAATGTTCGAAAATTCATTCAGAATCTCAATGGTGATCAATGCCAACAACTCATGACAGCTCTTTCAGGTCAATTGGCTGCAACAATCACCACCAATACAGAGGAAACTTCTCTGATGAGTTCTACCACAGGTACTTGTTTATCTGCTTCTTACACTCCTGGTTTTCCCTCCATGCAACATTGGATTCTGGACTCAGGCGCCACACAGCACATATGTTTTATTGATACTATTTTCATGAATATGAGGCCAGTTCATTCTTGTTTTGTTACATTACCCAACCATATACGCATACCTGTTTCACACAGAGGTGATATCAGACTGAATTCTACCATACTGCTCAAGGATGTATTATATGTTCCACAATTCAAGTTCAACCTCATTTCTCTTAGTGCTCTTACCAAAGATTCAAATCTTATGGTCATCTTTCATCCTGATCATTGTCTTATCCAGGAGGCTATCAACCAGACAATGATTGGCAAGGGTGAACTCACGGCTGGTCTATATGTACTCAAGGCTGATTCTTTGTTACCTGGTAACCCAGTATACATAAATAATTGTTCTATGCAGACATGGCATAATAGGCTTGGCCACTTGTCATCCAGACAGTTGCATACTTTACAAGATCTTCTCCATTGTGATGCTACTGCTATTAATAATGCTCCATGCCATATTTGCCCTTTAGCTAAACAAAGGCGCCTATCTTTTGTCTCTCACAATAATATGTCTGCAATTGCTTTTGATTTAGTCCACTGCGATATCTGGGGACCATACCACATTCCTTCTTATGCTGGTTTCAGATATTTTCTCACATTGGTTGATGATTGCACCAGATTCACTTGGATTTATCTTCTGAAAAATAAGTCAGATGCCACATATGTTGTTCCCAGATTCTTCAATATGGTTGAAACTCAATTTCATAGAGTGATCAAGAAATTTAGATCAGATAATGCCCCTGAGTTAGCATTTCCTGATTTTTTTTCGGATAAGGGTGTTCTCCACCAATTTTCTTGCGTGGACACTCCTCAACAAAATTCTGTGGTAGAAAGAAAACACCAACACTTGCTAAATGTTGCCCGAGCCATATTTTTTCAATCCAGAATTCCCATATCATTCTGGACTGACTGTATCCTCACTGCTACTTACATTATTAACCGTACCCCATCTCCCTTATTACATCAAAAGACCCCATATGATCTTCTATACCATCAACCAGTTGATTATTCCAATTTTCGTGTGTTTGGTTGCCTTGCTTTTGCATCTTCTCTTCAATCTCATCGCACTAAGTTTCAACCACGATCTCGCATTTGTGCCTTTTTGGGATACCCTCCTGGTGTAAAAGGATATAAGCTCTATGATCTTCGGTCTAAACAGGTTTTCCTCTCAAGAGATGTCATTTTCCATGAAACTATATTCCCTTTTCATACTACTACATCCACTGATACAATCCCCGATCCATTTCCTGACTTTGTTCTCCCATTACCATCTCTTGAACCTTTTCCACCTCATTCCTCTACTGAGTCCTCCCTTCCAAATCACCCATATGCCACTGACTTACCAAATCCTGATCCCTCTTCTCACAATTCTCTTCCCAGAAGGTCATCTAGATCTTCTCACCCCCCTTCCTACCTTCGTGACTTTCATTGCAACTTACTTCACCATCATACCTCTCCACCTTGCACACATCCGTATCCCCTTTCCCAGGTATTATCTTATAATTCCTTATCCAATTCCCACCAACAATTTGTTCTGACCATTTCTTCCCATGAAGAACCTCAGTTCTATCACCAAGCAGTACCCTTTCCCCACTGGCGCAATGCCATGAAAGATGAATTAGAGGCTATGGAATCCAATAATACTTGGTCCATTGTTTCTCTTCCTGAACATAAACACTCCATTGGATGCAAATGGGTCTATAAGATTAAGTATCAATCTGATGGCAGCATTGAAAGATATAAAGCCCGTTTAGTGGCAAAGGGATACAATCAACAAGAAGGTGTAGACTTTATGGAAACCTTCAGCCCTGTTGCAAAACTGGTTACTGTCAAGATCATTCTCGCCTTGGCCTCGAGCAACAATTGGCATTTACATCAACTTGATGTAAATAATGCGTTTCTCAATGGGGATCTATTTGAGGAAGTCTACATGGACTTACCTCTTGGTTATTCTGTTCCCCGGAAAATCTCTTCAACTGGTTCCAGACTTGTATGCAAGTTACATAAATCAATTTATGGTTTGAAGCAGGCCTCTCGCCAATGGAATTCCAAGTTCTCTCATGCTTTGATCCAATACGGTTTCACTCAGTCAAAAGCAGATTACTCCCTCTTTACAAAAGGATCTGGTTCAACCTTTCTTGCTTTAATAGTCTATGTTGATGACATCGTAATTGCTGGACCAGACCATCAGGTTATTGCCAATCTCAAAACCTTTCTTCATTCTCAATTCAAATTGAAAGATCTTGGCCTTCTGAAATACTTTTTGGGTCTTGAGATTGCTCGATCTACCAGTGGTCTTGTTCTTTCTCAAAGACATTATACTCTACAGTTACTTGAGGATACAGGTTACTTAGCTAGCAAACCAACAGCTGCTCCCATGGATTCTAATATTATCTTGACCAATGATAATGGCCCCTTGCTGACAGATCCTTCTCAATACCGCAGATTGATTGGTAGATTGTTATATCTCACCATTTCACGTCCTGACATCACATACACAGTTCACAAACTCAGCCAATATTTGGCTCATCCTAGACTCCCTCACTTGCAAGCTGCTCACCACTTATTGAGATTTCTCAAAGCTAATCCTGGCCAAGGACTATTTTTCTCTGCTTCTTCATCATTTCAGCTTAAAGCCTTCTCCGATGCTGATTGGGGAGCTTGTTTAGACACCAGAAGATCAGTTACTGGCTTTTGCATCTTTATTGGTGATTCTCTGGTCTCTTGGAAATCTAAGAAGCAGACCACCATCTCTCGCTCTTCGGCTGAGGCGGAGTATCGTGCTTTGGCCTCTACTGCTAGTGAACTTATTTGGATTCGGCAATTGTTACACAGTTTACAAGTTGATATTTCATCTCCAGCCTTACTTTTTTGTGATAATCAGGCCGCAATTCATATTGCATCTAATCCTACTTTTCATGAACGTACTAAACACATTGAGTTAGATTGCCATTTTGTTCGTGATAAAGTTTCAGACGGTGCCATTCGTCTTATGCCTATTCGGACCCATCATCAATTGGCTGATCTTCTTACAAAACCTCTGCCTGCATCCCAGATGGCTTCTCTCTTGTCCAAGATGGCTGTCAAGGATCTTTTTAGTCCATCTTGCGGGGGAGTATTGCACCATTAGTTCATTAATATGTAAATATTAATTAGGCTGTTAAATAATAGTTGCTGTTAATATTAATTAGGTAGTTAGTTAGGTCGGTTACAGTTAGTTAGAAAGCTAAGTCGGTTAGTTAGACTATAAGAAGAGATCTTCTCTTCATTTCTTCTGTAATCCAGTTTTCTATGAATACGAATTTCACTTTCTTCTTCATGCTTCCAACTCTAATAGATACTTCTCCGTAAAATAAAATAAAAAATAGGCAAAATTAACAAACGTTGAAACAAAAAAAAAAGAAATTATTCTAAACCTCTCCTTAAAGTATCATTAAACAAAACCCCAATGGAGGCCTGGTGGTCAAGACATGAGGCTTAGAGGTATGCTATCTCTTAGATCTCAAGTTTGAAACCTCTTAGGTGCTATCAATTCCTTTGCGGCTAGTCCATACAGGATAAAATATCTTAATTTTAGTTGGGGCTCCTAAGGTTGGGATTAATTCTAAAATCGACTAGATACCTCGCCTATAAAAAAGAAAAGAAAAGAAGAGAAGGTATCATTAAACAAGATCACAAGATGACGTTGCACAATCTTTTATTTTTTATTAAAAATTAGTACGAACAATTGTTTGGAGAGGATTCAATGGCAGGGGAATAGCTTCTGGAAGATTTAAAAATAAAAAACGTGAGAGATTAGCTAATAAAACAAGATCATGACTCATAAGCGTTGATTTAGGCTGAATTTTGGGATCACCTTAAGATTAATATAAATTTTCTTTGTACTTTCTACCATTTTCTCTGCAACCAAACACCAATAGTTTGAAATCATCTCCCATCGCCACCAGTTTTGAATGAATTTCTATGGGTCTTATGAATACATGCATCTGTTACTAAAATGCCAAGACTTTGTAAATTTTTTATTGTCTATATTTCAAGAATATCATATTAATTTCTGTGGTGAAGCAAGTTTCCTATGGGCGGGGTAAGGAAAACACTAACGTAAAGCGTACTGGATCGTTAGACTAAAATCATAAAGTTAGAGTCGAGTGAATAAGAAGGGATTATTCAAATCTTCAAAAGGTTAATATAAAATTATTCTACTCATTTGTTATCTTCTATCGTACTAACAAGAATCTTTGGTGATCTCTCTTTTGACATTTAATGCCATAGTTAATAGAGAGATTCAATGTTTCTGGTATGCCAAGCCTACATATATAGCACGAGATACGTTAAGGTGCGTTTGGTTCACTAGAATGGAATCAACATATAAATGTAATTGAGATTGGAATGGAATTAGAATAGAATGAGATTCAAATATCCAGCTTATGTGAGCAAAGAATGCACGGGTAGGCCAAACAGGTGGGGGGAATTATTTGTTCTGGAGTAATGGATTGCGTAACGGTGGGGAGAAGGAAGGTGAACTTTTGATGGACCTGGACACATAAATAATTCTCGGGGTTGAAAGATTTGAGATTCCATTTGGTTGTGCAATTAGGACTAACTATTCTTATTCCTATTTTAGGTTCATTGTATGGTTTTCTTAATTGGATGTATTATTGTGGCAATATTGAATGGGGTACTTAATTTTTTGTCCTATTTATTAGTGTAACTAGTTTTTCGTCTCATCCTCTTTTTAACCTTATGTTTTGGTCCTAACTTTTAAAAAATACCAAAATTGCCTTAGATTTTAAATTTTCACTCATTAAGCACATATCCCATAAATCGTGGGATCCGAAACTGCCAAATTTTGAGATTTCATTATCATTTATAAACAATATGGTAAAATATCATGATGATGATAGATTTACCACTGTGACATTCTTATTGATGGTAAATTTGGCTACAAATTCTTTGCTACTTTTGATAGTAATTTGCATATTATTTGCTACTTGTGATGAAATATTTGCTTATCTAATGGTAAATTTGTTATGATCGGTGGTAAATTTGCTACAAACTTTTTGTTATCCTAGTCAGTAGAATGAAAACGTAAAATAGGAAGAAACGAAAATCCTAATCGGTGAAGATGTTTTGGTAATTCTCACTGAAGGAAGTACTACCCAATGAATATATTTTCGGTGATTTTCTCTTAATTTACTACAATATTTGTTTTCAATCTTCCAAATTGATAGTTATATATTTCGCTTAAATAGGACCAAAAGGTAAACTGCCATTCAAAAATAATGGCAAATATGTCAAACTATGTCAAATTGGGACTAAAACATAACTCAAAAATCTTGATGAGATGAAAACCTACGTTGTTTGGGCTCTTAGGACCCTGATTTAAATTATCCATATTGAATTTTTTGGTTTAGGAGTAGTAACTTTGTTGTCACAATAGTGAAGTTTAGTGTCACTAATGAATATTGGTGTGATGGCCTGTTTGTTAGATGTCAAAAAACTTTGGAAATAGTATGGTAGATAGAGTAAGAATGGGGTATAGTAGAATGATAGATTTATTATAGGGGGATGAATAGTTATAAATATTTTATTTGAGTATTTGTTGAGGAAGGAGGTCATGAAAGATATGACGACCAAGAATTTGCTCCACCATTTAGCCAGTATTTGGACATCAAAATAGTAGTGTTTTAGCACGCAAGACATCTCTGTTGTGTGTTGTGCGCAACAAAGTCCAAATAACTGGAATTAATGGTAGATACAGAGAATGGAAACATATATGCATGGACATAAAGATGAGTTATACCTACATTATATATCTACAACTACATCCACTTGCCTCTCATTATCTCTCTCCCTCTATCTACGAGAGTGCGTGTGTGGTTGTAAGGAGGTCGGAACCATTAATCCAGAACTACTATAAATAATTATGGTTTGAACTGATCTGTCTATATCTATAACCCTCTCTCAAATGAACTCCACGTAATTGTGTAGGTGTGAGAGTCATGAGAGTGCTAATATAATTGGAATGTGTGCTTAATTTTTGTAATCCAATAGTTTGAAGTCTTATTAATCATTGTAATGTTCTGCTGTGATTAATAAATATTCTTTTTTTGTTGCTGAGAAAAAAAAATACAGAGCAAGAGAGAAGAAGAAGAAGAAGAAGAAGAAGAAAAAGCAGCAGCAAGAGTGCCATATGATTGTCGGAGCATCGGGTGCTAACTTAACTAGGACCCGAGCTCGCTTCTTTGTGATGCCGCATACTCGTCATCCTTTTAATCTAAGATTAATAAATTCTTTTTTTTTTTTTATAAAAATGGAGAGAGTATAAAGTCAATTAGTTTTAGAGAATATGGAAAAAGGAGGAGTCTAGCATTAGAGAGAGAAAAAGGAGGGAAGAGAGAGAAAATCATGAGTTATGGTGAAATAAATTGGATAAAATCAACATATACTTGATTTCCAAAAAAAGCAAGATAGAGGGTTAGATTTACATCTTTTTGCTTTTGGTGCATAATTGGGAGGTGAAGGGGAAGCCTTTGTATGGGTGGATAGCTCCCATAATTTAATTTGTTGAAAAGTGCCTTGAATTTGAAGAAGGAAATATTTTGGATTGTAGCTGGTATTATTGATGGTAGTTTTGGAACTACCGGTAATAGGAAGTTCATATTTTGGGCAGTAGCTAGCAGTACCGGTAGTAGTATTGGAACTACCGGTACTAAAAGTTTCTGATTTTTTGGACAGCTTGCAACAGTACCGATAGTAGGTGTATCCGCGAGAATCCTAGTAAGATTTAAAAAATTTATTTTTTTAATCTATTTAGGATGTTTTTCTATTCTTTAGGGATTTATATTCCTATCCTTTAGGGATTGATATTCTTTCATATTCTTTGGGATTTCCTATAAATAAGATAAACATAGTTCCCTAAAACATATCCTAAAAGAAAGAAACTTGATATCTAATTGATTAAACACCTCACAATAGGGTTTCGGAACATAGTCTGCTCTTGTAATCTCTCTTGATCATAGTGAAATCTATCTCTCTCCTCCCGTGGACGTATGTTTAAGCTATTGCTTATTAAGAACCACGTAAATCTCTGTGTCTTTCCTTTTTCTTGGTGATTATTTCTTCTTGTTTATTGTATTTGTCACAACATAATTGTTAGTTAATCTTCTACCCAACTTTTAGGAAAAATCTTGTTATATTTACTATATATATTGTCTCCAAAAGTTCTTGAAAGTGATCAAGCTGCTACAATTGAAAACGAGAGCTATAGCAAATACTACTATTGGCCTTTATTGCATTAGGAGTTAAATTTTAATTTCGAATCTATAAAAAATTTAGTCTGATAACACGATTAGTATTACGATTTCAGAATTAAAATCAAGCAGATCTAAGTAAACAACAATCATTGATTTTAAATTCAAAAGGAGTTTCTTGATTTCAATTATGAAATTGTAAAAATTTTATTTTCCAATAACGATGGTGTCTGAGACTTTGGCCGGACTAATTTTCAAACTACATAAAAGAATAACAAATTAAAAAAAGATTACAAGACCTGCAAATTTAAAAAGTTGAAGGACTGAAAAAGAAAAATCTTCGAAAAGTTTTACAAAGATTAATGAGAGCCTAAATAAATTGGCATCACAACAACCACCACGTATCCCAACTGTAGTAACATCTACTCGACCGGCGATCATATGTCGCTTAATTAAATAAATATCTCTTATTGCTTTGTGGGTTTCAAAGTCTATTTTTCCCTCAATTGTTCGGTCAATGTGCATTTTTGTTAAAGCTATGTATACATTGCAAAGTCAAAAGAAGGGAAAAAAATGGGGTTAATTTTAGTAACCTACTTTGGCAGCCCTGACCTAATATTGTGCAGCCAGCTGTAACATATACCACCACACTATACACCTACGTGAAAAATGACAACCGGTCTGTTTATCAAGATTTGAGACTGAAGATTTGTTTACTATTAAGATTTTAGGTTTGAAATGTCTCTAGTGTTATTAATTCGTACGGAATCAGCTTCATATAAGGTTTTGCTCTAATTTTAATTGGGTTAGCTACTAGTAGACGGTGGGATTAATCTTTTAAAAATTACTTGAAGTGCACATAAATTGACACGAGCACAGTCATTGGGTAAAAACCAAGAAAAATGATACAAGATCATTGAAGACATACATAGAGGAGGGAGAGGCTACTCAATAAATATAATGTAGTAGTAGTTGTTTCCATTCTAAACCTTTAGGTACAAAGAATGGTGAACGCAGCTAGTTTTCCATTATTTCTTGGTAGGTCTTATAGCTCTAGTTTTAGTATAATCAAGGGCAACTACAAGACAAATGGGGTGCAACGGCGTTTTTATAACAACGTTTATTTAAGCGCATTAGTAGTATAGTTATCTCTCTTGACCAATTCTCCGACTTCCCTCACTCAAAAGATCCGTTGTTGTGATACAGCTGTATCAAGATAGGCCGTGGATTGAATAGAAAAAAAAGGGGCATGCATCTGATAGATTTCAAGCAACCCCTAACTTTCTACAAGGCCACTACTCTCTCTTTTGACTTTAATTGACCTAACCACTTTCATACTTTAAACAAGAAGTCGTGCTTTGATTTTGTTCTCAACTCAAGGTTTGGTCATGTAGGCGATAAGATCGGCAAAGATGGCCAAGTGGCAAGTATTGAAGTTGACATAGAGTGTTACTAAGTCGTCTAAGATCGGCCAAGAAGGCCGTGGCAATCAAGGTATTCAAACACGCAATCACCAGGGAGAAAATAACTATTCGATTAATCAATCGCAAATAGGAGTTACGAAGATTAAACTCAACCCTCTTCTCTCATACCTGTGGCCTCTCACCTAGCTATCACTCTCTTTTGCCATCTTTACATGCCAACCTACATCTACATACATCTACTTATAGGCAATTTTGAATAAGAAAAAAAATGGACATTAATTAAATGCCTCTCACGCGTGATATTCAGAGATTTTTTCAAGCTTTATCTTGAATCAACAATGACTGCCTCAGCTTATCCCCTGATAGCCCTAACTCCTTCCAGAGATGGGAGCGAAAAAGTTTTGGATTGATTGGGAAGTTGTTGATCACTAACAACATGAAGGACCCAATTGGTCTAATGATTCTGTTTCAGCAAGGTATTCAGAGATATAAGTAATGAGGAGAGTTGGCACTTGTGAGAAACGTCGCTAATTTTCTCAGCAATCCGTTGGTGGACCTTTGAAGTTAATAGAACTGAATTAACCATTCTATAATGCTTGATGCTGAACCCTTTAGTCTGTGTAATTCGCAATTCTGTCTGTTTTGAACTCAGAGTATCTAGATATGCAATCACAATTAAAGGTTAATACCCCACTGGTCGGAGTTTAGCTGGAAAGCACACCGGTGACTAAGTCAGTATTTGAAGGAGAAGATAAGAAAGTACTGAGCTAGTGTAACGTCCCCGATTTCTCGGTACGTTATTTAAAATCGTCTACTCAATTATTTGATTAATTGAAACATAAATCAAAGAAATGCCTTTTATTATTTAATTTAAAATAAGAGAAAATAAGATAAATCAGAGTTTTAAAATGCGGAAGTGAAATTGATAAGAATACTCTTGAGATTTATATTTTTATTAAAAATAAATAAAATAACAGAGCATCTAAAGGTATGACAACCAAAAGCCGCTACAGTCCTCCAGCAGCTCCCGATTTCTCCTACTCGAACAGATTCTGCAACTGCTCTTCGACATCTGGTATGAAACACCAGGGGCAGAGAAGTTGCACCAATGAGTTTATAAAACTCGGTAGGAAGGTTTATCCGAAAACCGAACCCATAGGTAAAAGCACACATATAATAGGAGATATGACATAACAGCAGAATACATAAAATAAAGCATAACAACAGAATTTAAAATAACAAATGCGAATACATCAAAAATTGTAAAGTAACGTTTAAGTGTATTAAGTCCATTCTTCTTTTTTTTTTTTTCCTTTTAATCGGGACGACTCCCAGGGATTCTAACCCATAATCAACACGGCACGACGGCCAGTGGGAATCTAACCCACCTCAGGAATCAAACCCGGAATACAAGAATAGAGGGGAATCGAACCACCAACTATCTCGGGAATCTAACCCGGAACAAAAGTGAAGGGGAATCGAACCACCAGTCACCTCGGGAATCTAACCCGGAACACAAACCACCTCGGGAATCTAACCCGGTACAAAGTGAAGGGGAATCGAACCACCAGTCACCTCGGGACTTTAACCCGGAACACAAACCACCTCGGGAATCTAACCCGGTACAAAGTGAAGGGGAATCGAACCACCAGTCACCTCGGGACTTTAACCCGGAATAATCTCGGGAATCTAACCCGGCACAAAAGTGAAGGGGAATCGAACCACCAGTCACCTCGGGACTTTAACCCGGAACAATCTCGGGAATCTAACCCGGCAAAAGAGTGAGAAGGGGAATCGAACCACCAACCACCTCGGGAATCTAACCCGGAATAAAAGTGAAGGGGAATCAAACCACAATCACCTCGGGAATCTAACCCGGAAAAATCTCGGGAATATAACCCGAAAAATCAACGAGTAACACGACAGCTGTAATTAAATCATTTCCACTTTTGTCACTTGTCCAAGTTCTTATCAACACAATCAGAATTTTCTAACACCTATTGTGTTATTACCAACAAGATTCATGTTTACCAAAATAACACCAAATGTCACTTTTATAGTATTCCCACTCACACAAAATCCAACGGAAACTAATGAACATAAACTAGTGCATATCATGTTAACATGAACAAGATCCATATTCACCAAAAACTGCATTATCAACTTTAAAAGAAAAACTGATTTCTATTACGTAAAAGAAAAAATACAAAATCTACATATTTTTGAAGTTCTATGTATCTAGTTTCAAATAAAACAAACGGTGCGCAATTTCGATACCCGTGCTAAAAGTTATGGCCGTTTTCCTAACGTGTGTCAAACCAGTCTGCACAGTGACGAATCCGCAGCAGCTTGGTTACGGATTTTTATAGAATTTTCTATTTCGAGTTAGGCTTCGAAATTTTTACCCAATACAGAAGACACATAGAGGAATCTTCATTAAAAATTTCAGAAATTTTAGAGTCTTCGAACAATTTCAATGAAAATTATCAAAATCAGATTCACACCAAGTTTCTATCTCTTTCAAATTCGTAACATTCTAGTGTTTATGCTTCCTAGCATGAATCGATCAAAAATCACATAATTACTAACAACTAAACATGAAATTGTATCACAAATATATTTCTAAGAATTTAAGATTTTTCTACTAAAGAAAATACTTAAACCAATGGGCGGAGATAAACAATCCTACCTTAGATCGGAAAGAAAATGAATGAACAGAAACGATTTAGCCAAGTTTTGAATCCTGGATCCTTTCCTCCCTTGCTCAAATTCACTGTATTAATTCTTGGTTTCTCTCAAACTCACCCTATGAACTATGATTTACTCACAACCAAACCAAGTATTAAAAAGAAAACAATTAACTCCCGGCCCTAGAAAATTCATCCCCTTAAAGCATTAATATTAATTCCCCTAGTAAAACCTTTATCATGACCATGAATGTCCCCCAAAAAAAACTGTTCTTCCTCTTTATGTTAAAAAAAAACCCAACGTCAATAAAGAATTGAAGAAGAAAATGGAAAGATAATCCTATGGTTCTCACTCTATCTTAATCTGTGCAACCTCGCGATCTCAATCGTCGATAAATCAAATAATCTAAAACGTTCAGATAAATACAAATAAAGAATTAAACATGAATATCTAAAAACAATTAATGCTAATGGCTAGATTATATATTAATTAAAACATGAACTAAATTTTAAAAGAATTTTTAGTTCTATTTTTAATACATTAAAAATTTCGGGTTGTTACAGCTAGAGTTTAGAAGGTTGTGCGTACCATACTCTTTCAAATAGTACTGTTCCATTTATACTCCTCTTGGCTTGAGCACCAAACCTAAATTGATCTATACGGAGCACACTCCCTAAGACATCACATGTCACAACCTATACACCAGTTTGCTTGGTGGACTCCAGTCTGCTATAAGTGATCTCGGCTAGATAAATTGGTCATAAACTCGGCTCGAACCCATGAAGTACGCCCTTGGACTGGGCAGAAGGGCACTATGTGTCATGAGTCTGGTCTGGACTTTGTCCAGCCTGCTGAAGATGCCGATCCCGAACTTGATTTGCCTCTCAGCCCAATCTAATCACTTCGGTTCGACCCATTGCTTCATTCCAATTTGGTCCTCCACAACTGGTGTTTTCTTAAATAGAATGGAAAATCATTTCAACCTTTATCTTTGGAGACTCAAGTAGAGGCTCGTTTGCATTTGTTTTTTCTTCTCATTTTGTATCCCGCGATTTGGGATCCCATTTCCGTAAGGTTTTTTCAAGCCTTTTGCAGCGTTATAAAGCGTCGGCAATCTTTAAACTTTAAACTCCGCTAAACATAGTGGACCAACTTGATATTTTTTGAGAAAATTTATACCCAAAACTATACAAATATTTAGGTTGGCCAAACACCCCCTGATTGGTGTACGTAGGTTGGTAGCAACTACGACGATGTTAATTTCTTACCCGATAGTAGAGGTCATCTGGTGATTGGTGTTGAGCATATGTTTACACCCAAAGAGAATTTTCTTAAAGGTTAATTATTTATTTAGGCTAAATTTGAACTAAATAATTTTTTTTATTAAAGATGGTGAATGTGGTTTTGATTTTTTATAATTTTTGTATGGATTTTGGTCAAAAAAATTAGGTGAGTAATCGAAAAAATATAAACCAAAATTTAAAAATCGTATGGTTAATCCAAAAATGGTCAAAAATATAATGTCATTAATACCAAAAAATTTAGAACAAATGGGGCCTTAGATTGTAAGAAGTAATTAATTGGTAGGTTATAGACATAAACTCACCAAAATATGAATATATTTGGTAAGAATATATATATATAATATATATCTGTGTGTGTGTGTGTGTGTGAGTACTTCTTGTATAGGGGTCAACGCATAAAACACTAAATAAAAACTGCATAGGCTATGAGTCACAACCTCAATAATTTAGTGTTTTATATTGAACTTATTTGCAACAATATCGTGGACAATGTCCGTGGCACATTATATAAATATAATTTTTTTTATCATTTGCATAAAGATATGACCAATTATCATATGGTTATTCACTTTTAGAACATGTCTCTTCATTTTTAATAATTTTATATAACGCGTGACGGAATTTAAAAAATTATGTAGCCTATGGGAGAATAAGAATAACAACGAATTCCACGTCTTAATATGACGAGAACCATTAGATTTTTAAATGAATTCTTGAGGTGGAAAACTTCTATTTTTGTTAAAATATAAGGAAAAATGCTAACGGTTTTTTCAAAACTTTAAAATATTCTAAAGAGACAGAGAAATTCTGCTATGAATAACACACATCAAGATGTGTTGTGTCAGAACTCTGTCGTTTTCATGCCCAAAATATTGTCCACACCAGTGTTATCGATACTGAACTATACTGGCGGGACCGACCGGTCCCACTGGTATGTACCATATTAGAAGAACGGTATCGTTTACCTCACGTACTGTACTAGGAAAACTTACCGGTCAATGTTGGGTGGTCCGGCTTGTATTGGTCCTTTATCGGATCTAGGCCGGTACGAAACTTTCTTTTTTTTAACAAAAAAAATTTAATGTTTAATTTTTAAATAATTACATATAAATTGAGACTAAAAACGTAATACCCATAATTTATTTTACTCTAACGAGGCAAGTCATTCTTCTTGTCAAATCCCACCAAGGTGCAAGACGCTCGTTACCAATCTCTTGTCAATCTCTTTTTCGATCCACCACGAAAAAAGTATGTATTGTATCATAGTCGTTCTTCATTGTTTGCGTCCCATTGTCCGTGCTTGATCCCCTTTTTGAACTCATTTTAATTTCGTTTTGCGACTTCAGAAGTTGGTTTCGTCAATTGTTGTCTAATATATTTTTTTTGTTAAAAACTATATATTATTTTTTTAATGATAAATTTTTTTGTATACCAATAATAAAAACCGTAAATTTATCGGTACAAAATTGATAAACTAAAAGTTTTCGGACAATATTTGCAATAATATTCTGCTGCTGTTCTGTGGGATGTGGACAGCATGCTTCCTGGTTCTGACCGGGAGCCAAGTCAGATCCAAATACCCTGTAAATTGTACAAAAAATGGCGAAGACCGACACCTGTGTGTGACTGTTCTGGCTACGGCGAAGACGCAGGATGCGTCGACACCGTGTGGTGGGCCCGAGTGTGTGGGGTACCAGTGGGTCCCAAAATTCTGCATCGTTTCGTCCGTTGCACTATAAAGCCACCAATCGGGCTGAATACCACCCTCACAGTCTTTTCTCTCTCTATCTCTCTATCTCTCTCTCCCAGCCCTTCCACAGATCTCAGTGGCCCGTTTAGAGTATCCAAAGTGCTTTGTTTTCGTGTTCGATTAGACTCTCGAGTCGAGTCTCCCCTGATTCTGGTTTTCAAAAACAGAGCCCTCTGTTTTCTTTTTACATAACTTTCGATTGTTTTCTGAAATGGGTAAGTTTCGAATTTCAGTTTAGAGGCTTACTTGAACTGAGAAAAAGAGAGCGACTTTGGGTTAAAGTGCTGATAATGTGGTTTTGGGTGGTTTTTTTGCCAGTGAGTTTGATTGAAGAAATAGACAAGATGAAGAATCAGAGTGGGTCAGTCTCTGATACCAAGTCGGATCTTAATATGGCGATAGAGGCGGCGGTGACGGGCTCCTCGTCCTTGTTCACAACGGCGGCGCAGCTGGCGGCTGGTCGTTACGTCACCATTTCTCGGAAGAAGCTACTCGATAGCCTTAAAATGGAAGGCGGAGCCACGGTCGACGCCTGGATTGACTCAATGAGAGCTGCCTCACCTACCTATGTCAAATCCTTACCTCTTCTCTCTCAAGACCAAAGCTCTTGGATTGTGAGTCTCTCTCTCTCCCCTTTTCCTATCAAAATGATAAAGTATGCACGTGTAATGTCAAAACGATGTTAATTTGATGTTAAAAGACTGTTGTGCCCTCAAGTCTCGTCTTATCAATCTTTCATATTCTATAGCTTTGGTTTTTCAATACACTTCTAACCATACAAAATCGTATCTTCAAATTGTCTACTTTGAGAAAATCACATCTCATCAAAACATACCATAATACAAGACAAATAATGACTTCATAGACGTAAATATGGCTGTATGCCAATATACGTATGCTCGTATACGTACTATCATGCACGTACGAATATATTAGTCTACCGTTCTATAAAATATGACCGTAGACCTAGAGAAGAGAGAGAGAGTGTGTGTGTTTTCTTTACTTTGCAGGATGACACATCTAATTAGTGTGTAACATTTGAATGAGAACAGCTTCAGCACCCATCAGCACTGGAAATGTTCGAGCAGATAACAAAAGCATCAAAGGGGAAGAAAATAGTGATGTTTCTAGACTACGACGGCACCCTTTCCCCAATCGTCAACGACCCAGATCGAGCTTTCATGTCCGATGCTGTTAGTTCTTGTTCCCTACTATAATCTTCGAAAAAATAATAAGGATTCTTTCACTATCTAATGATTTCGAATACATCTATATCTGATTACGTTTTGGTACCGCAGATGAGAGCAACCGTGAGAAAACTGGCTAGGTTTTTTCCAACAGCTATAGTGAGTGGGAGGTGCAGAGACAAGGTACCGTCTTTCTTTCCTTTTTTGCTATCATCAAGTGATTCAAATCTATGCTCCTTTTTGAGAAACTTTCTTTGGTAACATAATTATATTTTGTTTTTTGTGTGTGTGGTAGGTGTATAGCTTTGTGCGGCTAGCAGAACTATACTATGCCGGAAGCCATGGAATGGACATTAAAGGCCCATCCAAAGGTTCCAATTACAAGAATGTGAGCTAACTTTGTAATTATTATTTTTTTAATTGGCAATTTTTTTTTTATATATCATAAAGATAAAAGTACTAGAAAGTTTCAAAGAGAAAATAATGAAGTCTCCTAACGTTGCTATTCGTTACACTCAACTTACCTCTCAACTCTTCTACACGTACTCAAAACACCTTGACCCAAATCCGTAGCTCTCTACTCTTCGGAACCCCGACATCCGTCTTGCCACCGCACAAATTATCTTCCTATGTACCGATATTCAATCTTTGACTCAGCCGATCACCTATTATTATTATACTATAAATTAAATATCAGGACAAATTTATAAAATTATTCGACTTAACTACAACACTTTCACATCTCACTCCCATATTTTACTTACTTACCGTGCATATTTAACTACACATGCACACACATAGTTTGTGCCCAAGCCCTAACGGTGTGTATATGCAATCATAAACTCATTTTCCCTTTTTTTTTTCCCATAAAATCTTTCAGGGTGTTGATCATCAGTCTGTTCTCTTTCAACCGGCTACTGAATTTGTACCGATGATAGACGAGGTTAGTGAATTGAGCAAAAAATTCAACTGAATTATATAATGATATAGGCCGCATTTATAAAATCTTAATAATTTTTTTATTGTTATTTTTTGCTGTTAATTTTCCAGGTTTACAAAGCAATGGTGGAGAAAACTAAAAATACTCCAGGTGCTAAGGTGGAGCACAACAAATTCTGTATCTCTGTCCATTTTCGCTGTGTTGATGAAAAGGTATAAATATAATTACTGAATAGTTACTCGTGCATGCATGTTAAATAATTTGTCCAAAAATAAATGTGGTTTTTATAATTAAATAATAAAATACTTGAAAAGTCTCTGAAAAAAAAAAAATTGCAGAAATGGGATGAACTGGCTCTACTGGTTATGTCAGTGTTAAAGGATTACCCAAAACTTCGAGTGAGTCAAGGAAGAAAGGTAAATGAAATTGCTCAAAAATAATTTTAATCTTTCTATTTCAATACCTATTTAATTATAATCTTAATATTAAGCTTCGAGAGTTGTACATATATTTTACTTAATTATGGTTATTGTTAATTAATACAGGTATTAGAGATCCGTCCTACAATTAAATGGGATAAGGGGAAGGCCCTAGAATTTTTGTTAGAGTCTCTCGGTGAGTTTAATTTGATTTTTATGTATTTAACACAATTTCATTCCATTAATTCCCCCATAGATCGAAATTTTTTTTCTCTTCTTTAAATGATCAACTGGTGTTATATGAGAATTTTGTGCTTAAAATTTGATGCTTCACTTTTTTTTTGTTATTGAACTCTCGATAAAAGCTACATCGAGAAAACTAGAAACGACACAATCCACTAGGTCTTGCCGGGAATTGCATATAATAGTCGGTCACTCGGGTACCAACCTAATTAGAATTTAGATTTCGACATGCTTTTTTGCTTGAAGTCCTTTTGATCATTGTAATCCCTATTTAGAAGCTTAATAAGAAAAAAAAATGCCGATAAAAAAAAAAAAAACAATGAACTAGCTAAGACTTCAATGACTAACTCGTGGCATAAATTTCTTTATTTAGGTTTCGCCAATTCTACTAACGTCTTTCCTATTTACATCGGGGATGATCGAACAGATGAAGATGCATTTAAGGTATTCAATTTTCCAGCATATGATCACAAATCTTTATATGTTAATATTCATTCCTATCTTTCGAAAATTACGATATCTCATAATATTATGTTTTCGTTTTGATTTAGGTTTTGAGAGAGAGGGGACAAGGTTTTGGCATTCTCGTTTCCAAGATTCCAAAGGAGACCAATGCATCTTATTCCTTACAGGAGCCATCCGAGGCAAGTAATTTACTGCAAGAATGTAATATTTTTGTGATTCTCGATCACTCGGGTGCTAATCTAGTAATTAGGACCCGAGTTATTTGTTGTGATGCGATTATGCTTGATAACTGTTAATCACTGTATCTTTCGTCCTCATTTTAGTAATATATTCTTCTTTGCAGATAGAAAAACAGTTGCAATACTTTATTTATTTTCACTATCTTTTTTAGTACATTAGATTAATAACTTAAATCTCTTTCTTTTGCTCTTTTATTGTAGGTTATGGACTTTTTGCGACGCTTAGTGCAATGGAAAAGAAAGTCACTGCGACGACAGTTTAAATTGAGAAGCCAACTTCAAGAAATGAAAGTGTCACCTAAAAAGGAGATAGGAAAGGCTGGCTCCTTGCCTATCATTTTTTAACCTAGGGAAAGATTTAACGAATAATTGGCCCCCAGTTGGATTAGCCCCGACAGTTAAATTTGGCCGGAGCCAATTGAGGAATTCCCAAGGTTTTCTCTAGGCTTAGTAAATAATATGGTACTTTCTTTGTTTAAGGAAAGAAAAATGGAAGAACAAGGAGTCAAAAGCAGAAGAAAAAAGGGTTTTCTCTAAGCTTAGAGTCCTTGAAAATCTTGTTTGTATCTACATAACAACAAGAACCAAAACCTTGTAACTTTTCAAGTCAAGTCTAAATGCATATATAGTTTCTCTCTCTCTCTCTCTCTCTCTCTCTCTCTCCAAACTTCCTTGAAGATGTTTTAGCAAATTCCAAAATCAATTCAACTTGTATGGAGACCAATTATTAACGTGCTCTTATTTCAATCGAACAATTATTCATAATCTTTTTGTATTTGTTTCAAGTGCATGCATGGACCATTTTATAGCATTCAACATGCATCTAGAGGTTGCCACCTTTCGAGTTTGGCACCCACCACAGCAGCTACACAATGAGATAAGTATGTATGTATATTTATAGAGAGAGAGAGTGAGCGCGCGCGCGTACGCGCTTGGAACGAATGAAGATTCGAAATCAACCTTTTCTATATCTGCCGCGATTTATGTAATGTATATGAATATGATATCATACACACACTCGATTTACACTTTGCCTTTATAACTATTACTTGAATTTTTTATAAAAAAATATATTTTAACTCTTACCGTATCTTAAAATTAAGTGTCCCGTTGTAGTCCTCGTGTATCCAAAACATATGCAAAATTAAAAATATTTATTTTAAATATAGAATACTTATTTATCGTATTCGATGCGTATAGAGACACATCGATATCCAATACGTATCTGATACCCATACGCAACGACTTTCAAAATATCCGTTGTCATAGCATTTGTTGGTGGGTAAATCAATGTGGTAATTTCCTATACGTAGGACTGCCGAACAGAATCATATGACCACAATCTATCTATATGCTATGGTTCGACAGGAATAGTAGAAATGAAGTCAAAACAGCTGGAGAGATAAGATAATGGCAAAATATTTATGAATTAGTCGTAAATTAATGTAATTAGGTGAAGTTGGACGACAAAATTTGGTGTTATGCCTCATTTGGCCTAACTTAACAGGCATTAACTGGTTGCGTCATAAGAAACAGTTGTATGGTTTTAAAAAAGAGCAAGTCTAGGAATAAAATCTTCGTATAAATCCGGATATAGACGTGTTAGAAATCGTCCAATGCACATGACGTTCATATAATTTTGGAAAATTTCGCGTGCATCAGACGGTTCCAGACACATTTATATCCGAATCTATACCTAAAAAGATGTGTTTCTAGACTTTTTGTTTAAACAAACCTGCCCTTTTAGTTGACCTTCTAAAAATGCAATTGAATATCTAGGGTTTGCCAAAATTGCATGTCCTAGTGTGGGGATACATATCTAGACGTACATATCTAGTCTAGATCTATAATGAAGGTGTATGGACCAAAGACTTCAATTTTGATTGTTGGGCAAAACAAGGAGTACTATCCATGAGTAGCTGTTTTTTTTTTTTTTTTATAACTTAGAGTATTGGGTTTAGTTTATACACACTCTATGAGGGACTAATTTTCACCACACACTAGTGAGGGGCCTAACTAAAGTCAGGGCAAAGTTCGATCAGTAGTTCCAGAAAAGCCTAACTGGGCCGGCTTTATTGTGGTTTCTTCAATAAGATCATGGTAAAATAAAAACTTGGAGCGACCTAGCAAATGCCTTTCTGGCTCAATACCGCTTCATCTCAAAAATGGCACCAAATAGGTATGTGGTCGAAGTTGAGGACTCAAAGAGGTGAAATCACAGATTTTGTTTCTCGCCTCAACTATTGGGACTTCTTTTTCGAATCAATCTTTCCAGTTTGGTATATCTATCTTATGCCAATTCCTTCCCATATCTTCTATTGCACCTCCAGAAGAAGATATTCCAGGGTCATCCTGATGAGCTGCCCTACTAGGCACGATCGCACATATGTCTTTAGCATGTCGAGCTTGAGACAGTAGCCCCCTTTCCCCACTACAGATTCATATTTCTTACCATCATCTCTATTTAATTCATTCAAGGGTTCCAACATAAATTTAAGTAAGGGGATGCGAATGGCTCTTCTACCCCCACTACTCTCAGCTCTCATTCTATGCCTCCCTTCTCGCTTTCCCTTTCTTCCGGTACAAATATACAGGAGTGACATCCAACTACAAAGAACAAGAGCAACAAAGAAGAGGACATCTAATTCGTTCTGTTCTGTCTTTATATGAGATTACCTTCAAGCAAGACAACCAAAAGATATTACTCTTTCTAAAGCAATCTATCCTGTTATAAACCTTCGGAGGGCAGAGGGCGGAGGGTGGTCATAGCAGATTTGATCATCTTCTGCTTCATTGATATCTGTTGCTCCATCGACTGCATCGCCTGAACCATCCGAATCGACAGGATCTACTTCTAACTCTGCAATGGTATCTGGATCTAGAAATGAGACTACTGACCCCACTATAGCTACTGGTCCAACTCCACCAACTAGATAAGCTGGATCAACAGCGGTCCCTAAGGTACCTCACTCAGAGAACAAATCAAAAAAAAAAAAGGAAGCCAAGTCACATTCATAGGGCGTTAGCCCATTCAAGGGCTTATGCTTCTTCTCTCTTCTTTCACAAAACCCTAAAAAGATATCCTATCTCTCCTCAGCTCTTCATCTAGCTGCCCATAGAATACATTCTTATCTAGTCTAGCTTGCTAAAAACCTTAGGAAAGGGATGGGAACAAAAGGGCATAGAATAAGCTAAGAGGCCCTTATGCAACGAAAAATAAAGTAAGCAAGGAAAGACACGTTTTGCGGCTACCGCGATGTAGAGCGAAAGCGACATAAAGAGATGGATTTACTTCCCGCAATAGCTGCTCAATTGAATAGCATTATATATCTTATATAGCGGTATAGTCTTTTCAATAGCCTTTGCTATCACCATATAATAGCTTAAACTCCCCTTCCTTTCTTGGCTTAGGTCTTGTTGCTAGCGGGGCCAAGGGGAAATACAACTAGATTCGGCAATTTTGTTTAATGAAAAAAGATGAAGGCCTTCCTTCTTTTTTAGTTCACATCAGCCTGAACGAGGAAGTGGAGCAAAGGTACCCCGTCTAAAGGGGCATACGAGAGTCAGGAGAGGAACATCTTCATGCCTTAATCAATTCTCAAATGATAGATAAATACCTTTTTTTCCTTACTAGTCTGGCTGTTATAGACCCCTTTCTTTTGTCAACTAATATTCTCCTACTAGCCTGGCACAAGGTGAATCGTAAGCCCCAGCGACAAACGAACCTACACGCAGAGCATTTTCAGGGACTAGCCTACTTAATTCCTTAAACACTTTCAATTCAACTCTTTTTTCGTGAATTTGAATCACTTCCTCTATTTATAACCATTCTTCTATTTAAGAACTGCTTCATGCACCGACCCCATAACAATTGATAATATCTGAGAGATTTCAAACTTAACACCTTATGATGGAATAAAACTTTTTTTTTTTTTTTTGGCTCAGCAAACTCTTAAGTTTCAGGGCCCTTGCACTGCAGCACGGTAGTGAAAGATCGAGGACAAAATAATGTAATTTATTCACATTTAAAATTATTTTAAAACTTTTTAAAGTAATATAAGTCTAATTAAACTCTAAATAGTTTGAAATTAGAACAAAACAACACACTACAACATTTGATGTAGTGTGTTGTTTTGTGTGAGTGGTGGTCTTGATAGCATAAGTTTCTGACATAATTGTTGAAAATCTCAAAGAGTTTTGGACTTATTTGAGTGATTGAATTTGAAATATACAAAGGGTTTTATGGAAATAGTCGGAAGGTTCTTCATTCATGTAGGTTATTGATGTTCAAAGGTTTCTCCATTTATGTGTGCAACTCAAAAGTTTTAGCAGCTCGAAAGTTCTTTGGTAGATATATATTTTGAGGCCACCCACGTTATTGGATACAAGTACTGAAATCTTGGTCTACAAATATCTTTCCTATTTTCAATTTTTTTTTTTTTTTTTTTTTTTTGGGGGGGGGGGGGGGGGGGGGGGGGGGAGGTAGAAGCAGTAAGTTCGATAGACCAACGAATGTCGGTGTTTGAGGAATTTACCTTTTTTTTCCTTGTTGTAGAGATTGGTTTTTTCCGCGGTTCAGGTTTTGCACGCTTCTGGTATTTCCAAAGCCTTGTGTCTGCTTTTGCTTTTGCTTTTCTGTTGGTTGTTTGCCAACTTCGAACTTGTCCAAGGTCTAAGTGGTAAATGAATGTCAGACAATCGGATGCTAACTTAATTTGAATTTGTGATTATACATAGTAATGCCAATCATACTTGGACTTTTTTTTTTTTATACTTTTCAGAAATTAATAAATTCTTTTTTGTTTTGTCGAGAAAAAAAAAGCTATTAAAAAAATGACTCCACCTATAAATTTTTTTTGTTGTCTCTCTTATTTATATATGGCCTCCTTTTTACCGTGCCATTGATCTACACCCACGTTTTTGTCAAACAAGGAAAAAGACGAGATTTATGGTACAAGTATAATGAGCTTTAAGAAACCCTTTTGTCGGTACAAACTATATGAATGTAGGAGGCCATGTTCTTGAAACATGAAACATGTACTCTATATATATTTCATAATGGAAAGGAGGCCCTATTAACTTATATGTATTAGGCCCACCCTTTTGGATGGAAGCTGTAGTCATTGCTCACATAAACAGAGGAAACAGACATGTCCCCATCCATAGGATACTTACATTTGAAGCAACCCTGCCCCTTTTTTTTTTTTTATATAACTCAGTATCTGAGTCAGTTTACGCGTTTCTTGACTAACTTTTGGGAGACTAATTCCATTGTCCGCTAGCGGGGGTCCGATTGAAGTCAGAAAAAAAACACTGTAGCACATGAGAGATTTCAAACTTGAAATATTAAGTGAGAGTAGACTGTTAAATTTCAAATCTTGATCACCAGACAAACCACTTGGGATCGAAGGAGAACCCCACCTCTGCTAGACACTAATGGAATCTCCTTCACATTTGTACATTTTTTTAGAGACATATATATATTAGAATAATTCTAGAAATGCAAAATTCCATAATCACATTTTCCAACATATACATATACATGTTATAATGTGATCGTTTATGTAATTTGTTTTTGTGTTCGTACGATTTTTCTAGATATTTGATATGGCGACTCTCAAGATCAATGATCTGTGTGGTACCTACCAAGGGCCTACAACAAAAATAGAAAATCGGTGTGGTACCGACCAACACTCTTTCGGTGTCTAAGTCAGAGATCGATTGTATAAAAGTGGGTCAATGTACTTTCAATTAAGTAAAACAATCGAATGCGTTTTTTATATTCCCCTATATCTTTGAATCCTACTAGAAGTTTATTTCTCACGACTTGAGATAAGACTTTGATAGTGTGACCACCTGGTAATTTGAAGATCTTTATCCTAAAGCAGATGCGAGCCCTCATCCACTTTGATTTTCCCTCTTGGTGGTGCACTCCCAAAAGGATTCAATCAATTTGGAACTCTCCGTAGGTAGAGAGGACCCAACTAAGTTGACCCGCCTATGAAAAGCTTGGCCAAGAAGACCAAAAAGTCTCTAAATGGGGTTCGAGCCAACTACAAAAAACCAAACTAACTTGGCATGCATGCTCAGTTGCCGATTCCTTACCTATCAATATCACACAAAATTCCAACATAAGAAGACCTATTTATTTTGTTTCCCTTTCATGAAAAGGAAACCCACCACTAGTTGTAGAGAGAATATATTGATTGAATGAGGAGTGGGAATCCACTCAAAAGGGGGGGTGTTTGATGTGAATAAAACACATCGATTTTTGGAATGGAGAGAGTAAAAGGAGGCTCCAATAAGTTTTGACAGCATGGGTTTCTTTAGGAGGTGGAAAGATGGAGTCCACTAGGTGGGATTCCCATCATTTGTGCATCAACTGAAATAAACTACTCATGACCCATTGCAACTTCAATTATTGGTGGAAAAAAGGAGAGAAAGATCCCCTTCTTAGAGTAATTTTTTTAGTGATATTAAGGTATCGTAACGTACTGCGTTAACACTTTTCAAGATCATATATTTATGTAGAATTTATTTATATAGTAGTGAATATGTGATTTTAAAGAAATTAGAGAGTATTACGCGACGATGTTTCAAACCACTCAATAGAGGTTCCTATCATTTGTGCCTCAACTGAAATAAACTACTCATGACCCATTGCAACTTCAATTATTGGTTGGAAAAAAGAGAGAGAGGTACCCTTCTTGGAGTAATTTTTTAGTGATATTAAGGTTGTAACATGTTGCATTAACACTTTTCATAATTACATATTTTTTGTAGAACAGTCGGAATTCTATGTACATAAATATATGATCCTATCATTTGTGCTTCAACTGAAATAAACTACTCGTGAGTCATTGAAACTTCAATTATTGGTGGGAGAGAGGTCCCCTTCTTGGAGTAATATTTTAGTAATATTAAGGTATCTTAACATGCTGCATTACCACTTTTCATAAGTACATATTTATGTAGAGCTTATTTATAGAGTTGTAAATTCTATGTACATAAAAGTGTGATTCTAAAGAGATTAGATTATTACGTGGCGATATTTCAAAGCACTCAATAATTTTTCGCTAGGTTGATTTCCTATCATTTGTGCCTCAACTAAAATAAACTACTCGAGTCATTGCAACTTCAATTATTGGTGGGAGAGAGGTCCCCTTCTTAGAGTAATTTTCGAATGACAGTAAGGTGTCGTTATATGTTGCTTTAATACTTTTAAGAATTATACATTTATGTGGAGAATCATATGGTCGTGGGAACTCTACGTGCATAAATATCTAATTTTAAAGGTGTTAGAGTATCACGCGCCAATATTTCAAATTACTCAATAATTTTTCACTACATGGGATTCCAATCATTTGTGCCTCAATTGAAATAAACTACTCATCAATCATTGTAACTTAAATTATTATTTTTTATTTCATTTTTATAGCCTTAGTATCGGATCGACTTTAGGATTACTCTCAATCTAATGCAAACTAGTTTAGAGCCCTGAAATTAACAACCAGGAAAAATACTAGTGGCTCCTAGTAGTTGATTCTAGTGAGATTCAATCTCATGACCTTAAAGGAACAAGTCCCTTAATCATCCTATCTCCTTCTACGACTATATGAGTATGTTCCACATAAATTCCATATAGTCATGAATCTAATGTATACAAGTATATGATCATAATGCTTGTTTGTTAGGTATCATAAAAAGATCCAATAGTATCACTTCGAATATGATTATCCGGATTTATCATATTCAGAATTTATTTATTTTCTTATACCATGAATATAATATCCGTTTTTTAAGTTCATCACCAAATCCCAAGGCTCAACCACAGACAAGCAGTGAATACTGATATGATATCAAGAAAATTATTTTTCCTTTTGGAAGGGATAAAATTATCCTACTTCGTGGTCATCCATATCTGCTCTCTTCTTATCTCCTTTATTATTTTGTAAAAAAAAAAAAACTACTATTAATTATCAAAAAATCATTTATATATACTCATATCTAACTATATCCTCATCTTTTAAAAAAATACTCAAACAAAACCCCTTTATAATAAATTTTTCCTTCATCTGTCATATCTTTTTAAAAATTTTGAATATTAACAAACGGACTATAAAGGGATTAGAATATCACGCGACGGGGTTTCGAATCAATCAATAATTTTCTTCCCCCATAAAGCTCTCTGCTTTTACTCTTTCTTTCACGTCCTTTGCTTTTTAAAAGATAAAAAAACAAAAAAAAAATATCTCTCCTTTCCATAAACTACATATTTATATTAGTACTATTTAATATGAGAAACATATTATAATATGGATTGTTTTGGGCAATAGGGATGTGGTCTCATTGAATACCTCTTGCTCCCTCCAACCCCTACTTATTTGTTTATGAATCCAATCAACATTCTTTGATTCCCATTCCCATTACCATTGCTTTTTCCTATTTGTTATTTTGATGGATCCGATTTCTTTACCTTTCGAATCTGAACTGTATAAATTAGTCATATTTTGATAGCTGCCAGGTGAACACCAACATACATTTATTATATCGCGTCATTTCAATGCATAAACTTTAAGGGATTGGCCTGGTATACATTTATTTGTAACGGCTATATTTGTAACGGTCGTATATTTTTGTTCAATTAAAATAAGACTATTTGTACTCTATTTTTTGTCTATCCCATCCCAATATTTCTTTCAATCTATCTTCTTATATTCGATGTGAAATCCCACAACAGAATATATATCCATATAACTTATCATTTGTCCTAATGCCTACATTCTTGGAGTCTGCCTAAGCAAGGTTAATTCCTACCTTATCAGAAAGAGGTTGATGTAAAGGCTCCTTGAAAGAATTCTTCCTCAAAATAGGGAAGGAGGAGATTAGAGGAGACTGGTGTGGATGCTCTTAGCGGTATGTTTCCTCTTAGGTCTGAGGTTCAAAATCTCGCATGTACTATCAACTCTTATAGGGTCTGTTTATGCAAGAAAAAAACTCTTACTTTAAATGGGAACCCTGTAAGTGGACGGTGGGATTAGTTTTCCGAGAACAAGTTGGCATTAAGTTAAAATAATTCCAAAGCTGGGCGGATATCTTGGCTATCAAAAAAACACCAATGATGCATATTTATTAAAGATGTTAGAATATTTAGAAAGAGAATATTGTATTGAATTGAATTACAATATAAAATAAAGTTCTATACTACTTTTTATACAATAGATAGAGTGAATGAACAGTAAGACACTCTAGTGACTAAATAAAATTTAAGGAAAAAAAAAAACATCCTAACTAGTATATAGAAGAAATAGGAAATTATAATAGTATTTTAACGTCCCTCTCAAACTCATGATGTGGTAGGACAAATCAACTTGAGTTTGGAAACTAAATCTTGAAAACAACACGGTTGATGGACGACTTGAATTTGGTAAGAGTAAAGAGAACCAAGGGGGGTGATGGAGCTGTTTAAGCGGTGCTAAATGATTATTGTGATCTTAAGATGAAATTCAAATGAGCCGAGCCAGTTAACAACCTTGGTCAGACTATAAGATCATGTGGTGGGAAGATCCGCAGAAGTTTCCAAAACCGGGGCCATCATCAACTGCCGATCATTTGACTGGTATGAAATCTGAAATGTATACACTTGACGATATGAATCATTTGAAAAATAAACATATTCATTTCCATCTTCCCTTCCAAAATGTGGAGATTACCATTTCAAACCGTACTTTGGTCATGTTTGGGCTTTTCTTAAAAGTATTTGTTGGCCCAGGGCCAGCCCATTTTCATTGAAGGCCTAAGTCGAAATCTCAGTGTGAGGCTTTAAAAGTTTAATAAATACTCTTCTTAATTCTAATCTAATTCAAAATTATATTTCTTCCAATTTTTTATATGAAATTGTTACATAAGAATACCTAGTTTCCAGTGTCTACAATTTTAGCATTTTACATAAAAATGAGTTGGTATGGAAGAATCAATCATGACAAAAGGAGAATGTGAAAATAGGAAGTCTTTTTTAGAAGGTTTTTTTAAAACCTAAATGAATTTTTTTTTTTGAAATTGAAGTAATTTTGGAAATTAAAAATTGTAATACCTACGCCCTTGCCTTAACTATATGGAGTAAGTCTAGAAATACATCTTTCGTGCACAAGTCCAGATACAAATGTCTCTAGAACCGTTAAATGCACGTGGACCCTCTAAAACGTTGTGGACTCCATGTGCATCGAACAATTCTAAACACATCCGTGTGTCCAGATCTATGCACAGAAGGCTGTGTTCCTAGAAGGCTGTGTTCCTAGATCTTGTGAATTATATATGGACATAAATATCCACCCTTATCTCATATTTGAAGTGATTTCTTTGTCTCGTACCATAAACGACGTGGTGATGATGTAGAGTCCTGTCATGTCACCATAATACCATGAACACTGTACAAGTTTATACCATGTGAATGGTGATATAAGAAACAGCACATCTCGGATATAACTATTAAATTATTATAGTAACCTTCACAAATATAACGAGTTCGATTTTAGGATTGAGAAGAATTTAAAACATTTACTCGTAATGTTTTTTACTTTCGTCACTTCAAGCATCGTATCGAATTGGATATAGGTGGTGATCTCATGCTTAATGGGTTCACCCCAAACATGGTATTGAATAGAAAAAAAGTTTTATTCCTTCCGTATGGATGGATTGAATTGTATAGCTATTTTCTGTACATTTTCAACCTTATTAGGACCCAAACCTACCCAAGCTCCTCCCTCGAGAGACATGAGACTAACCAGTTTCCCTGTTAGTGGGATCGGAGTCCCAAGGAGTTCGGAGGCTTGAAAATGAGCTAAAGTCCTCTTGAACTAATCTAAATCAATTTCCAAGAAGAACTTAAATGTTCCTATCAAAACGCATACCTAACCCTATATGCCCACAAATTTTTGCACTCTTGCTCCCCCGATAATGAATAAATAGCAAAAGACCAAACCCAATGAATTCAAAAATACTACAAAAGAGACCATTCTTTCCAAATTAATCTGTTTCTGATTTCAACTTCACTTGTAACATGAATGTAATTTCCTCTAACAAGAACTACTATTATCCCGATAGGAGAAGTTGATAATTGAATCCGATTTGTCATCTCATCAGTTATCCGTGGAGAAAAATGTTAGAATAAGTCAATACGATCTGTACCTGAACCAGACATAGAAGAACTTGATTCGGATTGTAATCCAAAGCTATTGTGTTCCAGTTTTGTCAACCTCCTTGAGTATTGCTTCAGACAGTTCCTCAGCATTATACTCTATCCCAAAGCATCTCACTACTTCCATGTTTGGGTTAACTAGATACCTGTTTGTTTTGATAATAACAACTAAAGTTGACTGCAATTGCTCTCAAAAACAAATACGAAAACAAATGGGTATATAGATCATACATGTTGTGAGAAGTTTCAACAAGATAATCGTCCCCGTCTTCTTCAACCTTCCTAAAGAACACACGGTACTCCTGTGCCGCTTGTCTGACTGCAGCAACTGGTCCAGTTAACCCCATTATTCTTGAGTCAAACTCTGTATCCATTGAGGGAAAAGAGGAAAATGTAAATACAAGCAGAACCATTGGAGCAAAACCGTAAGGTTGGAAAATGTAAATACAAGCAGAACCATTGGAGCAAAACCATAAGGTTAATGGGTTATTAAAGAAAACTGACCTCTAAGATAAGCACGTAGTTGCGAAGGGGTATCACGCTGAGGATCAACCGTAACAAATACAGGTAAGACCTTCAGATTCTGTTTTGATTCTTGCTCCAATCAAAATATAAGATATCATTCAGTTAAAGGGACAGATTCAATGTAAAATAAAGGGAAAGAGAAAAGAACAAGTTAAACCTAATATGTCAGTAGCCTTGGCCATTTTACAAACTTCAGCTGGCCCAATGTCCGGAGACGATGTGTAACCAAAATAGAGAAGAATCCAGTTTCCTAGAAGGTCGCGTTGGGTAACCACCCGACCCTCTGTATCAACCAGAGTGAAAGGGCCACCAATTATGGGACCCTTGATTTTACTTCTGTCCTTGTCTGCACCCTGGCCTGAACCAGTGAAACAAAAACAAGTTACCAAATTTAGCTCATACATCTATAAATACAAAATTTTCTTTCTCTGCTATATGAATTCCGAAAAGGTCGGCAGATGCAAATCTCGGATATTAACAATATCCCACAGGAGTTATAACTTAACTTTAATGTTGCGAAAAAGGTGAGATAACAGTTACTAGTGAAGCTATCTCTAGCTTGCCACCTTTGTAAGAACCAATATCGCCCAATTCCCAATATTTTTTAAAGAGAAAACAGATAGATAAGAACCCAGGGTGAAATCATGATCATTGGCAAATTGGACAAGAACAAGAAAACTGAAGAATCAATACAACAAAGTGCAGGGCATCATATGTAGAGTGTGTGAGGAAAGAAAAGAGAACACAGTCCACCAGTTTCCTAACTAAGCTGGTCTATGGAACAACTCCTTAAGTGCTATTATACATTTGTTACTATCTCAAGCGGGCCTCTATGCATGAATGAAGACATGTACCTTACCACCTTGGTTACAAGATCCGTAAATCGTAATCAGTACAATTTATCTATCATAAGAGTGAAGATAAATAGCTATTGCTATCCCCAAGCCAAATCTGCCCACGTAATGTAACACATAAGTTTCTTCAGTGTCATCCCTTGAATAAAGAAATAGAAGGCTAAACATAAAACCCGTCAAGGAATTAATTATCAAATCTCGGAGGAGAAACCTAAACTCATGTTTTCACTTTAAAATCCTCATCAATTATCCAAAACTACTACAGGGTTGCATCAAGATAGGCGACTGATGTGCTCTTTCATCAATTCTATGGTATTCTGCCTCCAACCATTTGTCAGTTTGCCACACCAAACCAAACCAAACCAACTAAGCCATGCATAACATAATAAACTCAATCTTGCTCAATAATTAAACAAACCCTTCCAAAACTGAACTTAATCAAACTTTTAATGGAAAGACCATATCTGGACCAAATTCTTTGCTGCCAATATGTGTGATTAATGAACATTTTCTAGATATTAGCATTATCTTGAATCAGGATCTAGCCATAAATAGACTTTGAAGCTCCAGCATACTTTCTTAAGTGAGCCAGAAAAGTGTTGGGTGAAAGCAGTTTCCAGAAGTCTTCCATATATACCGAACGAAGCTTTTACTGGAAAATTTTGGAGGAGCCTAGTTCAACATACTAAAGATGGCTGTGTTTCTCAAGGTCAACCTGGTTGAATGAGTGCTAAGTACACGCCAAAGAAGCCTATATCAGACTTCCAGAGTTCCAAAAATGTTGGATGGCATTGAGGTGAACAACTCAAGGGCCATATAGATAGTACACAGGGAAAGGCTTGATTTCAACCTACAAATTTGGGATAATAGAAAATGACCTGGTGAAGTAAGGGGACTATACATAACAAACCTGAAAGTACTCAATTCTAAAAATATTTCGCATTCCAAATATGAGAAAGCTTTGAATCACTAATGCAAAAATCAATTAAGAGAAAAACAAAAAAATTTACTCACGTGCATTTCACATAGCTACGTTGTCGTACTTTGTGCTCATTTGTTATGCGGTAATTACTACATAAACGTTCCCAAAGAGCAACAAGTTCAGAAGATATGAAGACGTCCACTAGGATAGTACTTAATGTAATAACATATGTATGAAAAAGTAAGTTAATACGCAAACAAAGATGAAAACAAATGCACTTTTCAACATAAAGAAGGCAGATCTGCCAGGAAGGGCCAATACGGGCACCTCACACCCCAAAATCGACACAGATCTAGCTGCTCACAAGTTAAGATTTGCATGGCAATCCAAAACTGATCACTCTCTCATTCTTTCTCTCGTCAACACAGTGACGAAATAACTTTCAAAATAGACATTTATGCTGATTTCAGGCTCTCCAAGCTACTCTGCCTATGACCAACTGAAAATTTGATTATGCTGATTGCTCAAGGTGGATTGAACCCAGCTGTTAAAGGCTAGATCCAAACAGGTTCTACCATAGCTATCATAACCTAAATCTAACAGTTCAACTACGGTACTGTTATTACTGAAATCAAAATGGTTGCTTTCAGAATGATTAGAAGGATTTCAATTGTGAAGATTCCTATTTCAAATTAACAAAATGCACTCATTAGCAACCCCTCATAATTTACGAATCATACAGTATAAATCATCTCCTTGGGGATTTATCTCCTGACAATATGCCTACTGAATTTTTGTGAATGGAAAAGACAAAACAAATGGAAAAACAATGAGGCTTAAGACTAAAATGTGCAAGTATTGAACCAAAACTTCCAGCTACAAGAGCCAGTTAAGTTACAACTGTACAGCACTATTGACTGCATATGCAAAACAAAAACAAAAACAAAAACATAAATAAGGCACACCTTTCAAAGTTGCCCTCCTCTCATCATTGAAGTGAAAAAGAAGTACCACTGAGGCTATACCTCCAAGCAAAGCAGTTGGCTGCAAAAAGAGTTTGAAAACAGAAAGTTGGAATGAGGGATATATTCATCTGAAAGCAGATTCACATTGGATCATTGAAGGTAAACACAAGTACAAAAGTCGACCATTTAAAGCATTCTACAAGGATCAAGGATGCATCAAGTGCAGGAATTGAAAAAAAAAAAAAAAAAAAAAGCCAAAATAGAGATTGAATTAAGGTAGCATACAATTATATAGTTACTCCATGATTGAGAGCTCGGTGTGTTCTCAGGCATTAGAGGAGGGACATCATTCCTTCTTGCTGATCTTGTGTAATTGGAACAATGAAACCTCCTAGATGGACCAAATCTACATTGAATACACATTATTAGTACATAATGCGATATTGCACGTGCGCACATGCTCACACATAGAACCATCAGTTTGCAGGTCCACTTACGCAAGTGTAATGTTACATCATTATAATGACAGTCTGATCGGTTCTAGTTAGCATAAACATGATGAAAAAACTAAGTTCAAGCTGAAATTTATGATTTCTGTCTTATTAAGGGGCTAAATAAGAACAAATTGGCTCAATCTCAACGTGGAGCATACAAGAACCTATATGCGTATATGTTTTGCACTTTGATCTTTTCAATGATCAATATGCCAAATTTACATAGTGTGTTAAAAGAAAACATTGATAGCACTTTGGTAGTTTGGTTGTGGCTCTAATTCTAAAGTGAACGGACATGGCAAGGCTGTTGTTTGGGGCATTTATATGATTTGGGTTAGAAGAGAACCAAAGGAAGGTCCAAGTATAGTATTTACTTGGTTACCAGGTATAATTGGCCCCCCAAGAGTGGCTAACTTTATGTAATTCCAACATACGAGCATTATTTTGACTCGTTGAATGACGAAGGGCTAATCAGACATTCCACAGAGTATGATGAACCCCAACTAATGGGGACACACAAGGCTTCATTTAGTTGTGTGATGAACCTCACTTCAAGGCTTGAGGGGCTAAGAACCTAGGTTTTATTAAAGCAAACAAGCACAAGACCACAAACTGAAGAGGCAAGATACTAGCATCCAGCCAAACCAAGCCTAAAGCTTACACAAACAAGCCTAAGTCTGCAGCTAGGAACTTTGTGAAACTGGACCTAAATAGGCACCTCAGAAAATTACTCCGAGCTTCAAGAAAAATGCCAAGAGCTAGCCTCAGTATCCCTAGGTCTTCTTTGTCATATTGTCTTCTTCTCTTTCCTCATTGCAACTATGCCAACCTCCAATTCGAAATGTTTAGCTATTTTCTACTTTGTGCTTGAAATTTGTGAAGGGTTCCATTGCTTTCGTTTTAGTATCAGACCCCTTTCTTTTCTCCCCAAAGGGTTTGTCTAGTACTATCAATAATGCCCGAATACAAATCACTTCAATGGCAAAATTAACAAACCACAAAATGCCAGCTGAAACTTTAAGCAAACGAATGCCGTACAAACGAAACTAGGGATCAAAATATGAAAGTCAGACTAGAAGATGACAATCTCTCATTTTTAAAGGAAAAACACAATAAAAACAAAAATATCACAACATATACGAATACACATGTATGATTTTGTATAAATATATGAAAGACTCACCGTTTAAGCAGATTCAGAGTATCGGCGGGGCGGTTCTTCGAGGTGAAGAGAAGAAACCTTGACACTGACATGGTTTGATATGCTACACATGAACGAGTCTAAAATTTTCAAAGGTATCAACAGCACAGAGCACCAACCACTATTTTTTTCCCGATCTTTCCCTCGCTCGAAGCACAAAGCCGCCCAAAATTTCCAGACATGGGGCAGAAAGAGGCAACTCGCGAGGGAACGGCGTCGTTCAGACTTCTTATTTCCCAAGAGTTTGATTGTATAATCTTCCCCGGATCAAATGGCGCCGCCTCTACGTATATGTCTATATATCTATATAATGATTGATCACAAAAGTTAGAGATCTTTCCCAAGAATATGACTGATAAATAAATCAAATTACTTTAAAAGATTATTCGGGATCAATTTATTATAAAACAAAACCAAATTATATTGGTTCGTCCCCTTATAATGTATTAAAAATTCAATACATTCGCATTTAGATGAATTAAAACTCGTTTAAGATTAAACCATCTTGTAAAAAAAAAACAACTAAATTACAATATATGATGGAATTCATTAAAGTTTTCAAACAAAATTAACAATCAATTGCTTAGTCTTGGATTCAATGGGCCTTATTTGGGCTAGGCTTTGTTATTTGTTCTTTTCTGCCCAAGTAAACAAAATTTCCTCAAGTAAAGTTGGCAACTGGACTTTATTTGTTCTTTTCGACCCAATCTTGGATTCAGTGGGCCGGATTTGGTCTAGGCTTTTTTTACCCATTGTCTTCCAATCAGGGCTGCGGGCATGTTGCTTAGGAATAATACGCTAGGAGACCCAACTCGAGTAAGTGAAAGCTCAGCTTGACTCGATAAGAATTCCCCAAAAACTCCATAAATGCTGGGTCAATAAAAGCTCGATCGATTCGATAAAGGCTCGGCTCGGTAACGATTTGATAAAGACTCATTAAGGATTCGGTAAAGACTCAAGTTACCATAATCAACGTTGCCATATAAAATTCTTAAAAACATGATAGTTGATTTTCTAATTTCCTCTGATTATAGTTTTTTTTTTCTACCTTGTATAAGAATAGGCTTAAATATTTGCATGCTAAAAATGTTATTTGCAACTCCGTATTACTCTACAACAAATGCTGCCAATTTTTTAGGTAGAAAACATTTGTGAACACAAATTAATTTATGTGCACAGATCTGAACACAAGTCGTCCGATGTCTTCAAAACGCGAAAATTTTGAGGCTTCTGTCTTGGAGCCAAAGTCAAACATTAGATTGGCTCTAAGTCGTTATCACCTGTGGTGGGCCGAGATATGCACAATCGTTGGCCATAAGACGATGGGCCTTTGGCCCGTCATCTCTCCGACAGTATTACCTTCGGCCCATTGTCATGCTTGACGCCCAACGGCAGCTGGATTCGGCCCATTGACAAGATAGTTTGTCTTCGGTATCCGGACCGAACGGACGGTGTTGGCACTTGTCCTTCGGCGCCCGTGTTCGGCTTGAACTACGTCTTCGGCTTCTCTATTCGGTAAACACATGCACGGCACCGCTACGTGGGTACGTGCTCCTCGTAATTTGGATCAACGTGGAGAAGGTAGTGCAGACGTGCTCCCTCTGATCCGCATGGATGTGGGGCACGTGGCGACGCCTCCGTGATTTTCGGACCACGACTCGCTTTTTCTGCCAAAGAAACCGCTAAATGGTTGGATTCCTACTCTATAAATACTCCAGCGGCATTCCTACTACAGGTGCATGCACACTCGCGCTAAGAACATACTTTCAGGTTGCTTCTATTCTTTCCAAAGAGCTAACTTGATCGTCGGAGTGCCCCCAGTCGGCACTAATTTAGTGTTGAGTGTTTTGCAGGCTACTCGAGAGGATTCGATTCGTCAACCCGAGAAGTCTAAATTGGATTTCAGACTCCACATCACCAGCCATAGAAGATGTTAGTGTCTTGAACACAACACAATGCGCATGGAATCTTCATTATTTTAAAAACCCTATTTGAATTGAGCGAATTCAAATATATTTATATCAAAATTTATGTAGATCATATTTGTTATCTTGAACAAGTGTGAAGTGTCAATGGAATTTAGTCAAAAGATGCAGTCTATCCCTTTAGCAGTAGTCAGTGATGGTTGGTAGAATATCAGAAAAAGTTGTCAAACATATAGGTATTGATAATTAATGAATGGAGATGATCAGAGCGAGGTGGGTGCACAGAGACAGAGATGAGGACATTGAGGGTCATGTGCTTTGATGAACCCGATCAAACAGACCAAGTCAACCGTCAAACATCTGTTTCATCATCTGGGCACAAGCACAGGTGTCCATATTGACTTAGCTTTACAGATAGTACACCACTTCCTTATTCAACTACTTAGAGGCCAACTCAATTATTCACCCTTATATATGATAGAATAGACTTTGGGTCCCTTTAATGCACCAAAAACCATAGTGTTTTAGCATCCAAATAAATGTATGAACAGTTAGATAATGTTCGGACAATTTTCATATAATTTTTTAACTCCAAAATGATATTCTAGCTAGCACACCGCATGTTTTACTGTGCAGTGTGCACAGTAAGCTCTCATATTCCTATACATGATATGATACAACAAGACTCTAATAGATTGGTCTACTATTAAACTTTGAAATTTAGAAGTTAAATTCTTTCAAAATTTCCACGTGCAATGAATTCTTATAAAGTCAGTTTTATATAGAATTTGTTTTGAATTTAATTGGGTATTTCGATACTTAATAATTGAATTGATTCTTCAGAAATTAGTAGATATGTGCATAAGCTAGCACGGACTGACTTATAAGACAAAAATAATATGATATAACTATCCACATTTCCGCACACATGCACTTGGGGCTTTCCTCTAGCGAGCAAAGCAGTTTATTTCTTTCCGCCATTAATTGAGCTCGATTGTCAATGGATTAGTCTCTTGTCTCTTCGTTGGCAGGTAGAGATAGGTTATAACGCACTCTTTGCACAATAAATTTACTTTATAGGTAGTGCAATTTTTTGTTGGTCTACATTTAAACAAAACACATCAAATCTTCAACTCTTTTTGATAAAGAAAGGCTTGGAGATCTTTTTGCAAACAGAAGGTTCTGGTGGGGCAAAGATGTAGTTCTTTTGTTTTGGGGGTTGGTTTCATTGGGAGAAGAGAAAAGAATAATCATCGATACCTACCCTCATAAATTCAAAAGAAAACAAACGCACCTATGTTTTTGAACCTGGGATTTTTCCTATTATGAGTTCTACTCATATTATAAGGAATTAAACTTGACTTGATGAGTATAATTATACGAAGAACTCAGTTAGATTCTATACTGATTTAGTACTTCGGGATTTAGTGTGAAACTGACCAACCAAGTGGGCACATTGCTAATCGATAAGTTTCCATCTCGATCGGCCGAAGGAGATGATAGGCTGGTAGAGAAAATATCACCTCTACGTTAGTAAATCAATTTCTTAAATTCCTCCACCATAAGCTCTATAAGTATATTGTCTTACCCTCTACAAGGTACGCACACTTTTTTGTCCTTCTAAATACAAAGTGTCCATACACCCCGACTAACTTGATCATTGGAGGCTCGTTGGCCAGGAATACCCGCAGTCCTTGTATTGGTTTTGCCGGTACCCTTGCAAAGCTTTCGAATCAGACGTTCGGATTTTTATAGCACTCTTCTGGAACTCAAAGATCAACCGTCCAATTTTTATCATCATATAAATAGTTGATTTTCTTTCTTCTTTCGGTCAGCCAACTTCAAGCAATTTTCACAATATTTCTTGTTGAGATCTCAAGTATATGACGTCTCCGAATGAATCTAATTTAGATGTGAAATTTTTTATGACAAAACAGGGGCCCGGCCGAAAAAATAAATTTTCCGTCAAGAACGGGCACGGGTCTTTTTCTAGCCTCTTTCAGGGAAACTTGGCTGAAAAGTAAACAAATCTACAGGTGTCTAAACTTTGAAATTCCAACTACATATTATGATTATTTATGGGTTATTATGAATATAGGACTTCAAAACAAACCATATGATAATTCTTGACCGATGAGGACTTGGTCATTTTTTGAATAATCAATCTTGACTTTGGTGAATTAAAAAAAAAAAAGCCAATATTTCGTTGACGGCAATCGAAAATAATAGAAATTTATGTGTAACAAAATCCCATTTAAGTCAAAAAGGATGAAAAGAAAAAGAAACAGGGCAGGGTTTAGTGGTGTCTAATCACTTTCCAAAGGAGTTTTTAAAAAAATCTCATTGAGGGTTAGGTATGTGATGATTAAAATAATTCAACTTGATGTATCACGAGACTGAATCAAATTCATACACGATTTAAATTACTGTTCAAGTTATAAAATGTTGCGTCAGACTTTCCACTTTTTGTTCTCTTCGTGATGATTTCTTCTACAGCAATAACACCTACTAAGTCAGTATCCCTAAAAATCTCAAGTACTCGTAGATTTTATCGTCGAATTCTTCCCATAACTGGATTATATACCCACAATAAAACTCCGGTCTTAGCACAATACCTACTAAGTCACGCCCGAATTAAAGATGAGACTCGCTGAAAAGTAGGACTAGAAGAAATAAAAAAGAAAAGAAATATTCCTATTAAGTGGTTTCCATCAAATTTGGATTTGGGGAATATATTTGTTCTGGGAATTTATTTGGGCGGCTAAAATCATATGTATAGTTGATTCTTATGCGAATTTACACGTATTCGTCTGAGTTTTATATTTGTTTGTTTCCAATTGCTTTTCAAAAATTTATGTATAAAAGTAATTGATTTCCCTTTTTTTTTCCTTGACAAAATTCTTGATTTAAACAAAAAAAAAATGCTATTTATTTGAGACTAATATTCCCATAAGTGGTTTCTATCAAATTCTGATCTGGATAATATATTTGGGCAGCTAAAATCATATGTATAGTTGATTCTAATACATGTATTCTTCTGAGTTTTTTTTTTGTATGTTCCAATTGCTTTTCAAAAAGTTATGTTTTAAGGTTATTGAATTTCCTATTAATTTATTTGTCCTTGACAAATTCTTTATATAAACAAAAAAAAATGTTATTTATTTGAGGAGTATTCTCTAAATGACGACTTGTAGATCATGGGGAGATGTATATGTTTGACTATTGACCAAAAGTCTTCCTATATATATAATTTTATTTGACAGACTGTTCCTAGCTCTTTTCCAGCTCGAACTAAGCTTAGATATTTTTTTACGAATATTCGTTCGAATCGGTTAGTAATTGAACTCCGTTAGATACGTTTACGTATAACCATTTCCATTCACGATGGATATCGAAACGGATTCGAATGTTGGATAATTTTTAATATTGAATAATTTTCAGAGATCAAATACAAATATTTCCATCTCTGCTCCGTCTGTTCTATTGTCATCCCTACTAACAATAATTCAATGCATTCTTGTCATTGGATCACTAGTACCTATACCGGTGATTTGGTGCACATTTTTTCGTCTATAGAATTCTCTCAATTTCATTTATTTCAGCTAAAGCGTTAAAAAAGATTTTAAAAAAAAAGACCAAACTTGAAATTATAAAGTTAATGATTTTTCTTATCATTTAGTAATGAATTTTTTCTTTTAAGATTTCTCTTATCAAAATAGAATGAAAAATAAATTGACCCCCACACCAATAAAATGTAAGGCATGACAAAATAACAAAATTTGTATAATGTAGTCCAAATGAATGATTAATTGGGGAAAAAAAAGGACACTCCACAACAAAATTGTTTCAAAATTATGACTCAAAATGCCCAATGCAAAGAGCATCACATCAAACCGACGGTCAAGATCAGCAGTATATGTTGCGTCCTCACATGGGGTACAGATTCTTTGAAAATGATGGAGGTCCAGTCAATCCCCACATATATGTATTATATGCTAAACAGTAACAGCCATGGAGTAGTTCTTTCTAGAGGAGCAAGCAATCTATACATACATACATACAAATAAGTGTGCATCTCGATATATTATCGGTCATTCGAGTGTGAGTTTAATTGAGATTTGAGTCTTTCGTGATTGTGATACCGATATCGGTATGTGCATATGTTATTGTTGATTGTTCAAGTGTGAATGAATTTAATTGAGATTCGAGCATTTCGTTGCGATGCTAATATCTTTAAAACTTTAAAACTTTCTTAAGCTTCCTTTAAATATGAATAAATTCTTATTGTCGATAAAAAAGAAAAAATGAATAGGCATTTGGGTAGACTTTTCTATGAGTAAGTGTGAGTATTAAGTGCCACGTGGCATCATGTGGACCGTATGATGATAGCTCAAAGACTGTCTTTTTTGGAAGGTAAGCTGTAACTGTAAAGAACTGAAGTACAGTAACGTGTGGAGTAAAACAAGCAGGGAATTCGGATTAGGGTTTCTGCCTCATGGCTTTTGGTATTTGTGGGGACAAAAGTAATAAAATATTTTATTTAAAATACTAAAAAAATTGCACACACACACACACACACAAAGAGTAACCCAAAAAGTCAAAATTTGGTTGGCAACGTACCAAACAACCAAACAAGCCCTAGGTTTGTAATCCCACCTCATTTCCTAGCCTCGTTTGATTCGGAGGCTAAATCAGGATGGACGATTGTGTCTTGGAATTAGAATTTTTTAATTATTTGTTTTGGTACTAATGTAGTCCTGAAAACACACACATGCTACATTGTCTGTTATGTACATCGCACAACAGAATATATAGCGTATCAAAATAATGTTATTTTGGCGCTCAAAATGCCTCCGGCGTCCAAACGTAATGTTTCCGAACATGTATCAAAACAATGTCATTTTGATGCCATGCATATCCTCCTGCACAGCAAGATCGTCGTTTTCTCGTCATAAAAACTACATAAAAATATCCTCCAGTTGGTAAGAGTGACGCCCATTTTATTTTTTTTACTTCAATGCCCCTTTAAACAAATTGGGAAAATAAAAAAGCCACCCAATTTCAAGAAATTCTTCAATGATTAAGATATATATGAAGATCTTCTATTCACTATCTGCCTTCTCGATTGGTATTTGTGGGGACAAACAATATAGACGATCGTTAGAAATCACACTCAAGGTTTTCAATAGTGTCATCGGAAACACGTAATGATATCGAGAATATCAAATGATACATGTCGAGAATATTTTTCGCTGTCGTAACGGTCGTAGACCGAAAACAAACAGATAGGTAAATCAGGCGATTCTCATACACATTTATTTTGTCAATCTTAATAGTATATATATTGGGCTGTGACGGTAAAATCGATAAATGGCGACCAATAGCGGCTTCTATTAAAGCCTTGATGAATTAATTGTATTAAAAAGCATTATCATACAAGAAGTCATGACTTCGAAAGTAATTATAAATATCTAATTAATTATTGACTCTACCTTGAAGATTTGTGCCCGAAAAAATATTTGAAATACGTGGGCGCAATTAATAATAGTATATATGAAAAATCTATTTGACGAGAACTAAAAGTTAATTAATATCAAATCATGGTGATTCGAACTTTAGATTTTGCATGATCTTTTAAAAATGTCATTTCCCGAAATAAAATATTAGATTGTTCGGATATCGAAAGACATGTGATGAGCTATTATTTATCTGAAAATAATTAAACAACCTTTTATCAACATCTCACCTGCCATTCCCCTAATTATTTTGGAAACTAGCTAAAGCTATAAAGTTAATTAAAATAGTTGATCACTTTTTTAGTTCTGTTGGTTGCAGCGAACTTGAGGTTTTGTTGAGCAGATCTATCCATCGAAAAAAGCTTATAGATTGGGATCACTAATAATTCCAAGTAGCATTAAAACATTTGGCCAATTCATGATGTTGATAGAAAGTACTATTAAGAAAAAGTAGATAAATACAAAAGATTTATCATCATTTTTGCTTAAATTAAACCTATTATTCAGTGCAGGAACTACTATGAAAGATTCTCTCTGTGGGTTCTCAATAATGACCTCGGTTTTGTTCATGGTTTTCATTATTTGATGTGTTTTTATCTGTCATTAAAAAAAAAAGTACTTTAGGACTCGCAGAGTTCTTTAACCTGAGCTTGAGTATGAAGGTTTTTCTGAATCTCTCAAGCATTGCAAAAGCAAGAATCAATTAATTCTAGTTTGACCCGTGTCAGCTGAAAAGCACTATGATTATCAAGTCAGGTGTTTACTAAAGCTACCATTTATATACGGACCAAGCTTGGGTTTCAAGGCTGTACGTACGAAATACGTTTTTCCATGACCTTAGATGTGACACCCCAACTAGACGGTAGTGCTAGCTGTGAGGCCGGCATCCATGAGATGGAGTCTCAATGGGACGCCGGATGGGTGGTCAGGGTCCCACATTGCTTGGTGGATGTAAGTTCGGTGGTTTTTATAAGATTATGAACCTTTCCTGTACAAGGCCTTTTAAAGTCATGATGGCGCCAACACCAAATGGAACTTCACAGTTAAGCGTGCTCACTCTGGAGCAATCAAGGGATGGGTGACCTACTGGGAAGTCTATGGGGTTTGGGCGACAAAAGCGGACAGTATTGTACAGAGTGGGAGCGGGTCGTTACATTAGAAATAATAGTTGTCATTATGACGTCATGCACAAATGCAAGGTGGGATGTCACATGCCAGGGCCGAGCTGGGTGGGAGGGCATGTGAAAACAGGCAAAGCCACGTCGGTCAGGTCTTTTGTTGTCGGGTCCTGACCACACGACGCCTGCCCATCAAGTGCTCTAGTTCCACGAGACCATGTGGGCCATGGTGAATTTTGGTTGGGTCCATTGGACTTGTCAGTAGCTGGACTTAATCCAAACTACGGTCCATATATACCATGCGCTTTCACTGAAGCTATACATCAACATCTATGTATACCATCATATCGAGACTCCATCTGAGCACCTTCCTTCTCCTTCAATTCTCGTCGCCCTCGAAGATCGAGCGACAAGTCCTACCCTATTTTACGGGTTTTAAGCAAATTGGAATTTTAGGGTTGGGGTGGGCGATTTTGCCCGGACGTCCTAGGGCTTAGCATATTTTCAATTATATCCTATTTTTACGTTTGCCTTTTGTTTTATCCCTTATTTGATATCTCGCCAACATGTGTAACCCATTTTACCCCTTCATCAATATAATCGTGTTTGCCATTCCTAAAAAAAAAACATCTATGACTTGGTCAAAGGCTGTGGTAATTAAGGGAGTTTAATTTCATTAATATATTCATATAATATGGAGACAGTGACAGATATATTTTTTTACAAACAAAAATAAATTCATTAATTGTGAAGAAGAAACATAAAAAATTTAGAAAAGAAGTAGAAAAAGTAATCTAGAAAGTCAACATACTGTTCCTAGGAAGGTACCAATCTACCAAATAAATTCAGAAAATGTTACCAAAATCACTTCTTGCAGGAAAACAATATCTTTATAAATATATAATATATATACATTTTCCAAATAAACAAAACATATGTATTTATACATATAATATATATTTCAGGGACCAATAAGATAATCAAGAAAGAAATTAAAATGTAAAGCTACAGTTACAAGATTTATGCTTTATTCCTTCTAAATGAATATTGAAGTAGAAAAATGACAATTACAATGAAAGATAAAAAAAAAAAAAAAAATTAGTATTTCAATTAATAATGTTTTAGATTTTCTTGTTTCGAGTGGTAAATTTTGGAATTTAATTTGGTGATTAATTAGAGGGGTGGTTATGAAGAGTGATGATGATGGTGATGTTGGTCCTGCTTTGTTCCACTATGCATATATAGCTTCCAACAACCGTAACCCTACTCTTGGTTTCCTACTTCGTACCCACCTCATTTCAAATATTATAATAATTCATTTATTTTCTTTAGAAAAATAATTCAAATTGTTTTTTTTTCCCCTGTAATGTTCGTATTTTAGGAACTTAATAAGAATGAGCTTCTCCACCTTTCTCACTGTAAATCTAAACCACGAACTCTCTTCTCTCTCCTTGACCGGTTGTTATCCACAGCACCTATCTCTCTCTCTCTCTCTCTCTCTCTCTCTATCTCTCTCTCTCCCCCTCACACACACACACACACACACACACACATGGAGACCCCACTCTGATCTTTTGAGTGGGAAACATGAACTGAAGCCGCCTCACTTTTTGAGATGAATGGTTAAAGCTACCATCTTCCTTGCTTCTCTCTCTCCCCCCCACTTTTTCCCTTGCCCGTGAAACCCTAGTTCAGCCTTACATGATACAGTCTATCAGTTCCAAATACAGATCTCTCTCTCTCTCTCTCTGCTTTAACCATCAATTTTCACAATCCGTGGGTCACTTGTTCTCTTCTTTACGCATACCCTTTTTTGCGAAAGACAAAGGTGAAAAAAGCATTGGAAGGACTGCTGAATTCCATTGGCTGATCAGAGTATTAAAGGCACTGGGTACTTTCTGAGTTCCCTTCTAGAATCTCTCTCTATTCCTCTCTCTTCTTTAGATCAGTTTGTTACTTGTAAGCAAAATCCCTCTGCAGCTGCACGAATCTCTCTCTCTCTGTCTCCTTTACTTTACTCCTCTCTCTCTCTACAACATGGATTCGGGAAACAGTGGGAGCATCCAGTCATCGAGTGGTGGTGATGAAGAGTACGACTCACGAGTGGACTCGATCTCAGCTTTTGCTCACTCGTCCAACCCACTACCACCACATCCGCCGCATCACCAACAACCCAACTCCGCCATCTTCGACCCACTTCCAAACTACTTCGACCCAAACACATTCGCAAATTTCGAACCGATGTGGTCCAAGACCGTAGTAAGATCCGACACACCCAATTGCACCTACGGTTCCCTTCCCCTTCCCTCCTCCGGTGCCGTCTTCACTTCCTCATCACCTTCACCTACTGTTCCCTTCGAAACCCCAAAAAACGATCAGATTCGGATCCCAGCTGTACGGAACCCGAAGAAACGGTCCAGAGCGTCGCGACGTGCTCCGACGACGGTCCTAACCACCGACACCACTAATTTCCGAGCCATGGTTCAAGAGTTCACTGGAATCCCGGCCCCACCTTTCACATCATCCTCACCTTTCCCTAGAACCAGACTCGATCTCTTCGGTACGCCATCCACCACCAGATCCTACCCCTTGGCTGACGGTATACAACCACCACCTTATCTCCTCAGGCCTTTCGCTCAGAAATTCCAACCGCAGCCCTTTCTTGGTCCTGCCACCAACGACGGCGTTTCTGGCAATTCAAGCGGCAGTGGTTCCAATTCAAATTCTGCTACTAATTTCCAAATGCAAAACCAAATTCTGACATTTCAGTCCCTACTTCAATCCCAACCGGTGAATTCGTCCATTCTCCGGTCGACGGCTCAGGGTGATTTGTTGGAAATTCCGTCGAACAACAACGATAACATTGATCCGACGGTTTGGGGTGGTGCTGTGGGTTCCAACGGCGGAGATCAAAGTCATCATTTGAGGTCAGTCAATGGAAACTACGTTGACTATTCGCAAAGTGCTACTGGTACTACAAATGGCAAAGTGAATTACGAAAAGGGGTCTGGAATGTCGTTATATTATGACTAGAGAATAAGAGGTTAATTAGCTTAATAATTAACGAATTTTCTCCATTTTAACCATGTATTTCACTAGCTTATCTTAATTATGTGTAAATAATTTTTATTTCCATTTTTTGTTACATTTTTGGGTCAAGCTATGCGATCACATTTGAACTGCATCTATGTTAATCATATAACACTCTGGGCTTTTCTTTGCAATTTTTTGTCATAATTTAGAATGTACGATTACGTGCATCTTAACTAGTTTTCGAGAGATCAATAACTTTTCAGAACCATTGATGCATGAAAATCATGGTATCACATTCAATGGTACATAATTCAAATTACCATATCCTCGTTGTTTCTTGTTTTCCTGTCCGGTAATGTCTTTTTATCGAAATAAGTGTACGAGTCTAGTAGTAAATTGTTCAGGTTTAGTTTGACGCTTAATGAGCTTTTAAAAATATGTTCAAAATTAATTTATTTGTTACACGATTCGATTTTAAAATCTCAAGCAGTCTTAATTTGTAAATATCATACATACATTATAGAAGCCACAAGTAGCCTTTTCAAGCTTGATTTAAAAGTTTAACAGACTTTAAAATTATGAAAATCTGAATTTGTATATAATAATCTTGAACGAATATTTAACGAGTCAAAGTCCAGTTGGTTTGTTTACGAGCCAAATCCTCACCTACAATAGATAATTTATCGAATCTTATAAACAAGCTTATATTGAATAATAATACTAATTGCGCACATTTTATTTTCGGATTATTCTTTTAGAATTCTATGATTAAATTACAAATATTTTTTATCAAGAAATATAAAATAAAGAGGTGTAAATTATTTTGAGCCTTTGACGAGGAGGGAGATAATCCAAAGCAAGAGACTAGTCTAATATCACCCTCCCCATGGTATAAACTAATTTCCCTATGAAGTAGATAAATAGTTTACCATATCCAATCCTGCCCTTAGTTTCGAGTACCTACAAATATCGGACTATAAATAAGGGAAGAACATGTGGTCACAAATAAAAAATGTCTATTGACTAGTTCTTTAATTTGTTACCTTATATATCAAACTTTTCATTAGTAAAATGCTGTGAAGTGTGTAAGTTTGTTTAGATATGGTCGAGAAGTACGTAAGTTGATCCGAATACTCTGAGTTATCACAAAAAATTTGTTCGAATATGGTGGGTTTTTTTGGGTTAATTCATGTTATTAGGTTTGACCAATATTATATATATGCCTATATGGAGTTATCCAAATCGTTAAACTATGTGTTGATCTTCCTCGTACCTTCTCATGTATTCTTTGATTCTCTATCTGGATTTATGATGAGGTGCTGCTGAGGTTTTTAGATGTGGAGTTGGTGTTGTTTGGATAAGTTATGTGGGGGCTGGTGCTGTAGGATGGTCCTGGTCTTGGTTGCTGCCTTGATTGCTAATCAATACTGTTAAGACTTTGTTCTACAATGGTAGTGGTCCTGGTTTTGGTTCGAACAAGTTTAAGAGAACACAAAATATTATTCGTGCATATTCAGATGTAGATGTGTTCAGAATCGGTAGATATATGTAGAGTCTTTTTATAATCATGTGAGCCTAATATGCATTTGATGATTCTAGATGCATTTGTATCCGGATATGCACGAATGGTTTGTGTTTTATAGACTTTTTCCTTTGGTTTTCACTGAGGTGATTAGGGCTATGAAGTTTTTGTGTTTTTTCATTCAGGGGGTGTTTTAGCCTTTTTATTCATGGACTACAGAAAATGACAATGATTAAAAAGAAAAACGAGCAAAATGCATCATAACGAACGAAGCTCGAATCTCGATTAGGTTGACACTTGAGCAAACGACAAAGAGTTGGTGTTTTAGGCTTGGGAATGTCCCATTCTAGGATGGTTTAATTATTTTGCTTTGTTTAGTATCTTCGGGGTTTTCCATTGGCAAATAAGTTGTGATTCGAGTTTGGTGGTTATAATGCCTTTGTGCTTAGAGTTCCTTTAATTTTTGTATTCTTTGTGCTGATAAAAAAAAAAAATACAGTGGTTTAAGAAGACAAAATTATTGTTCGGTGGACTGCGAACAAAGTCTCATAGGAAAGATTTTTTGCTTTTTTTATTATTTGAGTACGGTAAGTCTTGATCAGTTGGTTTATTTGAGTCCAATAAGTCTTAACCAGTTAGCCTAAATTATTTCAGAATACTTAAGAAAGTATTTTTTGACTTTTTGTAGAGCAAGTGGCAGCTTTATAAGTGTCAGTCATAAAACTAAATTGCCATCAATAAGAGGGAGGGATGACTTAGGGTTGAGTTCGTTTCAAGGGTATTCTTGTCATTTTAACTCCCGAGTAAAATAAAATTCTGCATTAAATATTATTAAAATACATCAAAAATAATTTAATTAGATTAAAATATTAAATTCTACTTAAGGTAATATAATTCAATAATTCATGTCCCTTTTATTTTATTTGGTTTCTTCTATCATACACTTTCTCTCTCTCTAAAGTTATGTTTTGTGTTTTTTTTTTAAACTTTTCTGCATGTAATGAGATGAACAAACTGCAAACATGCTCAGGAGTAAATGGAGTGATTGGTGGCGAGATTTATGGAGTAATTAGGCGCCGCATTCTCGTGTTAGAATTCTTCCTAATCCTCTTCTTCCCTCTTTCCTTTTCTTTTTTATTTTCCGTATTTGTATATTATAAGTATTAACTGATAAACAATAGTAAAAAAAGAAAAATGAAAAATGAGGTTTTGAATTTTTGAATTTTATTCTTTAATCTAAAACACCAAATTCAAATGATTTCATATTACGTTGAAAATACTATCTTTTAATTGAACAAAAATGAGGTTTGAACTTTTTATTTTTATCGGCATTTTTTTTTCTTAATCTTTAATATGAGATTACAATGATTAAAGGAAAACAAGCATAATAGTATCAAATGGAACCTTCGAATTTCAACTAGGTTTGATACCCGAACTCCCGCCATTCATATGCCGCTAGAAGTTGGTTGGCAAGATACCAACCAAACCAAAAATGAAGGCAAACCCCAAAAGTACACCATAATGAGATACAATTAGGAACTATAAATGTATCCTTATACTTGTATCTTTTTTGGAAAAATATGTGAAGAGAACAAAATATATACTTTTTGACATGGGTAAATTATTTTTATTTTTTTGTTGCTAAAATAAAGTGTGTATAAATAATCAAAGTGTGGGAAACAATGATTACACGGGATTCAGATAATGAACATACGAATCCCTAAAAAGAAAGAAAATTCAAACGGTCAAAAGGAAAATGAGTCAAATACACAACTCAGTAAAATCCAAGAACCAAATTATATTGACCTACCGCCTGAGGTTTCTAGCTAACTGATACATTCACCTTTCATGATGTTTGAAAAATTCCTTTGACCTCTATTATTTTTTAAACTATTAATGCAATTACTTTTTATGTTATTAAAATCAATTAAATATCGTTAGTTAAACTATTAAAATATTAAGTTCGAGATTTTCTTCACGCAAAATGAATTATAAATATAATTTATATCATGTCTGAAATAGTTATGTTAAGTTTTGTGATTTTTCCAAAAATTGAAACTTGAACTATCAGACAAGTCTCAAAAACTATGTCCAAATTTCAGTTTTGAAAAAATATAAAAAATTTAGCGTAAGTTATTTTGAACGTGATAGAAACTATGTTGCAATTTATTTTTATTATAAAAATATCCCCAACTTCAAGTTTTAGTAGCTTAACTAACAGCGTTTGACTAATTTTAATGGTAAGAAAACTAACTATATAATAATTTAAAAAATAAGAGAAATCAGAATAATTCTAGAAACGGCCTTGCCTTGCGGAAGTAACGTTCTGTTCAAAAGAAGATAATGTATTTATCAAAAACTTTAGGGGAGGTATGTGTAATTAACCCTTTAGACATTGTGCTTACATTGATGCGACGTAAGCACAACCCTTGTATATGAGGAGAGCTGCTTTTCGGCCCCTTCAAAAAAAAATGTGGGGGGCTTCAGCTATTTTTCTTTTTAAGTATTATTTGGTGCCAAAATGAGTCGTGTAGTGCAAGTTTTTATTTTAGAAAAATATCAAAAATTTACCGTTGATTAAAAATAATATTGAAAGATCAACCTGGGCTCGGTTATTGAAAAAAACTATTTTGTTTTGTTTTTTTAAGTGTCCTTGTTTTTTTAAGTGTCCCGTTGTACTTAAAAATTTAAGGCCAAATATTTAAGTATTTAGTTAAATATTTAATTGTTCCGTAGTACTTAAATTTTTTTCATTTTTTTTCAACTCTTTTTTCTTTTGAACATAAGGGAAAAAATATGAGTTTTTCGTGATACGAAAAATATAAGTTCTCATCAATACAAAAAAATATAAGTGCCCCATTAATCAGAACCCTGAACACCTACCCATAATCTCTCTATGAACATGGTATCAGAATTTACCCTAACCCTATTTCTTACATTTAAAAACGTGATATTTCTTACATTTAAATGAAATAAGATTTAAAAAGTAACTCTCTATTTAATGCTTGCATTACATTTGTAAAAAATTTGAAATTTCTTTTATAATTGTCATAATTTTAAGGCTAAATGTGGCCTTCAATTTCATTAATTTTAAAAAAAGAAATAAGGAATTGATGTGAAATAAAAAAATTATTAGTTAAAAAAATCAAAATTTTAGCCATGCTCTAATAGATAAATTCTAAGTCTAATTGTCACCTCTAATTTTGAGGATTATCACAAAAAAAACAAATATAATTGGTGTGAATATAAAATGTTGAAGATGTAATTTTTTTATTAATTATTTTACATCTTATTTTTATTATTATTTATTATATTTTTAATTATATAATTAAAAAATACAATGTGAAACAATAACAGGGAGAAAGAGAGTGACATTTTTATAATTCTGAAAGGTGAGGGAAGTGGTATTTTGTAATTTAAAGAAGAAAGTAAAGGGGTGATATTTTTGAAATTTCAAAAAAGAACGTGGCATTTGCTCAGAAATAGTGTGGTTTTTGTACATTAAGAGAGGGATGAAAAAGTAAATTCCATATATCAATGCGGATGAGATATATACGGACACGAGAGGTATATCACAAGAAAAAGTATCTACGGTAATTTTTTTTTCGAATTTGAAATTTGAAATTATTCATAAATTTAAATATATTATAACTTTTAATTTTGAAACCTGAAAAAATTTCTTAAGATTAATTGTGAAACTATAGGACTCAACTGACCACAAACGGATTGGGGGGACCTGCTGTGCACTTGTGCACAACAGGTCCCCCCAATCCACCACAAACAGAGGAAAAGTAACTGAATTTTGCTTGATTTTTTTATTTGATTATTTTTTCGTCTTTATATGAATATTTTTTATTTTTCGTCAATTTTTTGTGAATTATTTGTTGGTCTCGACGAGTTGAAAAAAGTTTAGAAAAGATAAAATTAATTCAAAAGTAATATTTTTTGTGATTATTCGTCATCTTTAGTGATGTTTTTTACTTTTTAAACATAATTTTATATTATTTAGATTCTTTTCATCGAGATGAACTACTAATCTATAAAAATTTAAAACCAAAATAACAAATTAAAAAAAATTTAATAAAAACAAAACTTGCTTATTCATAATCGAATAACGGTCAGCACATTGGATAAATCATTTAGGCCAAGTTGGCAAAATCAATCAGTTTTCAAAAAGGTGCAGACCTATACGTATAGTGCGGAGATACCCTGTATTTATATTTATATTTATGAATATGAAAATGAACGTGGGTGGTGGGATAGGGGTAATTATTACAACATTAGCTATTGCCATACGCAACTGTCTTCATGGTTGTACTTCTGGACAAAACTATCACCTCAATTTGGTCTCCCACGTTCTTCCTTTCATAGCTTCAAAAATGAACAACCACGTACAGGCTATTGATCACGATCTCTCTTACCTTATTTTCTTAATTTTAAAAGACTTTATTTTCCATGGAAATACTTCCAAGAAAACTTTTTTTTTTTTGCTTTTGATGTGTAATGTATATAATTTACTACCTTTGGGGATCACTTTGATGATTAAAATTATTTATTTTTTAAAATTTATTGATAATATTATCGGCGACAAATATCACATTGACCTGATTTGTTTTCGAAACGCATTTACTTTGCAGTGACTTCAACACTCGCTAGTCTCAAAATTCAATAATAGACGCATGTTGACAGTCAAGCCCTGCGAGTGTACTCTCCAGACATGATACTTAAATACGCACAACACTTAGGGCGTGTTTATTAGCGGTTAAAGAAAGATTCACTACTCATCGCTATCCAGGTAGTCATATCTGGATTTTATTTGCTTCTTTAGACCTATTCAAATCTGACCTCTCTTCTATATCCTCTTTTATTTACACAAATTCTTCTATAAATTATGAGAATGATATTATTAATTATGAAAATATCATCTATATACGCATATCAAACATATCATTTTTTTAAAAAAAATAATCAAATAAAACCTTTATAACTATTCATCCTTTCATATTAAATCTTCCATTTTGCATTATCTCCTCTCTTACTACATATCCCATATTCTTTACAAAATTTTGATCGCTAATAAACAGGCTGTTAGTATCCATCGTTTACGGGTAACTTAAGGCTCTTAAAACTAAAAAGAACATAGATTTTATGGAGAATGCAATCAGAAATAAAAGGAACTAGCAAAAACCTGTGCTATGCACGGGACAATTAAGATAATTTTATTAATACAAATTCAATACCAAATAATATATAATACTCAATTTTAGAATCTTTAAAGCTGTTGATTTTCATTTTGTATTTTTTCCTTTCTCTTTTGTATTTTCTATAAGTTCTCTTGTATACCCACGTTTCTCACTTACAAAATATCTATTTTTTTGGAAGGTGTATCATCTAATTTCTTTGAATTCTATTCCTTGATATTGCAGCGACAACGGGCTGATGTGCTCTATTAAATTTTTATTCTTATTTTTCAAAAGATATTATTATGCATTTGGATCAATTGCTTTAGAAAATCATATATTGTGAAATGGGTATATGATATGTTGATCATGATTCAATCTTAAATTTTAGGCTTCTAATTTTTTAATTGTATTTTTTTTAGACGTGCTACTTTGGTAAGCTTAGTAGAATTTCCACGAAAATATCATTGCTATAGCATACATATAAATTTATTTTTAATTTTGAAATGTAGCTTATGCATATTACTTTTTTCAAAATTATACTCCCTAAAATTTTAGCGGCTACGCATCTATAAAATTGTTTTTTTTATTTTTGAAAGGTATTCTTATGCATGTAGATTATTTATTTTAGAAGGAGTATACTATGTTGATCACCATGATTGAAACTGTAAATGTTAGGCTATAAAATATTTTTAATTCTATTTTTTTTGGGAGGTGGGCTTTTCACACAAACACCACATACTATGCACGTGACTATATATATTGATTGCAATTTAATGATTTAGCAAAAACTATTAATAACAGGAAAGTACAAAACAAAACTAAAAATAGTACAAATATAGTAAAAAAATACTTACAAATAACGCTAAGAAAGAAAAATAAACAAAACACCAAATATGAGAATTTAGAGGCACAGTATGAAATCCTCTTCAAAATATAAAATACAGATAACCCAACAGCTCTGCATAAATAAATACATATGTTAGCTGTTGTATACTTGATTAGCATTAGACTATGAGCTATAAATAAATCTTTTGAGCGATAGTCTTAAATTTTTATATTTTTCTTTAATTTTTTGCAATCTTTTGATCGATTTATTTGACCAATTTGAATCAAATGTTGTTTATAATATATAATAAACCCTGACAAAAATATCTCTTCTATTTTTCATTCGGCCATTGGTATTGCAACCACAATAAAAATACATAAGAAATTGACATGGATAGAATTTGAATAGACGAAGAGCATAAGCACAACGAATTAAATTATAAAGTTGATTACCTCAAGGAAAAAGTGTCTTCTTAGTAGTACATTGGATATAGAATACGTGAGGCTCTTGAAATTAAAAAAGAATAACGGAAGGGAAAAAGGAATTGATTTTGACAAAAAAATTAATCCTCATAAATCATGCGAATTGGTTATTATAAGTATTTTGTGACGTTTAAATTAATTAGGTTTTAAGATCAAGGAAGATTTTATGAGATTTGAATTTAAATCTTAAATTATCTTTTTGGATATTCAAGTATGAATTTGAAAAGTTATTAAATCAAAGAGTCACTTAGGTTTCCTTTTCGTTCTCTATTTAATTTCAAAATTTAAAACTTAAGCATTTAAATTGAGTAAGTAATATTTTAAATTCTGTAAATGGAAAAACATTACTTAAAAAGTTCAATGCCACGTGTCACTCTCTGAGCGATTCTTACGAAAAGTCGCTCTGCAATAATATATAGTATAGATTTGAGAGGATCCATCTCCTTTCACAGAAGATACGCTATATCCATGGATTGCGGGGAGCTTTTCCAAAGAGGAGAAACTGCCTCTCTTTCTGCTACCAATGGATTATGCACTCATATTTTTTGTTGCCCCCAGCTCTAATTCAAATGGCGTTGAGATGATTAACCATGGGATTTTGTGAGATTTTATGGGCCCAGATGCAAAGGCCCGCAATCTTTTGGCATCATGCCAGTGTATTCAAGCAATGATGCTTCTTGTCTCTTTAACTCACTAATCACTACTCCTTGCTTCGAGACTAATTATTCCCCAAATTTTACAGCCGCATAATTTGAGTGGCATATATTTACTCAACTGTAATTGGTCGGAATGTCAAATCATTTTCATTAACTCGGTGACATAGCGAATACCCTGTAGAGGAAAGTTGAGCAAAAACGAGAAATTGGCTGGTAAGGTCTAATAAGTCGAATATTAATAGTAGGTTGGGTCGACAGTGTGGCCCGGAGAGAAATGTGAGCCGAGAGGACCTCTGAAAATTCTACGAGATCTCGTAGTACTATGGTTAGAATTTTGAATGGACTTCTGGATATTATGGTGAGGATTCTCAAAGGAAAATCCACAGATACTGTCGAAAAAATCTTGAAGGGATTCTACTACTATTCTTACGTCAGAATTACTTATAAAAAACAGTATATATAATTTCAAAAAAGATACACCGTCACTCAAAGTACAAACACCATTGGCAGTAATGATTTGTTCATTTAGCAAGCGATATGTCTTTTTAGATGTAGAAAGAAGAATCAAATTAGATTGACAAATTTAACAACAAAAATGTGACTGTAAGTATTTCAAAATTCATGACCCAAAACCAATGAAAAATTCACGTCATTTAGTAATTGGTATCCCATTAACACAAAAAAAAATGTAACACGTACAAAAAAAAAAATCAAATTATATAAATCACGTACGATCAAAGAATGCACGATGCAGGTAAATTACATTTTTCACATTGAACAAAGTTCGGTCTCCAACCAAGTTAGTACCGTGCGTAGGATTCTAGTTCTCGTTTGGCACAATTTTTAAAAATTTTATAATGTTCACGAATCGTCTATCTGTATGAAGTATCTCATTTGGACCTAATACATTTGAATGTTTATGAAACTAGTCCAACTAAGTACCTTGTTGAAATAGAGAACATATGAGGGGTAGGAAGGCCCAAAGAAAAAGGAGAGATGATATTGATGTGTTATTAAGTGGATTAAGCTCTCAACCTTCTCCGGCCCAGTATAAATTCGTTTGTTGGGCCTCACATGACTTACTCCGGCCCAGATAATTGGGTTATTGGGCCTCATTTAATTGTGATATGTTAGTCATTGAAAAAGTTTGGGCTCATCTTTCTGCTTTCCAGTCATGGGTTAAACTGTTTGATTAACTTGTCTTTTGTTTTAAAATTAGTTTATACATAAAAAATTAAAATTGAACAATCATTAAAACGTCACATGAAAATAAGTAGGCACACTACAATCGACTTGCCTAACGATCATTAAAACGTCACATGAAAGGTATATCGCTGATACCCTATCCTAGTCGACGCAGAGCGAGAGACATTTGTTGATAGACATATACCTTACCTTATACTTGTCTGCCGCACGTAATTGGTTGTATTCCGAAACAACTTTCTAATTAAAGTAATACGACTTTAGAGTTGTTGACGCAAAAGCCTAAATATTCAGTAGAGAAACTGCTTTCTCCTTTCGTGATATTTAAATAATTTAATATAATTATAAGTGAAGAGACGCTGTCTTGTATTCTTAGTATGTGCTTAGAAAATGTGGGCTAGGGAAAGCGATTTTTTGGGGTGCCCCAATGTAGTTCCATCCCTACCTGCAACCTCTTGCCTTTGGCCACCACCTCATGCAACTGTCTCACTCTTGCCGCTGCCTCTGGCTAATGTGCGAGCTGGTTTCACATATCCAAATTAAAACGAGTTTTAAACCTGAGTGCGCTATACACCTTTCTTATCTTTTTCTTTTTTCTAAAGTAGACAACAAAATCTTAGTTACGGAATGTTACTAGATGTATCGAAAGTATTCAGTTAGGTTTGTAATAACTTTTTTTAAGCAATTTATTAGTGTGAACTGGTCCGAACACTCTGAGTTATAAAAAAAATTATTTTGTTTCATAGAAGTTTCAACGAAGATTTCTAATACGTTATAGATGCCATTCTTTATTGTTTTGATAATTCTTTGTTCCTTGTACCTAGGACCTTTTCGCTATACTCCAGTAGAGTCCAGTTTGAAGTTAATTAATTAGTCCATGATTAAAGCAAATAATTTGCCTAAAGCTAACCAAAAACAAATAAAAAGCCACTAAATAATCTTGTGCAATCTTTTTGAATCCCATGCAATCTTTCAAACAATCTCAAAGGACCCCACAATCTCCACAAATCTCAAAGGACCCCACAATCTTTCACACAATCTCAAAAGACCCCACCACAAATGTCGACATAATTAAGCTACTTCACTTATCCGTTAGAAAATATTGCTGTCAGCACTACATAGTTTTCTGCAATGGATCCGATTTTTTTGCGGATGAAATTAAGGTTAAACCGTGTGCTATGATTATTAAAGAGTATGTTTAGTCCCGTTAAAAGATTAAGAAAACTCGAACCAACCAGTTGTTTTTGATAACTCAAAGTGTTCAAATTAGTTTACACGTACGTACCTTGATTAATCTTTAGGAGATTAATCTCACCGTTCGCTAGCAGATGGCTAAAAAAAGTAAGAGAAAGCCCTCTATTAACCGGGCCATAAAATCGAGTTTTATTTTTGATAGTTGAGATATATATATATATATATGGCTAGTTTTGAAATTACTCACAACCTAATACCGACTAGTTTTCAGGGCACTAATTTCACCGTCCACTTGCAGGATGGCTCATTTAAAGCAAGGGTTTCTGTCCTATATGGACTAGCTCTTTAAAAATTGATAGCACCTGAGAAGTTACGAACATGAGATATAGGAGAGAGTCTACCTTTAAATCTAAAGTTTTGACCATCAAGCCAACCCAAAGGATTGGGCCATAAAAATTGGTGTCACTTGAAAAGTTTCAAACTAAGACCTCAAGAAAAAACAAACCTTCAATCTTAAACCGTAACTACTAGGCCAACCACTTGAGGTTACTTGAACCCAAAAATTGAACAATGAACTCTAAGTATTTATTTATTAAACCAACCACTTGGTGGTATCAGCAAGGATTTCAAGTATATTTTACTTTGTGGTGGTTCAATTTGAAGTTTATTGTATTATCTAACGGTCCACTACATGCCAAATTGAAGTGTATAATAGTCTCTACTCTCAAGTGGTTCAATTATGCCAATTCCATGACAAAATAGAACCATGATCCTAGTGCTTGATTTACTTTTTCTTTTTTAACAAATTAAAGCACCTTCCTGTGCTTCTTCACATACAAATACCACATTCCTAGTTCGTTTCCTCTCCATACTATATATATACCCCCACCACCCCATTGCCTCTCTCACCAAGCAACTCAGAAACCTCTCTCTCTTCAAAAAATGAGTACTGTTCGTGTTTCTCAACCCGTGTCATGTTTTAGCTGTGAGTTAAGAATCAAAAGAGTCAAAAACATTGACTACTTGAAGTCTAATAGACAAGTGTTTGTTAGATGCTATCTCTATGATGGAAACAACAACAGAGTTCGACTAGAAACCCAAGAAATCTCATCCAAATCCAATTTCTTTTTCAACTACTCCTCTTCATTAAACTGTTTTGGGGGCCTAGACTCTATGGCCAAGCTTATGGAAGCTGGAACTGTCGTTTTCGAGCTCCGGCAGAGAAAGACTCGACACTTTATCGGGAAGGTCGGATCAAATCTCTTGGCCAAGGCTGAGATTCCATGGAAATCCGTTTTTCAAACTCCGGAAATGGAAATTGAGAAATGGGTATTCATGGTTCCGAAAAGTAGACGACGTGGGAATGAAGATGAAAAGCCGCCGGCGTTGGAAGTAGCCATGAAGGTTCAAGTTCCGGCGGTGGAAGAGACGGTGGAGAGGCGGGGGAGACACTGTAGGGAGAGAAAGTGGGATGAGTGTGGGTGTGTGGGTGGTGGTGGGTGCAATTGTGGGGATTATGAATTATTTGCACTAGCTGCAGCTTTGGAGGGCTTTTAATTAGAAAATGTTACTAGGCTGATTAGATAGGCACTCTTGAGGAACATGTGGAGTCTGAATATTTTGACGTAGTTAATTGTAAATTAAATGTTTAATTGGACTGAGATTATATCTTAAGGTTTTTCTCATTTCACAAGATTATTTCCATCTCACTCATTTGACTTCTATGTTGTCAATTGTCATTCCATAGTTATGCTGTAGATTTTTTTTTATTTTTTATTCTCTGACAAAAGAAATTAATTTGTTAAGTTTTGAATGTGATATTACTTGAGAGCCGTAAATACAAAACTTCAAATATTCAATTCAGTTATAAGTGGAGAGAAAATGTCTTCTCCTTTTTTGACATATTAGTAGAAAAGAGAGATTTCAAAGAAGTTCCTTAATCCTTTCTTAGTGTGTGCTTAGAAAATGAAGTCTAGGGGGAGCGAGTTTTTGATTAATTTTTTTTTTTCCAAATTAGGTTACACAAAAAAAATTAAGAACAAAAAATTTATAATTATTGAAAATAAGTAGGTACACCACAATCAACTTGATCAATTAAGGGATCGCTCAATGTCACTTTAACTCGTTGGAAGATAGATTACTAGTAGCCTGTCCCAACTGGTGGAGATCGAGAGGCACTCTCGTCAGGGGTAGACTTGTATAGGGAGGCGGGTGTTATGTGACACCCCATGTTCCAATTAATAAAAAAAAATTTATAATAACCAGATTTAGTTTTACTGCCTTCAATTTCTCTCATAGAACTTTTAGGTTTTTTGTTGCTGCCCCATTCTATCCTCATCGGCAATTCCGCAAGACAATCCGACGGCGTCGGCGGCTCCCTCCTAAGTCATAACAGTAACTGGTATAGTGGTCTGTGTGGTCTCTCTCTCTCCCGCTTGTGCATGCTCGAATTGCACAGGCCATAGGGTGAGGAACTGAAGGCTGTCCGTGAGATGATGAGACGGTGAGAGTGAGGGCCTCACGCCGTAAGCGGTGAGCTCAATCATCCATCTACATTCTGTAGCCTTATAAGAGTTGTAAGTACTATATTGTATATTATTAGTCTATAGATAATAGATTCTAATATATTACTATACTATGCAGCTGCCAGCTAATGCCTAATGTGGCAGCAGCAATGCCAAATGGGTCTAATTGTCTAATGCCCTTATAGATTATAATATATATATATATATATTAATTATATAGTATATCATTATATAATTTATATCAATATCATTATAGTATTATACAGTATTAGGCCTACTGGCTGATGCCTAAATTCTAATGCCCTTATAAATTATAATTTATTACGCTTAAGGCCATTTTGTCCGTTTCTTTAGTAACACCGTTTGAATTTTGTCCGTTTGTGGAAAATATTATGGATGATTAGGTTTTAGACACTTGTATTTTTTTGTCTATTGAATATAAATTTTATTTTTAGTTTGTTCTTTTATTTTGATGGTGACACTTCTAAATTAATTACAATCCTAGGTCCGCCCCTGATTCTCGGGGTCTTCAATAATATCATGAGGAAGGAGAATAATGCAAAGGCTAGAAAATCAAGAGTAGCTGCAGTTGTCATATCTCTTTCAATATCATCCGAATAAGGTATTATTAATAGAAACAAAATCCTAATGCATGAAGGCCAACAAAGAGGGGATCTTTGCAAGAAGTTGAGAATTTTGTCTCGAGATAAAGAGGAGGAAAGTAGGAAGAAAGATTGCAAGGCTGAAAGAAATTGATGATGATAAATCCAAACAAGTAGGGGCCAAGGAGATGGAGAGTCATCTCTGATTTTTAGAGCTCATTGTATTAGGCTAGCTGTAGCTTTGGGAGTTCACAGAGGCAATGCGGAGGATTTGGAGATAGAGGAGGTACATCATCGTGATTTTTGTTGATTTAGGTGGTGCTATTATGTTGGGGTGCATGTAACAGAAGTTAAGGAGGATTTTCGTGGAAAGTTAAGAAGGTCGAAGGAGGTAACTAGTCTGGTATTAGTGGCCATGTTTTGACGGGATATGAAAACTCATATTATGCGGGAAAAAATCGCCTCCCCCTTTTGTGATATATTAAAATTAGTACTTAAAAGAATTCAATACGGTGGAGGGAAGTTGCGTCTTCATTTCCTGTTATGTGCTTACAAATTGAGATCTTAGGGAGATCGATTGGCACTCAAAGATGTTACACTTTTCTATTTCCTTTGGTGCCTTTTCAATTGGGAGGTTTTGTGATATTAAAACATGTGGCTACCACCATTTTCTTACCTGTTAACCTCTCTCTCTCTCTCTCTCTCTCTCTCTCTCTCTCCAGAATAACCTTGCACTATAAGATACAATAATGTGACATACCTTAATATCTGTAAATTATCTTATCGTTTTCTAATTAAGGCCTTTCGAGTTGTAGTAATTAACATTTAATTTTTTTTACCGTTCAAAAAAAAAAAATCTTCTCTCCTTCATCACCTCATGCGACTGTCTCGCTCTCTTGTCTCTGCCTCTGGCTAATGTGGCACACTGTTTCACATATATTCAAAAAGAGTTTAAACCCGAGTACAATAGACACTTTTTTTACTTTTTTTTTTTTCTTTCTAGAAGTAGATAACAAAATCTTTAGTTACAGAATATTACTACATGCACCAAAAGTATTCATTTAGGTTAGTAATAACTTTCTTTAAGCGATTGACTATTTTTGCAAGCTGGTTCGAACACTCTAAATTATAAAAAAAAATATTATTTTATTTTTCAATCGACAAAAACAAATTATATTTATAAAGACAAAAACATCCCTCTCGGGTACAGAGACCCATATGTTGCAAGAATCACAGTATATAGAAAGCCTAATAAAAGGAAAAAAAGCCGACCTCGGCCCGATGGCGGGCCAAGCCCAATACCGTATAGACCCACATTCTCCACCACCAACCACAGTAACTAAGAGCATCCGCATCAGCCTCTTCATTTTTTTCTCCAAATTAGAGAGAAAATCTCACTTTTCTATTTTACGGAGCCATATTTTGTAATGTTTCCTGCATCAGACTCTCTATTCTATCTCTATTCTATTAAAATATTTTTTTTCCTTTTATATTTAATTCAAATGCTATAGGGGAGGAGAAAGAAATGAAAAAAAATAAAAATAAAATGATAGGAGTGAATAGTGACACCCTAAAACTAGGGAGTCACTATTCATTTTGGAAAATAGGAAGAAGGAATAGGGAGCCTGATGTATGGGTTTTTAAGAGGATTTACTCCTCAAATTAGGGAAGGAGCAAAGATGAGGAGCCTGATGCGGATGTAGAGCATCCGTATCAGCCTCTTCATTGTTTTCTCCAAATTAGTGAGAAAATCTTACTTTTCTAATTTAGGGAGCCATATTTTATAATGTCTCCTGCATCAGACTCTCTATTCTATCCCTATTCTATTAAAATATTCTTTCTTTTCCTTTTATATTTAATTCAAATGCTATAGGGGAGGAGAAAGAAAAATGAAAAAAAATAAAAATAAAATGATAGGAGTGAATAGTGACACCATAAAACTAGGAAGTCACTATTCATTTTGAAAAATAGGGAGAAGGAATAGAGAGCCTGATATGTGAGTTATTAAGAGGATTTGCTCCTCAAATTAGGAAGGACCAAAGATGAGGAGCCTAATGCGGATGCTCTAAGATCAGCAATCGCCATTACAACATCACCTACACCAGTAGGGGTCGGGCCGGTGCCGGGATAAGTCCTGTAAGCTTCTGAGCTTGGACAACTCTCTGGCATGGGGCAACCAAATTTTTTTTTTTAAAGATAGAAAAATCAATAAAAAATTCACCAAAAATGATTAATTTTGGTACTAGGTGGACAATCAAGTTGAGAGCGGCTTGAGCAACTCAAATGTCGAGACTGACACTGACACTAACCAATTAGCAGACAACACTGACCTCATTCTTCAAAATTTCAATTTCCAAATTCCTTCAAAACTTCTCAGAAAATCCGAGATTGAAACATCTCGATGCCCAAATTTCGTTTCGCCACCCACAATTTGCTGTTTTCCCCTATCTGCGAAGCTTGGACCAATTGCTTATGAAAATTATATCATTCTAGTCCGGTTTCGGTTTGAGAGTTACCGTGTATTAGGAATGCAAAATTACCATTTATAGAGAGTGAATGAAAATAAAAATTATCAGTCCGGGTATAAAAAATAAAAGTAATTTTGAGCTGTTCAATTTTTTTGAGTAATGTTCAATGCATTTCTATTGTTGGAAATTTCTCTCCAAATTGTTAATTTTTCAATTCTTTTTTGTGGTTAGGCCGAAATATTGTTTCAAAAATTAAAAAGTCCAAACTAGACCGAAATCAGCTCAAATTGATTGAAACCGGACCGGTAAAATTGGTCCAGTTTCGATTTACAAAATTTTCAAAACTAATTTAGTCCCATGAATTCCACCAAACTGAACCGAACCGGACCGATTACACCACTGATTCTTAGTACGCGGTATATAATATACGTGATTCTTTATTGTTTTGACAGTTCTTAGTTTCCTTATACCTCGTACCTTTTCACTCCATTCCAGCATAGTACAGTTAGAAGTTAATTAACTAGTCCATGATCATTAAACCCAATAATTTGCCTAAAGCTAACAAAAAACATATAAAAAGCCACTAAACAATCTTGTGCAATCTTTTTTTTTTAATCCCATGCAATCTTTCAGACAATCTCAAAGGACCCCACAATCTCTCACAAAATCTCAAATCACCCCACCACAAATGTGCAGACAATTATTAATTAAGCTACTTCACTTATCCGTTAGGAAATATTGCTGTGGGCACTACATATATAGTTATCTGCAATGGATCCGGTTGTAACATTTTTGAGGATGAAACTAAGGTTATGCCGTGTGCTATGAACATTAAAGAGTATGTTTAGTTTCATTAAAAGATTAAGAAAAATCGAACTATACAATTATTTTTAATAACTTAAAGTGTCCAGATCAATTTAAATGTACTTTAATTAACTTTTGAGGGATCAATCTCACCATTAATTATTAGAGAAGGGCTAAATATATAAAGTCATAGCAAAATCCTCTATGCATCAAGCTGGTCATAAGAGTTTTTTTTTTTGATATCCAATGTATTCGGCTGATTTTGAAATCATTTCCAACCTAATGCCAACTAGTACTTAGGGGCTAAAGGTAACGATAAGGCATAACTTCGAGTGGCCCCAAATGAGTGATTTTAATGGAATTCGACCTCGTGACTTTGAGAAGGCAAGCCCCATAACAGTTCACGACACTTGTAAACTTTTGAACCGAGACCTGAAAAATAAGCAAACTCTAAGTTTTAGACCATAGCCACTAGGCCAACCCTTTGGTTACTCGAACCAAAACATTGAACAAGGAACTCTTAGTATTTATTTATTAAACCACCCACTTGGTGGTATCAAAAAAGATTTCAAGTATATTGTACTTTCTGGTGGTTCACTTCATGGCAATTTGAAATTATCTTATGGTCCACTCCATGCCAATTTGAAGTGTATAATAGTCTGTAATCTCAAGTGGTTGAAGTATGCCAATTTAATTCCAAGACAAAATAGAACCATCGATCCAAGTGGGTGATTTCTTTTTCCTTTTTAACAAATTAGAGCACCTTCCTGGGCTATATATATATACCCCCACCACCCCTATGCCTCTCTCACCAAGCAACTCAGAAACCAACCTCCCTCTCTCTCTCTCTTCAAAAAATGAGTACTGTTCGTGTTTCTCAACCCGTGTCATGTTTTAGCTGTGAGCTAAGAATCAAAAGAGTAAAAAACATTGACTACTTGAAGTCTAATAGACAAGTGTTTGTTAGATGCTATCTCTATGATGGAAACAACAACAGAGTTCGACTAGAAACCCAGGAAATCTCATCCGAATCCAATTTCTTTTTCAACTACTCCTCTTCATTAAACTGCTGTGGGGGCCAAGACTCCATGGCTAAGCTTATGGAAGCTGGAGCTGTCGTTTTCGAGCTCCGGCAGAGAAAGACTCGGCACTTGATCGGGAAGGTCGGATCAAATCTCTTGGCCAAGGTTGAGATTCCATGGAAATCCGTTTTTCAAACTCCGGAAATGGAAATTGAGAAATGGGTATTCATGGTTCCAAAAAGTAGAAGACGTGGGAATGAAGATGAAAAGCCGCCGGCGTTGGAAGTAGGCATGAAGGTTCAAATTCCTCCGGCGGCGGCGGAGACGGTGGCGAGGAGGCGGAGACACTGTAGGGATAGAAAGTGGGATGAGTGTGGGTGTGTGGGTGGTGGTGGGTGCAATTGTGGGGATTATGAATTATTTGCACTAGCTGCAGCTTTGGAGGGCTTTTAATTAGAAAATGTTACTAGGCTGATTAGATAGGCACTCTTGAGGAACATGTGGAGTCTGAATATTTTGACGTAGTTAATTGTAAATTAAATGTTTAATTGGACTGAGATTATATCTTAAGGTGTTTCTCATTTCACAAGATTATTTCCATCTCACTCTTTTTGCTTCTTGATGTGTCATTCGATGGTTATGCTGAAGATGGTTTTTTTTTTCTCAACAAAAGAAATTTATTAGGTTCTGAAGTTTACATTACTTGAGAGCTGTAAATACAAAAGCTCAAATATTCAATTCAGTTATAAGTGAAGAGAAATGTCTTCTCCTTTAGTGACATTAGAAAAGAGAGATTTTAAAGAATTCAATACAGTTATGAGTGGAGAAGTTGCTCCTTCCTTTCTTAGTGTGTGCTTAGAAAATGATGTCCAAGGGGAGTGAGTTTTTTATTAACTTGTTTTTCTTTTCAAATTAGGTTATACATAAAAATTTTATAACTATTGAAAATAAGTAGGTTCACCACAATTGACTTGGTCAAGGGATCATTAGATATCACATTCATAACTCGTTGAAATATAGACCGTTAGTAGCATGCCCAACCAGTGAAGATCAAGCGGCATTCGTTGGTAGACATATGCCCCATCGCTAGATGTCACATTAACTCGTTGGAAGGTAGACTGCTAGTAGCCTGCCCAACCAGTGAAGATCGAGAGACATCGTTGGTAGTCTCTTTTGTTTCTGGAAAATATCTTTTGAAAATTTTTATTTTGGTATTTCTTTTTTAAAATAGCAAATTATCTATTTTCTTTTCTTATGCGTTGAAGAACGTTTGGGTTCTCCTATTTTTCTCTTAAATTAACATGTTTGAAAATCGAAACGTTATAAATTAGGTACACCACAATCGTCTTGACCAACAAATTGCCCCATGCAACCTTCATAGCCCGTCGAAATTAAGGTAAACTGCTAGTAGCCTGTCCTGGGTGGTGGAGATTGAGTGGCATTCATGGGGGTCTACAATAATATCACGAGGAAGGGGAATAATTCAAAAACTAAAAAATCAAATAAAACAGTTTGTAGAGCAATTGTAGCTGTCATATCTCTTTCAATATCATCCGAAGTAGGTATTATTAATAGAAACAGAATCCTAATGCAAGAAGGCCAACAAACATAAAACCTTTGCAAGTTGAGAATTTCGTCTCAAGATAAGGAGGAGGAAGTATGAAACAAGATTGCAAGGCTGAGAAATTGTTGAAGATAAATTCAAACAAGCAAAGGCCAATTAAGGAGATGGAGGTTCATATATGATTTTTGGAGCTCATTTTATTAGGCTGTAGTTTTGGGGGGTTCGTGGAGGCAGTGTGGGGGGGTGGTGTTTGGGAGATGAAGATTCTCGTGGAAAGTTAGGAAGGTCAAAGGAAGTAGCGGGTATAATGGTGGCCGTGTTTTGATGGGGTACGAAAACTCATATTATTAAGGGTTTCTTTTCGTCTTTTTATATTTTTAGGCGTCTTAACTATTCTACTTGATAGCTCTTTTATATCTGAAGTATTTTTTTTGCAACAAAAAAAATAGGAGGCTAAGGGTAGGTGGTGTTTCTTGCGAGTAACAACATTAGGAGGGTATATTCACTCTTCAAAACTCACTCTATGCGGATTTATACCTATTATAATATTTCATCTTTTATCTTTATGATTATGAAATTTCTTTGCTTTTCAAAAAAAAAAAAAAAAAAAAATGGTGGCGAAAGTGGTCTTATAAATGGCAATCGCACATTGCTTGTATCCTGAAAAATCACTTGAAAGTGACTTTACTTCCAAATCGTAGACACAAGAGCTCAAATATTCAATTCAATTATAAGTGGAAAGAAATAGCCTCCACCTTTTGTGATATATTAAAAAAAGAGAAACTTAAAGAATTCAATAGGGTGGAGGGAAGTTGCATCTTCATTTCCTCCTATGTGCTTACAAATTGAGATCTTAGGGAGATCGATTAGCACACAAAGATCTACACTTTTGTATTTTCTTTGGTGCCATTTGCATTATGTGGTTCTGTGATATTAAAACATGTGGCTACCACCATTTTCTTACCTGTCAACCACCATCTCTCTCTCTCTCCCCACAGATTAACCTTTTATTATAAGATACAATAATGTGACATACCATAATATCTGCAAATTATATTATCGTTTCCTAATTAAGGCTTTTTTTAGTTATCCTAATTAACATTTAATCTTTCTTTACCGTTAAAAAAAGAAAAAAATCTTTCTTCTCTCCTTCGCCACCTCCCGCTGCCAGCCCCACCTCATGCGTTGACTGTCTCGCTCTTGCCACCACCTCTGACTAATGTGCCACCCCGTTTCACATACATTTAAAACGAGTTTAAACCGGGGTGCAGTACTAGACACTTTTTTAATTACTTTTTTTTTTTTTAGAAATATATAGGTAATAAAATCTTAGTCCCCCAGAATGTTACAAGAAGCACCCAAAGTATTCATTTAGGTTTTTAATAACTTTCTTTAAGTACTTGACTATTTTTGCAAGCTGGTTCGAACACTATAAATTATAAAAAAATATTATTTCATTTTTTAATCAACGAAAACAAATTATATTAATGAAGACCAAAACATCCCACTCGGGTATAGAGAGACCCATATGTTGCAAGAATCACTGTGGATAGAAAAAACATCACCTACAACATCACGATGGCGGGCCAAGCCCAATGCCATATAGACCCACATTCTCCATCACCAATCTCAGTAACTAAGATCAGCAATCGCCATTACAACATCACCTACACCAGCAGGGGCCAGTTCCGAGGTAAGTCTAGTAAGCTCCTGAGCTAGGACAACTCTCCCGCATGGGGCAACCAAATTTTTTTTATAAACATAGAAAAAAAAAATAAAATATTCACTGAAAATGATTAATTTTAATACTAGGTGGACAATCACCCAAAACACAATTTGTTGTTTTCCCCTATCTGCGAAGCTTGGACCAATTTCGTTCTGAAAATTACATTGTTCCTAATCTTCCATAGACTCCATAGTGTGGCAAAGATCATGGAGCTCCTCCACAGTAATCGCTTAGTCTTGGAGAAACCCACCGCACTCCTTTCTTCCACCCAGACAGCTCCCACCTTCTTTGGGGTGCAGATAGATAATCCCCACGGAAAAAACTACTTAATTTCATAGGAGTATAACTTCCAATAAAGATTCTTTGTAGTTAGTACGTCGTACATAATATACGTGATTCTTTATTGTTTTGACAGTCCTTAGTTTCCTTGTTCCTCGTACCTTTTCACTTCATTCCAGCATAGTACAGTTAGAAGTTAATTAATTAGTCCATGATCATTAAACCCAATAATTTGCCTAAAGCTAACAAAAAACATATAAAAAGCCACTAAACGATCTTGTGCAATCTTTTTTTTTTTTTTAATCCCATGCAATCTTTCGAACAATCTCAAAGGACCCCACAATCTTTCACACAATCTCAAATCACCCCACCACAAATGTGCAGACAATTATTAATTAAGCCACTTCACTTATCCGTTAGGAAATATTGCTATCGACACTACATAGTTATCTGCGATATTGGATCCGATTGCAACTTTTTTGAGGATGAAACTAAGGTTATGCAGTGTGCTATGAGCATTAAAGAGTATGTTTAGTTCCATCAAAATATTAAGAAAACTCAAATTAAACAATTCTTTTTGATAACTTAAAATGTTCGGATCAGCTTACATGTATTTTAATTAATTTTTGAGGGACTAGTAATCACTAGCGAATGGCTAAATATATAAAGTCAGAGCAAAACTCTCTATGCATTAACCTGGCCATAAGAGTGGTTTTTTTTTATATCCAAGGTATTCCGCTGACTTTGAAGTTACCTCCAACCTAATGCCGACTAGTACTCGAGACCTTGAATGTAATAACTCCGAGTGGCCCCAAATGAGTGATTCTAACATAATCCGACCTCGTGACTTTGGGAAATGCATGCCCCATAGTAGTTCACGACACTTGAAAAGTTTTGAACTAAGACCTGAAAAATGAGCAAACTCTAAGTTTTAGACCGTAGCCACTAACTAGGCCAAACCTTTGGTTACTCGAACCAAAACATTAAACAAGGAACTCTTAGTATTTATTTATTAAACCACCCACTTGGTGGTATCAAAAAAGATTTCAAGTATACTGTACTTTCTAGCGGTTCACTTCATGGCAATTTGAAGTTTATTATATTATCTTATGGTCCACTCCATGCCAATTTGAAGTGTATAATAGTCTGTAATCTCAAGTGGTTCAATTATGCCAATTTCCAAGACAAAATAGAACCATAATCCAAGTGGGTGATTTCTTCTTTCTTTTTAACAAATTAGAGCACCTTCCTGGGCTATATATATATACCCCCACCACCCCAATGCCTCTCTCACCAAGCAACTCAGAAACACCTCTCTCTCTTCAAAAAATGAGTACTGTTCGTGTTTCTCAACCTGTGTCATGTTTTAGCTGTGAGCTAAGAATCAAAAGAGTCAAAAACATTGACTACTTAAAGTCCAATAGGCAAGTGTTTGTTAGATGCTATCTCAATGATGGAAACAACAACAGAGTTCTACTAGAAACCCAAGAAATCGCATCCAAATCCAATTTCATTTTCAACTACTCCTCTTCATTAAACTGTTTTGGGGGGCAAGACTCCATGGCCAAGCTTATGGAAGCTGGAACTGTCGTTTTCGAGCTCCGGCAGAGAAAGACTCGACACTTTATTGGGAAGGTCGGATCAAATCTCTTGGCTAAGGCTGAGATTCCATGGAAATCCGTTTTCGAAACTCCGGAAATGGAAACTGAGAAATGGGTTTTCATGGTTCCGAAAAGTAGACGTGGGAATTATGAAGATGAAAAGCCACCGGCGCTGGAAGTAGGGATAAAGGTTCAAGTTCCGGCGGTGGAAGAGACGGTGGCAGGGCGGCGGAGACACTGTAGGGAGAGAAAGTGGGATGAGTGTGGGTGTGGGGTTGGTGATGGGTGCAGTTGTGGGGATTATGAATTATTTGCACTAGCTGCAGCTTTGGAGGGCTTTTAATTAGAATATATTACTAGGCTGATTAGATAGGCATTCTTGAGGTATTTGTGGACTCCAATATTCCGTAGTTAATTGTAAACTAAATGTTTAATTGGACTGAGATTACATCTTATGGTGTTTCTCATCTCACAAGATTCTTTCCATATCACTTATTTGGCTTCTTGATTTTGTCATTCCATAGTTATGCTGAAGATGTTTTTATTTTTTCCTCGGCAAAAAAAATTTATTATGTTATTGAAAGTGATATTACTTTAGAGCTGTAGATACAAAAGCTCAATTAATATTCAATTCAGTTATAAGTAAAAAGAAAATGTCTTCTCCTTTAATTTAGTGAAATATTAAAAAAGAGAGATTTAAAGAATTCAATACCATTACGAGTGAAGAGAAGTTGCTTCTTCCTTTCTTAGTATGTGCTTCAAAAATGAAGTCTAGGGGAGAGATTTTTGATTAATTTGTTTTTTTTTTCAAATTAGTTTGTACATAAAAATTTCAAAATAAAAAATTTATAACTATTGAAAATAATTAGGTACATCACAATCGACTCGGTCAAGGGATCGCTAGATGTCACATTAATTTGTTGGAAGCGGTTTAGACCAAAGTTATCAATCTCGTACCGGCGAGCGTACCAATTTTGTTACTAGTACGGTACATACCGGTACCGGTGTGTATTGACGTACCGTTTCAGATCTATCGCTAAAATTAATATACATATTTTAAATAATATTTTTTAACAAAAAATTACACTAAACATAAAAATAAAGTATTAAAATTTAAAAATAAATCACCAAACATAAAAAAACAAAGATGATTTTAGCCTCAAATTATGCCTAATTATCCAAAAAAATATTAATTAATTTTTTTAAATACAGACCGGTACGGTACGATACCGGTTGATATTGTCCGGAACAGGCCGAAACAACCCGAAATAGCCTGGAACAGGCCGAAATAATTGCCGGAACGGTACTCCATTGGTCCAGTACCGTTACAAGGGCGAAACGAGACGTACCGGCTGGTACCGGCCAGTACGGGACGGGATTGACAACTTTGGTTTAGATTGCTAGTAGCCTGCCTAGCTAGTGAAGATCGAGAGGCATCCGTTGGTAATCTATTTTGTTTTTGAAAAATATCTTTTGAAGAATTTTATTTTGTTATTTCTCTGTTTGAAAAAGTAAATCCTAATGCAAGAAGGCTAGCAGACATGGAATCTTTGCACGAAGTTGGGAATTTCGTCTCAAGATATATAAAGAGGAGGAAGTAGGAAGCAAGATTGCAATTAAGGCTGAAAAAAATTGATTAAATGAGGATGATAAATTCAAACAAGCAGAGGCCAAGGAGATGGAGGTTCATCTTTGATTTTTGCAGCTGATTTATTAGGCTGTAGGTTTATGAGTTTGCGGAGGCAATGCAGGGGATTTGGGAGATGGAAGAGGCAGCGTGATGATTTTTGTTAGTTTAGGTGGTGTGGTTATGTTGGAGTGCATGCAGCGAACATTAATGAGGATTCCCGTGGGAAGTTAGGAAGGTCGAAGGAGGTAGCGGGTCTAATGGTGGCTGTGTTTTGGCAAGGTATGAAAAGTTATATCATGAGGTATTTTTTTCACTTTTTTTTAATTTATATTTTTAACGTCTTGTTGAGCTATTTTACTTGATAGCTTTTTTATGTCTAAGGTGTTTTTTCACAAATGAAAGGGAGACTAAGGGTATGCGGTGTTTCTTGCAATTAGCAGCATTAGGAGGATGTGTTCACTTTTTGAAGCTTTCTCTATTCTGAATTATATCTATTGTAATATTTTATCTTTTATCTTCACGGTAATGAAAATTTGTTGCCTTCAAAAAAAAAATGATGGTGAAAGTGGTCTTATAAATGACTATCGTATATCTTCATTTATAAGTAGAAAGAAACTGTCTCCTCCTCTTGTTATATATTAAAAAAAAAAAAAGAAACTTCAAAGAATTCAATACAGTGGAGGGAAGTTGCATCTTCATTTCCTGTTATGTGCTTACAAAATGAGATCTTGGGAGATCGATTACCAATCAAGATCTACACTTCTGTATTTTCTTTGGTGCCTTCTCCATTATGTGATTCTGTAATATTAAAACATGTGGCTACCACCATTTTCTTACCTGTTAACCACCATCTCTCTTTTTCTCTCTTTCTCTCTCTCCACAGATTAACCTTGCACTATAAGATACAATAATGTGACATACCTTAATATCCGTAAATGATCTTAAAGTTTCCTAATGAAGGCCTTTTTGAGTTATAGTAATTAACATTTAATCTCTCTTTACCGTTCAAAAAAAAGAAAAAATCTTCCTTCTCTCCTTCGTCACCTCCCGCCACCACCCCCACCTCATCTTGACTGTCTCGTTCTTGCCGCCATCTCTGACTAATATGTCGCCCCGTTTCACATACATTCAAAACGAGTTTAAACCCGAGTGCAGTCCTAGACACTTTTTTTTTAAGAAATAGATAACAAAATCTTAGTCACATAATGTTATTAGAAGCACCCAAAGTATTCATTTAGGTTCGTAGTAACTTTATTTAAACAATTTACTATTATTGCGAGCAAGTTCAAACACTCTGAGTTATGAAAGAAAACTATTTTATTTTTTTAAATAGACAAAAACAAATTACATTGATAAAGACGAAAACTTGAGATCCATATCTTGGCAAAACGCCAAAATTAGGCCTCGATCCTCAGCCCGATTACAAGACTCACCGTAGATAGAAAGCCTAATAAAAGGAAAAAAGCAGACCTCGGCCCGATGGCGGGCCAAGCCCAATACCATACAGGCCCACATTCTCCACCACCAACCTCAGTAACAAAGATCAGCAATCGCCATTACAACCTCACCTACACCAGCCAATTAGCAGACAACACTGACCTCATTCTTCAGAATTTTAATTACCAAATTCCTACAAAACTCCTCAGAAAATCCGAGATTAATGAAACACCTTGTAGCCCAAATTTCGTTTTGAATCTTTTGATCCACACTGCCACCCACAATTTGATACTTTCCCCTAGCTATCTGCGAAGCTTGGACCACTTTTCGTCTCAAAATTATATCGTTCTTGATCTTCCATAGACTCCATATTGTGGCAAAGATGGAGCTCCTCCACAATAATCGCTTAGTCTTGGAGAAACCCACCACACTCCCTTCTTCCACCCAGGCTCCCATGCGCAAATAGATAATCCCCACCACCGCAGGATATATCCCCACTGCAAAAACTACTTGATCATTTCATATATAGAAGTTTTAAAAAAGATTCTTAATACGTCGTAGATGTCATTGTTTATTGTTTTGATAATACTTTGGTCCTTGTACCTCGGACCTTTTCACTCCATTCCAGCATAGTCCAGCTAGAAGTTAATTAATTAGTCCATGATTAAAGCCAATAATTTGCCTAAAGCTAACAAAAAACATATAAAAAGCCACTAAACAATCTTGTGCAATCTTTTTTTTAATCCCATGCAATCTTTCAAACAATCTCAAAGGACCCCACAATCTCTCACACAATCTTTCACACAATCTCAAAAGACCCCACCACAAATGTGCAGACAATTATTAATTAAGCTACTTCACTTATCCGTTGGGAAATATTGCTGTGGGCACTACATAGTTATCTGCAATGGATCCGATTGCAACTTTTTGGTGGATCAAACTAAGGTTATGCCGTGTGCTATAAGCATTAAAGAGTATGTTTAGTTCCTTAAAAAAATTAAGAAAACTCGAACCACATAGTTCTTTTTGATAACTTAAAGTGTCCGGATCAATTTACATGGACTTTAATTAACTTTTGAGAGATAAATCTCACCATTAATCACTAGAGAAGGGCTAAATATATAATGTCAGAGCAAAACCCTCTATGCATCAGGCTGGCCATAAGAGTTTTTTTTTTTTTTGATATCCAATGTATTCGGTTGATTTTGAAATTATTTCCGATCTAATGCCGACTAATACTCAGGGCCTAAAGGTAACAATAAGGCATAACTTCAAGTGACCCCAAATAAGTGATTCTAACAGAATTCGACCTCGTGACTTTGGAAAAGCAAGCCCCATAACAGTTCACGACACTTGAAAGCTTTTGAAATGAGACCTGAAAAATGAGCAAACTCTCAGTTTTAGACCATAGCAACTAGGCCAACCCTTTGGTTACTCGAACCAAAACATTGAACAAGGAACTCTTAGTATTTATTTATTAAACCACCCACTTGGTGGTATCAAAAAAGATTTCAAGTATATTGTACTTTCTGGCGGTTCACTCCATGCCAATTTGAAGTGTATAATAGTCTGTAATCTCAAGTGGTTGAAGTATGCCGATTTCCAAGACAAAATAGAACCATGATCCAAGTGGGTGATTTCTTTTTCCTTTTTAACAAATTAGAGCACCTTCGTGGGCTATATATATACCCCCACCACACCTATGCCTCTCTCACCAAGCAACTCAGAAACCAACCTCTCTCTCTCTCTCTCTCTCTCTCTCTCTCTCTCTCTCTCTCTCTCTCTCTCTTCAAAAAATGAGTACTGTTCGTGTTTCTCAACCTGTGTCATGTTTAAGCTGTGAGCTAAGAATCAAAAGAGTCAAAAACATTGACTACTTAAAGTCCAATAGACAAGTGTTTGTTAGATGCTATCTCTATGATGGAAACAACAACAGAGTTCGATTAGAAACCCAAGAAATCTCATCCAAATCCAATTTCTTTTTCAACTACTCCTCTTCATTAAACTGTTTTGGGGGGCAAGACTCCATGGCCAAGCTTGTGGAAGCTGGAACTGTCGTTTTCGAGCTCCGGCAGAGAAAGACTCGGCACTTGATCGGGAACGTCGGATCAAATCTCTTGGCCAAGGCGGAGATCCCATGGAAATCCGTTTTTCAAACTCCTGAAATGGAAATTGAGAAATGGGTATTCATGGTTCCGAAAAGTAGAAGACGTGGGAATGAAGATGAAAAGCCACCGGCGCTGGAAGTAGGCATGAAGGTTCAAGTTCCGGCGGTGGAAGAGACGGTGGCGAGGCGGCGGAGACACTGTAGGGATAGAAAGTGGGATGATTGTGGGTGTGTGGGTGGTGGTGGGTGCAGTTGTGGGGATTATGAATTATTTGCACTAGCTGCAGCTTTGGATGGCTTTTAATTAGAAAATGTTACTAGGCTGATTAGATAGGCACTCTTGAGGTACATGTGGAATATTTTGTAGTTAATTGTAAATTAAATGTTTAATTGGACTGAGACTAGATCTTAAGGTGTTTCTCATCTCACAAGATTATTTCTATCTCACTTGGCTTCCCTTTTTTTTTTCTCGGCAAAAAAATTTATTAATTATGAAAGCGAGTTACAAAGATTAAAGTAAAGGATAAAAAAATTACGCATCACAAAGGAATTGCTCAAAATGCCAAGAGAACACTGATTATCTAGGATACACGAGGTATATGATTTGACATAAAACAGAACCCAAACTTGAGGTATATGATTGACTTAGATCTTTTGTGACACCCCAGCCAGGCCGTGGTACCAGCTGTGAGGCCGGCGTCCGGGAGATGGAGTCTCAGTGGGACGTCCGGATGGGTGGTCAAGGGTCCCACATCGCTTGGTGGATGTAAGTTCGATAGTATTTATAAGATTATGAACCTTCCTTGTACAAGGCCTTTTAAAGCCGTGATGACGCCAACACCAAATGGAACTTCACAGTTAAGCGTGCTCACCCTGGAGCAATTCAGGGATGGGTGACCTACTAGGAAGTCCATAGGGTTTGGGCGACAAAAGCGGACAGTATTGTACAAGGCAGGGGTGGGTTGTTACAAATGGTATCAGAGCCTGCACCAACCGGAAACGTGGGATATCTTGGCCCCACACGAGGACGTGTGTTCCTAAGTGGGGGAGATTGTGACACCCCAGCCAGGCCGTGGTACCAGCTGTGAGGCCGGCGTCCGGGAGATGGAGTCTCAGTGGGACGTCCGGATGGGTGGTCAAGGGTCCCACATCGCTTGGTGGATGTAAGTTCGATAGTATTTATAAGATTATGAACCTTCCTTGTACAAGGCCTTTTAAAGCCGTGATGGCGCCAACACCAAATGGAACTTCACAGTTAAGCGTGCTCACCCTGGAGCAATTCAGGGATGGGTGACCTACTAGGAAGTCCATAGGGTTTGGGCGACAAAAGCGGACAGTATTGTACAAGGCAGGGGTGGGTTGTTACATCTTTCCTATATATCTCCTCACTCAAAATCAAATCTCAAATATCATCATATTTGAGTTTATTTTTCCTAACAGAATTGCTAACTACCATTCTCATAGATTCCCAACTGTTAGGTAATGAGACCAACACAATCAATGCACGTAATTCATCATCAAAATTAATAGAAATGGACAATAGTTTGATTTGTAATTGTATTAAAATTATTAAGACAGTGAACAACAGAAGTAGTTTCGATCATCTTAAGATTAAATAATTAGTTGATGGTTTTTCATATATACTCGATAAAACTGCTATTATATCTTGAGTAGTCATCTCATTCACAACGTTTTGAGCAATTGATTTGGAAAGAGTCAATTGAACAATCCTTAGAACGCCTGTCTAGGATCTTCCACTCATCATCACTCATCTCTTTTGGTTTCAAACCATCAAGGGATTGATTGGACCCCTTACCATAGAAATAAATAGAAATAATCTCGATCTGCATCTTTTAATACCCGAAACCGTTGTCGTCAAACTTCTCAATCCCTGTGATTGCCGTTCTTTTTCCTTCTTCTCCTGCCATTGATCTCGTTGGAACCTGAGAGCTTTGATACCAATTGTTAGGACACAACAAAATCAAGAACAACAAATAATCGCACAATCAAAAGAATACGACGCAAGATTAACGTAGTTCCAGGTTAAGCCAATCTCTTAATCGTATGTCCATGGGCTGTTGGGAGTTTCACTTTGATGAGGGAGAAATAGAGTTACAATTTCAAGTGTCATATAGCTTTATATTCATAGATACATAAAAGGACCAATTAGGAAATTTCTAAAAAATAGCAACGAAACACACGCGATGCGTGTGCAAGTCGATTATTAAATTAAAAAATAGGATCTAATTGACGAAAAAATTGAGAATTTAAGTATACAATTATGGAATATAGTGATAAGAATATGTAGTTACCAAATTGTGAGGTGTAGTGATAAGGGTAGGTAGTTACTAAAATATCTATTTACTTATTTGCCCATGGTAGTTAAAGTGAGAGTGGTTTGTTTTGAAATCTTTTTAAGGACAATAATGGAAATCACTTTTGTGACACGGCTTCACTTTATAGTTACACCAAAAAGGATAGAAGAATCATGGTTAGGTTTATTCTGATTTTTGGATGAGTGGAGCAAAACTGATTGAATGGAGAGTTAGAGTAGTGATTTTACCTTTTTATCCAAGTAGTTTATTAATGAAAGTTGCAAAATGAGCGGTTATTTTTATTGATAAGGGTAATATTGGAACTCACTTTGTGACACGGTTTTAATTTTTGTTCATGCCAAAAGGGATAGCCCCTTTCTATTAGTGTTAGTATAGATAGATAGAAGATAGATAGATAGATAGATAGATAGATAGATAGATGTGCAAAAGCAAAATCTGATACCTCGCTCTGTTAGGATGCACAAGACCTTGTCCGGATGCTCAAAACAATAAGCCCCCTAAAAAGGCCGTTCGGACACTCTAGACATTGGTCTTCACACTAACAATGTAAGCTTTTACTCAAAATTACTCCCTCCGTCCCATTTTGTTTGCTTGTTTTCACTATTCCAGACCTCTCAAAAAATGATCTATATCTTTTAATGTATAACTTATTTTATACTCAATATGGATCTTGTTTGATAGATCTCGATTAATTCTATTAGACAATATTTTTATAATCATTTAAAATATTATTAATTACTCAATTTAGCTAATGTTTTAAAAGGCACGCTTGCCGAAATTAGGCAAACAAAATGGGACAGAGGGAGTATATTGATAGGAGAGTGTCAATCCATTCAATAGCCGGTCTCCGACCCTCTTTTGATATGCTGCCTTTCACTCGTAAGATCACAAGCAAAGGAAAAAGTCGAGTTTGGATAAATTCAAATGCATTAGCTTTAGCTTGTGCATTTGGTTATTTCTAGATAAACAAAGTACGACCCGTCCAAACCATGCATTGACTTCTCAATCCTCTCCATATCTTAATTAGCCAATAATAAAAAGTCAAGAGGGAAAACTACGAAATCATGTTAAGGTTAAGATCCTTCATTACTTTCAAACTTTTCCGTATGCCTTTTAATTTGGGTCGAGTGAGGAAATACCAAATAACGAATTAAAAATATCTTTCATATATGTTCAAATATTTGTATGCATATTCTTACACACAGCGTCTTCCGACCGAAAGTAGAATGGTTATTTAATAATTTATTATCTTGCAGATTAAGTTTTAGATAAGAGAATTAATCTACGTGTTTGTTCGGTCAAGCTAGAGGAAAATACTTAAAAGGTGGGCGAAAATTTTGCCCACGTACAAGTTTGAATCAATGGATCCAATAATTTTGTGTATTCTTTGCAACCATATGTTGATGTGGAGCTCAAAAATTATCGTTTTGAAATAAAAATCTTTTTTTAATCAAAAAAAGAAGTTAATTAATTGTCAAAGTGGAGAATATAAAGATTATGGCACTATTTGGCTTCAAGTTTTAAAAGGATTATTTCGTAATTCAAGTGTCAATAATCCTCATCATTTAATCTTACTTTTTATGGGTAAAGTCTTGTCGGGTTAAGCCTCGATCCAGCTCAAGCGTAATTGAGTTCTTATTTTTTGGTGGGTTGTGAAATGATCTAATTGCTCTTCTACTATGAGAACATTTTAAGACAATATGGACAAAATTGTCCTTTTCATTACATTTATTTCATCAGTCAATAGTATTACAAAGAACAAAAGTACTAATTTAAACATCTACCTCAAATAATTTAAACTAAATCACTAAACTAATTTATTTTTAGCTAATTTATTTTCTACAAAAGTATTCGTAATTTAATAATTCAATAACATGATAATAGTATTACAAAGAACAAAACACCAACAGGGACAAGCCCCGCAACCTTTATTGAAACATCACATATACACACTATATGGTTGGAAAACTCGTTGTTACTTGGACGCATTTTATTCGAGGCTCCAGGTATTATTTCGAGACACTTTGTATACGAGCCTTTTCAAACAAATGACTTAAGCCTTCTTAAACATGACTTTTAAAGGCACATCGCTAAGCGCGAGACGCCTCGTCCCATTCTCATCGATATAAACTCCGATATCTCCGCAAGCAGGCCTACAAATATCACAAACCGTCGGACAAAAAACAAGCTTGTAATCACCCTCATACTCGTCAATCGTGAACCAATTACTTAGGGTCTCCCGACCGGGATTTCCTTCGACGCCACCAGTCGTCACGAACGGCCTTTCGAGCCTCCACACGGTCGACTGGGCGCAGATGGTCACGGCGGAGAATTTGATGTTCGTGTCCGTGGACACACGGACAACGCCTTCTGTAGAGTTCACAGGGGAGAAGGTCAAAGGGAGGCCGTTATCAACCTCATTTTGCTCTTGGACAACGTTTGCCGGGCAAGTTATTGTGCCGTTGGTAGTGGCCGATAGGGTTAGTCCACCGCCGTTGCCTCGGATCACGGGGAAGATGTAGTAATCAGTTCCTGTTCGGAGCTCATTGCCTTCCACGTCGAGCACCGGATCGGCTGCCATTGGGTTTGTGGTGAAGGTGGAGAGAGAGAATATGAGAGAGAGGATTAGCAAAGGGTTTGGTGTCTTCATTGTGGAAATTAAGCTTAGGTATACAGTATACTTCTCGTATTGTGGGTATGGTAATATTGCATGAGGGGGGAAGGTCTTATTTATAGATCTAGAGGTATGAAAGATCAATTGGGATTAACAAAATGTAAAGAGAAAAATGCTTCACGACATTGACTATTACATGGATAGACTTGGACATATCTTGATCCTAATTTTCATTTTATGTTTTTTTTTTTTTTGCCATTTCGGGTGATGCAGTAAGTTGAACTTTCGTGATCTTGGGCTATGATACGATATTTACAGATTCTTAGCTTAGTTTGCTCTAGCAACGGGCCATGAACTGAATGAGTGTCGAAGATTAAATTTTATCCACTTGTCGTCTTGAATCCTCGATTGATCACTTGCTTCAACTATGAGTCAGATCGATGATTTACAAAAACTCACACAGCATGGAATTAGTCCGTCTTTGAGCACACAATTAGCGTGTGTGGTGAGCCGAACGCGTGATATTCGGTCCACCTGTGTTGCGGCAACTTATGGAACTTCCTTGCAAGGACACTTGACACCGTCGTGTGGATATTAGCACCCAATATTCGCCGAGCGGAGCATGATGATCGACATGAACATATTCACTAGATCGTGGGGAACAGATGGTTGCTAGATGTGGAGCACGACCACCGTGATCTCCACATGTGGTGCATGTGCCATTTGCACCAAACGAGGTAGCCGACGCGATATCCTCGAGTACTATAGTACGTGCACTCTAACAGCCTCCTATATAAGATATAATGACATTCACTACAAGATAAGCATAACTATTCACTGCAAAAGCTTTTCATAATTATTTTTTTCAAAACTAACATAAGCATCGAATTCGACTGATCGATAATAATTAATTGCTCTTTTTCGCAATTTAGACAAAAAAAAATATTTCGAATAACTTAGAGAAAAATTCATCGAGTTCAAAGCTGCACTTGTAATATATCATAAATTTTTTTCACACCGTTCAGTTTGGAAATATTTTCCACACCCATTCTTCTCCCTATTCTCTAATGGACAAAGTAATTTATTTTGTCCTGTATCGTACCGTCCACCTAGCAATATCGATTCATTCCTTGTACCATTTTGGCTCATACCATACTAGACAATTTTTTCTTTTAAATTTCATTTTATGATTTTTTTAGTAATTATATATAAATTGAGACTAAAATTATCTACTTTTATATTTAGTGATTTAGTTCTGTATAAATTGTGAAGCTTTATTTTGTATGTTCAATGAGATTTCTATTAAAAAATATTATTTAAAAAATATAAATTAATTTTAACGATAAATTCAAAACGATACATTAATACATGCTGATACCAATATGTATTCTACCAGTAACAAAGAGAATACGTTTGCGGATATGACTTAGCTGATAAAAAAACGCGGCGAATGAGCATCAGAAGTCCAAAAGCAAATTTGATCGAATCAAAATCACCACCTTCCAACTAATTGACCAGAGTTTTCATCATAGCTGTAATAATGATAATAAAGGCCAAAAAATTCATTTTGCCGAGAAGTCAATGGTCAGAGCTCCTTATCTTCATTCTTCTATCATGCACGCACGATTATTCCTAATTCCGTATAGGAGTAGTACATTTGAACAGAATTGATTTTTTTACTCAGTCAACATATCCTCGAGGATAAGATCAAGTGCATGTGGCTTGAGCAAAAACTGGGGTGTTCTTTCTTATTTTTGGTCTTTGAATTGAAAAATATTTGCATTATTGCGTAGGATCAAGAAAATCGTCCCATCAAGAGTAAGCCAAATAAGCACCTCGCATTTACTTTAATAAGAGAATTAAGAGCATTAGTGCATACATTTTCTTTGGGATCGCTAGGCGCGCACGTTTTTTATCTGGATGATATTTCTCTTTTGGCTCAAAACTTGATTAGTCTAATTTTGTTTGCTTGAGAACAAGTAACATATTGGTGCTAAAATGTTTTTGTCAAAGTTACTTTTAACTTCAAGCAATTTTGAAAAGTCAAAAAAATCACAATGATGTTATACTTGTTTGGGACAACTTTAGCGTAACCTCAAATTTAGACAATTAAATTAAATGCATCTCCTTTTGTTGATGCAGATAAGTTGGTTTGAATAATCTGAGAAATTTGACAAAGTTAAATTAATGTTAAATTTACCACCGAAGATAAGATTTGTCATTTTTTTACAGCAAAAGATAAAGACAAGTAAATTTTTATTTTATAAAGACAATCTGTCAAAAATTTATGACTCATGGGCGAATTACTTGCCTGATCTATCCAACTGCAATTAGATGGTCTTTGTCAAGCAACTCAAACATTATCAAAATTACTTCTATGTTCAATTGATCTAGTTTTAGAATAGTCAAGCCCACAAGTCCAAGTTTTGTCTCAATTAATGAAATAAGTAATTAACAATTTTCTAAGTTTTGCATGAATGTGAAACAATAGAAGTACTTGATGAAATCAGTCCGTTCACGAATGAGGTGTAAGCTTTTTCATCGAAATTTTGAGATATTAAAAAGAGGATGTGATCAATCTCTCTCATAACATCTTTCGATGTGGTTTCTTTTACTATGTTCGTCAACAATCTGCAATTGACCTAGCGAGCATTTTACATTCGCTCCTAAGATCATAAACCAAAAGTTGAAAAGGTGGAATTTGGATAAAATTCAAATAGATGCATTAACTTGTGGATTTCGTTATTTCTAGATAAACAAAGTACGACCCGTCCAAACCATGCATTGACTTCTCAATCCTCTCCTTATCTTAGCCAATAACAAAAAGTCTATGATAAGGTTAAGATCCTTCATTATTTTCAGCCTTTTTTCATATGTCTTTTAATTTGAGTTAAGTGAGGAAATACAAAATAATGAATAAAAAACAATGTATTTATATGTCCGTACAAAATCTAACCCATATTATGGATGGGATAGATAGAGCCTACCAAACTGACACATAAACATGTGGTAATTGAAATCAATGTTTGTTATGTGCATTAAGAACTTGATAGATAAGCCAACTCAACGTCCCGTAGTTTTAATTTCGGTTGATATTAGAACCGTGTTTGTTTGTTTGTTTTTATCAGCAAAGGAGATTACATATATTGATTAGAATCGAAATACATCAAGATATAGATACGAGGCATTTATGTTGGCAAGATACCAAATTATGCCCCGAATCAAAATGATTAATTACTTATCACATTGGATATGGATATTTGGATTCTCATATCTGGAGTTTGTTTACTTCTTTAAATTCCGAATATGATATCCGAATACGATTTTATTTCTCTTGGAGGGAATAAAATTATTTCACTTCTTTTTCTATCCATATTTTATCTCCTACTATTTTCGCGAACGTCATTATTAATTACGAGAATATCATTATTAATTACGAAAACGTCATCCACTTATTAATATTAATATTTATAATATCCTCCTTCTCCCAAAAATAATCAAACCAACACTTTATAATTAATCATCCATATATAATAAATTTTTCCTTCTATTACATACCCTACTTGCTATATATATCTACCATATCCCTTCTAAAATTTTGATTGCTAACAAACGAACCATAGTATTATCTTGTTTTAAGGTTAATTTAGATTCTTTGTAGAGTGATTCATTCAATTGTTACGACGTTAACTTTCAAACAAACCATTATCGTTTTTTTTTTTTTTTTTGGTGTGATATGATAAAGACCTAAAAAGTAAGATTTGATCAAAAAGACCTGTCTAGGTTAGCAACAAAGCATTTGATCGAAAAAGGCTTGCCGAGATCGGTAACAGAGGGAAGCCCAAAGTTGGCCATGGCCGGACTTAGTTGATCTTAGACCTCGAGCTCTCATGAGATCCTTGGGAGCTAATTTTCAGTGTAACCAATTCTCATGAGACGTGTGGAGAGAGAAACAGGGATTGATTTCCACTTTGATATGCATAGGAAAAGGTATTGTACTGGTGAGGTAATCCTTAACCATCTTAAATAAAACTTTAATTTTCTTGAAGCGCTTACTACTTTGAGAGTCTAATTTGGACGTCAACGGGTATTTTTGGCACTACACTTAGTGTCCCCAAGACATTCTAACCTTTTTTCTTTTGCCTTCAGGATAGGCGGGCTCGGAGGGGATAGTTGGTGACCAGAGAACATTACGAGGAGATGTCAAACCGCAAAGCAAAACCTGAACCCGATTTAACAAAATATTTTTTCCTACAACTAAGGTGCGTTAGTGCCTCAATTCTACAATTTGGATTGTGGATTTTTGGCTTGAGTGTTTGAGAGCTCATTCAATAAAGAATTACACCAAAATGCATTCTAAAGATAATGTATAAAATGTCAAAATAGTTTTCGGATTATTTTTTTAGGTTTTCTATATAAATTTTCACGTTTCTCATCTATAAAATTTATTAATTATCCAATTATTTAATATTTTATTAATTATTTAAAAATATATAATTAAAAATTAATTTGCTGCCCAAGCACTCCCTAAAGACTAAGTGGGTGTTTGGGAGTTTTTTTATTTTTTCATTCTAATTTTGAAATTTTGACTGTTTGGAACATTTTCAAAATGACTTCTACATAACTCATTCTCTCTTTTGAATTTTAAGAGCAAAAATTTAGAAAGAGATCTAGTAGTTTTTTCAATTATTTCTTTTAAATTGAAAATTTATTCTGACTAAGACCAAAAAATCAAAAATAAAAAGCTAAAAAGTACTAGTAAAACTTTTTAAATATTTGGTTGGAGTAGATCCATTAACAAAAAAAACATTTCTATGGAAATCTCGTTGAACATATGATTTTCCATATTACTCACGAGCCGATTCGAATCACCGGCGATATCCCAAATCAATCATTCACTGAAATCATATTCACCATTCCAAGTTATCACTTTGTTGAAGCAAATCATATCGGAGAAGCAAAGAACAGCAGCAAAAGGACGAACGAAGAAGCCCTAAACCCGTTGACGAGGTCGCCCATCGATGGCGGCGACCAAACCCAAGGGCTCGATTCCGAACTCACAGGCCGCGGGCTCCAAAGTTTGGCTGTACTCTTTATTGCTTACAGTACAGTACGGTGCTCAACCACTGCTCTCCAAACGCTGCATTAGGTAAAACTGCACGTCAATCGCCTAACAATTTAACTATTATTCTTGTTGCTGCATCCACGCCGCGATCTTTTCGACTGTGTATGAAAATGGCAAGATATTCTAGTTGATCTTCGGTTAATTATACTATTTATAGTACGTTGAGCTTGGTCGTTATTGTTTACCGTACAGTACGGTGTTCAGCCACTGCTATCCAAACGCTGCATTAGGTAAAACTGCATGTCAATCGCCCACTCGATTTGATTATTGTGCTTATTGCTACATCCACACCGCGATCTTTTCAAATTGTGTATGGAAATGGCAATACTCTAGTTGATCTTCGGTTAAATTGTCCTGTTCTAGCATGTTGAGTTTGGCTCTACTCTTAATTGCATACCGTATAGTACGGTTCTCAGCCACTTCTCTCCAAACGCTACATTAGGTAAAACTGCATGTCAATCGCCTACTCAATAACTAATTATGCTTATTGCTGCATGATATTTTCGATTGTGTATGAAAATGGAAATATTCTAGTTGATCTTCGGTTCATTATCTTGTTCTAGCATGGTTTTTTTTTGAAGTGAAGGGTTACTTATGGAATGATGATTTAGTCACGACTCACGAACAGTTTGATTAAAATTCAACTAGGTTTTAGCATATACGATTGACCATATGTTTAACTTTGTGACGAGGAAACTCTGTAAGGACGATATGATCAGAAAGAGGGCGACTGTGTTTTTAAGGATGTGGACTAGAGCTGCATTTTGGATATCAGATGAGTGCAGTTTGCGGATGACAAGTTAGGCATTTAAGAAGAATTGACTAGTTACGCACGGATGTATATGCTATGTGCTCATATTCTAATTCCTTTTCTTGGAATTCTCACTTTGAGTCTTGTGAACATTAAGGCTACGTTTTGGATCTGGAATTTGTTAAGGAAAAAGCAAAGGGTCATGGAATTACTTACAGATGTTATCTTTTATAGGCTAACTAAAAGAAAATAGTTTTTTTGCAAATTTGTACTCGTCTCTTCTCATTTTCCTTGTTCTTAATCAGAAAGTTGGGAGGAAAAATCGGCTTCTATTTAATTTTCTAGTTTCATGTTTTTCCTTCTCCTTTTTTTTCCCCATCCACAAGTTCCTCTGCAAAACCAAGCAAACACAGAGTAAAAGGAAAATTAAGATTTTGCACTATGCAACACTTCATATTGGTCAAATGCAGGTGGATACCTATACCATGTGCACATATTGTATTATGTTTTCAGCCCATTTTGCTGGATGTGGTACACATGTTGACTTTAGTGGTTTCAGCGTGCATCGTTATGTTTTTGTTCTGTGGGAGTGAGTCATCCGTTTAGGTATCTGTTGTTTCTTGCTAGAGCTTCCCCTAAGCTTATACTTTATATGATAGATCTTCCCCAGTTAGTTATATGATTCGCCTTTTCACCCATTGCTAATTGACATCGAGTTGGAGACTTTAGCATGGTATTGGAGATGGATTTCGAGTGTCTTTTGGCAGTATGCATTTATCTTTTCATACTATTGTTCTCTCTTTGTTCCTGGCTTCTTGCCTTAGGTGCTGCTTATTGTATCTGGGACTTGGTCCTCTAATTCATCTATTTTACTCTATAGCCTTCACATGTGGTTGGAGCTTGCACATGTGGGCAAGTTTAAACCTGTCCCACATCGTTATAATAGAATTTCCAAAGTTAGTGTATGGGACTTGTAGGCCTTTCCACACATTGTCAATTGGTTTTGTGTTGATGCTAATTCTCGTATAACCACATTGGCAATTGTCACATTCATTTATGGAAATCACTTAGTTTCTGGTGGAAAGTAATTTCTTAGTATTTACGACAGAAAGTACTTTTTGCCCTGTTTACACGTACCTTCAAAAATGAATTTGTGGAGAGCTTTTCACTCGTATGCATCATCTTTATTGCTTTTTGTTAACTAATTATGCCGCTATTATGATTCCTGCAGACGAGAAGTTATTGTGACTTCATCTGTTTTGGCATGTGAGATTGTAAAGGTTTTCTTCTTAATCCTTTCTCCTGCGCTCCTGTCTGTTTTGCATCTGATATATTCAAGGATATATACTTTACATTTGCTTACAGGTTATGTCTGCTATTATACTCATTGCAAGAGAAGGTGGTCTCAAGAAACTATTGAAGGAATGGACTTTAGTTGGTTCATTGACTGCATCAGGATTGCCAGCAGCTATATATGCGCTGCAAAATAGTTTGCTTCAGATTTCATACAAAAACCTTGATTCTCTCACATTCTCCATGCTGAACCAGACAAAACTATTTTTCACTGCTCTTTTCACGTATATAATACTGGGGTAGGTTTTTTACATACGCAAGTTGGGTGCAAGTGGTTTAGTTAAATACTAAATAATTCATCCTTGCTGATTGAAGATGATATCGTATCAATAATGGCCAATCAATCTGAAAGCGCATCTATCTAAATTTATCTGTTTGGTGGTTCAAGTACAGTTCAAATTTATGAGTTGGTGTAAGAATCAAGCTTCATATGAGAAATTTTGGGTTTTTTAGTATTTCCTATATCAAAGAACTCCTGCTATGATCAATTTTGTCATTTAGCTATTTTCAACTCAATTCTCAAATCTCAACCTTTAATTATAAAGGAAACTTTTTCTTTTCAACCAAAATACTCCTTCCACAAGACCTCTTTCCAATGTTTCACTGTCATCCCTGTTTCCTATTGTTGGATTCCTTTTCACCCCTTGAATTATGAAGATCTTTGTTAATTATCTCTTGATTGTGTAATAAGAATACATCAATTTCTTGAACCATGCCAGATCTGCGTTTTGGACCGTAATTATATGAGAATGAAAAAGCACTTGCTATGAATGTTTTTCCTGGACCTTATTGTGAACTACTTGTATCTATGGTTTAAACTGAGGTTTCTGATATCATTTTGTATATTTTCTGGATTCTCTCTTTAGGCAAAAGCAATCAATTCAACAAATTGGGGCCCTCTTTTTGTTGATAATGGCAGCTGTTCTTTTGAGCATAGGTGAAGGCTCTAGCAAAGGTTCAACTAGCAGTGACACTGATCAAATACTGGTCTATGGAATAATTCCTATCTTGGTAGCATCTGTACTATCTGGCCTGGCTTCAGCTCTGTGTCAATGGGCTTCTCAGGTTAGCTCAAGTTTGTAGCGTTGATTTTAGTAAACAAATTCCAACTTTTTACAATCTTTTCCATTCACGCTTCTTTCTTTCTACAGGTTAAGAAACACACATCGTACTTGATGACTATAGAAATGTCTGTTATTGGAAGCCTGTGCTTACTAGCTAGTACCTTCAAGTCCCCCGATGGAGAAGCCATCAGAAAGCATGGATTTTTCTATGGTTGGACCCCACTAACTTTGGTAATGATCTTAGACAATATTTTATGCTTTTGAACTCTAATGTTGCTCTCGGGTAATTTGCATTGGTGCGAGGCTGCAAGCCAGAGAACCGGCAAGTTCATTAATTCTTAGATAATTCTGGCATAAACAATGATGGACGTACTTACATTTCATATAGGTGCACTATTAACCTGGAAATCCTATATATCTCCCTTCTGTTCCTTGATGTTCAATCTGAAGCAGAAAATGTGGGTGATCACGATATATCTCCCTCGTGTACCATGTTTTAGATTCTCCCTTAGTAAAGCAACATTGCTGGTATATGAGATGCTTGTATGTTTTTATTTAAATATAAATATCACCATTGGCTTTAGACAGCTTTTTGCTGAGCTTCCATCTCTCAGAAATTCCAGATTATTTTCTCATTCTGTAGGGGCTTTTATTTGTATATGTTTGGCAATGCCAAAATTTCTTCCCCTACCCCTTCTTTTATGTAGATTTGGACTGTTATTTGCCTTGCTTTGTCAAAATACTTTTGATGCATGTCGTTTTGTGCTTTGTACCATTCAGTATTTCATTGATTTGAACTTATGGGTTTTATTGTGTTCAGATTCCTGTCATAGTCAATGCAATGGGGGGAATTTTGGTTGGCCTGGTTACATCCTATGCTGGTGGCGTCCGAAAGGTAAGTTTAACCCTTTTAGGCAAGGATGATTTTCTTGGTTGGAATACAAATTAGTTCAAGAATAGAGATCAGAACTTTTCTGTTTGTCATAAACTTATTAGTTGGATATCAAGCTGCAAATCCAAGGTTTTTAATTAAGCACTTTTGAGTCTTGTAGATTGAAACCATCTATTTACGACTCAGATAAGCTGCTTAGATTTGTTATTTAAGACTCTATACCTGTAGTTAGCACAAGCTGAGTATTCTTTTTAAGGTTTCATATAGAACTGTTGACCATTGAACATGAATGGATAATCTGCTGAATATTTAAGGAAATGATAATAACATGCTAAAACACTGAATTCTTCGTCTAACTAAATGCGCATTCAAGGGCATGTTTGGCAGTGGCCTTGCAGGTTTTAAACCGATCCTCTATGTTTAGACTTTACCGTTACAATGGTTCTTCGATTTATTTAATTAAATTTCTGTGTACAGGGATTTGTCATTGTTTCCGCACTTCTTGTCACAGCCTTGCTGCAATTTATGTTTGACGGAATACCACCTTCACCATACTGTCTTCTGGCTTTTCCACTCGTGATTAGTAGTATTTCCATATACCAGAAATACCCATACCGGATCAAGAAGAAGCAATTGTAAGTGTCGCGACATTATGGGTCGCATTATATTTTGGTTCAATCTTTTCTGACTTTCTGTGGATGGGAGTTCTTGAATTTCGTTTGGAGGTGTACAAATGACTACCGCGACAGTAGGAATTAAGAAGGCTCTCTTTGCTTTCTTGTATCAATTCATTACCATTTGAATTGATTATCATTTGAATTGTATATTTATTTGGGTTATGGTCCTGTTCAAAATACCATATGCATAATAAACCGCAAGAAATACTAATTTTGTTCGTCTGATGTCTGAATCACACTAGTGCGTCGATGTTGCTGGCATTAAGCAATAGGTGTTTGCTTGTTTTCATTTCTATAGCTTGTTTTGTTTAAGAAGAACCGTTCTATAGTTTTGCCAATGCCTGAAATTTGGACCGTACGTGGTTGTTCAAATGGGCAAGTACTTGGAGTTTCTCGTTCAAAGCTTGGTTCTAGTCTATATGGTGAAGGTAAATATAGTCTTTAGCCCTCGTAGTATGCAGAACCCAAAGTAGGTGCAGTGCGTTTTTTTTTGGCAGGTAGCGCCCAGATATCGTCATTCATAATATTGATCTGATTCAATATCATTGAGAAATAGTAATTCATCAATTGCATTGAATTTACAGGCGAAGTATTTCTCATCTGGATTAAATCCTGAGTTCTTATGAAGTAAAAAACGTTGACATTATGGAATTAAATATTCTTGCAATATCTTGTATTCTATATCCATGTATGTACCCGAATGAAAGTTCTGAAGTTTGGACATTTGTACTGCAGTTTGGATTAGCAATCTGTTGATGTTCTCATTTTTTTTAAAACCAAATGGTGGGTCATAACATTTGGATATCTATCAAGAAATTTAAACCCAAAAAAAAAAAAAGCAAAGCAACATGTATGTGCAAAGTTCAAGTGACGATAGAAAGGGGTGTTTAGAAATCGATTAGTGTGTCTAAAGTGTTTATATAAGAAGTTTATAAATGGGAAAACTGCAACGGTTACTATTTTCTGTTCCTCTCTATCTTGTTATTATGGCTCTAATCAAAATGAGCGGCCGCGAACTGTTAAAAACACGGTTTTGTAAAGATCTTTCCGGCTCAGTTCATTTATTAAAGGATAAAAATCTGAGCCTCTTTGATAAATGAATGGGAATCGAACGTAACAGTATCGACTCGAGTAAGCTTGCAAATTTTGGGTCAAAATATGAATAATATTTGCAAGGGGTTTAGTCGTAGATACTATTTTTGTTTGTGTATAGATCTAAATTGTTAGGCAGCCTCACTCATTCGATATTGCCACTTGTCAGAACGCCACCTTTTCATCATGGTTGCCGCGCTATCTCCACCTCGTCTCTGCGGTGGTTTTCTCGCTACCTCCAACACCATTTTCTTTCTTCTTCAGCCTCTTTTTCTTTTGCATCAAACTAATAAAACTGCAAATTAAACTCGAGACTAAATTCGGCTCATTTGAGTTTAAAGTTCAATTTTACTAAGCTGGGATTTTAAAAAAATTTAATGAACCAAACTCGAACTGGATTTCCAGGCTCGAATTGATACCGATCCCAACTCGAGCCAGAACAATATTTTACCAAACCAATCCCAAGCCTAACAGGGTTCGGCTCGTTTACACCTCTACTTGTTCTCCAACTTCCCCCGCGAACTTTGAGCCCCATTCTATTCTAAGCCCATCAGTTCTCATTGTGTTAGCAGGCCCATAAATCTGCACAAATCCAGTACTAAAGCCCACTACACGTTCATCACTTCGGCCTCTTTCTCTCCACATAAAAACAGGAAATAGGTCCAGCCCAGAAAACTAACCTTACTCTCAAGCCTCACCAAGCTTTTTGCAGGGTTTTGCAGTGTTTTCACCAGCTTCTTCGACACCATTTCTGAAAATCACAACCAGAAGAAGAACAATCAAAAGGGGGAAAATCAAATGGGAAGTCGATTAGGTCGGAGAGTAATCAATTTCGCAAACCTCCCAATCAAGCTTCTCATGCCTTCTTCTTTCACCAACATAACCGAAATCGCCCTCAAAACCATCCCTTCTGCTTCCAAGGTTTATTCCATACGGTTTTCTCCCTTTCTTCTTTCAATCAATACATATATGGGTGTACATGTGCATATATTAGTTCTGGTTTGGTGTGATTTCTTTTACAGATCGAAATCAAGAGAGTTTTGGAGTCTCTGTACGGGTTTGAGGTGGACAAGGTGAGAACGCTAAACAGGGACGGCAAGAAGAAGAAGCGAGGCGGGCTTTTGATCGCGAATCCGGACTTCAAAAAGGCATATGTGACTCTGAAGAGTCCGTTGTCGATATCAACAGATCTTTATCCGATTAGGATAATTGAGGAGGACAGGATGAGCTTGATCAAGGAGTCGAAGACGAAATCCAAGTCGAGTATTATCGAGGAGGGTGAAGTGAGGTCGCATTGGCTCGATGGCAGTGGCAATCGGTTCAACCACGAGAAGTCTTTCGGTGTTGCTGGCGGCCACGGCGATTCGGGTGGATATCGCCGCCGTGATGGTAGTGGTGCTGTGGTGGAGAAGACTCGCGGTGGCAGCAGCGGTTGGGGCGGATTGCGTGGCGGTGCTGGGGTGGAGAAAAGTCGCGGTGTCAGCGGCGGTTGGGGCGGGTTGCGTGGAGGTGCTGGGGTGGAGAAGAACCATGGTGGCAGCGGCAGGTCGCGCGGTGGTGATGGTGGTGCGGTGGCCAAGTTCCCCTGGAGTAGCATGCGGCCTTTGAGGTAGGTTTTTCTTAGCGTATGAGAACTAGTTTTCTGTTTGCTTTTCTTCTTGTTGCTTGGATTGCATCTAGCATCTAGATTTTTGTAAGAGATGATGACTGGTTGTTATGTTGAGAGAACTTTTTTGGATAGTACTATGATATAAACATTTTGGTGCACGATGGATATAAATATTTCATGAGTTCAATAATATATTTGTGTTTGATGTTGCGAATATTGGTTATTTGTAACCTTTTCTGAATTTTATTTTTTGGTCTCTCTGAGCTTGAATGCAGTGGAAGTTTGTACTTTCTATCACATTAGTCATGCAGATGCAGTATGTTGTATTGGGTTATAAGGTTTTTGACTAGTGAACTTCACTGGTATTTATAGTTAATGGAAGAGACATCTGACCAATTTGAGTTTATGGTGTTTAAACTGCTTGGAAAATTAATGAAGTTGGTTAGACTTTGAACCATTTGTCATCTAAGCATCAAGTGGTTAGCTTTAGCTCAAATTTTGTTCATAAGTTTTTGAAATAAAGCATTGGGAAAGTAATATCACTCTAAAATTTGAGCTGTTAGGAGTCGATGCTTAGGATTCGAGTTGATAACATTGAAGTGAAGGAATGATTTAGATGTTAATATTCGTATAGTTCTACTCAAGTTGTTGCCTTTCAAGATTAAGATACTTTACTGGGTTCTAGTATTGTGTCATGTTGTTTTTATTCACTTTTACCTTGTCACATTGCAGCGTTTTGAAAGTTTAGCAACTAGCAATTTGAAGTTGTCACACACTCCTTTGGTTTGACTCAGTTGCTAAGAGGATTGATTTCTGTGTCAGTGCTTGTTGTAAATGGTGTTTCTATTTGTTTGTTAGAAAGGATAGAGATTTTGTTTATTTTTTGAGAAAGGAGATGAATGTTTATTTTTCCTTGCCCTCTCCACTTTCCCTTTCTTTGTTCCCAAAGTGACAGGAGAAAAAGAAAGAACATTGAGGATTTTATATTCCATATCTCTTAGTCGATCAATCCATTTACTTCTGTACATCAAGATATTCAAAATAGTGTATTACATCCTTGAACTTTCTTTCATTTCATTTCTATGGCAAATCAGGAAAATATTTTCATGTTGTCTCCCCATTCTTTCCGTTTTCTCTCCCTTCCTCCAAGTCCAATGACAGCAAGCTCAGGCTTTGCAATTAACCAATGTCAAAGAGTTGTCAATTGAAATAGACAGTGAATGCCTTGTTTATAGATAATTAAGCAATGAATGGTGAGTGGTGACTTCTGCAACCTCTACAGGGTTTGGGGACTCACTTGATTGTACTTTTAGATCTTTTAAGTACTTAAGGCATTATCGTTCAACTACATTTGCTAAAAGGCGTTTGTAGTTACTGGACAAAGATTTAGAACCTTGACTAGAAACAAAAATCATGATTTCAAGTTCGGTCGTAATTAGTAGAACTGTAGAAAGGACTCATTAGGATCTATTTTAATTGTTAAGGCCTTTAAGGGTGACGAGAGTTCTAATGAGAAGCCATAAGTTGCCATGAGCCTGTCCATTATAGTTCTTTCAGAACTCATGGTGTAAATCCTAGTTATTTTAAGCTGGTTGTGATTATTGTGAATTGCAGGAAAAGTAAAGCAATTTGTTGAACATATGTAACTGAGTTTGAGAAGGTGTTGCATGCTTCGAGGGAATACATTGTTGCAAAAAACTCAACTAACACCTTGCTTGTTGAGCCTCCAAGTAGGACTCGTGTTTCACACATTGAGACTCTGTATGACCTGTTGGCTACATAATCCACAGCTTCAGACTAATTTTGCAACACTGTATCATATCATAGGCTGATTTGCATGTATAAGTGCCAATATTTCTGCTAGAACTATGACTACATATCAGAAGGCATGGGGCTCGTTAACATCATTCAACTATTGAGGGCAGCATATAAATGTACTGAGACCGCTAGAATCAAATATACAAATAATCTGAATCGAAATTAATCATTCTACTTTGATTCTCATTTCGGTAACCAACCAATATGGGGAGAAAGTCGGAGATGTGGGTATTGGATCTAATGTTTTGGCATCATAGTGTAGGCATATTGCTTTTCAGAATTTCTAGGAGAGAGAGAGCCTTCGGCGGAGGCTGACTTTCTGGTCACTGGAGTTGGACTTGACTCTCTGCTGTGCCTCTCTAATTTCATCCCCATCCACTTTTGCATTAAAGAAACCGGAGTTCCTGTTTTTTTTCCAGCCAAAGTTCCAACCTGGCAAATTTCTATGCTTTTTGGTTGGCATTTTGCATTGAGTTTGCAGCTCAGCATAGTTTCTCTGCAGCTCTTGCATTTCTGCTTTTACTTTTTCAAGTTCTTCTTTGAGGATCTTGATTTCCTTCTTAGACGACCAGCTTTCTTCCTGGTCTGAATGGTCTCCACTTGCTGCTTGCTCTTTCCCTTCCATTGCTTCCCTCATTTTTACTTGCTCCGATAACAAGATCTGCAAGGGGCTATTGTTTAGTGTGAGAACTGAATTTTGAGAAATAATGGAATTGCTGTAAACTTGCACATTGGCGTCTGGTGGTTTTATGTTTGCGGCTGTTCTGCGTCTAGTCTTTTTCATAGTGTTCACAAGTGAGGCTTTATATACGAGGCTTTCTTGTTTTTAGCTAGATGGTTCTGTTAGCATTGTCGTGTTGAGTGTGTTAAATGGCTTTTGTAACCAAAGTAGAAATATAACTGGAGATATATCAGGAATAGACTTGTGGTTTGATTACATTGAGTTATGGGCCTAACTGGTTTGTGAATTACAACTTTGGTTCTGGTGCTTGAACATTGTCTTGTGTTTACTATGCAATGGACATAGATTAAGCCAAGGAATGGATTTAGTATTACAGCTGTCACAAAGATTCCTGTAAGAGGCAATCTCTATCTGCCATATAACTCTGACCTAGGTAATAGGAGACACACTGGTGGAACCCATAACTTATGAACTGTGAAGGAGCTTCATGGAAGTGTTGTGTAAAACTGAAATAACAGGATATACGAAAATTATGATCCTAATCACTTTGAAAATTACCTGCATGACTGTTCTTAGAGGTAATCGGTCATTTTGGGCAGCATGCATGCATGCATCAGGTGACAGTTTCTCACAATCCATTATTTTGCATAGTCTTCTTCGTTCATTTTCTGATGTAGAAGGATGAGACTGTAGGGTAGATCAGAAAATTAGTCTTCGTGATATTTGCTTTAAAGAAAGAAAGAAGCATACTGATAGTGAGGGAGTGTATAGAGTACCTTGAGGTAGGTATCAATGGCTCTGTAGATACCGTCATGGCATGTTCGAGAATTTTCTGGTAATGCTTCAGCTAGGACTTGAAATTTGGTAATCGCTAGATTGGGGTCTCTTGCGACTTCAGATAGGTAACTGTCTAAGATTCTACTGATCAACTTACATGACTTCTGTTGTTGTTGCTGTTGCCGTTGTTCATGCATCAGAAAATATTCCAGAATCCTTTGAACCACATCTATGTTGTGCATTGTGCATTCATCCGGTGAACTGGACTAGCAGTTGATGAGAATTTACTAGGGCTAAGTGCCTAAGTTTGACTTGTCAACTTTCTCGTAATCGTCTTATTTCGTCTTTGGTGACCCCTTTTATATTATGGTCAAAACTGTCATCTTTTTAAGTTCCTCCCGTTGTAAATCTATGGACTGAATTAAAAGAAGAAAAATTCAGAAACTTTTCTTTACATATTCTTTTTGTTTTTAGATTTAGTCCATAGTTTGTTTCTTTTCCGACTCCTCTCTCTAAGAATAAGATGAATCGAAAAAGTTATAAAATCGTTCCCAATTTTGGAAAAGTTTTGAAAAGACGAAATAATTTACATGCCAAACTCAGCCAAGGATGTTAATGAAATTGACCCATATTAAATCGTTTCTCCATTCTATGATGAATAATGTGGAATACTACTCACCTCAATTCCTTCCCTGGATTGCCAATTATAAAACTAGGAAGCAGAAGATCATTGACATCTGCATTTTCCAACACCATGCCGATACTTTTCTCAAGTTCCGAAATGAAAGCCGGTGATGCGGAATAAAGGAGAGCCACCTTTAGCATTCCCAGTAAGAACTTGCATGAAACCGCTTCTTTTTGTGGAGGTAAAATGCTCACTAGGCCCTCTACAATCATTCTTTGCTCCTTATTGTGCGCACCTTCTTGTCTCCTGCCGCTTAGGATTTCTAACTGCAATTCTTTTTTGCTAGAACTGTATCTTCTTAGTCTTTCCATTTCTATATTCGTGCCCGGCAACCATTTCCCTGCATAGTACATTATGCATGAACCAATACTTTCTGGTTTCAACCCTTTTGCCATTAATGCCGTGATAATCCTCACGAAATGATCAATGCGGAGGGTAGATGTGTCTTGGAACCACCAGCTCTCTTCAGTTGTCGTATCTCCGGTTGTTGGATTTTCTCGAACTTTCCGAGTAATTGAGTCACAACATCTTCTTACTATTTGGAGGTTTTCAGCCCACGGAGAGAGAGTTTCACAAGATTTGAGAACTGTTATGGAGTCTCTCCAAGAGGAAAGGACTACAAAAGTGAGGAAAGCTTCTGACTTGGAGATAAGGTTTCCATCTTCAAGTGATTCAGTCATCTCCAGAAACTCTGACGCGCATCTCAGTGCTGCTACGTTGTTAGGGTTAAGGTTTATGGGAAGACCGTAACAGAATTTGAGGATGATTTTGAATATTTCTGATCCACCTGGGAACTTGTCAAACTTAAGATCATATCCTAGGTTCGAGTTTGATGGCTGGAGTTTGACTTGGGATAGGTAGCCACATCTTGAAACCAAGAGATACTGTTTCAAGAGAATTGGATAAGACACTGAACAAGTGATTTTGTTCTCTAAGAGAACATTATGTTTTTTTATCCATTACACATTGAGTCTGGATTATAAAATCTTAGGAGTGATTCATGGTCAAATACAATAGGTTATCAAAAATTGCATTATGGGTTTGAATCCAGTTGCATTATTCTCTGGCTTCACTAATTTATTCATGGTTTTCTTGGTCTTCTAGCCTTTTAGAAACCATATGAAGCTTGTGGGAAGTAGAATCAATGATATACCAGAAATGATACACCTGAAAACTGTAAGAACATTGCTTACAAATTGATGTGTTCTACAGACCAATTTGCTTGTTTTGAAATCTGAAATTGTGTTGTTACCTTGTGGACACGAAAGATGATGTCTTGAACTTGTATTGATAGATCTGTTGGTATTTCAGAAGCGACAAACCTGAAGAAATACCAAAAAAATAAAAAGAAGAAAGAAGTTACTAAATGTTATTGTTAGTACTTGACAGTTGATGCCGGAAAATTGTGCCCTTATGCTATTTTTGGATCCTGTTGTAGCAACAGGAGGTTGAGATCAGAGTTTATTACCATGAATACTCGTTCTTTTCAAAACCATCTGCGATGGAAATGAGGTCTGCAGGAACTACAATGCTTTGGTTGTGAACTTGGTTGGTGCCCTCAGAATCACTTCCAGGGCTCTGTATTTGATGAGCCATTGGGAGGGAACTTCACAGTGACTCCCTTGCTGCAGAGTTGTTGTGGGAGATGATTTAGTCACTTGATATATAAGAGAAAATGAAGTGTGGGGGGCAATATGTAGGACTATGGACTTGGTCTACATATTCAGTATGTCTCTAGGTGTCGGGTTCATAGATTTTCCATATCGAAGGACATGACAAATATCCATAATTCATGACATTCTTACTTTGGTTTTATGGTAAACTGGTGTTTATATGGTTTCACAGATTAGATAACAAATCTTGCAGGAACAAGTTTGTGATGTTTGAATGCAACAACTATTAGAGGAAGTTATATAATTGTCCCCTTCCTTCCTGGTCTAGATGCGGTACGACACCTGAACTCGGACTTACGATGGTGGGGCACTGTTTGAGTAAATGCATGAGAGGTGAGTTTGTGGCTGTTAATAGGTTTGGTGGGACGGATTCTTAAATTCTAGTTGGTTTTATGTCACAAAACTGGATTCAGAGGCATAGAGACCAACTAGGTGGAGTATTTAAGGATACATGGAGAATATCGGCTATAATTGGTCCAAATCAAACCACATGTTTGGGATCAGGACCAGCCGACGATTGTGTGGCTTGGATGAAGTTAGGTAAACTGAGGGACTATGGTATGTGGAGCATTGCCTGGTCTGGTACTTGAGAAAATTATTCATGGCTACACCAGCTAGTAACTCCTTGAAATGTAGTCATTCCCATTCTTTAGGATCGAGTTGCACGGAATCTTCTTCCCATTCATGGCTACCCCTGTTCCGGGTTGTTTCAGTATGTGCTGACCAATACCGGTCAGTACCTGTTCTTTTTTTTGAATTTCAATTAATGGTTTGTTAATAATTTTTTGAATAATTAGACATAAATTGAGACTAAAGTTACCCCTTTTTATGTTTAGTAATTTGTTTTAAAGTTGTGAGGCTTCGTTTATATATTCAATGTGATTTTTTGTTAAAAAATATTATTTAAAAAATATATATTAATTTTAGTGATAAATTTGAAATGATAGGGAATTTTGGGGGTCTTGATCTGCGTCAAAATGACATTTTTCGTTTTGGCGGGTAAAATGATGAGATGTCATTTTGGCGCTTAAAACACTGATCGAATAGTTAGACACTAGTAGAACAATTTTTGAATAGTATTTTGTACGTCAAAACGATGTTGTTTTGGTGTGAAGCATGCCTTGTGCACAATGCACAACAGGCTCTCTCATTACAAATAATAGCTGGTAGACACTGGTACTAGTACGTACCATAACAGTAACAAAATCAATACGTTTATCGGTACGAGATTGATAATTTTGCCTTTGGAATCGACACGGTCAAGCTATTCTTTTGATATGAAGTGCGTTAACAATTTCATCATCTTCGATGGTAGTTCATTTGTTGCAATATTTTGAAAAGCTATGCTATGTGGTCTATTTGTGGGCTACGATCTTAGGATCAAGACCAGAAAATCTCATTCTTATGTCAAAGCGAAGAATTTATTATACTCCGTCTTGTTTTACTTGTAATGTACATATAGTTTAAGTTACTCGACATTGGCTTGTATAGGTCGAATAAAAATTCAATTGAGATTGTCTCATTTGATAACAAAGTCCTAGATTAAACTATATTTTGTAGGTGTAATATCTTTTTCTTAGGCACTAGGCAGGACTTAGACCTCTTAAGCCCATAAACCCATTTTTCTTAGATGGGTTGACTAAGCTAACCTTCACCCCTAAGGAAAAGAAGTGGATCCTCTATCCCAATGCACGATTTTATTCTTTTGGGCACCCAACGTGCCTTAATTGGATCATACAAAATCTCTCACACACATACATAGAGAGAGAGAGAGAGAGAGAGAGAGAGAGAGAGAGAGAGAGGCTTTTTCCTTGCGAAGGAACCTGAGTTTTATATACAATAGTATATTCCCTTTGCAGGATTATTATTGATGTAAGTTAATTTTTCAGGAATTTTATACCAAGTTTTTGATAAACTTTGGTTTTTGGCTAGTTATCGCCAACTCTTCGATATATCTCTTGTTGGAAGTAACTTGATCTCATTGATAACGAATGAGCCTAAATAATTCGATTAGAATGCTTGTTGAATGATATCACATAATTTCGATAATAACAAAAGACACAAAAAAGACAACAATAATATTACTAGAAAAGACGGAGAAAGACAACAATAATTACATATGACCAAGAAAATAAAAACTTTGTGAATTTTGATTCATGAGGCATCTATTAGATTGTACCAGGACCCTTGTGTCCCGAATTTTTTACTAGATAAAATAGCTTGCTCGAAGGACTATGGTTTACTCGGGGGAGAGATTGAGTTTCAAAAAATACTGAAGGGTCTTATTAATACACAAATATATAACTCCTCGGGAATTTTAATTTGCACTCATATTCATCAATATAGGAAGTGGGTTCAAGCTTTTTTTGAACTTTCTCACCAATAAACTCCTAACGTATAAGAAACAGTGCGGTTCAAAAAAGCACCACCCGACTAATCTCTTGGCTTATATGAGAATTATATGGTGGTTCAGATATGTACACTATATGCAATCCTAACTACTTGAAAGATATATACTTTTTTTACAAGTTTTATCTTCCAAAAAAACTACTTTGATATTATTATTCTTGTCAACCAAACGAAGTGTTATTTTAACTTCTTTAAGGAGGACATGAACGTCATTCCAAAAGAACGGGGGGGGGGGGGGGGGGGGGGGGGGGGGCAAATTTTGTCATTTCGATTTGGGAAGCTTCTATTTGGACCAAAATTATTAATTTCATACCAGCGAGTGTATCAGTTTTGCTACTGATATGGTACGTGCTAAAATTAATATACATATTTCAAATAATATTTTTAATTAGAAATCATATTAAACATATAAAATAATTTAAAAATAAATCACCAAACATAAAAAAAAAAGATTTTATCCTCAATTTCTAATTACCAAAAAATACATTAATTGAATTTTTTATTTTTTAAATACGGACCGATATGGTATGGTATGGTACGGTACCGTCCGGAACACGCTAGAACAATGGTCGAAATGGTATTCTGGTAATCTTATACTATTATAAGGACAGTACAAAATGTACCAGCTGGCAGGGGACAAGATTAATAACTTTGATTTGGACATACTTCTAAATTGTAATCTTATTACACACAGTAGTTTGATTTGTCTTATTACACTATTAAAACTTCTAAAATTCAAATTCAATAGTTCTCTTTACACCCACGGTAAATTTGGTCATTTCGACTTGGGAAGCTTCTTCTATTTGGACATACTCGTTATCTTATACACACACAGTAAGTTTAATTTGTCTTATTACACTATTAAAACCTCTTAACATTCAAATTCAATAGTTCTCTTTACACCCACATTTTTTTTTTTTTTTTGCATTGTCTACCTCCACCCAACCATATTCTAAAAACCTTTGCCACCATTGCTAGTTCATCCTTGCCCCAACCCTCCTAAGTCTCCACCACTAAGCCCGCTACACCCCAACCCTTCCCTTTCTCTTCCCCCCTTTTGATTTCTAACATTATTTATTGCTTTAATCTACGAACTACAAAGTCAAACGAGTAGAGTTTATTCGGTATTTTTAACTAAACTTATGGTAGTGATTTGGGCAAATATCAATGAACCAATTGTGATGACGACAATAATAAGAGAAAGAGGAGGAAAATGACGGAAAATTGAGGATCACTAATGTAGCCGGAAAGCTAAATAGGGGACTAAGAGAGAAATGTTCGCAGATCAGGTTAGGATTGCGTATCTTAAAGATGGAGCTAATTCGAAAAGAATAAAAATCATGTTTGGTTGAGTATTTTTGTATTTTTTTTAGAGTAATGTTTGTGAACTATGTTTAAAAAAAAGTGCACAAATATTATTTGGTTCAGAAACTATCAACCGAGCATGACCTTTACTAAGTATGAAAATCCCAAATATTTATAGTGACACTTCCTAGTAGAAGGGTGCACTTAGATAAAGTCTGTGTGGAAATAGAATCTCCCTTGGCGTGCCGTCTTCGTCGTAGAGAGGTTGGCGGTTTCTTCTCCCAGAACTAAAAATAAATTGGATGAAATCAAAGAAAATCGTTCCTTCCTTTCTCTCTCTCCCGAATTTCCCTCTCCCTCTCTCTCTCTGCATTTGAGAAAACAGCGGATTAGATTCAGATCTGTTCGTCTCAAAGTAGAGAGAGAAATAGAAAATCAAAACCAATGGCGGTCGTATCACCTCTGGCAAAATACAAGCTTGTGTTCCTCGGCGATCAATCCGTCGGCAAGACCAGCATCATCACTCGCTTCATGTACGACAAATTCGATACTACTTATCAGGTAACTCTATTTGTTTTCCTCGTTTATCTTCAATTTTCGAGAATTTCGACGTAATTCTGCTAGGATTTTGCTGCGTCAACGCGGTGATTTAGTTTTGTAAAATGATGTGTAATTTAATTTCCGGTTAACACTGAGAAGTTAGGGCTTGTATGTGAATCTGAGCGCTGCAATGGATAAAATTCACGTAGATCAATGTTGTTTCTTGCAAAGTTTGTCGTCACGTCGTGGAATTGCATGTCTTGTGTTTGAAGATGCTTGATTTGCAATGTAGCTCATATATGGATTTCTACGATAGGTGGTGACTAAAAGTAAGGTTTTGTATGATGAGTTGGCCTTGGTACCATAATTCATAGTGGAGAAATCAGAAATGAGATTTATCTTGAATCACTTTGCTCTGTTACAACCTGTAATTGAATGGATCTAATTTCCATGAAGTTATATGATTCTCGTTGGTTATTGGCACCCTTGAAGAAATTCTTTCATGAAATACTTCTTCCAGTGGAATTCAATCATGTCTTATTGCATTGTGTTATGTGGAATATTACAGCTATTGATATTATATTCATAGTGTTGAAATTTTCGTAGAAATTGTTCGATACTCGGGGAATAAGGGGTCATGAAATTTATGTTAAGATTTGCAAATGTGCATGATGTAATTTACTAGCCAATGAGATTGTTGTTAGCATGAGATCTGATTTCATATTTGGCAAAAACAGAGGAGTACATGAGAGAATATATCATCAAATGGACGTAAATTAGCTCTCTATGATATTGTCTACTATATTGATGCTCTACATTGCGATACTTGGCGATATATACTCTCAATGAATTTTGGTGTTGTATAAGAGTAGATTATATCGGACACTTCATTTGATTGACTGCATTCTTACTTCTGCCATGAGGTTTCAGAATTGAACTGCTACAGCTTGAAGTGGCAGGCTTAGTTTCTACGCTAGGTGTCTTGTAACGTTTATTTTCCATGTAGGAATGCTTTTCATCATTAATGTTGACCGATCTATGATATGCTTCTAGTCAACAACCTGAATTATTTGTTCTAGCTGAGTTTTCATATGGATTTGAAGATTTTATCAACATTTTCGTTGGAATTTGGTTTACAGGCTACCATTGGCATTGATTTTCTGTCAAAGACAATGTATCTTGAAGATCGGACAGTCCGTTTGCAGCTTTGGTAGGATGCCTTTATTCTACTGAATATCTTTCCTACAAGAAAGATATACCATCTGTTTTGTTATCTAATCTCCCCACTTTGTTGGACATGTATTTTGTTGTGGAATGTTTTATAGCAGAATTATTAAGTGTTTCTGATGATATTGCTGTTTAGTAATGACTCCACCTTTCTTGGACATGCATTGGGTTTTGAATGACGTATGTGGTGTACTGTTGGTGTTTCGTCTTCCTAAAGTACAATATCGTAACTTTGCTTGCAGGGACACTGCTGGACAAGAGAGATTTAGAAGTCTTATTCCAAGCTACATTAGAGATTCTTCCGTTGCAGTGATCGTCTATGATGTTGCCAGTGAGTTGTAATCTGACTAAAGGAAAAATTGGTCTTTTGTCAATTCTTCATTATATTTGCCAAGTTTCATGCCAATCAAGCATGCTATGCCTGGAACAAAAGGAAACTTATTTCAACCTTGCTCCAGTTTTATTCGTTGAAGGCTCGATTTAAGGGAAGAGACTCTTGCAGAAACAACTATTTGCATTAAGCACATTTGTGTCGATAAATGCCTAACGCTTGTCCATAGCATAGATGTAGATAATGCTTGTCTTCATATTCAATATTTCAAAGTGCAGGAAATATTTGTATTTTCTCTTGAGAAAGCTTCTTCTTTAATTTTCATGCTAAATGGTTATGCAGATCGACAATCATTTCTGAACACTTCCAAGTGGATTGAGGAAGTACGTACAGAACGAGGCAGCGATGTCATTATTGTTCTTGTTGGCAATAAGACTGACCTTGTTGATAAGAGGTGAGGGATGGATAGATGTACTACAACTTTTTTGTTTAACAGAGTCAATTCTCACTTCCATCTGAGAGATGTCTTCCCGTTTGTACAATTATAAAGTGATGAACACATCATATGTAGAGTACCTCTGTGTTAGATCTCTTTGTGAAACTTTGTTTTTTTCATCATGTTTACTCCTTCGGACCATGTAACCTTTTCTTATCTCAATTTGCTCCTCCTGTCCCAGCTATTTTCCCTTAGTTCTGTCTCAATGTTTGGCTTCCCCATCAAATAAAATTTCCAAGAATAGAACTAACATAGTCTCATGAAAGTTGTTCTCCTCTTCTTTTTTCATAGACAACTGTTGCTTATTTTTTATCGACAGTTTCCTTGATTATGCGAATACTGACAATTCCCAAACAAAGAACAGATAATATAGTTTATAGTTTTGCTATTTCAATGTTTTAGAAAAACATTCTAGTTTTCTTGCCTGCACACATTGTAAAGAGGAAAATGGACACCAGAGTCCAGCTTTTGGTGATCAGAGTTCTTGTTTTCCAAATTATTCTGATGGCCCTCTTCTTGTGATCAAACAGGCAAGTGTCCATTGAAGAAGGCGACGGCAAGGCTCGTGAGTTTGGAGTCATGTTCATAGAAACCAGTGCTAAAGCAGGATTCAATATCAAGGTAGTGATGGAGAGAGAGAGAGTCCATTTCATTTTCCAAATAATAAGCAAAGTATCCAAAGTTATGGTTAGATTAATTGGTAGTGATCTCCCATATTCTTGTGTCTATCACATTGCACTTATAGTGTTTGTTCTCTAGGACATTCCCCAACAGGGAAATGGAGACCCTAGCGTGCAGCAGGCAATAAAGTGCACCAAAATGACATCGTTTTAATGTTCGCTCAGATGCCCAATGCATGTTGGACGCCAAAACGACGTCGTTTTTGGTGCGCTACACACTCTATTGTACGCTGTGCACAACAAGATCAATGTGTCACCCAACAGACATGATCAAATTCTTTGAAATAGGTTATTTCTTCAAAAAAGAAAATTCAATCTGCTGTACATTTTGAATCCTATTCTGATGAATATGCTTCACTCTCTTTCTTTGTCCCCGTTGCTTGTCCCTTTGTTCCTTCACATTGGAATCCTATGTCTGTTTAACAAATTACAGCCTCTCTTCCGAAAGATTGCCGCTGCCTTGCCAGGGATGGAAACCCTTTCCTCCACGAAACAGGAAGACATGGTTGACGTGAACTTGAAACCTACTGTGAATACATCCAGCACAGAGCAGCAAGGGGGAGGTTGTTCATGCTAAGGCGTATATACTTAGGAGACTGAGAATAAAGCAATTTTAATAGCCAAATACTGGTATCGATACAAGAAGTATGATTTCTGAACTTAGCTAATTTTGAGGTAATATGAGAGATTGCGGCTGTTTTGGTGCTTTGTACTTCCATATAACAGCAATTGTTCAACGTCTCAGAGGAGAGCAAGTCGCAGTGATCTGCTCTAAAGATGCTAGAAGTTGATAATTGCACAACACATTTTTCCTATCGAGATCTCTATTAATATATCCATCTCATTTTGTTTTGTTAAAATTTTCCGCTTATGAAACCTCTTTCCCCTTTAGAATGACTACGTTTTGTAAAAGCTGAAGTCTGTTACAGCAAGAGTTTCTTGTGAAGTTCATCTCATAGTATATCTCATTCCATTTCTTGTAATGAATCTACTATACATTGTAATTTTCGCACTAAAATCCTTGGAATATTGCTACTCATGAACCAATTGCATTTGCACTGGAGTAGATCTCGGGACCTCACACGATGGCACAGGTTATCAACCTTTTTTTCACAAAAAGAGGTAAGTGTACCTATTACCTTTACGATCGCATTCGCTAGCCAATGTCGTGGCTACTCATACTTTTCCCAACGTTATTTCAAAGCAACGCATGTGCTACGAAACTGACTTGGGGTGCTCAAGCCAAAAGCGATGCCAACCGGCCATTTCACTTGTTTTTTGGACATAGCCGGGGCATGTGCAAGCACTAGGGGATCAACGTGTGTCATTTTGGGATGCTCAAGCTCAAAACGATGCCAACCTGTTCTCTCAAATCCTTTATAAGCAAAAGCAGAAGATTTCTGCTTCAAGAAAATCTTCATTTTAGGCATTTGCACCATGTAATGTCGCTGACACGGTGCAACAAACCAATAATAAACCACCATGTGGAGAGTGAACCCCACCTTGTAATGTAACTAATTGATCTGCATATAGGATTTCATTATGCACACATGGTAATGTGTGATACATTTCTTACACTACACTAGCGCGATAATGTGATGCAAAGAAGAGGCTTTCCCGTGGGCTGGGCTGGGAGAATATTGCCAATCATAGGGAGAGACTCTTTCCGAAGAGGACAATCAAGCATCGGAGACATGTAGACGAAGAACCTATCAGATGTGAACAGACCCGTCACCAATCTGTCTCATTCTCAGTGTCAAACATATCAGAGCCATGGTTCCTATGATTGAACTGAAAAGGAAATGGGCACAACTGTGTGAATGATCTGGCTCTAAGATGTTAATAACAATTTGACACAAAGAAGGAAAAAAACAGATTGTGAAGTCCCTAATATTTTGGATGTAAGACCTCTTTAAAAAACGCACCGCTGCAATTTAGAATCATGATTTATAATGAACTTGAGGATGAATAATATGCATTAAAAGTGATGGGTGTTGAGCTTACAGGACTGACAAGAGGAGAACAACTTTTCTCGAACTGAACGAAGCTGAGCGCTTATATTTCCTCCTCCTGGTGTTTAGAGTTTCATGAACCCTTTCACTGGCAGATCCATCTGCAGCATCAAATGAATAAGCTCCATCACAAATAATACAGACGTAAAACATACACCTCTCTAATCGCAAATGCTCAAGAACAATAATGCAAGAGTACAAAATGAGGAAGAGTGTAAACTAGTAATGAAACAAGAAGCCATGTCGCGGCTTGATCAATTCCATTCAAAAAGGGCATCAAAGGATATCACTTTTCCGAATACTCACCGATAATGCCTTTATTAACCGTTCATTACTACTCGCAAAGGAGGAAAGTGGCAGCCACTCCTACCAGCAAGGCGCCTATAAGAAGACCTAGTGGCAAGCCTTCAAAGGCCACTACTCAGCCTGGCTGAGAATGACAGTGCGACAAAGCTTTTACGTCTTCTCACTTTTGAAATAGAGTAGTCCCGACAAGGAAAGTGACCAAAGAAGCAATAGACAAAGGCCCCCCATGGCCTATCATCCAAAGAAGACAACTGCCAAGGGAATAAAAGGACTGACCCCTCTCACCAGCAGTAGTTATTAAAAAGTCTTTGCCTAGTGTTGACAAAGATGAGCATCATGAAGGGGTTAAAATAAAGAATTAAACAGAACGCTGAAAATGCAATACTTGGTGGTCGTTGCAGAATCTCGTGAAGTATCGTTTTTCCAAGAGAAAGCCAACAAAATTGTATGAGATATACAACTAGTAATCAGGCAGGTGCAGTATACATGCAGATGGCTAAACTTATTAGCTACACCTGGTTTATCGGCACAATATTCTATTGATGGTAGGAGAAAGTTCAAGCCACATTACCAGCGAAAAAAATACTAGGAGATGATTTGCATTGCAGCAGGTACGTATGACATTTTTGCAATTTGATCATGTAGAATACCCATAAATTCCACTAAGAAAATAGCTTTGAATATGCTTACATACCTCGAGAAATGAATTTGGGTAACACAAAACTGTCATTCATCAAGATTTGCATCAGTTTCTCCCCTATCTGTAAGCTAACCTGTCTCTGCAGTCCCCTCTGCAAATGCTATTTAATAATAAAAAACTTAAGGTGATGAATGTAAAGAATACATATAGTTCACACTTATTAATGTATCCAAATTAGAAAATAAAGTAGAGGACATCCCACGTCCCAGCTCAACTGTATGCATAGTCGAAGACTCTTACCTACATATTCGTATCTTCGCTAACTGTCTTGTTCTAAAGGGAGGAGTCATTGCAATAAGGTAAGCCCTTTAGGGGACTTGTGAAAGAGGATACTTGTCCTTCACTTTGATTCTTAATTAAGGAGAAATTACATACATAAACATATAATATATGTACGTAATATAGCAGAACTTACAGTAGATGGACCCTCAATCTTCAAATTTTCCCAAGTTTCGCTGGCATTAGGCGTCACTGAATTTCCCTTCTTGACATGTATATCCGCAATGCAAGGGGAAAAAGCTCCTGCGTTTTCCATGCCTAGCTTGATATAGTTTTGGCAATTCAACGGAGCATCCAAGCACATCTTATTATCAAGGGCACTGGGAACTTTTGAGTGGCTTAAAGTAGCCAACTGCGGTCCACATTGTGTATCAGTGACACTTTCATCAGTTAACACTGAAATGCAATATGCAACTTGGCTCTGCAGAAATGGAATAACAAACTGCTTATTTTAGTGTACGTTACCAATTATTTGAAGGGGTGTTCTATACTTTTTGATTAAGCCGTCAACAACGCAAAAGGTGCATTTGTTCAAATGTCGAGGGGTAAACCGCACACAGAGTAAACCACAACAGGGCAAGGGGATTTTTTTTTATCGGCGAAAAAAGAATTTATTAACCTTTGAAATAGGAATTACAGAGATTATAGGGACTTCAAACAAGACAACATCACAACGGCCGAAACTCAAATCTCAACTAGGTTGGCACCCGAGTGGTTGACAATTATACACGACTTGAACCACTGAAACGACCTCAATGTACATTTTCGAATGGAGCTTTGAGAGGTAAAACTTGTAAGGGATCAGCTCCTTCTCATACATACCCCTACAAACTCCTATTTTGTTGGTCCATTCCATGCCCAGTAATGACTCAAACTGTTCATCGGTAGAACATGCAAAGAAAAACATGTCTGGAACAAAATGACGCGATCAAATATCAAATAATAGGTAAACAGGTTGCATTTTGTTTTGTAAAATGAACAAGAAATATGGCTTTTAAATTTCAATCTATTTTATAAAACAAAATGCAACTTGCTCACGTGCTTAGCACCCTACTATGGTTGTCATTTCCCCCTTTTCAGTATTGAAGTAATTTCCCTTTTCGCCTACACATTAAAGGATTTGGCAGTATCCTGTACCAAATCGGCAGTATCCTGTACCAAATCGGCAGACAGCGAATATAGGACTAAGTATTCAGAAAGTTCGACTTTCAGGGGTTTTGACAAATTAGAATCAACGAATGGAGTGTGATGCCATTGGACTAAAAAACACCCCATCAGAATTTCAAAAAAAATCTCCCCATTGTCAGCTAAAAGAGGAAAATATCTATCCTCGGACAAAAATCCATTTTCGAAAATCTCCCCAGTTTCTTTTAGCTAATCGAAAATACATCTCCAAAGACCCTGAATATGTCATGTAATTTTCGAAAATGGCGGTAAATAAAAGAAATTGTCCACATTTTATATATCCAGAAGCGTACAGAACTATAATTTACACTTGAGTAGTTTCATCAAATTAAGGAATCTTTCTTTCCGGAAATAAAAATGAAAAATCTAGAGAGCGAATAATAGCACTCAGTCACTCAACATTATCACTGAGAATTAGATTCGTATAACCGAAGAGTAAAAAACCAAAAACGAAGCAAAGGAAACCAGAAATCTCACCTCCTCGCACGAACTGACCGCCATTTGAGAGAAAGAGAGAGAGACTGAGAGAGACACTTAAGAGATAAAGAATACAGACATGCAATTGCTTTATACATGCGAGATTCGAAGAGAGAGCTCTGGTTTGTGTTGTGCACTTTTCGAATCGGCTGTATAGATATAGACGTGTGCGTAGAGGGAGAGAGGGAGGGATGGAGCGTCCATGGTAGGCTCCTGGTTACGACATTGATGACATGGAGAAAGGTTGCAAAATTTTATTCAGACGAAAATGCCCTCGGATTTTCAACTAGGACTAGGATAGCTTTCTTTTTTCCTTTTTTCCTTTTCCTCTCAGAATGTCTGTGTGCACTGAGCACGTTACTCCTGTGTACACACAAATAAATATGTTTAAAATTATTCGATGTAGATAATTTTATTAAAATAATGACAGTCTCGAGTGAATCGAATAATTTTCAAATGTATCTATATTTGAATTCAATCGTAAATTTACCACCACAAACTTAATGTGAGTTTTGAAACAAGCATCTAGTTCCTTAATATAACAAACTTAAGTATGCATCCGGCTCTTAGATATCTCTCGCATTCGTCCTCATTCTAGGCTGTGTTTGGTTAGGTGTTTGGGAGATTTTCTCCCAAACAAGTTTCTGGAACAATTTCTCAAACATTTTCACAGACAACTTTTTCTCTCTATAAAAAGTGTCTCTGAAACATTTTTCTCTCAGACATATTTCTGAGACACTTATAACCAAACAACGTCTCAGAGTTTTGTTTCTAAAATTGTTTCAGAAACACCTCAAAACGAACACATGAGACTATTGTGTAGCTAATGTGCACCTTAATTCTATAAAACTCGATCATTAACTATTAACTTTTAAAGCCGTACGAATCCCAACCAATTACCAATCTAGTTCTTTACATACATCCAAAGATCAGTCGACATATTAGCTAGTCACATTTATCGTGATAACAAGCATCTAGTCCTTTCATATAATGAACTTAAGAGTCGTTCTCCACTGCGGGCTCTTAAAATCAATTTCATTCGAATCATCTATCCTTATCCCACACTACTACGATGTAGCTGACATATACCTTAAAACTCAATCATTAGCTATTAACTTTTAAACTTATGAAGATGAAGCAATAACCAATTTAGTTCGTACATACATACAAAGATCAATCAACATATGACTTAGCCACATTTGTCGTGAAAATAAGCATCTAGTCCCTATATACGAACTTAAGAGTCCTTTTCCATCACAGGCTCTTAAATATCTCTTTCATTCAAATCATCCATCCTTATTCTACGCTATGACTATGGTGTAGCTAATGTGTACCTTAATTTTGTAAAACTCGATCATTAGCTATTAACGTTTTAGTCTTACGAAGACAAAGCAATAACCAATTTAGTTCTTTACATACATACAAAGATCAATCAATGTATCAGTTAACCACATTTGTTGTGAAAACAAGCATCTAGTCCCTTTATATAACGAACTTAAGAGTCATTCTCCATTGTGGGTTCTTAAATATCTCTTTCATTCAGATTATCCATCCTTATTCTACACTAGGACTATGGTGTAGCTAATGTGTATCTTAATTCTACAAAACTCGATCATTAGCTATTAACTTTTAAGCTTCTGAAGACCAACAATAACCAATCTAGTTCTTTACATACATACAAAGATCAATCGATATATTAGTTATCCACATAAACTGGAAACTCTAATAACAAGAAGCAATCGTGTACACATGCCGATTTGATAAATGTCAAATAACCAAAAAAACCAACTTGTAAAACATATCACCTAAATTTGTTGATCCTACTTATACGAAATCTATATACTAAATTCGAGAATCATATTGTTTTACAATACTAGTCAACCATAGGACTTCTTGCCTCATATGTTATACTCTTTGTTGAGAATACATAACCATTGATTAAATGGCATTCCTAAACTTTTACACTTTAATTTAGAGAAGAAAAAAAGGATAACATATATTAAATAGAATTGAGAGATTTTAACCCAAGGGATTGTCCGAGTAGTAGAGCGGATGGGCTGTAAATCCAAACATCCTGCGGTCGAAACTCGACAACTTAATACTTGAAGCCATTGGGAGATTTTTCTGGTCGTTTTCACCCAGAGAACTAACCGATATTTAGGTGAAAACTCTCTCAAATTTTATTTCAACTTGGTTTCAAGCTGACCGAATATCTCGGTTATAAAGAAAAAAAATTGAGAGATTTTAGTTTGGGGCTTTTTTTAAAAAAAAAAAAAAAGAGAAGGGCATTTTGGAGTAAAGCATGCAAATATTTTGTTGGGATTGTGGTACGTCCTTAAATTTATATGTCTGGTTGTCACATACGTGCATGTGAATTTCAAAAGCATATGGGGTAGAGACAACCCAATCAAAACTAATAAGAGAGTCACGGGTTCTCAAGTACTATTCATACTATTTGGCATTTGTTACCTAACTCTCTTCCAATCATTCAAAGACTCGTGAATTTAATTTGGTATTCCGATTCGATTAACACCTATTGCTTGTATTGATCGAATTTTAAAATTATTTTGACATTAGTTTTCATGTACTAATAGAAGAACACTTTGATATTTAAGTCAAAACATAAAAGAGAAGTGTACAAAAGTATTTATAATTGTAATGTTTATTGATTGCATACCTCTCTAGATTCTATGTCCTTCTTTATATAAATATTTATTCTTTAAAAAAAATTAGTATTAAAAGTTGTTCGGGCTGTTTTCTCGATTACTTGCAGATTCTACTATGGAATTATTCCGTAATCTCTCGAATTTCCAGACAAGGTTTTTTCCATAACTCTCGGATTTCTAAACAAGATTCTTCCTGTAAATTTTGAATCTCTTAATCCCACATCGGCTTCTCCTTCGGGCAATGTTGCCGACTTGCACTAATATTATACCTAGCTAGCCTTTTGCTCAAGGCTGTGGACTGTTGGGCTTCCAACCCGTACAGCCAAACACTCTTCCCGGTCCCTATTAGAGCAACTCCAACAGCCTCTTTAAAAGAGGTCTGTTGGCTAGTTTGACTAGTGATTATTATTTTTAGTGCTCTAATAGACTCTTTATATGACTAGCTATTTTAGCTTGTCCCCAAATGGCTCATTACATTACATGTAGCTAGCTTCTCTCTCCACTCTTTATATGATTAGTGTTGGAATGGATAAGTGAAAAAGTAGATAGGCAAAGTAAAGAGTGTACTTTTTTGTCCTTTTTGCTAGTGAGTGTTGTTGGAGTTGCTCTTAGGACCTATGGATGTCGGGTAAATGGGAGCATCTTTACTACCTCAAAAGTTAGTACCAAAACGTTATTTTGCTACTATATTTCAAAATTCGAAGAGTGATTTTCTATGATGAACAATGACTCACCAGAGTCGTTGCCAAATTTGGTTACGAGAAATGCTATTCGCAAGGAACCATAGGGAATTGTGCAATGATTATATGGCGGGAGTTTTTCTTTGCTTGAAAAATGTTTTTTTTTTTACCCCCACCATGTGATTCTTGTGCGATTCTTTGCGAATAGCATGACTCGTTAGTTACTAATGACGAAAATAAATTCATTGAGAATTGGCAATGGTTAGAGACAATCTTTATAAATTATTTTTTGTTAAATAGAGTGGCTACTTGATATTTTGCTATTTTTTGTACAACTTTTTATAAAATTATTTGCATTTTCTTGTTCGGCTCAACAATATGAGCCGAAATTTGCAAACAAATTCCAAATAAAACAATATTACATACAGACAATAAAATCAGTAAAAATTAATTTTTTTAAATTTTTTCCGTATTTAGTAAGGGTTTTTTTTGTGTGGAGATTTTAGTCTTAATTGTGTATAGACTCCTTAAATCAGTACAAATAATCAATCCAAAAAATTCAAGCAAACTAAATAAAATGACAAAAAAATTACTAATAATGTCTAAAAAAATTAGGACAAAGGGAGCCTCAAATTGCTTTCCATTGGCAAAACAAAGTAGCAAAAACTCACCTAATAATTAAGGTGATGCATGCATGGGACCAGGGGCTGCTGTGCAGCGCAAAGTAGGATGTGCTGTGTGCTAAAACGATATCGTTTAACACCTAAAAAATTGCTCGAAAATTTAGGCAATATTTGGGTAGTATTTTACACGTCAAAATAACGTCGGTTTGGTGCACAGTATACTTTACTGTCTACAATACACAGCAAGATCCCCATTCTGTATCTATGATGTTTACCACACGAAATCCCGAGGAGGAAACATGTGGCAGAGATTTAAGTGTGTCATTTTTGGTATACATATGGACCCTTCTCATGCTCTTTTTTCGCTCTCTGTTAAGTAATTAAGCTCCCTGTCTCTTTCAAATACATAGAGAGGTTCGCCTAGTTGTCGAGATGTAGAATTTATGGGTTTATTTTTTTCTAAAATTTTAAGTTCGAAATCTTTCTAGTGTTGTTAGTTTTTATATGGTCAATTCATATAGAGAGCAAAATGTCACGGACTTGTTAGTTTCCAAGCAATCCGTGCGGCACTTAGACACTCACACTTGAACTTGGTGATGCTAAGTAAGCCTTTGTGTGTAGGAAGAGCAAGGAAATGCTAAGTTTGGGAGAATGGAGAGTATATTGCTTGAAAGAAAACTTTACAAAGAGAGCATACAACTTTGAGAGCTTTTCCAAGGTGCCTTGGCCAAATGAGGCCTCCTCCTATTTATAGGCACCATGGGGGATTCTAGAACAAACTCTAGAATCTTCCCACCTCCTCATTTGGACTATTCTAGAATTCTATTCTAGGACATGTGTGTGGAGAATTCTAGACTCTCCAACACTTACAAGCTTTCTCTAGAATGTTCACCCATATCCTAGGGTGTTTTACAACAATCTAGTATTTACATGAATTCTCTAGGGTAATCTAGAATATTCTACAAGCATACAAGTATCTTGATTTTTCTAGAGAATTCTGCGGGACGTAACACTCTCCCCCACCTATTCTGGCGACGTCCTCGTCGCGCCTTCCTCCTTGAATCTTTGTATTTGGTCTCGGAATTGCCATAAAGCGTCTTCAGCTTCCCAACTGGCCTCGCTTTCTGGTAGTCTTTTCCACTTGACCAAATACTCTGTACTTGGTGGCACCCCTCGTCGACGAATGACTCGATCGGCCATGATGTATTCTGCTTCCTTGTCGTAAGAGGTTACCACTGCGGTCGGGGCCCTTGATGATTCTCCTCGGCTTGGATTCTCCGTGTCGGCATGATAAGGCTTCAAGTAGCTTACATGAAAGACCGGATGAATCTTGAGCTTTGGAGGTAACTGGACTTGGTAGGATACTTTCCCTACCTTCTTTATGATAGGGAATGGGCCTTCATATCTCCTTACCAAGCCCTTATGCACCTTGCGCAAGGACTTGAATTGTTGGGGAAGAAGCTTCACAAGGACTAAATCCCCAACTTGATATTCCACATGCCTTCTTTTCTTATCGGCCCACTTCTTCATTTTCTTGGTTGCCTTGTCCAAGTAAGATCGAGCTACGTCGGCCTGCTCTTGCCATCCTTTGGCAAATTTGAATGCTGTGGGGCTCCTTCCGTCATACCCTGCTGCCACCGTGTGAGGTGTCAACGGCTGTTGCCCGGTAGCCAGCTCGAATGGACTATGATTTGTAGACTCGCTCTTCTGCAGGTTGTAGGAGAACTGAGCCACATCTAGAAGTTTTGCCCAATCTTGCTGGTTGGCACTAACAAAGTGCCTTAAGTATAACTCCAATAAAGCATTCACCCTCTCAGTTTGGCCATCGGTTTGGGGGTGAAAGCTAGTGGAGAAGTGCAAGTCCGACCCCAATAGTTTGAAAAGCTCGGTCCAAAACCTTCCTGTGAAGCGTGGATCTCGGTCACTGATGATTGTCCGAGGTACACCCCAATACTTCACCACGTTCTTCATGAACAGCCGAGCTGCTTCCTCTGCCGTGCAATCTGTTGGGGCAGCTATAAAGGTGGCATACTTAGAGAATCTATCCACCACCACCATGATAGACCCGCACCCTTCTGACTTGGGCAATGCCGAGATGAAGTCCATGGTGACACTGTCCCATGGTCTTTCTGCAATGGGTAGGGGCTCCAACAATCCCCCCGGTGGTTGCTGCTCAACCTTGTCTTGTTGGCACACAAGGCAAGTCTTAACGAATGCCTCCACATCGTCTCGCATCCTGGGCCAATAGTAAGCTGACTCCAGCAATGCCCTTGTTCGTCTCTGTCCAGGATGTCCTGCCCACTTAGTGTCATGGCATTCCTTGATTAAGTTCCTCCGTAAGTTACCCCACTTTGGGACGTTGAGACGCTTTCCTTTGGTGTAGAGTATCCCGCCTTCCATCCAAAAACGTCTAGTCTTCCCCTCATTGGCTAAGGCCACCAAACTCTTAGCCGTCTTGTCTTGGGACAAGCCTTCCTTTATAAGATCTATGAGTTCACCTTTGGGTTGGCTACTCATGGATGCTAGCTCCGCCTTTCGACTTAGTGCATCCGCCACCAAGTTTACTTTGCCAGGCTTGTACTCCAGCACATAATCGAACTCTGCTAGGAAATCTTGCCACCTGGCTTGCTTTGGGCTCAGCTTCTTCTGGGTTTGGAAGTAGCTAGTGGCAACATTGTCTGTCTTTATCTCAAACTTGGAACCCAACAGGTAGTGTCTCCAAGTACGCAAGCAGTGGATGATTGCCGTCATTTCCTTTTCTTGTACTGTATACCTCCGCTCGGTGTCATTGAGCTTGCGACTTTCATAAGCAATTGGATGCCCTTCTTGCATTAATACTCCTCCAATGGCAAAGTCAGAGGCATCCGTGTGTATCTCATAAGGCTTGGTGTGGTCTGGTAGCCCGAGGACCGGTTCCTCGGTTACAGCCTTCTTTAGATCCTCAAAGGCTTCTTGACACTTCTTGGACCACTCCCATGCCTTGTTCTTCTTCAAGAGGTCCGTTAAGGGAGCTGCCCGTGCCGAGTATCCCTTGATAAACCGACGATAGTAGTTAACCAAACCAAGGAAAGACCTTAGTTCGGTAACCCTTGTGGGAGCTTCCCACTCTTGGATAGCCTTCACCTTGTCTTGCTCCATCATAAGCTGGCCATCCATGATCTTGTGCCCCAGAAATGACACTTCCTTTGTGGCAAAGGAACACTTCTCCCTTTTGACATAGAGCTCGTTTTCCCTTAACACTTGGAATACAGTTCGTAGGTGATCCATATGTTCTTCCAATGTAGTGCTATATATGACGATGTCATCCAAGTAGACCACTACGAACTTGTCCAAGTAAGGGTGGAATACCTTATTCATCAAAGTGCAGAAAGTAGCTGGGGCATTGGTGAGGCCAAATGGCATCACTAGAAATTCGAATGACCCGTAGCGAGTCACGCAAGCCGTCTTAGGTTCATCCCCATCTGCTATTCTGACTTGATAGTACCCCGACCTTAAATCGAGTTTAGTGAAGTATCGAGCTCTACCAAGTTGATCAAATAAATCGGCAATCAACGGTATAGGATACTTGTTTTTGATGGTTAACTTGTTGAGTGCCCGATAGTCGATGCATAGTCGAAGTGATCCATCCTTCTTCTTTTGAAATAGCACTGGAGCACCATAAGGAGCTTTGGAAGGTTGAATGTAGCCAGCATCCAACAAGTCCTTCAACTGTCGCTTCAACTCCTCTAGCTCGAGTGGTGCCATTCTGTAAGGGGCCTTGGCGGGTGGCAAGGTACCGGGTTCCAGCTCGATCCTGTGATCCACCTCCCTCCTTGGTGGAAGCTTCTTGGGTAGTTCGGATGGCATAACATCCTGAAACTCCGTCAATACTTTGCCAACTTCCTTGGGTAAATTTCCCAAGGTAGCATCCTCCTTTGGACTGGTAAGGGCAGCTAGGTAAGTTAGCTCCCCCTTCTTGAAGCCCTTTTTCACTTGCATGGCTGAAAGGACCGGCGTCTTGAACCCACCGTTTGACGTTGCCTTCACCACACAAGGAGTCTTCTCCTCTAGAATCGCCACGGAGCGTAAGTATGGTAGTGGGACAGCCTTGACCTTGCTGAGAAAGTCCATACCAATCACCACTTGGAAATCGTCCATTGGTGCTACCGTGAGGTCAATCTTTCCATCCCACGACCCAATTCGTATATCCACGCCCCGTGCAACACCATGTAATGGTTTTGCCTCCGAGTTAACAGCTTTAAGCCAACCTGCCTCCTTGGTGGGCCTCAACTCTAGCTTCTTGGCCTCTTCCATAGAGACAAAGTTGTGGGTTGCCCCCGTATCCACCATAGCACGGGTGGGCTTCCCGTTAAGAGACACTTCAACGAACATAAGACCCTGATCACCGTGGGTCTTGACAGTGGGCTTCGACTTAATGGCATTGAGGAGTTGGAGAGAGCCTACATGAGCTTCCTCCATCTCCTTCTCTTGGATCATGGCACTAAGGGCTTTTCTTTTGGGACAATCTCTAGCCCAATGTGGTCCATCACATAAGAAACAATTGTTCTTGGGCTTGAACTTGTCTCCTTTGTTGTATTTCTTATGTTCTTTGCCCTTGTCTTCTTTGCCAGTTGGGGGTTTGCTTGACCCTGCACCCTTATACTTGTCTCCCCCACCTTTACTATGATTATTTCCTTTGAACATAGGGGCCTTGTCATTCTTTTTATAATCAATCAAGGACTCCGCTACAGCCATGGCCGTTGCAAGGTCTTGTACGCCGCGGCGCCTTAACTCTTGCTCCGCCCACGGTTGTAGGTTGTCCATGAAGTTAAAAAGTAGCTCTTCATCAGTCATATTCGGGATTTCTAGCATGAGTGTTGAAAATTCTTTCACATAGTCCCGAATTGACGATGTATGCTTCAGCTTCTTCATATTCTTTCTAGCTTGATAGGCCACATCCTCAGGATAAAATTGTTTCTTAAGTTCTCTCTTATAGTCTTCCCATGTGTCTATGGTGCATGTGCCTTTTTCTATGTCAGCATGCCTCCTACGCCACCATAGTGTTGCAGTATCAGCGAGGAATAGGGTAGCAGTTCGTACCTTTGCGGCTTCATCCGTCATTGCCATCGCCTCGAAGTACCTCTCCATCTGCCATAGGTAGTTGTCTACCTCTTTGGCTTCCCGCTTCCCATCAAAAGGTTTGGGCTTGGGCAACTCCAACTTGGAGGTCCCTAGTGAGGACACAGCACCTCCTGCCACAGCATTCTTGCATAGTGCCCAATCCTTCCGCATCTCCTCTAATCGTGCCTCGAAGCTGGTGAGCATTTCCATCACCTTGGTCTGGAAGGCCTCGTTGCATTGATGCACTTCGTGTGCCACAGAGTTGACCGTGCTAAGCATGCCATCTTTGAGGTCCTTGATCTCCTCCTTGAGATTCTCCACCTCGTGATCTAAGCTTTGCTCCAGCACATCAAGCCGTTCCCCTGAATCGGCCACGGCTAGCTCCACCTTGGCCAGCCTAGTATCCATGGCTGCAACAGCATCCCGAGACTTCTCCTTCCTTCCCCTTGTTTGGATGGGATCCCTTTGCTCACCACCCACAACTTCATCCACTGAAGACATAGTGTCTTTAGAACCTGCTCTGATACCAAGTGTCACGGACTTGTTAGTTTCCAAGCAATCTGTGCGGCACTTAGACACTCACACTTGAACTTGGTGATGCTAAGTAAGCCTTTGTGTGTAGGAAGAGCAAGGAAATGCTAAGTTTGGGAGAATGGAGAGTATATTGCTTGAAAGAAAGCTTTACAAAGAGAGCATACAACTTTGAGAGCTTTTCCAAGGTGCCTTGGCCAAATGAGGCCTCCTCCTATTTATAGGCACCATGGGGGATTCTAGAACAAACTCTAGAATCTTCCCACCTCCTCATTTGGACTATTCTAGAATTCTTTTCTAGGACATGTGTGTGGAGAATTCTAGACTCTCCAACACTTACAAGCTTTCTCTAGAATGTTCACCCATATCCTAGGGTGTTTTACAACAATCTAGTATTTACATGAATTCTCTAGGGTAATCTAGAATATTCTACAAGCATACAAGTATCTTGATTTTTCTAGAGAATTCTGCGGGACGTAACAAAAAGCTCTAGCTTGAATTGAGATCTCCGCATGTAGACGGCGAGATTGATCTTTTAGAGATTAGTCGAGGTACGTGTAAATTGATCTAGACTCTGAGTTAAAAAAATGGGTTCAAATTTGTCATCTTCATGGTCATTATGGAGCTAACAACTGCACTAAGAAATTCAAGGAGGTCTAATGAGGGAGGCTAAGTAGTTGGGCTCTTGATAGATCACCGTCCCAGCCCTATGTACGTTACAACGTCGATTTCAGATTAGTTCACTTGCATCGAGACAGCAGACAAGCACCTTCAAGGAATACCACCGGGAGGAAGGAGTTAGAGGCGGAAAAAAAAAAAAGCATACATGTCTAAACCGATAAAGGTCTATACCAATTAGAGAAAGAATCGCTCTTGATAGTGAATGGCTTCCCACAGACTTCTTTCACATCTCTGGAGGTCTTCGATAAGATGACCCACTATCCTCTTTTGTATTTATTAGTGTAATTGAGAGCTAAGTAAATTTACTAAAAAAGTTAAAGGACAGTGGGTTTATGGCATAAGACGAAAATAAAAAATGATGCACAAATAAGAGATTCACTGTTAGGGGCACTAGGTGCCACCACCTCCGGCTCCTTCCTCTTCCCTTCGATGCCCCCTCTCTCCCTCTCGATACGTGAGAGGAGTTGGGATTGTCACGGATAGGATGGGAGGCCGTTTGGTAAGGATATGGACGAAATCGATTCTATCCGATCAATTTTTGTATGTATGTCGGATTGAATCGATCCGTATGGGAGAGAAAATTTAGTAGACCGATCCTCTACATTATTGCTTAGTTACTTTAATGATATATCTTTGTTCATAATTTTTTACGTTTTGAATTCTGTATGTAAAGACAAAAAATTAATCTATAAAATGATGTGTCAAAATCTTATTCTCCAAAACTTTAATCGAACTAAAAAAATGACAGTAAAGAATAGTACAAGTAGTACAAGAAATCCCTTTGTTTGTACCAAATTAGGAGGAAACATGTGCCAAAGATTTAAGTGTATTGTTTTTGGTATACTTATGGACCCTTTCTCATACCCTTTTCGGCTCTCTGTTTAATTGAGCAACCTCCCTCTCTCTCTTTCAAATGGGTTCAAATTTGTCATCTTCATGGTTATTATGGAGCTAACAAGTGCACTAAGAAATTCAAGGAGGCCACTACAAGAAAAAGTACAATTCCCGACTAATTGTTTGATCGACAAAAATCTAAATTGGGTAGCCAAAAGTTTTCACCGACCAAAAATTTTTGTCGCTGAATTGGGGGGGGAAAGGTTTTTGCGACTTTTACCGACCAAATATTTTAGTCCCCAAAAGTCATGAAAATATTGTTTGGTCGCCAAAATTTAATTTAATCTCTAATTTTGGTCTCCAAAAATGTATTTTGTTGTATGAGGCAGAGTCTTAAGTAGTTGGGCTCTTGATAGATCACCATCCAAGCCCTTACTAATGTACGTTAAAACGTCGACTTCAAATTAGTTCACTTGTATTGAAAAAGAAAGAGTCGAGACAGTGGACAAGAAAGAGCCTTCAAAAAATGACCACTGGGTGGGAAAAATATGTACAAGTCTTTTTCAAACAGATAAGGTCCGATATCAATTGGAGAAAGATTCACTCTTGCTGGTGAATGGCTCCCCACACCGGCTTCTTCCACATCTCCGTAGGTCTTCGGCAGGTGGACCCATTATTCAGCCACCTCCAGCCCCCTCCTCCTCCCTTTGACACCCTCTCCCTGTATGGGGGATGAGTTGGGATTGCCAGGGAGAGGGTGGGCGAGATGAGGCAATGGTGGCCGTTTGGTAAGAGTATAGAATGAGTGGATGTACTTAGTAAAATCGGTTTCTTCTGATCGGTTTTTGTGTGTATGTCGAACGGAACCAATAGGTTCGGGGAGAAAATTTAGAAGAGCGGTCCCGATCAAAATAGTTGGTGGACCGAAATTGGTTCAGGTGGTTCTGTCCAGTCGGGTAATTTGGAGATTTTAGGCTGAGCTTAACAAGTATTTGGGCTTTACCATGAGTGAGCTTCAAAATTATTGGTTCGGTTCGGTCCAAACTTTATCGCCAAACTCTTTAGTTCGGTCCATATTCTACACAAGTCGATTTGGTTCGGCCCGATCATCCGGGGTTGATTTGCATAAAACCAAGACATAACTAAACATCGAAAGTTTTTATAACTCAAAACCGAAATCAATCGGTATGGTAATTAGACCGACCGAACTCCAAAAATCTTGATCAGTTTAGTTTGGTCCGGTTTTTTCGCCCCTAGTATTTTTGAACACTTAAAACTGGACAAGTTCCATAAAAAAAGCTACGCTGTCTTTAAAGTGTCTTGTTTTATCTCAATGATTTTGTAGTTTTGGAACAAGAACCCACAAACATGAAAATTATTGCCCACCAAACCCATTAATGTGAGTCTGTGACACCCTCTGCCTCTTTCAAATGTGGTTTCTTTCACATGCCTCTATTTGACAGATAAACCTATAAAAGTAGTTGCACATAACTTATTAACAGAGGGAGAAAATAAAAATCATTCTCCCCAACTGTCGCGCGAGTTTTGCAATAATCGCAAGTGCCACCGCAACTTGCGGCAGAAAGCGCATTGAAACATAAGCATGAACACGATACAAACACAAGGATAAACAATCACGATACAAAGGATCCAAGTCGGACACAGAAGATTGTTCACAGCTTACAACACAATGTCCAACGCGTCAAAACAACACCATTTTAGCAGCCAAAATGCTGCCAGCGTCCAGAAGAAGCATTTTTTGGAAGCCAAAACAGGACCGTATGGAACACCACATACCCTACCGTGCGCTCTTCACAGCAGGTTCCTCGGGTCATTACCCGAAGCTGTTGAATTTGAAAGCAGCAACTACGAGACGGAAACATATTAGGTTGCCAAAATCCATATAAGTACATTACAAAATCTTTGACATTGAGATTACACCTTCAACACCACAAATTAGGGAAATCAAGGAGTAATAGGATCCCATTGAATAGCTACTGAAAGTTAAAAACTATCAACCACTAACTACTCTCAAATTCTCACACCACTCTTTTAACCTTATTGTTGGAAAATCAAAGGATAGTGAGCTTTCACCATCCACTGTACATGGCAACCAGCCAAGTGAACACACCCCTTCACATTTCATCTCACCTAAACTACACACATTAGAGCTCCTCCCACAACGTACAAGGATTCCAAAGACAGTAAAAGCATTAACAAGAATAAGTTGAAAAGACAAAAGGTTAGTCACTCGCGCCAAGTCTCTCATAGAACAAGATGTACCCATGATCTGTATTACTGGCATACTCCTGTGCCGAACCAAAGAACGTCTGTACCGCTGACTCATCGATAATCTCCACATTCTCATCATCAAAGAACAACCAATGGTTGTGGCTTTTCACTAGACTGACATAGTGCCCGTGGTTGGGCCCACTCCCAACATGAACGACTACGGCAAAGAGTGAGTACTCCGAATCTGTATCCTCCACCGTATTGCTCAACTTTAGCTCGAGCGGGAACACAACACGGTATGACAGTTTCTTGTACCGGCTCAGCTGCTCGATATACTTAAACCGCTTTAGATGAATTACGAGTATTTGAGGTGCCTTTTTTATCTTCATTCTCTTCTGGGCCTCTTGCAAACTACATTATTAAACAAGGGATCAAAACTCAGTTAATCGACTACGAACAACTAATGCCCCAAATATTTCGATTTATCTTTTTATTTCTTTATGACGAGACCATTCATTGATACAGAAGAGCCAGCTTATGGAACCACATAAATCGCCGCAGACAGTTAATAAAGGCCTTTCAGCTAAAAAAATTGTAGGATGGCACAAATGATTCGAGGATGCTCAACAATTTCAATACTCTCTTTCTAGAATTACCTTGTGCAAACTTATCAAAACCATCGCAAAGGAAAAATTAACCCATTTGACAGGCAGTTTCAGGTTCATGTACTAGTGATCTAAAGCCATGCACGATGATTGAGTAGCTTCATGCCTTGTGCTCGACTCACCTCGTCCCGAACACCTAATTTCGACTTGTCATTTACTTACAATTGGGATGTTTGGGTTGGGATGTCATGATCCTAAGTTAATAACTGGTAGTGACCGGTGAGACTACAGGTGCTTCCCGTTGAAATCTTATACAACTGTTTGACAATCCTAAGACGACCCAAGTTGAATCCTACCTTAAATCCTGAGCATCCAATGTCGATTTCTCACAAGATGAATACACTTTGACCAGGCATTTACAGATATCTGACTATACTTTTGTAGGGTAATTTGACCAGGCATCATAGCCCACAAAACAAACAACTTGGATCATACAAAATAAAACTGCAGTGGGATCCATTTTCCCCCACATATCCCTCAAATGAGGGGATCCTAACCATCTCAGCAATCATGCCACTGTCAACGGTTAGCTATGCCTGTGCAAGGCACTAAGAGGAGATCATCAGGTCAAAGGCAGGAAAAATACCAAAAAGATAAAATATACCAAATAGGCCCATACTACATAATCAGCAACGATGAATTGTAAAACGTACACAAGAATTGAGCAAACGCTACCAACCTGCAGCACTTATCGCAAAAGAATTTGTCTTCAGCATTCAGAGTCTCTGTGGAACTAAAATTTTTCAAGCAGCTCGTGATAGAACTGTTCTGTTCAATATCAAGGCTCAAGTCAAAAAAGGTTTCATCCCTTGCTGTTACCGTCTCACATCGCAAGCACCTTGTTTCGTTTGTGAGTATACCCTAATGATCACCCATCAAAGTGAGTGAGATTCTTCAAGGCTAATATAAGCAACAAATAATCAACAACTGTCCACCAACTGAACTTTCTAAATTGATCTAAGAAAGACCATATAATCGCATTTATCCCTCAAATGACATAACATGAGCATCAATGCAGAAATAATCTGAAACCCAGTAAAGAGAACTGACCTGGAAATTTTTGTGCACCCAAGTGACAAGAGGTTCTTTTTGAGCACCATTTGCCTGAATAGTCTTTGGCCCATTTGCAACCTTTTCAGATGGTGATGAAGTTTCTGCATTACTCTTAGCAGCATTGGACTCTTTCTCCAATATGTCAACAAGCTCATTCAGCAAATAGTTCAAAAACTCATGGGCATCCTACACAAAAGAGGTAAGGCATCACTTCCTCATACCACAAACAGGAAATAATGGTGGAAAAAAAGGCTACAAAGCAAGCTGGAAAAAACTTGCACTGATAAAATTTATGAGGAGGGATTCAACAAGAGTGCAAACACGAGCTACATGTAGAATTGAATGTGAAGACAACTCAAAGTAGTTCTCCCAACAGAAAAAAAAAGATCATTACACAGGAGAAAAATTGGGATTCACTGCACAATGCAGTAGACCAACAAAAGCTGCCTAATTGGAAGTCGAACACCAAAATATTGAATCCAATGGAAAGATTGGCCCATCCTGGAAAAACGTCCCAAGAGGCAATGGAAATGCCAATTAAGCCCCTGCCACCTTTTAAGCATCACATAGTAGCAGGCTCCCGTGGCTTAATATTGAAGTAAGGGGTATATTATAATTCCTTTCCAAATTTCCAGCACCATGTACCTAGCATTTTTGCTCCATAGGAAATTCAACAAACGAAGATGAAATCCTACTGGTATGAATCTGCCTATTCACGTCTGTTTCTCAAAAAGCAAGCGAGTTTCACTTCGTAAAAACTAACAGCGTATGCGATTAATCTCATCTAACAAGGCCATTGCAAGTAGTGAAAGACCAATCTCATTAACCATCCACAGACTATCTCTGATGCCATTTTAGAAAGAAGCATTGGGAGTTAAAAGGATGAGTCACTAGATCAGTTAATTTTATTTCTTTGGCTGGGCAGGGAGCCAAAAAAAAAGACCAACGAAAAGACACATTGAAGTAAAATGTTTCAGCTGAATTTGCCAAAATCTAATCAATGCATTCTGGTAATTTGCAAACTAATAAATTATCAAATTTCTTAGACCCGCTAGACTAACCCAAAGTCCAAGGAGAGTTAAAGTTAAAACTGAGGATAGCACAAAAATGACAGAAACATGGTCAGCAGGTCAGGTAATCATCTCCCAGGGAGCTACTGTAAATATTCCTGGTGCTTGCATCTGAAGTCAATACGACAAAGTCACAAAACCAACAGTAGGGAAGTTTTATTTTAAACACTAACCTGGTGCATATAGCTGCGAAAAATTTCATTTTGCTTCCTCAATCTGTGCACAAAACGCTTTGGAGAAACAACACCTGTTTTCTTCTTTTGTGAACTTATCTACGCACGAGCAAGTTTGGGTCATGCAAGTTAGTTACCAAATAAACATGCATATGTGCATGGGTCCTTGTGTACATAAGTAAGAACCAATAGCATCGACCCATGTGCCATTTGCTTCAAGGAAAAATATTTTCCCCGGCAGGGGAAGGGGGGTGGGGAAGCATTAAGCAACATAAAGTGTAGCAAAATTGTGTTTGGTCACATTACCATCTTGCAAGTACGTGATCACCTCTGTGGATTCCAATACAAAACACAACAAAGGTCAAAGAAATATGACTGTACACGAAGTAGTAAATTTACAATCCTAGGGATCGTGTTGTACCTGTGTGAATAAGTCTGCCAGACATGTCAAAAGATTTTCTTCCGCATCTGCAAGATTTTTGTTATTCTCATAATATTCTAATAGCTGCTCACGAAATGGAACACAAAAATAAAGAGCCTGCAGAAAAGAAGGGAGAATATTAGAAAGGAATACATTGGATGCTGACAGATATGCAACACCACAATGCCCACGTTGTCATAAGAATCTACTGGGTGGATGCTGACCACACTAAAAGGTAATCATGGTAGGAACTTGGGTTTTAAAATATTTCTCCAAGGAACTACGAACTATTTAAACGAACTAACCAACATCCTAGATTAAGTTCTAGCCTCAAAGTTTGCACATCAAGGTGACCACCTGATTCACCTACCCTAGGATCACGAAATCCATCAGAATGGTATGCCCTAAATCTGAAAATTGTGTCAACTAACAAGTTAAAAACAAAATCTGAATCTAAAATCTCGTCCACATATGTATAGAACATCGTTGTCTAAGGATCCTGGATGTTTATTTTTGGCAGAAAGTTTGGTTCTCTAAGCAATCGCCACCCATGAGTCTAGACTCTAGATGGGATCTCCAGCAACGGTCAGAAAATGATAGGTGCATGCAAAGCTTGAGCTTTTGCCCAGTTTGATGAACTCATCAACCTCATTTATTCAATACATTTGGAGATTCCATGCTATGGGATTTCACCTCCTTTTTTCCATGGGAAATCTGATTTTGGCAACAAATTTATAGCAATCCAGGTGACGGTATAGAGCATCTATGACCATCCATGGTGACATGACAATTACACATGATCGGCCTTGAATTCCATGTATGGTGTAAGTCCCGGTGACATCTTTCTACCACAACTAAAATGTTAAAATAAAGATAACAGAAACAATGAGCACAGGCAGAGAAATACACGCTAAGAAATTACTCTTCAGGCCAGAATTTGAGAAGAAGACCAAAACCACACAAGTTTTTTAACGTTCTCAAACCCCTACAGTCTTAACGCAATGCAAGCACAATAAGCACTAATCAGCTAACCAAATCTAGCAATTAGCAAATCTTTTACCAATTGCAAAAGAAAAATCCTATCAGCCACTGTCATGTAAACTGGGAAAGATTGACAGATGCAAATCAAAGAGCCATGAATCGAATAAAGAAGAATTTGAACATTTTGAACCTGTAGAACGCTGTTGCAGTAGCAAGTGTTGCCGAAATTCTCGAGCCCGAAGTATCGCTCGCCTTCGGGGAACTGGTCCCCCAGCGCTTTCTCGAGCTTAGACCCCGTAGCACCCATTTAGCACATCCGAATCTCTCTCCTCTCTCTATCTCTGTCTTTGTATGCGTGTATTTGTATACGTATATGTACCAGAGTGAATTGTTAGTTAGGGTTTCACAGATGATTGGAGAATCAAAATGACAGAGTGAGTGCTGCAGGGAAATAAATCAAAATAATAATTAAATTAAATTAATTTAAATTTTAAATTTAATGCAAATAAATCAAAAATAAAAATAATTTTTGTGAAATAAAATATAGAGGTTAAAGATGCTGTTGAATATCCTCCAAATTTGGGGCAAATGATATTCGCATTCTAGTTTTATTTATTTGCACTTTTTTTTATTATACAAATTTATTAAATATTCTTCTATTTAAATTAAAAATTATCTAGTTTTTAAATAGAAAAATATTTTGATAACTTTGTATAATAGTGACAAAAAAAAATGTAAATGAACAAAAAGGGTGTGAATTAAAATTTCCAAATTTATCTCAGAAGTGACGTCATCCATGATGTCAGCACCCTTGACGAATCGAACCGGAATGTAATCCATACCGTCAGATGGACCCCACCCTTCTCTGTTCAGCCCACTATATGTACCTGCGACAATGCAGTTCAACTGGGAAAAAAGCCACTTGGAAGTCGGAGGTAGAAGCAGAGGGAAAGTGGTTCTACGAAGATGGCTGAGGTCGAGATACCGGTAGTGAAGCTCGGAAGCCAGGGACTTGAGGTAATCCACCAGGAATTTCTAATGATTCTGTTCAAATAGGTGAAAATAAACTGCGAATTTGAAGTTTTTTGGGGAATTTCTGATATACTTGCCATTTCGATTCTTTGGGCTTTGGCATCGAGAAAACCGTGGATGCGTGTTCTGTTACTTATGTATGCATGTTGCTTCAATTGTTTATAATATTGATAGATAGAAGATCAGTCTTAGTTGTGTGTTCGGATCCTCTCCTTTGTCCTTGAAACATCTCGACATTATTATGAACTCTCATTTTGCATGTACGTATAGATTGGTGGGCCATTTGTCTCATTATATAGGGCCTCCTCAGCCCGCCCTGGTTCAAATACCATTCTTTTTCACTATATCCTACCCCTCAAGCTCAAAAAAATGCCTTTTCGTTGTCATCACTTACCTGTATCGATATGGCTAGTTTTCTAGCGCTATTTCTAGCTTGAATTAAGGCTTCGAAACTCCTCTCCTCTCTCTGTAACTAGAGACGTAGGCAGACCTAAGTTTAGAGCCACCTCGATTCGGAACGCCAACCGGGTTAGAAACCGAATCCTAAACTGACTTCGGAGCAGGTTTGAGAGCTTTTATCGAGCTTTGATGGAAAGCATTCCTATCTAAATATGGCTCCACCAAAAAAGATGAGTACGCCTAGGCAAATTTTTCTTGATTAGTTTAGTAAAATCAAGCTTTGCCCCCAAAAGATTAAAGAAATTGATCCACCAGGTGTCCCATTCCTGTCTTTCTTCGTTTGTTGGTCCAATTCCTGATATCGGAACAAAGACTGAAAGCAGCAACCAAAGATCAAACTCCATAGTGGGATTCTGTCACATTTGTGTTTATGTTAGAACCATCAATTTTTAGAAAAGCTATTACTCAATAAGTTGGCTCTCAAAATGAACGATTCAGATCATGAATACAAAATTTAGGGGGCTTTTAATCCTCGTCACACTGGGTTAGACACGGGGGCTTTCTCAATCTTTGAGTTTTGTGTGGCTATAATTGCAGAGGATGGGGAAAGGGAAGTCAAACACTTGACTAACTGGTTGGGTTTAGGCAGATTATAGGTGTGCGTATAGACATGTCCGTCAATGCATTTTTGTTTGTCGTTCATTCTCTAACTTGTAGAACCCTTGTTTCTCTCAGGTCTCAAAAATTGGATATGGCTGTATGGGGCTTAGTGGAGTCTACAATCCTCCTGTTCCTGATGAGGATGGCGTTGCATTGATCAAGTATGCGTTTAGTAAAGGAATCACTTTCTTCGATACATCAGATATCTATGGTGCCGACCATGCTAATGAAATATTAGTGGCAAAGGTAAGTGTATAAGAAATGAATACTTGTGCATTTGGGCTTATTGTGAAATTAAACTTGATAATATTATAGTCATTTAGGCACGTTAAGTGTACAAAGAAAAGTAATGAAGTGAACTCTGGTATTTATGATGAGCTAAAACGTGTTGAAATTGTTTGTTCGAAGAAGCTGCGTAAAGCTAATCATGAGTTCTTCTTGGTATTGTGTCAAAGACTGGTGTGACTGTGTCTGATGCTCGTCACCTGGATAACTTGTCCTTGGACAATGGTATGGGATGTTTCTGGAATCTATTGATATTAACAAAGGACAATGGTATGGGATGTTTCCAGAATCTATTGATATTAAAAAAGCACCTCTTGCAATTCAGTTTAATAGCCTTGCTTTCTTTCTTCTTTTTGTCTTCCCTTTTTCTGGGGAGCAAGGGGGTAATTTATTTGGTGAGCCATTTATCCGTTAAGGAATAGAAAAATAATTGTGAAGAAAGATGGTGATATCATTTTGGAGAACATGATTCACTCTTTGTGCCTCTCTCACACTGACTGCACCTAATATCAAATGGAGATCGTATGCCTCTCAGTCTCATCAAGGATATAAGGAAAGAAAATATAATCCAAAAATATTGGTTTCGGGATATGGTGGAGCTCTTTCGGTGAAGTAGGAAATATGTGATGGTTCTCCACCGTCATAGTAACTATTCACTTTATCATAACTTAGTAACCAGGTATAACCTAAAGTGTCCAATAAGTGGTTTGTCTACACAAGTCAATCAAACTTAACTTGCATTGGACAGTGACGGAGAAATTTGAGGACACTAACAACTTTTGCATCACTTCATAGTTTTCTTGAAGTAGGAACAAATTGCAGATTGGATAGAGGTAAAGCACAAGAAGGAACAATACATATGGTCAGTGTTCGAAAAATCAAGATAATTGGCCGAGACAATTAATCAGTAGTTGGCTACCCACCGAAGCAACTACCCCCAAATTGCCTAGGAAAATTGTTTGGTCACCTAATCGGAGTCTAGGCACTGACAAATCAGACCGGCTGATTAGTCGGCCACCGATTAATCGGGGTTTAGGCGCCAACCAATCGGCTAATCGCCGACTAATTGGTTAAAATTGTTTGAGACTGCGTGTGTAATGTGTGACTTATTTCCATTTTGTTTGGAACCATGAACTTTGTAGGAATGTTTATTAAAAAAGGAAAAAACCCCAACTAATCCTCCTAGGCCGATTAATCTCCTATTACTAGGCCTAGGCGCTAGAAGGTCCCCAGCCGCCCGACTAGCACCTAGCGACTTTTAGAACCTTGCATATGGTGCTCTCCGTATCATGAGCTGGCCTACGGTACACTAACAGCTAACAAAAATATGGCTTCCTTCAATGAACAAATCTGATGAAGGAACTGGAACAAGAATTACAGAGCATGTACATGAGCATGTACCCCCATCGTGCGTCTTCCCTTTCCGTTTAGATTTTTTGGCACCGAACATGAGCACCCCCCTTAACTGCCAATTTTGTCCGTGTTCTGGACGATTATATTTGTTGGCGATTTGGAAAACAAGAACCTAATCTGCTTTTTGGCTTTTATGTGTGATATTTCATTGGTAGAACCTAAAAAATTGCAGGCATTGAAGCACTTGCCTCGAGAAAAGATCCAGTTAGCCACAAAATTTGGAGTCACCAAGTCTCAGCCTACTGAAATTCTGGTGAAGGGTAACGCTGAATATGCACGCTCTTGTTGTGAGGCTAGCTTGAGGCGCCTTGGTTTGGACTACATTGATCTCTACTATATACACCGGATCGACACAACAATACCTATAGAGGAAACTGTAAGTGTCTTGTTTCTCTTTACCATTTAACAACGCACCACCAAGCATGAGTGAAGCCACACTGAGTTGTTAAGTTCTGTATTTTTGTAAATGGTTTTCATGCATTCTTGGAAAATTGTCACTTGTCACTATAATTTAGTGAAGTCTTCCATTTGCCACCCCTTGATTATGGTACATACTTCTAACTTTTGTTTTTCTTCAGTTTCCCCCTCTTTGATTTTTGGTTTTGCCTCTTTTGTAATTAAATTTAATGACTGTTAAAGAGGAAAATCTGGTACTTGTTTAACATGACACCCAATTGTGTTGACTGATTTTCTTTCGATTCCGTTTTTCTTTGAAAGATTGTTATCGTTGGAATCTTTTCAGTCAGGCAAGTGGTATTGGAATTTTCATTGACTGAGCTTGAATTTTCTTCTTGATGGACAGATGGGGGAACTTAAGAAGTTGGTGGAAGAGGGTAAAATCAAATACATTGGATTATCAGAAGCAAGCCCAAACACGATAAGGAGGGCGCATGCTGTTCATCCTATCACTGCTGTACAAATGGAGTATTCCCTTTTTACTCGTGACATTGAGGAGGAAATAATTCCCGTTTGCAGGTGATCCATAATGCATCCAATAGGAGTATGCTAGAATCTACATCTTGATTCTAATGAAATTTTCTTTAAAAGTCTGGCTATCCGGCTTGAATGTTCCTCCTCATCATGATAATAAATTCACCCCCGGAGTGATGTTCAACAGGAGAAGACACCTTACTTTCCGATTAACTTTCAATTCCCCGTAACTACATTTCTCAATGTTTCTTTTCTACAGCTCCATTTTGTTTTGTTCTCTCCTTCAACCCTTCCTTTTGTTTTTGGCCCACTAAACAATGGTTGGTTCAGGGAACTTGGAATTGGGTTCGTCCTGTATTGCCCCACTGCTCGAGGTTTTTTTGGCGGCAAGAGAGTTGTGGAGAGTGTCCCTGAAAATAGCACCTTGGTATTGAACTGGATCTATATATTTTGTTGTCCCTTCAATTTCACAAACTTTAGGTGAAAAGCATCTTTGTGAACCAAATGCATTCAAAAGTTTTGTTTGGTCGAATAAACTAGATAAATGAATGACTAGCGATTTTTTTCCTATTAGCAAACACATCCTAGGTTTTCAGGAGAGAGTTTAGAGCGCAACAAGATCTTTTACTATCGAATGGAAGCGTTGGCGAAAAAGCACGGCTGCACCCCTATTCAGCTCTCACTTGCATGGATTTATCATCAAGGTGATGATATGGTACCTATTCCTGGTGAGTAATCAAGAATTTCAATTCCTGGGCAATGCAGTATATGTTAAAGCAAGTTTGAAGTGCTAGAAGGGAAAAGTAAACTTTCAGAAACCTTCGCTACTTGAATTCTATGATATCAAAACAGCTGAAGTTGTGTTTGTTAGGGATCGAGAAATCTTACACACACACGCAAATAGTAGAATACTTGAGAGAAAATTTTACTTTATTGATCACAGACAACAAGTTACAAAAGGGATGAGGGGCACCGAAACCTCAACTCAACTCCCTCTCTCACTCACTGTATTATTTACTCTGCCTTTTCTAGACATTCCATACACGCAATAATATAGCAAAGGAAGAGGAAAACAAAGCAAAAAACCATAAAAGCACATCATGCGTAGGATACACCTAAATCTTGAAAATATCAGTTACGGCTGCTCTTCAATCTTCCAGTTTGAGCATGAAGATGATGAGCACTTGTTGAACCCTTTCACACACGGGGGAGAAAACCTTGACATTTTCAAAATGATATTCCCATTTGGTTCATCAAGTGCTAGATTAAGCAAAGTTGGTTTCCATTTGGTTTAAGCTTGTAAATATAGCTTGAATGAACCTTGTTGAGAAATCTGCACAAAAATATTGCGAAGGCTAATGTTAATTTGATCAAAAGGTTGGTCTGTGAGTCTGGGAGGCGTGTACTTGCAATCCGAAAGTCATACTTGCTCTGCACGTGAAGTTACAACTGGTGTGCTACAACTCCAAGATTCATAACAGGAAATCTCCAAGCCACTCTTGCACTCAGCTAAGGAAGAAACTAGAAAAACGATAGACCCTATAGGTTATAAAAAAATCCCATCCCTAAAACCCATAACTTGATTGTGCTTCAACTATCAACTGTATTTGAGTTGTTAGATAATCATAGTTGGTGATAACATCATTGATACCATCACTATTAAAGGACCGTACATGAGAGCTCATCACATACGGCTTCTCACATTTTCTTCCTGTCAATCTACTCATTTATTAATCAAGAGTGCTACACACACCACTTTTGCACATCACTTTTATACATCACTCAAAACAATGTCGTTTCGTGTTGAAAAAAAACCAAATCTATTTTGAGCGATTTAGGTAAAGAATAGATTTGGTTTTTTCTCAACACAAAACGACGTTTTGAGTGATGTGTGTGTAGCATTTTTGTTTATTAATAACATTGCCGTCCATTATGAATTAGACCGCGCAAAGTCACTGTATGCCACTAGTATCCCTTCATTTATATGATTTGTTAAATCTGCTCTCAAGTGTAGTGTTTCTCTACCTCTTATATCTTGATTTGGTTCTAATGGTTTATAAGTTAGAATTTGACCTCTCCCGTTACATTTCTTAGGAACAATCAAGTTTAAAAACCTTGATGAAGATATTGGAGCTCTGAAAGTGAAGCTCACAGAAGATGATTTGAAAGAGATTTCTGATGCAGTGCCTGTGGACGAGGTAGCAGGGCCTAGGATGTTTGAAGCCTATTATCGTGCGAGCTATAAGTTTGCAGACACACCGCTGCCAAAGAATTACCAGTGATTTTGGCTTCAACCTCTTTGATGGTGGAATAAAATGCGCTCTTGTGCTGTTGAAAAATATTCTTCTTGTGTTTTTGTGTTTATTATTGCATTAATATGTAAGTAGTATAGGAGTGAATCATAAGAAAGTATGGGAGGCATGAATGAGATGTTGAAAATAATATCATTCTATATCTATAGAGGGATATTATTCTATATCTAATGTTATATTTATATAGAGAAACAAATGGTATTCAGTATAAGCATGAATGCATGTAGTGTAGGAGTGAATCATAAGAGTATGAGAGGCATGAATGCAATGTATCGAGTGAACGATGAGGGTGAATGATAAAGTTTTCTAAACTTATCTTCCAATTGTCTTCTTGAATTATCCTTTAATTGGGTTCTCGCTAGTGGACAGTAGAATTGATCTTACAAATTAGTCGAGATGTGCTTATATTGGTCTGAACATTTTGAATTATGTAATTAAAAAAAGCTTTCTTGTTTCCATCAAAGTGATATTGACGGTACTAAAATCTAAATATCATCAGTCATTATAGTATGATGAGGAAAAAGCTTTCTTGTTTGATGTGAGAAGTTGATCTTGTCCAAGTGCAAGATCACGAGGATTATTTTCTTTATCGTTTCAAAGCTTGTGATTTGTTTGATGTGGTTGGAGAAGAGCCAAGAATCTCAATGGGTTGGTCTAGTGGTTAAGGCTAGAGACTTAGGCGTTTGTTTTCTCTTAAAGTTTTTAGTTCGAAATATTTAAGGTGTTATTAATTCTTATAAGGTCAATTTATACAGCGTTTTATTCTAATTTTAACTAGGGTCTATTAGTGAATGATGAGATTAATTTTTTAAAAATTAATTAAAATGTGCATAAGTTGGTAAAAACGTTCTAAGTTATAAAAAGAGTGAAGAGTCAAGATGTGACTTTCTTAGATGAATTTAAACGAAAATAGAAGAAGAAGAAGAAAAGGCACTCAGAGTTAGTGATGACAGCAAAATGGTTTGGAATAAGTTCTCTTTGACCTTATCTCTTAATTCACCCCGAAGGCATCCCCATCCTATAAACAAAGTGGGGCCCGGTAGTATTATTTTATATTATCATTCTTTTTTTCTCTGTTTTTTTCAACGAGACAATTTCTTACATATATGTTAATTGTTAATCTAAAGCTAGGAGAGAAACATGTGAGAATTAAACTCTCGACCTTGTAAATGAAAGAGATTTAACCATAGATCATGCCGGAACATCTAGAGAATATCACTCTTGTGACTTTATCGTAACAAAAAAAATGCTAAAATTTTTTTTAAAAAAAGCCAAATAATTTAGTATTAGATATTACGTTGGTGTTTTTTTTTTAAGACGGAACACTTCCCTACCAGTATATTTTTACATCTTACAGCTTCGATAGAGCCAAAGAAACTATTCAATGGTCACTGTCAATCGCTTTTGGTTCCAAATCTTTAGGGTTGCAAATCGACCCGTTTGCCATGTAGAATATCACAAAATCTTTTCTCGTTTAAATTCTATCATGATCATTCCTTATTAATTGTCCGTTGATTCCATCATCAAGAAGTGTATCGATGGCTTCTTATACAAATTTACGGGAATGGGGGTCTTGCTGTGCGTGGTGTGCTATGTGTCAAAACAACGTCGTTTTAGCATTTAAAACACTGACCAAAAATTATTCGGTCAATTTTTTACTGTTCATGCAGTGTTTCCCGCACCAAAATGAAGTCGTTTTGGAGCGCAGCACATCCTACTACATTATAGAAATATGAGCTACATATAGAATTATCAGCATTCTAGTTTTTTTTTTTTTTAAATATTGTATTTAATGTAAGACTGGTGTTATATATTGAAACGAGCACTCCTAAACTCTCATGTTGGAAAGAGGTTGGTTTAGTAGTTAAGATTTAAAATTTAAAGATTTGGTTCCTTCTAAAATCAACTTCGAAATATTTCAAGTGCTATTAATTCTTATGAGTAGGTTCATAGAGAATTTTGCTCTGGTTTCAGTTAGGCCCACAACTAATGACTATGAAATTAGTCCTTTAAAAATTTATACAGATATGCATAAAATAGTTCGGACACTTTAGATTATAAAGAAAAATGTATGCAAATGCTGAATATTTTTATTAGTGAGAGTCAACCATTTGAAGAAAATTTTGTGAATTATTACACGAGATTTGATTCTAGCTAGCTAAATTTAATTTTCAATTGCCCCCCAAAGTAAGAGGTTAATAATATAATAGTCGTGCATTAAATAATTCACTCGATTTTTTCAACGCGGTATTAGGTTGCCATTTTTCTTTGTACTTTTCCTGGATATCACCATCTTGACAGCCCACAGGGCACAGACTAGATTTTTATCGTACTTTTTAAATTCAAGATATTTGAATTTCTTACCCGTATTTTATTTAATCTCTAAAGACTCAATCTTATGGTAGAGTCTGAATGCTTGTTAAATTTTTCTTACTTAATTGGAGTTGTCTCGATAGAAACTGCGATACTTAAGTTAGTCAGTTGTTGTAGAAAAAGAAACCAATCAAGTAAAACTGAGTATTTTGCGCGCACCTGTGAATAAAGCCCCGTTGGCTTATTTATAGAAGAGCTTACTAGGACACTACACACACGGTGTCGGAAAATTTGGGGAATACACTACAAGCTATGGTGCTTCTGCACGTTTTTCATGTTCATACAAATTGGGCGCTAACGTCCCCACGTATGACAATTGTAACATCTCCACCCCTTCCTCGACAACTGATTGAAATGTGGGAAGCACTTCCTGCTCAGACCGTGCCAAGCATCAACCCACAACAGCATGACTGTACAATGTCTCTTGAGGAAATCACCCATGAGTCCTTCTAACGACTAACATTGACCGTACGAGGAGGTTCGGTCCAATATGGGATTGTACGCTCAACAGGGCTTGAGGCATGCTAAATGAACTTATCGCACCTCAAGTTTCAGTATCAATTGGTTAGTATTGGGCTCAATCTAGCCCATCTCTAGTAAAGATAGGCCGAGCATGCATTTTTAAAAAATCGAGCACAATACCAAATGTGAGATATTATTTAACTGAGGTATTTTATTTAGAATAACAAAATGAGAGAGTCTGTGCACACAATTTTTATCTGGACACAACTGTATTTAGAATCATGAGATGCATGTAGAACCCATAAAATAAGAATAGATTTTGTTCGTCTTATGGTGAATATTATCCGCTCTCTCATTTTTTGATATTATCACATTATTGGCAAAAAAGTATTTTGTAGATGCGAAGCCTACATGATTTCAACTAATAAGAACGAGGTTAATGTTTATGTTCCTTAAAAGAGGGTGAACAAAATTGCATTTAATGAGAGTCTCACATGCATTCAACGTTCCAAATACATTAATTATTTTTAAATTTATGCACGTAAAATTATTTGCATAGCTTACGCACTCATAAAAAATTGAAGGAGTTTCATAGGACAATTTTTTAGGATGGAAATAGCCACGAACCTTCATGAAAAGGGTTGAATAATTTAAAAATGATTTTGATCTCGTATTAAGATAAAGGTAGCTTAGGGTGGTCTTAATGACGGTGATTAACGCCGACGTGATCTTGAAAATAGATAAAACTTCAATTCCACGGATTAGTCTAATAGTGGTAATAGTATTTACACACTTTTATAATTATTGTATTTTAAGATTAATTTAATTTATAAATATAAAAATTATTTGATTATATTTCAAAATACATAAGAAAAAACTGTCAAATATATAAATAAGGAGTCACAGTATAAGGGTATTATGGTCAAATTTTCACTCACAATTTAATAATTTGATTATACTATTAAACACTACACAAATTCATAATCTCTTCTACATAGTTCTACCAAACACTTCATAAATTTTGATTATGAATTTTTTAAAATCTAAAATTTCATAATTAAAATCCCATAATTAAAATCCCATAATTTAAAAATACTTCAAAAAATTCCTTCCAAACGACTTGGAGTATATCCAAATGAAGGAGAATAGCAATTTTTTTCTTCTATGATTTTTTCTTCCTATTTTTTAAAGAGAGAATATATTATTGCTCTGGATTCAAGAGTTAAAGTGCAGCTCTCAAGCAGAATAATATCGCTTTGTCTGCAAATTATTATCAAATAATTTAGAAAATAAAATAACTTTATTTTGAGAGACATTATTTTGATAATAAATCACTTATAAACAATATTATTTTACTTGTACTACACCACAACTCGTGAACCCCATTTCTCGAGCCAAATTTTCTTTTAAGAGTGAGAGTATAATATTTGAATAAAATTATGCCGGGGAAGAAGGCAGATGTGGCCAATTGGCAAACAGCAGCATCTCATTCTGTCAAATTCACATGACCCACGTGTATCATTATTGATCATTGGACCGTGTACTCACTAATAAACATGATGATAATTATTGTCACTTAAAAATTGTACATAAATGGAGAGTAATGGGAGGGGACTTGAGATGTAGTGTAGTCTTTGTATTAGTGTGAATAAAATAATATTATTTTATTTATTTTATTTTATAATTTTATAATTTTAACTTATTTCGTAAATTTTTATAAAAATGTATTAATCAAAACGATACAATTTTAAAAATAAACTGAATAAAATTATATTATTATATCCACTACATGAAATCACTTGATTTCATCCAATGGGAAGTCTCACTCTTGAGTCTACATCAGTAATCTCAATCGTTCATTGCATAAATCTCGTATTAAAATTTATCGGTGCAAATAATCAAATTCAGTATGCATTTATAAATAGAGAAACAAATTACATTTTATTCTGTAAAATAAAATATCAAGTTTACAATCAGATATGCTTTTCACTTTTTGGGAGATGAACACAAATTTTTTTTTTTTTTTGGCGTGATTATAAATGTCTAATGAACCTCACTTTTTGTACAAACGGACTTCAAAATGCGAGAGTTACATACTAAGACAATGCCCGAATCATTTTGCGTCTAGATTTTTGTATGAATTATTTGTACGACAAATTAATGACGGTTCAAAGCATCAATGTAAAATCAATGAGGCCTATGAAATGGTTATAAAGAGATTAAAGTATTGAAAGAAGCTAAAAAATTATATCACTAATATATTTCTTCTGAAATTTTATCGCTAATAAACTGTTCGTAAGGTAAAAAGAAAAAAAAGTATGTGATTAAAAGGAGTGCCAAAAAAAATTCTAATGGAGTTGTTTTGAAACTAGATATTGATTTGATTATTTATGTATTTTTTGAGTATGTTAAATAATTTATAAATATAATGTTTATACTTGAAGTGCGTTAGAGTTTGAAAATGAAATCAAATTATAGTCCAATGATTCACTATAATTTAATTCTTACAAGTTTCACGAATTGATTGGTTTTTTTTTTTTTTTACGTTTTCAATATGTAGAAATCGATTTGATTTTTAGTTCTTCATAAAATCAAACTAGTCTAATACATGTTTAACTTTTTCTTCTTGCTATTTAAATTTAGTATTTTTTTCATGAACAATTTAGTTGTTCTCAAATTTTAGATTTATAACATAGATTTTTTTTTAATATCTTTTGTTATCCTCTCCGTTTTCAATATTTTCTCAAACAAAATCTTATCATCTTACTATCAATTTTTTTAAAATAAGATCATATCAATTTGATGTCTGAATTTCACCTAACTTTTTTTGAATTATTATTTTTATTTACTCATTTTTTCATGTTTGTTAATTTTGCATTAATTTCTGACAAATTATTCATTCGTCTTGACAAGAGATTTTTAAAAAGTAAAAAGATATGAAAAATTGTATAAAAACAAAAAAATACAATGAATAAAAACGTGAGGCCATGTTTTGGCGTTTTCCGTCAATAACCAACACGAAAGTCAAACATTCACGACTTCCACTAATATAAATCAAACTTCCGCTGCCCTAACCGCACTTTCTCAGTTCAGACTTCAGATATACTCCTACAATGTCAAACTCCGGCAACTTTCATCATATTCCGGCCAGCTTCCAATCCCCAGCTAGGCCTCCCGAAGACGTTTTCCGTCAATCTCTAGTGGACGGGGCCGATCCTCGAGACCCGCTGCTTAACCTCTCGACCGTCCGCGACAGGATGGACACTCTACAGCGGTTCCTCTCCGATTCCGTCAACAACGATCATCTCATCGGGAAAGAACAAATGGATATGGTCTCAACGGAGATCTCCTCCGCCATCCACCAGATAATCGTCAACGGTGCCGCCCTCCTCGCTTCCACCGCCCAAATCCCTTCCCAACCAGCGACTCACGGTTCAATAATAAAACCTCTATCAGATCGGAAATTCCAATTTAATTTAGCCGATGTTGAGTTGAAGACTTCAATTTCTGCGATGAATCGGAGATCAATAACGGATGCCACAACAGATTTTAAAGTTCCAGGTAATTTAGGCGATGTTGAAATGAAGACTTTTGCGATGAATCCGAGTTCAATAGTGGATACCACAACAGATCTTAAAGCTCCAGGTAATATAGGCGATGTTGAAGTGAAGACCCCTATGGATTTGAGTAATTCGATAGATACGGACATAAAAGGAGTGGTGGAGATGAAAGTGAAGGACGAGATTATTCCGAGTGAGAATTGGGATATTATCGAGCTGGATGCGGTAGAATTACTAGCGGAACACATTCATTTCTGCGACATCTGCGGGAAGGGATTCAAGCGTGATGCGAATCTCCGGATGCATATGCGGGCCCACGGGAACCAGTTCAAGACCCCTGAGGCGCTGGCGAGACCGGAGATGAGTTCATCGGAGTTAAACCGGAGGAAAGCGACGCGGTTTTCGTGTCCGTTCTTGGGTTGTAACAGGAATAAGTCGCACAAAAAGTTTAGACCGCTGAAATCGGTGATTTGCGTGAAGAATCACTTCAAGAGGAGCCACTGCCCGAAGATGTACTCGTGCAATCGATGCAACAAGAAGAGCTTCTCTGTAGTGGCCGATTTGAAGAGCCACTTGAAACATTGTGGTGAGTTCAAGTGGAAGTGTTCTTGTGGGACCACTTTTTCGCGTAAGGATAAGTTGTTTGGTCACATGGCGCTGTTTGAAGGCCATATGCCGGCGGTTGTGGAGGAGGAGGAGAAGGTGAAAAGGGTGGTGGGAGCGGAGGTGATGGTGGATGAGGAGGAGGAAGATGATGATCAGATGAGGGAGGTTGAAACAGGGGACACTGGGTTTTTTGAAGGACTGCTTGATGGGTTCGGTAATTCGAGTGCGGGATATTGTTTGCAGGATGTACTGGGATCTCCTGTTGGTTTAGGTGCTACGATGAACGAGTTCTTTAACTTTTGACATAGCTCAGGCCTCAGGTACAATTCTTTTACCATATGTTTCCTGTATCTGATTTTTCAGCATTTGGGTGTATGTTGTATTTGTTTGTTCTAATAAGAATTACAGACTCCTTGTGGAGTTGTGTTTGTCTCCGTTATTGTTGTTCTTGTTGTAGCTTCTGATAGCCTTTTGCCTGTTTAGATTCTGCAATAAAATCCATAGCTTTCTTTGTTCTGGGATTTGGTTTGATGCTTCAGGAAAATTTTCCCCTTTCAATTGCTGATTTAGCTTGAATTCGTCAGCGAGGTTGCTGTACTAGTTGAGAAGTTTGCTGCTTCTTGTAGTGGATCGAGTCTTTGGGTGGGAGTTGTTCCCATTTTGTTTCTCCATTGAAACAAGCAAAGTTACATATTTGGAACGTGGACCAGGAAAGTGAGGGAAATTGGAAAGAGAGAGTCTACACGCACAATGTGTGCACAAGATTTGAATATAAATGTGTAAAATCGTTAGATACATAAAAAATTTTCTAAAACAATATGAGCTCTATGTCCTTCAGACGTTTCATCTGTTTATCCAAAAATATTTGTGTAATTTTGCTAAATTCAAAAAGGTGTGATTCTTTTCCTTTGTTTGCTTTTTCAAAGATAAACAGGAGGAAGTTTAAGAGGAAATGACTTCCTCGTCTTTGGTTTGAAAGGAAAGGACAAGGTCTCCTTTTCACCTCAGCTTTTCTATTTTCCCTCCCAAATTTGGAAACACAGAGGAAAAGAATTTCCCCTTTCCCTTTGCTTTACACTTTGTCTGTAGAAAAAGTCTAGGAAGACAAATGTGTTAAGACACATTCGGATATAGACATATCTAGAATTATTAGATACACATAGAATTCACAAATTATTAAGGATCTCATGTGCATTCAATAGTTCTGGACATATCTGTGTCCAGATGTATCTGAAGTATCTGTGTTTGTAGCATTACTCCTGATTGTAACCTGTAGAAGGAAGAGAAGGGAAGCAAAAATAATTAAAAAGAAAGTGAGAAAACTGAATTTTCTTTTTAGGTAATAAAAGCTATGAAAAAAATAATTTTTCATTAATTATCAAAACTAAAATTACAAAAGTATAATACGAAAAGAAATGACATAAAATAGATACAAATTAATCGAGTCATGTGATATTATAGTTTTTTTAAACTAGATTTGTTGTCTCAATGTGGGTATCAGAGGTCGCACCGACGTCTGTCTTACAGGGTAAAATGGCTGACTCAGTCGATAGAACACCATCCGCCAAGTGCTTATCAAACTAAACTTGTATTTGTGTCTCCCTCACTCAAGAACATGAAAATGGAATATGCTGGTGAATATGAAATTCTGGAGTTTAAAATCATGGAAAGGGATGAACTTGCATACATATGAATGAACTCTTTAAATGCTAAACATGTGGAACTTTTGAACTACAACCATCAATGGTTTTCAGCGGAACCCTTTGGGCTGTAACCATCAAAGGCCACCACTTATCCTAATTCCAACACTTTTAACCGTCATAATTAATTTTTGGTATTTTTCATTTTGGTTCCTCTCAAACCAAAAACAGGAGCATTTTTTAGAACTTTCTCTTCCTTGTCCCATGATCCAAACAAAGTGTTTACTTTCACAGAGAAGTTCCTAACACAACCTTAAACATTTCAAAATGAAAATGAATAAAATACAAAGATTTGGGAAAGATGAAACTGTTTATTTGGTCATATTATGTAGTAAGATATGGTAATGTTTAGAGAGTTTGTCAATGTTGCAGTCTATAGACCTGCTTGCATTAAGATCCCGTGAATGAGTAGTTTATGGTGCTGTTATGATGAAAATATGAGCTATGACATTATACTATGGCATTAGACCGTAACAATGCCTGCATTATGATCTATCGCATTACAAATAATTAAGGTTATCAAAATGAGATCTTTGTCACAAATCTTTTGAATCGTATCGAAATATGTAGAGTAGATTGTATCATAGGATACGTTTCTAAAGGTAAATACATTAGACGACGACTGCATTCACTACAGGAAATTTTAGATTTAGCAACGCTCTAAACCGTCACAAAAGATCCTAAAAAGTGCTGCTATAGATCCGAGAAGGCTATACCAATGGTTGGAAAAATGTCAATTAAAGCGTCGCGAGATCACTGTCGCTGTAAGGCTATAGCAACGTTTTTTGCAAGTGCTGGTACAAATCTTTTTTTACTGACGGTTTATTTAGCAATGCTTACAGCCGCTGGTATTGATAATTTACCTTTCTAGAGGTGCTTTCGAAAACATCGCTATAGCCTAAATTAGTCCAATTATTCCCCACAATTTGAAATATATTATACATTCTCTTATTAAAAGGAACACGCAATACACTCAAAATTTAAACTCTATTTCATAAACTTGTATGTTAATTAAAAAAATGAAACTTATACATCGAAATCCAAATTTCATTACATAAAATTGTCACATTTCAAGAGTACAGCAAAATTTTCGTAATAAGATTCAACCCACTAAAGTTCCACAATAATGGATGATTCCCTTCATTAGAAAGATAAGGTTAGGGCATGAATACAAATTTGTAGAGTACATTACGAATCCGTACAGACAATGCATCCAAACGAAGCATCCTTCCTGACAGTGGCTCACTAACAGCACTTGCAATTCTTATAGCATCGAGGGATTGGAAACATCCAATAATACTAGGAACTGAAAAATAATATCCAGGAGAAAACAAAGAACAAGTAAATAAAAGAACAGATAAAGGCACCGTTGTTGCCATCATATAACCAATTAAAGAAGATGCAAGATGAACTCAGACTCTGTGGACAATTATTCTAGTTGGATGGACTAAGAGTTTAAGACACAATAATTCAAAAGACAAGTAAACTAACGAGAAAACTGCTGGCAATATTTTTACCTGCTCTTCAAATCTTATTGCAGCACTTGATACAAGAGATTGGACAGATAAAACTTCAAGTGATTAACACTCAGAAGACTTAACACATCAGACTAGCCATAGGATAATATGTACAAGCTTGGTTAAAGCAATCATTTGATCAACGAATCTTGAAAACAAAATAAAGGAATGTATGTTAAAATGGTGTTAAAAGTTCATATTAAGCACCACAATGGCCTTTCTGCTTCTATTTCTTTACTCATTATTCAAAAGACACATTGAATAGAAGCATAGATGGAAATTAAAAGGATTTATGTGAAAGTCAGACTAGCATGTAGGCCTCATGGAATTGCCTTAACTAAGTTAAAACAGATTTATGTGAAAGTCGGCTCATGCTGTCTTTGCAAAAGTATTTTTCTTTTTGTAGAATGAATGGATAATCGGGTCTGAAAATGCCAATTGATATGAATAGGAAAGGGTATAGCACTGCTCTAAAAAATGCATGCCACAATGACACATAAGTAACATAGAAGAGATCATAAAAAATACCTCAGAAGAGGGCATAATCGATAAACCAGAAGAGATAGGAGAGATGATATATGGAATGCTGAAGCAACATCTTTAGGCACGGGCAAATTCGCTAGTGAATCGATAAACCTAGTTATGTATAAGCAAACCACTGGTATACATAAATCATTTGAGAAAAACACAGTTCAAAGCAAAAGCAAAAGTAAAAGCAAGAACAAAGATATATTTCATACCACAAACAAAATTACAGATTCTTATGTAAAGAAGATAACTACAGCCCTAATTCTAAAACCTCTCCTTGGAAGGATCAAATTATCTCAAGGATACAGGAAAGTCAGGGTAACAACAAAAGAATGTAGTGTAGTGTATCTTTCTTGTCTTGTTTCCCACTTTTTTTGTAAAACGTCTCTTAATCTAGAAGAAAAATAAGATCATTAAGGAATAATTGGTACAATACCCATAAATAGCACCGTGATAAAAATCATTGTTCCGTGAAGAGATTACAAAAACAGATAACTAGAATGCCAATTAATGAGACTGATGATCATTTATACACCCAAGAAAATAAAACGTAGCTTTCATATTGAAGTTGCTTCTTCACAAAAGTACAGATAAGGTGTTATACCCACTTTTAAATCCAAAATTTTGTAGGTCAATTAACTTTCTGAAATGCACCTCCTCGGAAAAAATTGCAAAAATACTGCTATGTGAAACAATAAAAAAAAAACGTACCTTCTTACTGCTAGTTGCGTCTTCTGCTTGTTTAACCAGGGCTGCACCTTTAGCAATCACATGCTACATTAAGAACCACCAGGAAACACTTAAAACATTCGAATAGGAAAAAGAGAATAGTAACAAAGATTGTGCTACTGGATTTTCAGATAATGAACAAAGGAGTGTAAAGTTGGAGACAACAAACCTGTTTAAGAATACTTGAAACAGGATCTAAGCCTCAAGGTATTTTGGAAAACAACCTATACATCCTCAATAAATCCTCCACCTAAAAGAGATGAGAACAGAGTAAACAGTTCAAAGTTAATCTTTACTAAGCCAAACAACAAAATGGCTTGAACAGTAACATATTCAAGTGGGTACTTTGTCGTCCCTAAGCAACGCATGACACCGGGGTTGGATTCGTCTAGAAACAACAAGGAATTAAAGCAATTTCAAGGTCACAATTTCCAAATATTTAAAAATAACAAAAACTAGAAGCAGCAGATTCCTTTTGCATCAGCACATGAAGAAAAAAAGATAATCTCTGTATATGAAGGATTCTTCCTATGTCTCAACAAGTCGTTCCATAATACAGTTGCAACAACTGTTTACTAGATAATTTCTGATTTTCACTTGTGGTTCGATTGGCATGACGTGAGAGCCACATCAATAGATAATTTAGTTCAAACATTGACATTAGCAAGATCATATTGAGCCTATGAAGGGAATTCGTAATACATTCGCTGCTTTTTAGACATTCACAGTACAAAATGCTCTCAGGGAATCTAGAATGAGGGATATAAAATGGCATTTTCCAAGCTAGGCCATCCTCCGAACAGTATCAAGTCATACTGCTTGGAAGAGAATTTTAAGGGACAACTCATCATATCTCATTACGACAAGAGAAGGAACATAAACCAAAGTTAGTGGCCCTTAATTTACCACTTAATTCCCTTCAGACAACGGTTTAGACGAGTCAACGGCATTATTACATTCATCCATATCCTCACTAGGGCAGGATAAAGGAACAGATAAATTAGTGGCATATTTTTTGATCCTCAAAGAGATCAGAATGCTCGATGAAATTCCAAGAAGGGGAAAGACATATGACCAAACCTTAGATTTCTTAGAACCAGATGCCGAAGCCACCGCAGCACCAGTAAGGCTACCAATTGCAGTGTTCTGCAAAATTATAGGCAGGCAACCAACTGCATTAGGGAGGAGGAAGTCCATAACGAATCCAACCCCGGTGGCAGACAAGGCATAGTTTATAACGTAGGAAGGTATTGGTGAGAACCGAGCAAGAAGAACAAATCTTCAGCCATCTTGTTCAACTCCCTGGAAAGATTATCGATTACTTGATGGTAAGCAATTAATTATATTGACAAAGTGTTGCCCAATCTCTAGAATAACTTTCCAAAATTAGGGCAGTCATATTACAATTTCAACGTGAGGAAGAACAAACCATACGCCAATATATTTAGTGGACTTGCAGCTTTGGAGCATCATATGATTAAACCCTCCAGAAGACCACCTTCACCATCACCAAACCAAGAGGTGCAGCGGAAACAGATAAAGTGACACTTCCATTTAATAATCAAAACACATATCCACCCATAATTAAACTTGCATATGGATGATTAAACACATATATACACGAGCATAAGTACGCATATAACGAATAAATACTCGACAAGTTTCAAACAAAAATTTATTAGGCAGAAGTGGAAAGCTAGTAAATTATACAATCAAGAGTTATACATGACTCCATGCTAATCAAGACAGAAGTGAGAAATGACAAGAACATGCAAAAGCCAGAATTCACTTCCCATTTGGTTGCGGAGAAAATAGAGACAAACACAATGAAAACAAAATAGACAACAAAAGGTTCTAACCATGTCTAAATTCGCCACTGTAAAATTATCACCTTACCAAACCACAATCATTAAAAAAATGGACAAAAAAAGGTTTCAAGCATGTCTGAATTCACTCCGATAAATTAGGTCGGAAAAATTCTCACCTTAGCAAACCACAATCACAATAGTATTCTCAGGCACAATAGCTTCGACTTTCCCGACCTTTCTCAGCAATCAAACAGAGAATGGAAAGAAGTATAACCATGTATTGCAAACAACGCAACTCGGAATTGAAGTAGAACCGCTTTTAGATCGAGTTGTCGAGTAAAGTTGCCTTCGACTTTGAGAAAGTTCAGATCCGTTTCCCTCGTCCTCCCATAAATCTCTCTCCCTCTCTCTCTCTCTCTCTCTCAAAGTCATCGACCCGTTGGTGGTAATGCTCTTGAGAAATGCTATGCGTACTGACCACAGCACAGATGTAGTACCGATGTCCCGCTTAAAATTTGATTTTGAGTAAAAATATTTTTCTTTATTTTTAAAATGATCTCTTCCTCACTCATAACCTAACACCCTACTTTCTCTCTCTCTTTCGTCCAATTGTTTCTTCCAAGGCACCCACAGGCCACAACACTTTCTCTCTCTAGCTCCATTTGGCTAAAATTATCCAGGCTAGATTATTCGGTTTTTTTTTGTTTTTATTCAAAAAAAATTTGTATTTGTTATTTTTATGTCATTTTTTCGTAGATTATTGGTTCGTATCGACGAAAGAAATCTAAAAAGTATAAAATTATGTCCAAAAGTTAAAAAAAAATCACTAAAGACGAAAATAAGCCAACACGGACACTGTTTTTGGTTTATTTTTTGTCTTTTCTGAACTTTTTTCAAATTTAGCCAATGATTGATAACTTTTCTGAAAGCTCTTGTCGAGACGAACCAACAATCATCAAAAAATTGATGAAAAACAAAAAATTTAAAAAAACTTTCAAATAAGGACAAAAAACTAAACAGTGAATAATCTAATAATTCAGCCAGGCCAAATGGACCCCAAAACAATCCAAACAACCCGTTCAAATAAAATATCCTATTGATTTTTACCCAAATTTTTATATTTTTTTCAAATTTTAGAAAAAATTTATCTTTCTACTCTCTCTCTTTTCCCTTACTTGTCTCCGTGACTCCCACCTGGTCTCTCTCTCTCTCAAGGTATCCTTTGATTTTTTTTTTTTTTCCAACAAGTAAGGGAAAAGAGAGAGAGTAGAAAGATAAATTTTTTTCTAAAATTTGAAAAAAAAAATAAAATTTGGGTAAAAATCAATAGGATATTTTATTTGAACGGGTTGTTTGGATTGTTTTGGTAGAGAGAGAGAAAGTGTTGTGGCCTGTGGGTGCCTTGGAAGAAACAATTGGACGGAAGAGAGAGAGAAAGTAGGGTGTTAGGTTATGAGTGAGAAAGTACAACTGGGTTCCACTTTTTGATCATTTTAAAAATAAAGACAAATATTTTTACTCAAAATCAAATTTTAAGCGGGACATCGGTACTACATCTGTGCTGTGGTCAGTACGCATAGCATTTCTCAATGCTCTTTGGTGGTAATCGCTCTGTGGTGTTAGATGTGGGCGGTGGTCTCTCTCTATTGTGTGGAGAATGGGACTGGGAATTCGGGAAATACTCCAGAGAAAGATAGGAGTATATTATAATATTATATTGTGTGTTTATACTCCTAACAAACAATATATTGTGTGTGTTATTTTTCGGACTATACCGATGGTTCGTTATGAGACGTAATTAAAAATTGAGAATATAGTAACGGTCCATAAAAAACTGTTACTAAAAGTCCCTTTTTACTAAGGTTTTTAAGTTGTCGTTATTTCTTATCTATAGCATCGATTATTTATACCGCTGGCATAAAAACCGTTGGGAAATTCCCATTTTTGTGTAGTGATTATGATCTATCGCATTACAAATAATCATGGTTATCAAAATAGATACGTGTCACAAATTATTTTTTTATAGTTTGAATCATATCGGAATGCGTAGGATATATAGATTGTATCATAAGATACGTTTATAATAGTGAATATATTAGATGACGACATTAGACTATAATTTTTTTTTTTTTGATAACCGAGGTGTCCGACGGCTGCCACGCTGGGGATGCGTGGGGGAGGCCAGCCGACTAGTCCTCGGGGCCATGGAAGTGACGACATTAGACTATAATAGTGCTTGCATTATCATCTATCGCATGCATTACGAATAATCAAGGTTATTAAAATAAGATATGTATCACTATCTTTTTTAATAGTGTGAATCGAATGGAAATTTGTAGATTTGACTGTATCTAAATACAAATACATCACATAAAATACTTCTGTTGTCTCATATTGTTTGTCATTCTTTGAAAGGCCCATATTCTTATTTTGCAGATCTCTCCCTCTTTCAATACTTGTTTCTTTTGCAGTTTCTCTTTTTCCTTTTTTATTTTTATCTTTTGCTTTAGTTTTTCCTCTTCCTACAATGAACATTATTACAGTTAAATTCAAAATTTAAAAATCAACTTATATGTATATATGTGTGTGCGCGCACACACATTGATATTTGCGAATGAGGACCTTCGATGTAAGATTTTCAATTGATCAATTGACAAACTACATGGGAACTACGAGATCTAGGCAAGCCGTTATATCAACACACAAGCACGCACCACACACCTCCACACATACACATCGATATTTGCAAATTTGTATTAGACCTGTTTTTATTAACTGACAAACTACATGGGAAATACGAGATCCAAGCAAACTACTACATATATTAGACTCTACTTTTACACACCCATATATTCTTCATTATCGAATTTTAGAAAATAATTATTTTATTTTGGGAATATTTGTAATTTTTAATATTTGTTTTTTAACAATCAGTACAAAATGAAGATTTTACTCCTCTAAGAACCATAAAGAAAATACTATCCTGAAAAATTTCCTGCTACACCTAAAACTTAAAATTCATCCGTGTATTTTTTTTATCCGCGAGCAAATAAGTTGCAACAAAATAGATCTGGGATCCAAGCTTGCTTAGCTTTCTTTATCTATTCAATCATTTTCCTTCTCCTCAATCGTCATAATTACACATATCTCACCGAATGTGATATGTTTCGGACATGTCTTGACAGATTGGGATCCTATCCCGTTGATATGCAATGATGATCAAACAAAAAATACTTTAACGATTAAAAATGGGAGGGACTTTACGTGAAGTAAAAGCTCTCCTAAATAACCAGATGGGAGATCCCGAGCGTACGGGCTCCTCCTACATGATGAGTGAAAATCTTTCATTCGTGGAATAATAATTTTTCCTCTGCAAGGGCCTTGTCGTTCTACATTTTTACACCTAGTAATGCCCCCATGCAAGTTGGCAACACTTGGAATAATTTAGCATTAACCAGTGTGTTTGTTTATGTGATGGGTAGATAGATGTAACATATAATGACGAGATTGTCATTTTCCAGAAAGAAAAAAAAAACAGATTGCTTTCTAGCTGGATCTAACTTCGTAGGTTGTGCCCTATGGATTGATTCATATATCTATCCAGTAAGTTCCTCAGGTGGTGAGGTTTGGATTCATTGGATTCATCAACACAAGCACTGCGGGCATGGGATTAGTGTATGAATTCTCTCCTTTATTGTTCACGGTATGAGCTTAAGTTTCAAGAGTTTACGGACTCTTCAAATATCTTACCCCATATACGGAAAAAAAAAAGAGCTTAGCTTTCAAGAGCTACTAGTTACGAACAAAAGAACAGCTAGTTTGAAGTGAATCGTTCAAAAGAGTATAAAAACTCAATTTAGAACCCGTGGATAATTTACTCAGACATGTATGACTTGAAGAACGAGCTCAAACGACGACTTAGCTCTAATCTTAATGTGTAGACTTTATATTTACCACAAAATGAGTTTAAGCGAGATCTTTGAATTTCAATCAGAACACCTCCTATGAAGTGAAAAAGAAGAAACAAATGCAAAACAATGCAAATTAAAAAGGCAAATGGCATGAAGTATCCTGCAACTTATTATTCAAAGTATGCTTTCTATATATACGGTTATATATATGGCACTTCTGGTCCACGTGAAGAACATTTATTCAGCCTTAGGTATCAAAATCACTAAAATTTAAGAAAGTCTACAAACAAAATCTCTCGTATATAGATTCGACCACAAATGTATTCGGAATAGTCCAATGAACATGTAGTCCTCCAATATAATATGAAACTCATGTGCATTAAACGGTTCTGGATACATCTGTATTTAAATATCTGTGTATGTGGACTTGCTCTTAAAATTTGCCACCTTAGCTTTATGTACAACCATGGTTTATCTCTTGCCAATCAAACCCTAATGGGAATAAGGCAAAGGGGTACCTTCTTATGAGTAGTAATCCCACCTTCTTCTTCCATGCTTATATCCTCCCTCCTCAAACCACAACCCATTTCCCAATCAAAATAGTACAAAAGGTTGGCCAAAATTAGCTCCATCGTCAAGCTCGCCATGCTTATACTAGGGCAGATCCTTCGTCCAGCTCCAAACGGTATCAGCTCAAAATGTTGGCCTCTAAAATCCACATCGTTGTCCTCAAACCGATCAGGAGAAAACTCATTAGGGTTTTTCCAGCTATTCGGATCTCTCCCGATCGCCCACGCGTTGATCAAAACCCTTGTTTTTGGATAGACGTCGTAGCCATCTTCACCTTCACCCCCAATTTTACAGTGGCGTAGGGTTTCGTGTGGGATTAGTAATGGGATTGGTGGGTGCAGCCTTAGGGTTTCCTTCACCACCATTTTTAGGTATTTTAGGTTTGAAAGATTATTTGGATCAAGCTTTGATGAGTTTTTCCCAAGGCTGCTTCTGATTTCCTGTTGTAGCTTTTGCATGACATGGGGGTTCTTGATTAACTCGGACATGGCCCAGACCATTGCCAGTGCAGTAGTGTCCACCCCTCCTATAAATGTGTTCTGAAAAAAGAAAAGAAAAAAAAAGGGCAAGTTACGAACTCAACTTTTGTCTATAGATCTAGACATTGATATGTCTAAAACTATTCAATACGTGAACTCTACATTATTATGTAAATTTCAGGTGCATCAATAGTTCCAGACACATGTATATCGGTCTGTGCACAAAAGTCTATTTTTATAGACTTTTAAAAAAAGAATTTAATTACCTTGTCAAATTACAATTTCTTATTTGCAGTAAAATTGATTCACATAATTTTCATAGAAAAAAACTAAATACAATTATATATGTGTCCAATAAAAACATCAAGAAATAAGGAAATAGAGTCTCCAAGACCCCTAGTTTTGGAGTTTTTGTCCCCTACAAACAAAAAATGAAGTTTCAATGCCTGAAGAAACCGTAAACAAAATTAGTTCTGTCTCGTTGAGATCTTGAAAAAACAGCTTAAAGTCTCATCGATTCGGTAAATCACTTGAGCCCTGATTATTACTAAAGCAATTGCTATCTCGAAGCAAGAAAGAACACGAAACCCGAAAAGAATTGCAAAACAATTTGAAAAGATGTATATAAAATCCAAACAGATCCCAAAGAGATCAACATAAGTCTTGGTCCAGACTTGTTCCGAAAATTCTTTAAAAAAGCATATATCAAAGAATACATTTTTATATATAAACAAGCCAAAAAATTAAAAAAGCCTTTAATTTGAGAGAGTTTTTACCAGGAGAAGTGCCTTGATGTGGTCTTTGGTAAATCGAAAATCACTAGATTCATCCTCCTCCTCCTTCAATAATCCAACTAAAACATCAATAAAATCTTGATCTTGATCCAGTTTCTCTCTCTTCAAATCAAGATGCTCATCAATCACCCTTTCAAAATACTCATCAAGATTCCCAAAACACTTCTCCAGCCTCCCTCTATGCCCACTCAAAAAATCCACAATCCACCCAACAGATGGAAAGAAATTCTCAGCTGAGAAGCTATCCAACATCTTCGTAGCCTCACAAATAACATCTCGACACTTTTGACCCTTAAATTGTTTCCCCCCATAGCTCTTACCAAAGGCTGCCTTACACACTATCCCTTCCACCAAACCAAATATCTTCTCATCAAGATTAATCACTAAGTTTGGAGGGGATTGAGATAATGATTTGATCAAACCATCAATCTCTACTTCCCTAGCATGGGAAAAAAGTTCCAATCTTTTGGCACTAAGGAGTTCAGAAACAAAGAGTTTTCGTGCTTTTCGCCAGTTATTGCTGTAGGGGGAGAAGGCGACGTCGAGGAAGTTGTAGGAGAGTTTTTTAGGACCCGATGAGCACGGCCGACTGCAGAAATCGAGATCATGAGTTTTAAGGACTTGTTTGGCGAATTCGGCCGAGGAAATGACTAGGGTTGGGATGTTACCCAGTTGGAGAAGCATTATGGGGCCATATTTTTGGGAGAGTTGGTGTAAGGATTGATGGGGTATGTTGCCTAGTTGATGCAAGTTGCCTATGATGGGAAGCCTTGGAGGGGACGGTGGAAGCTTAAAGGGACTTAGTTTTGGTGTCTTCTTCCTTTTTGTTGTGAGAAGGAAGAGAGAGAGTATAGGGATGAGTGAGAGGATAAGAAGAGGAAGAAGAAGCCGTGGAGGAGGTGAGAGAGAGGTTGTGACATCCATGGAAATTTGTGTTTTGAGTTTCTCTTCCATTTGCATTGAATTTGAGAGATTCGTCTTGGATAATATAAGGAAGAGACCTTGAGAAGAAGGCTTAGCTTTCTTGTCACTTGGCTTCATAAAGATTTTGCAAGGTTGAAGAGCCAACTTGAGCAGCAATCTCTCTCTCTCTCTTTCTTCATAATAATAATATTCGCATCGGATTTGGGACTCTGCTGTATACCAAAATGACATCATTTTGGCACCTAAAAAATTGTCTAATAGTTCGTGCAGTTTTTCAAAGGCCAAAACGACGTTATTTAACACGCATCACATTTTGTTGTACACATTACACAACATGCTCTCCATTCTCATTGCATCAATGATAATTTTTATAATGTACGTCTCTATCCATCAATGGGTGATGTTGGCTCTTGCATCTTTCACATAATTAAATGACTTTCGACAACAGATATCTCAACTTGCATTGATGAAGAACGCAGTTAATATGAATTGCAGAATTTCGAGAATTATCGAATTTTTGAACGCAAATTAAACTTAAAACCATTGAGCAGAAGGCACGTCTATTTGAATGCCACGCTTCTTTATTTTTTCTCTATTTTTCTTGTAGCACTGGCGGACCAGCAGATAACCGACCCAACATCCCCATAAGCTCAAGTTCCCAAGCCTATGGACCACAGCACGAGCTGAAGAAGCCCCCAACCGAGACCTAGAAAACGACCAAATTAGTCGCCAATCCCCATAACATCCCTGAACTCCCCCCATGAGCTAGTGGATTCACAAGCACCCCGTCTACTCCAGGAAGGTCATTTTTACAGATCTTGGAACTTGGTGCAAATTGTTTTGGGGTGATAATGTAATTGTATGATATATCTGGCAATGTAATATTTTGAAGGTTGTGAATATCCATAAACTTAGGGGACCGTGCGGTATAAGTCCTCCTGGTAACATAATTTTTCATGCACAAATTCGGATACAATTTTATCCGAAATAGTCCGATGTCGATAGAACTCTTAATATGAGTTTTCGTGCATTGAATGATTTCGAATACATTTTTGTCTGAATCTGTACACGAAATGTGGTGTTCGTGGACTTGCTCAATACCTAAACCAGGTCACTCATGGTGAAATTCGTATTTGCATTTTTAAATTTGTTCGAGAAGAATTTGTTATATGACTTGTTCAGCTCGCACATACACGAGCTAATCTTGAACAGTTTCAATTAAAATTTACTTGAGAACAGCTCGCACAAACAAATTGACTTTGAATGTATTTTTAAAAGTTGACTTTTCAAATTAACTTAAAAAGTCCACGATTCAGGTCTTTTGATTCGCTCATCAAGCTAAGTAATAGCTCATTCAAAGTTGATTTGAAAATATAACGCATTTAAAAAAATATTCAAGGTATTCAAGTTAGATTATTTAATAATAAACTTATGTTTTGTTAACTGGATAAACTGATTTTTAACAAATTTTGTCAAACAAACACGACTCAAATAATTTGGTTCATTTATCAAGCTTAACCGTTGATGGATGAAGAAACTCAAGGGTGCACCTGCAGTCCCCATGCATGCACCCAACTGGAAGAATGGTGAATGAGGACATGGGGACCTAATGTGTAACAGGGTGTACCACGCGCCAAAATTACCCCAGTTTGGCTCACGTCCAAACAAGGGCGGAACCAGAAATATAATTTACCCTAGGCTAAAAATGAACCGGACTAAAAAATACATTAAACTACAAATAATAGGGGGGGCTGAAACTAATTTGACTAAAATTTTACACATAAAAAAATGAATTTTTTTTTTCCCACCGGGGCTACAACCCAGTGTAGCCCATGGGTGGTTCCGCCTCTGCGTCCAAATGCAGATGCTTTTGAAAGCCAAAGCAACAGTATTTTGATGCGTTGCATACCCTGTCGTGTGTTGTACACAGTAAAATCCCCAGAGACTGAAGGCCACGAAACATGGAGCATGGCTGCTTCAGACTACAGACATGCTTACATACATACACGCATGAAAATTCACACAGCAGAAATACAATATACTGGTATGAAACTTCACGGAACCCAGATCGCAGCACTTGTGATACAATTACACAATAAATTACAATTCTCACTCTGAAAAAAATCAAACACCAATTTTCTTCCCGGTAACTAATAATGGTGATTATCAACACAGAAGATTACCGGCAGCCCACAAAATTTTGAGATGCATCATAAAGTGCAAAGCACACGAAATTTGAGAAATCGAAAGCCAACGAAGGAGAAAAAACGAGCAAATCGATGATTAACCTTGACCAGTAATATGAACACAACAGAAATGCTTGCTATGCAAAACGGAATAAGATCACAAAGCGATCATAAACTTCACTGGTTCAGATTTCTGTGTCTCAGTCTGATCATCTTTCGCCAGATAACTTGACAGCATCCTGATTATAAATGGAATCCTCTCCCCAGTCGAATATTCTCTGTAATCTTTCGTACTCTTGCTTACGATTAACTTCTACGTGTTGCCATTCTTCCCACCTTTCTGCCAGTCCCTCTCCTTCTAACATCCTAACCACCTCTGACATCAAAGGACGCTCCTCGGGCGATGATTGGGTGCAAAGTAATGCAACCTGCATCATCATCTCCACTTCTAGTATGTTGTAGTTCTTATTAAGGTTTCGGTCCACGATAGCATCGAGTCTTTTCTCCCTTTCCAGTTTCTTGACCTTCAAGAAGACAAAATAGATAAGCAGTAGATTGCGAAAAAAGGATTATGCTATACAAACTAGCAAAACCTGGATAACTTTGTCACAATATGTCAACTAAATGACATGCCATAAGTATTGTGGAGCATTTTCCAAAATTTCAAGGAATCAAGGACATCTTAGTATGATAACACTGATTAATCTTACACAAACGCATTGGATCCGCTGGTGCATTCGACGCTAGAGCTTGAGACACAAAAAAAGGCTCATACTCGAGTTCAAAACCAAGGGTTGTGGATACCTTATCCATCGCACCGTCGAAGTCAACTCTTTGGTGAAAATCCTAACATTGAGGTAACTGCAGCAGTTGCTATTCCGAGTCTCGACTCTCGACTCTCTGCTCTTTCCCTTTTACTATATGAAAATAAAAATGACATAGTTATGTTAAAAATTTGATAACCGATGGGGTGATAACCATTGATTATGTAAAGTCAAATCAAAATTTGGTAGATCCTTTAACAAAAGGTCTTGCAAGGGAGTTGGTGTGGAGAACATCAAAGGGGATGGGACTTTAGCCCACTGAGATATAATCACTCTTAGTGGAAACTCAACTCAACACTTGTTTTCCTACAAGTCTTGGGTTCAATGAGCAAAGTACACTATAAGTCGTGATGACAAACACTTTTCGGTTTAATCCATCCTAAGGTAAAGTGTTTGGTACCTGTAATGAAAATAAGGAGGTTGGGCTACTTAGCTCTTAATAGGTTTCTAACGGTGTTGTTAGGTCTCGAATGTTGTAGTTACAGGGACATTCTTAACCTACCTATACAAGTGTGAAGGTGGTGCCACCTTCTATTGGTTCACGCGCAAGAACTATAGAGCGCTCATGAAATTAAGATACAGACACACGGCCAATCCACGTGTCAGCAAATTTGAATACCTAAGTCAGGTAAGATGCGTGCGTGAGACATGTCCGGTTGGTCATTATAGGATCGATAGTTAAAAGCCAAGTCTACTATGCTTTCCGACTAACTTTGATGCGTCTTCACTAGATGAATGGTTAAATTCGTAAGACACCTTCATTGATGCACAAATCTTTTAAAGGAACCAAGGCTTCTTCTTTATTTTGAAAATGGTGGGGGATTGTTAAAATTGTCAAAATAAAATGGGTTTTTAATTGGGTGTTTTCTCAAAATTTCCTTGTGCTTGAGAAAGCTTATTTTAGAATGTAGAGGTTTGTCCCACATTGCTTAGGTGAGAAAATGTTTAATGGTTTATATAAGGGAGCACATCTATCAAGTTTACTTTAATAGCTTAGCTCTAAAGTGGCTTGGCTCATAGGTGCTTCGCACCGTAATTAAAGTGCTCCGCACCTTAAACCGGCAAAGCCGGTGTGCTTCGCACATGCGTGCGCGTGCGCATGGCAGTGGGCTTTGATGGCGCACTTTGCACTTAGCACGTCGGCTCGCGCCTAGTAGGCGCCCTTTCTTATTGCGATTTGGCAGTAAGGTGGCGCTGATGCGCCTGTTGGATTGGACGCGACCCATGGTTCGTACCCGTTCGGGTGAACCGATTGGGTGTGGGCGTGTCCGTACGCGAACAGGTACAACCCTGTGCGAGTGGGTGCATCTGGGTCTATAAATAGAGCCCAGATCACAACCATTTAGACACTGAATTAATCAGAAAACTCTCTCACTCCAAAATCCATTTTTCTTGTGCTGTTAATTCGTTATTCTGCAGAAACGAATTTAACAGTCTCTTGGTTCTTTTATTTTTATATTTGATTCGGTATTCTGTCTGTTCTTCGTTTGTGCGTACGCAGACAGAAGATCTTTCGATCGGGCTCCGTTGTATCTTCGAAACATATTCGCTGCAACCCGGTGCACACCAATTGGTGGGGGCGAATACTGTTTTTCGGAAAGCGACGTCGTAACGCGCCTCGAAATAAGTTCATCTTATTGTTCACATTCCGAAGATTCCAGATTTTGCACCAACAACTACTTCCTTTCACGTGGCCTCTCGAGATTGGTAAACTTATAAACTTAGTATGAATGGAAAAAAAATAGACCTTTCATGTGGTCTCTCAATACTAGGGGAAAAGGCTCCTTACTGTGTTTGCCAAGTGGTCCGTATTACCGGTGTCAAAGGGTGGTGCTTAACTAGTAGGTAGAGAGGTTGTATATCGATATGTATAATGTAAATATGCTTATCAACAAAAATATAAGTACGGTATAAGTAGCGAAAAACAGAGGACAATGTTGGTAACCACCCAATGGGGAGACACAACAGACACAAACAGAAGGCGCACATACACAAAGAACAGGAATGTATGAAGGAAATCTTACATGGTCAAGCAATAAAACATCATCTTCTTCTTCCAGGCGTGAAAAGTCTATGGCCCTTTGGCCTGTGACAAGCTCCAGAAGCATGATCCCATAACCAAAAACATCTGTTCTTTCAGATGACTTCCCAGTGGACAAGTATTCAGGTGCTATGTGACCCATTGTGCCACGAACTTGAGTTGTCACGTTAGTCCTTCTAACATCCACTAACTTTGCCAAGCCAAAGTCCCCAACAACTGCTTCAAAATCTTCATCCAGTAACACATTAGCAGCCTTAACATCCCGATGGATGATTTTGGGATTACAATGTTCGTGAAGGTACTCTAGCCCACGAGCTGTGCCTAGAGCCACTTGTTTTCTTGTAGGCCAATTTAAAACTGCCTCCCCCGGTTTAATCTCTGCGTTCAGCACATAGAAATAGATAAACATCGAAAGAAATCCACCAAAAGTTAATTTAATCAAATCACAAAAGAAGAATGAATAAATTCCTGATAAAAGAATCAGTACAATCAAGTATTCGAGAGGCCTTCCCTGAATCTTCGATTCCGAGCCTTGCATATTTCTCCCATCCTTTTTTTTCTTGCATCTCTCTCAATTTTCTCTCAATTTAGAAGAAACATGAACTTACCTTATTCAGTATCACGTGAAGAACAGATTGCAATAATTCTTCTCACGTCTATAGAACATACCAGATTAATGCATACAAACAGTTAAATCATTCAAGGAATCTCTAGATACCCTCTAGAATATTTCAAATCATCTAGTTGAACTGCAAGTTCCTTTTTAATTCCCCTGAAGGAGTAAAACTCGGTATAATGAGGGATGTTGTTCAAAGCTTTATAAGAACTGGATGTTTTTCTATGCGATGTTAGGATGCTGAAATAGTAGGGGTGCAGACTTGTTTTCCAATTAATTGACGTTAACTGTTATGGATAGGAAAACAGCGTTTGGCTACATTTTATCTTCATTGGTCTACCCGGTTTACTATGATTACTACAAAATGCACTCGTGGAAGCTCCAAGTTAGCCAAAACCGTCAAGTTGTTCCCTATTCCTAAAGCTTAAGAACAAATATTTAACTGGTTTAGTGAGAAATGAAAATTCCTATGCAGAAGGTATGCTTGCTTTCCCAAACATATCAAAGTTGGAAGCAAAGTTACATATTTGGAACGTGGACTAGGAAAGTGAGGGAAATTGGAAAGAGAAAGTCTACACACATAATGTGTGCACAAGATTTAAATATAAATATCTGTAAAATCGTTGGATACATAAAAGATTCTCTAAAACAATATGAGCTCTACGTCCTTTATACGTTTCTGGACATGTATCCAAAAATATTTGTGTAATTTTGCTCAATTCAAAAAGGTGTGATTCTTTTCCTTTGTTTGCTTTTTCAAAGATAAACAAGAGGAAGTTTAAGAGGAAATGACTTCCTCGTCTTTGGTTTGAAAGGAAAGGACAAGGTCTCCTTTTCACCTCAGCTTTTATATTTTCCCTCCCAAATTTGGAAACACAGAGGAAGAGAATTTCCCCTTTCCCATTGCTTTACACTCTGTTTGTAGAAAAAGTCTAGGAATACAGATGTATTGAGCCATATTCAGATATAGATGCATCTAGAATTATTAGATACACATGAGATTCATAAATTATTAAGGACCCCATGTGCATCCAATAGTTCTGAACATATCTGTGTTCAGATGTGTCCGAAATATTTATATTTGTAGCATTACTCATGATTGTAACTTGTAGAAGGAAGAGAAGGGAAGCAAAAATAATTAAAAAGAAAGTGTGAGAAAACTGAATTTTCTTTTTAGGTAATAAAAGCTCTAAAAGAAAACTTTCATTAATTATCAAAACTAAAATTACAAAAGTATAATACGAAAAGAAATGATATAAAATAGATACAAATTAATTGAGTCATGTAAAATTATAGTTTTTTTAAACTAGATTTGTCGTCTCAATATGGGTATCAGAGGTCGCACCGACGTCTGTCTTACAGGGTAAAACGGCCGACTCTGTCGATAGAATACCATCCGCCAAGTGCTTATCGAACTGAACTTGTATTTGTGTCTCCCTCACTCAAGAACATGAACATGGAATATGCTGGTGAATATGAAATTCTGGAGTTTAAAATCATGGAAAGGGATGAACTTGCATACATATGAATGAACTCTTTAAATGCTGAACATGTGGAACCTTTGAACTACAACCATCAATAGTTGTCAGCGGAACCTTTGGGCTGGAACCATCAAAGGCCACCACTTATCCTGATTCCAACACTTTTTTAACCGTCATAATTAATTTTTGGTATTTTTAATTTTGGTTCCTCTCAAACCAAAAACAGAAGCATTTTTTAGAACTTTCTCTTCCTTTTCCCATGATCCAAACAAAGTGTTTACTTTCATAGAGAAGTTCCTAACACAACCTTAAACATTTCAAAATGAAAATGAATAGAAGACAAAGATTTGGGAAAGATGTGAAACTGTTTATTTGGTCATATTTATGTAGTAAGATATGGTAATGTTTAGAGAGAGTGTTAATGTCGCGGTCAATAGACCAGAAACTGCTTGCATTAAGATCCCGTGAATGAGTAGTTTATGGTGCTGTTATGGTGAAAATATGAGCGATGACATTAGACTATGGCATTAGACCATAACAATGCCTGCATTATGATCTATCGCATTACAAATAATTAAGGTTATCAAAATGAGATCTTTGTCACAAATCTTTTGAATCCTATCGAAATATGTAGAGTAGATTGTATCATAAGATACGTTTCTAAATGTAAATACATTAGACAACGACTGCATTATGATTTGTCGCATTACAAATAATCATGGTTATCAAAATAGATAAATGTCACAAATTGTTTTTTTTTTATAGTTTGAATCATATCCAAATGCGTAGGATATATAGATTGTATCATAAGATACGTTTATAAGAGTGAATATATTAGATGACGACATTAGACTATAATAGTACTTGCATTATGATCTATCGCATGCATTACGAATAATCAAGGTTATTAAAATAAGATATGTGTCACTATCTTTTTTAAAAGTGTGAATCGTATCAAAATTTGTAGACCTGACTGTATCTAAATACAAATATCTCACATAAAATATTTATTTTGTCTCATATTGTTTGTCATTTTCTGAAAGACCCATATTCTTATTTTGCAGCTCTCTGCCCCTCTTTCAATACTTGTTTCTTTGCAGTTTCTCTTGTTCCTTTTTTATCTTTAGTTTTTCCTCTTCCTACAGTGAACAGATTAATTTGTAACGCCCCGAATTTCGGACACGTTAATAAAAAGAGTAAAGTAACTAAAATACCATCATTATATTGAAATATGAGTTTGATACATGAGATCGTCAAAATACATTTCAGAAGAGACTGTTTACATTCAAAAAGACTTTAAAAGTAAAGTCAGAGCAGTCTAAACTAGTCTAAGTGATCCACGGCTCGATCACGTCTTCTGCGGGGTAAGCGCCATCATAAGGTGTAAAGTCGGGTCCGGCTCCATCATCGTCAATACCTGGTTATGAAATACCAGGGGCAGGAGGAAGTTGCACCATAAGTTTTGACACTCAGTAAGTTTCCTACCCTTAAGTTTCCCTTTTAATGTTTTAGAGCATTTTACAAGAATATGCAATGTGTAAACGTGTAGAAATAATCAAGGTTTGGTAGTATCATACAATAGGTGTAAACAGTGATAAATACAAGATTTAACCGAATTAATAGAATTGCAGTTATAACTAACACAGAGTATATCAATTCAAAATCTTTCACAGTACTCGACTTTAATCAATATTCCAAAGCATGACCACGTCATATAATTCAAAAAGGCTTTTCTAACATCAGTGACATCGTCATATATTTCGAATAGGCTTCTCTCAATCAATAAAGTCCAAATGGTGCTCCCGAACGATAACGATCCCGACCGCCCAACTAACCGATGCTTCCCAACCGCCCTGCGCCCCAACCGCACTGCTCCCGATCGTCATGTTCCCAATCAAGATGCTTTCCCTAACATTATATCCTTTTCTATCGCGCCGGACAATATAAGTTTAAAGTTTACACTAGAAGATCGTTAGACTAGAAAAGGCACGATAGGGCTAGATATAATTTCGGCTCAAGCGAAATTTGGCTAAACGCACGACACGGCTAAATTACAGCGCTTAGGTGATACAAAAGTTTGGGTCTATCACACCCTCTGGTTAAAGTCAAAGCTCGGCTCATGTCGCATCACGGCTACAAGACACGCATAATATTCTCACGGGGAATAATCCACAACAACTAAACGTATATTATTATCAGTGTGTTTACGTTCGGGTATCCACGGGACACCCTGAGTATTAATAATCAATTATCGTCAAGCAACCAAAGTAAATATCAGGATAATTCATGCTCGACTAGTATTCAACTATTAAATAGAAATTTGCATAATAACAAAATAGCTGTGCAAATATAAATTTAAAATAATATCATAGTGATTTAATTATAAGATAAATAAGTTTACTTATAATTAAATAAATTAGAGTAAATTTGTAATTTAAATATTTTTAAGGATAAAACTGTAATTTAATAAAATAAGGATAAATCCGTAATTCTATAAACTAATAGGATTAATGTGTAATATAATAATTAATATTACTTTATATTTTAAACTTGGGTTTAACTAATAACTACAGGAAGAAAAAATGTAATTTTGTTTTGACAAAATAAAACAGAAGCTTCATCTGAAATTATCCGGTCGGACTGCCTTCTCACGTTCGGCACTATTTTCTTCCTACAGGACCTCGTAATACTCCGAACATTAAAACGGACACTCCAGAGTAAGAATCTTACAGTGGTTCGAAGCTTTGGTCGCATATTCGGTTCGGGGAGTGGCTGCTCTTCTTTTCCTTCCTTCCTTCCTTTCTTTCCTCCTCTTCCTTGCTGCTATTTCGGGGTGAATAAAACAGAGAGGGAGGTGTCCTATTTATAGAGAACGGGAGGGGACGAGATCAACGGCTGGGAGGAAAACCGGGAAAACCAACGGCGGGGGTGAAAGTGATGATGGTTTAGGGGAGGCTGTGGCAGGAGTAGCTGACGATGGAGGTGACGGGAAACGGCGATCTGACGGGGAGGAGGTGGGGTGGTCAGAGAGGAAGCGTGGGGAAGAAGCTCTGTCTTCTCCGTTCCCCAGCGCGCGCACGCACACAGATATACGCACATATATATATATATATGTATATATAAAATATATTAGTCTAGAAATATATAAAATCAGAACCGGACGGAAAAACCCCAAAACCGGCCAAAAAAACCGCCGAACCGGACCAAAAACCGGCCAAAGAACCGGGCAGAAAAACCGGGCAGCCGGCCGGGCACGGCCCAAAAGCCGGGCACGGCCCACAAGCCGGGCACGGCCCAGGCGCCGGGCACGGCCCAGGCCCAACCCGATCCGGCCCAAACCCGGCCCAGACCCGGCCCAGAAAGCCCAAACCCGGGAGAGAGAGAAAAAAAATAAAAATAAAAATAATTTCGTGTACGCAAACGAAATAAAAAAAATAAAATAAATTTAAACGTGGAGTATATAAAAATTTTCGAATTTATTTATTTATAAAAATATTTTACGGGTTATTACATAATTAAACTAAAACATTATTACTGTTTATTTCAAAAGTTAAAAATCAACTTATACATATATATGTGTACGTGCACACACACATTGATATTTGCAAATGAGGACCTTCGATATAAGATTTTCAATATAAGATTGTCAACCGACAAACTACATGGAAACTGTGAGATCTAGGCAAGCCGTTACACCCCCCCCCCCCCCCCCCCCCCCCCCCCCCCCCAACACACACACATCGATATTTACAAATGAGCCCTTCGATGTAAGATTTCGATTTACGATAGTTAAGAAATTTGTATTAGACCCGTTTTTATTAATTGATAAACTACATGGGAACTACGAGATCCAAACAAGCCGCTATATATTCTCTGCTTTTATTAGACTCGCTTTTACACACCCATATTTTCTTCATTATCGAATTTTAGAAAATAAGTGTTTTATTTTGGGAATATTTGTAAATTTTTATATTTGTTTTTTTAACAAGGAACAAATGAAGATTTTACTCCTCTAAGAACCATAAAGAAAATATTATCCTGCTACACCTAAAACCTAAAATTCATCCGTGTATTTTTTTCATTCGCAAGCAAATAAGTTACAACAAAATAGATTTGGGATCCGAGCTTGCTTAGCTTTCTTTATCTATTCAATCATTTTCCTTCTCCTCAGTCGTAACAATTACACAGGTCTCACCAAATGTGATATGTTTCGGACATGTCTTGACAGATTGGGATCCTATCCCGTTGATATGCGATGATGATCAAACAAAAAATACTTTAACAATTAAAAATGGGAGGAACTTTACGTGAAGTAAAAGCTCCCCTAAATGACCAGATGGGGGATCCCGAGCTTACGGGCTCATCCTACATGACGAGTGAAAATCTTTCATTTGTGGGATAATAACTTCTCCTCTGCAAGGGCCTTGTCGTTCTACATTTTTACACCTAGTAATGTCCCCATGCAAGTTGGCAACACTTTGAATAATTTAGCGTTAACCAATGTGTTTGTTTATGTAACATATAATGACGAGATTGTCATTTTCCAGAAAGGAAAAAAAAACAGATTGTTTTCTAGCTGGATCTAACGTCGTAGGATGTGCCCTATGGATTGATTCATATATCTATCCAGTAAGTTCCTCAGGTGGTGAGGTTTGGATTCATTGGATTCATCAACACAAGCACTGCGGGCATGGGATTAGTGTATGAATTCTCTCCTTTATTGTTCACGGTATGAGCTTAAGTTTCAAGAGTTTACGGACTCTTCAAATATCTTACCCCATATACGGAAAAAAAAAAAGAGCTTAGCTTTCAAGAGCTACTAGTTACGAACAAAAGAACGGCTAGTTTGAAGTGAATCGTTCAAAAGAGTATAAAAACTCAATTTAGAACCCGTGGATAATTTACTCAGACATGTATGACTTGAAGAACGAGCTCAAACGACGACTTAGCTCTAATCTTAATGTGTAGACTTTATATTTACCACAAAATGAGTTTAAGCGAGATCTTTGAATTTCAATCAGAACACCACCTATAAGTGAAAAAGAAGAAACAACTGCAAAACAATGCAAATTAAAAAGGCAAATGGCATTGGCATGAAGTATCCTGCAACTTATTATCCGAAGTATGCTTTCTATATATACGGTTATATATATGGCACTTCTGGTCCATGTGGAGAACATTTATTCAGCCTTAGGTATCAGAATCACTAAAATTTAAGAAAGTCTACAAATAAAATTTCTCGTATATAGATTCGGCCACAGATGTATTCGGAACAGTCTAATGAACATGTAGCCCTCCAATATAATATGAACCTCATGTGCATTAAATGGTTCTGGATACATCTGTATTTAAATATCTGTGTATGTGGACTTGCTCTTAAAATTTGCCACCTTACCTTTATGGTTTTTTTTTTTATTTTGAAAGGCAAATATATTAATAAAAGATCAAGGAACTGGATACAAGCATTAACTCCAAACCAAGTTGGCAAGGAACCAACTGGCTAAGAGGCCTACTTAACAATACAACGCTGGACCCATACCTTGCTAACCAAAACCTAAATTACAGAGACCCGAACATTACCTACCTCCTATCCCAACCGAGCCTGATGAAAATAACCACTCAAATTGAGGCAATCAAACCCTAATGGGAATAAGGCAAAGGGGGGCCTTCTTATGAGTAGTAATCCCACCTTCTTCTTCCATGCTTATATCCTCCCTCCTCAAACCACAACCCATTTCCCAATCAAAATAGTACAAAAGGTTGGCCAAAATTAGCTCCATCGTCGAGCTCGCCATGCTTATACTAGGGCAGATCCTCCGTCCAGCTCCAAACGGTATCAGCTCAAAATGTTGGCCTCTGAAATCCACATCGTTGTCCTCAAACCGATCAGGAGAAAACTCCTTAGGATTTTTCCAGCTGTTAGGATCTCTCCCGATCGCCCACGCGTTGATCAAAACCCTTGTTTTTGGATAGACGTCATAGCCATCTTCGCCTTCACCCCCAATTTTACAGTGGCGTAGGGTTTCGTGTGGGATTAGTAATGGGACTGGTGGGTGCAGCCTTAGGGTTTCCTTCACCACCATTTTTAGGTATTTTAGGTTTGAAAGATTATTTGGATCAAGTTTTGATGAGTTTTTCCCAAGGCTGCTTCTGATTTCCTGTTGTAGCTTTTGCATGACATGGGGGTTCTTGATTAACTCGGACATGGCCCAGACCATTGCCAGTGCAGTAGTGTCCACCCCTCCTATAAATGTGTTCTGAAAAAAGAAAAGAAAAAAAAAAGAAGGCAAGTTACAAACACAACTTTTGTCTATAAATCTAGACATTGATATGTCTAAAACTGTTCAATACGTGAAATCTACATTATTATGTAAATTTCATGTGCATCAAATAGTTCCAGACACATGTTTATCGGTCTGTGCACAAAAGTCTATTTTTATAGACTTTTCAACAAAAGAATTTAATTACCTTGTCAAATTACAATTTCTTATTTCCAGTAAAATTGATTCACAGAATTTTCATAGAAAAAAACTAAATACAATTATATATGTGTCCAATAAAAACATAAATAAATAAGGAAATAGAGTCTCCAAGACCCCGAGTTTTGGAGTTTTTGTCCCCTACAAACAAAAAATGAAGTTTCAATGCCTGAAGAAACCGTAAACAAAATTAGTTCTGTCTCGTTGAGATCTTGAAAAAACAGCTTAAAGTCTCATCGATTCGGAAAATCACTTAAGCCCTGATTATTACTAAAGCAATTGTTATCTCGAAGCAAGAAAGAACACGAAACCCGAAAAGAATTGCAAAACAATTTGAAAAGATGTATATAAAATCCAAACAGAATTAAAATGAAGATCCCAAAGAGATCAACATGATAAGTCTGGGTCCAGACTTGTTCCGAAAATTCTTTAAAAAAGCATATATCAAAGAATACATTTTTATATATAAACAAGCCAAAAAATTAAAAAAAGCCTTTAATTTGAGAGAGTTTTTACCAGGATAATTGCCTTGATGTGGTCTTTGGTAAATCGAAAATCACTAGATTCATCCTCCTCCTCCTTCAATAATCCAACTAAAACATCAATAAAATCTTGATCTTGATCCAGTTTCTCTCTCTTCAAATCAAGATGCTCATCAATCACCCTTTCAAAATACTCATCAAGATTCCCAAAACACTTCTCCAGCCTCCCTCTATGCCCACTCAAAAAATCCACAATCCACCCAACAGATGGAAAGAAATTCTCAGCTGAGAAGCTATCCAACATCTTCGTAGCCTCACAAATAACATCTCGACATTTTTGACCCTTAAATTGTTTCCCCCCATAGCTCTTACCAAAGGCTGCCTTACACACTATCCCTTCCACCAAACCAAATATCTTCTCATCAAGATTAATCACTAAGTTTGGAGGGGATTGAGATATTGATTTGATCAAACCATCAATCTCTACTTCCCTAGCATGGGAAAAAAGTTCCAATCTTGTGGCACTAAAGAGTTCAGAAACAAAGAGTTTCCGTGTTTTTCGCCAGTTATCGCTGTAGGGGGAGAAGGCGACGTCGAGGAAGTTGTAGGAGAGTTTCTTAGGACCCGATGAGCGCGGCCGACTGCAGAAATGGAGATCATGAGTTTTAAGGACTTGTTTGGCGAATTCGGCCGAGGAAATTACTAGGGTTGGGATGTTACCCAGTTGGAGAAGCATTATGGGGCCATATTTTTGGGAGAGTTGGCGTAAAGATTGATGGGGTATGTTGCCTAGTTGGTGCAAGTTGCCTATGATGGGAAGCCTTGGAGGGGATGGTGGAAGCTTAATGGGACGTAGTTTTGGTGTCTTCTTCTTTTTTGTTGTGAGAAGGAAAAGAGAGAGTATAGGGATGAGTGAGAGGATTAGAAGAGGAAGAAGAAGCCATGGAGGAGGTGAGAGAGAGGTTGAGATATCCATGGAATTTGTGTTTTGAGTTTCTCTTCAATTTGCATCGAGTTTGAGAGATTCGCCTTGGATAATATAAGGAAGAGAGCTTCAGAAGAAGTCTTAGCTTTCTTGTCACTTGGCTTCATAAAGATTTTGCAAGGTTGAAGAGCCAATTTGAGCAGCAATCTCTCTCTCTCTCTCTCTCTCTCTCTCTCTCTCTCTATATATATATATATATATATATAATAATAATATTCGCATCGGATTTGGGACTCTGCTGTGTGCCAAATTAAATAACGTTATTTTGGCACCTAAAAAATTATCTAAATAGTTCGTGCAGTTTTTCAAAGGCCAAACGATATTATTTTAACACATTTCACGCTTTGTTGTACACATTGCACAACATGCTTTCATTTCTCATTGCATCAATGATAATTTTTATAAAGTACATGTCTGTCCATCAATGGGTGATGTTGACTCTTGCATCCGTCACATAATTAAACGACTTTCAACAACAGATATCTCAACTTGCATTGATGAAGGAGTTGATATGAATTGTAGAATTTCGAGAATCATCGAATTTTTTAACGCAAGTTAAACTTAAAACCATTGAGCAGAAGGCACGTCTATTTGATTTAGGGATAGCAATTTAGATCGAATCGATGGTTATCTGAACCGAACCGTTTAATTTTTTCCAAACTGTAACCGTTTTTTTTCCTGTAGGTATGGATATAGTAGGAACGAACAAGTACCCGTTCGGGTTCGGTTCGGTTATGGTTAGAAAAATAACCGAACTATTACCCGAACCCGAACCGAAATTAAAAAGACATAGTTTTATATATCTATACACACACACACACACACACACATATATATATATATACATACATTATTTTATAACCCTTTAGCCAAAGCTAATTAGAAATGTAATTTTGAACTTGATGTTGTGTAATTTGATGTGTTTTGGGTTATTTGTTTGAAATTGTAATGAGTTTTTTTGGAATAGCAATAGGTAGTTTTGAAAATTTTAATAAGATATTTTTTTTGCATATTTTTATATTTATTAGGATTTTTTTAATTTCGGTTACGGTTCGGTTCAATTCGGGTAATTAATAATCGAACCATTCGGTTACCCGTTCGGTTCGGGGAATACCCGAACCCCATTTGGTTCGGTTATGGAGCACTCTCTCTTCCTCCTTCGGTTATCGGGACGAGTTCGGTTCGGATATACCATTCAGGTATCGACGCGGTTATCCGAATAACCGCCTCGAACCGCCCCGTTGTCATTCCTAATTTGAATGCCACACTTCTTTATTTTTTCTCTATTTTTCTTGTAGCACTGGCGGACCAGCAGATAACCGATCCAACATCCCCATAAGCTCAAGTTCCCAAGCCTATGGACCACAGCACGAGCTGAAGAAGCCCCCAACCGAGACCTAGAAAACGACCAAATTAGTCGCCAATCCCCATAACATCCCTGAACTCCCCCCATGAGCTAATGGATTCACAAGCACCCCATCTACTCCAGGAAGGTCAATTTTACAGATCTTGGAACTTGGTGCAAAATGTTTTCGGGTGATAATTGTATGATATAACTGGCAATGTAATATTTTGAAGGTTGTGAATATCCATAAACCTAAGGGACCGTGCGGTATAAGTCCTCATGGTAACACAATTTTTCATGCACAAATTCAGATACAATTTTATCTGAAATAGTCCGATGTGGATAGAACTCTTAATATGAGTTTTCGTGCATTGAATAATTTCGAATACATTTTTGTCTGAATCTGTACACGAAATGTGGTGTTCGTGGACTTGCTCATACCTAAACCAGGTCACCCATGGTGAAATTCGTATTTGCATTTTTAAATTTGTTCGAGAACAATTTGTTATTTGACTTGTTCAGCTCGCACATACACGAGCTAATCTTGAACAGTTCAATTAAAATTTACTTGAGAACAGCTCGCACATAAACAAATTGACTTTGAATATATTTTTAAAACCCGATGAGTTTTCAAATCAACTTAAGAAGTCCACGACTCAAGTCTTTTGATTCGCTCATCAAGCTAAGTAATAGCTCGTTCAAAGTTGATTTGAAAATATAACGCATTTAAAATAATATTCAAGCTATTCAAGTTAAATTATTTAATAATAAACTTAAGTTTTCTTAACTGAATAAACTGATTTTTAACGAATTTTGTCAAACAAACATGACCTCAAATAATTTGGTTCCTTTATCAAGCTTAACCGTTGATGGATGAAGAAACTCATGGGTCCACCAGCAGTCCCCACGCATGCACCCAACTGGAAGAATGCTGAATGAGGACATGGGGACCTAATGTGTAACAGGGTGTACCACGTGCCAAAATTACTCCAGTTTGATTCACGTCCGAATGCAGATGCTTTTGAAAGCCAAAACAACAGTATTTTGACGCGTTGCATACCATGTCGTGTGTTGTACACAGTAAAATCCCCGGAGACTGAAAGCCACGAAACATGGGAGCATGGCTGCTTCAGACTGCATACATGCTTACATACATACACGCATGAAAATTCACACAGCAGAAATACAATATACTGGTATGAAACTTCACAGAACCCAGATCGCAGCACTTGTGATACAAAATGATGTTTCATCATTTTACAAAATAAATTACAATTCTCACTCTGAAAAAAATCAAACACCAATTTTTTTCCCGGTAATTAATAATGGTTATTATCAACACAGAAGATTACCGGCAGCCCACAAAATTTTGAGATGCATCATAAAGTGCAAAGCACACGAAATTTGAGAAATCGAAAGCCAACGAAGGAGAAAAAACGAGCAAATCGATGATTAACCTTGACCAGTAATATGAACACAACAGAAATGCTTGCTATGCAAAACGGAATAAGATCACACGAGATCATAAACTTCACTGGTTCAGATTTCTGTGTCTTAGTCTGATCATCTTCCGCCAGATAACTCAACAGCATCCTGATTATAAATGGAATCCTCTCCCCAGTCGAATCTTCTCTGTAATCTTTCGTACTCTTGCCTACGATTAACTTCTACGTGTTGCCATTCTTCCCACCTTTCTGCCAGTCCCTCTCCTTCTAACATCCTAACCACCTCTGACATCAAAGGACGCTCCTCGGGCGATGATTGGGTGCAAAGTAATGCAACCTGCATCATCATCTCCACTTCTAGTATGTTGTAGTTCTTGTTAAGGTTTCGGTCCACGATAGCATCGAGTCTTTTCTCCCTTTCCAGTTTCTTGACCTTCAAGAAGACAAAATAGATAAGCAGTAGATTGCGAAAAAAGGATTATGCTATACAACCTAGCAAAACCTGGATAACTTTGTCACAATATGTCAACTAAATAACATGCCATAAGTATTTGGAGCATTTTCCAAAATTTCAAGGAATCAAGGACATCTTAGTATGATAACACTGATTAATGTTACACAAACACATTAGATCCGCTGGTGTATTCGACGCTAGAGCTTGAGACACAAAAAAAGGCTCATACTCGAGTTCGAAACCAAGGGTTCTGGATACCTTATACATCGCAATGTCGAAGTCAACTCTTTGGTGAAAATCCTAACATTGAGGTAACTGCATCAGTTGCTATTCTGAGTCTCAACTCTCGACTCTCTGCTCTTTCCCTTTTACTATATGAAAATAAAAAATGACAAACTACTTCCTTTCATGTGGCCTCTCGAGATTGGTGAACTTATAAACTTAGTATGAATGAAAAAAAAGTAGACCTTTCATGTGGTCTCTCAATACGAGGGGAAAAGGCCCCTTGCTGTGTTTGCCAAGTGGTGCGTATTACCGGTGTCAAAGGGAGGTGCTTAACTAGTAGGTAGAGAGGTTGTATATCGATATGCATGATGTAAATATGCTTATCAACAAAAATATAAGTATGGTGTAAGTAGGAGAAAAACAGAGGACAATGTCAGTAACCACCCAATGGGGAGACACAACAGACACAAACAGAAGGCGCACATACACAAAGAACAGGAATGTATGAAGGAAATCTTACATGGTCAAGCAATAAAACATCATCTTCTTCTTCCAGGCGTGAAAAGTCTATGGCCCTTTGGCCTGTGACAAGCTCCAGAAGCATGATCCCATAACCAAAAACATCTGTTCTTTCAGATGACTTCCCAGTGGACAAGTATTCAGGTGCTATGTGACCCATTGTGCCACGAACTTGAGTTGTCACGTTAGTCCTCCTAACATCCACTAGCTTTGCCAAGCCAAAGTCCCCAACAACTGCTTCAAAATCTTCATCCAGTAACACATTAGCAGCCTTAACATCCCGATGGATGATTTTGGGATTACAATGTTCGTGAAGGTACTCTAGCCCACGAGCTGTGCCTAGAGCCACTTGTTTTCTTGTAGGCCAATTTAAAACTGCCTCCCCCGGTTTAATCTCTGCGTTCAGCACATAGAAATAGATAAACATCGAAAGAAATCCACCAAAAGTTAATTTAATCAAATCACAAAAGAAGAATGAATAAATTCCTGATAAAAGAATCAGTACAATCAAGTATTCGAGAGGCCTTCCCTGAATCTTCGATTCCGAGCCTTGCATATTTCTCCCATCCTTTTTTTCTTGAATCTCTCTCAATTTAGAAGAAACATGAACTTACCTTATTCAGTATCACGTGAAGAACAGATTGCAATAATTCTTCTCACGTCTATAGAACATACCAGATTAATGCATACAAACAGTTAAATCATTCAAGGAATCTCTAGATACCCTCTAGAATATTTCAAATCATCTAGTTGAACTGCAAGTTCCTTTTTAATTCCCTTGAAGGAGTAAAACTCGGTATGAAGAGGGATGTTGTTCAAAGCTTTATAAGAACTGGATTTTTTTCTATGCGGTGTTAGGATGCTGAAATAGTAGGGGTGCAGACTTGTTTTCCAATTAATTGACGTTAACAGTTATGGATAGGAAAACAGCGTTTGGCTACATTTTATTTTCATTGGTCTACCCAGTTTACTATGATTACTACAAAATGCACTCGTGGAAGCTCCAAGTTAGCCAAAACCGTCAAGTTGTTCCCTATTCCTAAAGCTTAAGAACAAATATTTAACTGGTTTAGTCAGAAATGAAAATTCCTATGCAGAAGGTATGCTTGCTTTCCCAAACATATCAAAGTTGGAAGGATCTGGATAAGCATTGCAGACTAGTTATTTCGCGCTTGTGCTTGGTTAGTACTTATCCGTGAACGTTTTATCTAAATAATCTCAAAAACTGAAAAACTAAATGAAAAGAATGGTGCGGACCATTTTAATATGTACCTAGAATGCATACTGACAAGAAACACAAACTAAACTAAAGACCTCATATTAAAAGGGAAAAACTAAACATGGTTAGAGGACTTCTAATCAGCATTCCTTCTTTACATAGATAAATTAAAGTCTATTACCTCGTAGACGATAGGCCACACTTAAATTCTGCATGAATGGATACACCAAAAGGCGTTCTGTCGGTGTAGTGCAGAACCCAATCAGGCGTAATAGATTCCGGTGAACAGCTACACTTATCATCTCAACTTCACGTTGGAATGCTGCATCTCCACCAGGACTCTCATAATCAGTTAATCGTTTCACAGCAATTTTTGTATTATCGGAAAGTACTCCTTTATAAACCTTTCCAAAACCCCCCTGTCCAAGGACGTTTTTCTCATTGAAGTTATCTGTAGCTAGCTGTAATTCTCTCCAAGAAAACCTTTTTAACTGGCCAAATGGAATTCTTCTGTCAACTTCACCTGAGCATGCAAGATAAGATTACTCCACCAGAAAATATATGAAGGAACAATAATCACATCAAAATAAAACCTTAGTATTCTATTTATCAAGGACTAATATTCATGAGAAAGCTAGATGTTAAAACAGGTTAGCAAGATGACAGAACATAATCAGACACAATGGGACTAACCAAAATAAAAGTAAACAGGTTAGCGAATCAAAATATAATCAATTTCAAGTTCTATTATAATCTGTAACTCGTAGTATTACTTTGAAAATGTTTAAAATTGAACAATTTTAGAAAATTACACATTCTCTGAATTTCTCCATAAGTCTCCCAGCATCAAAGATGCTCCACGGCTTAGTTAAGGGAAACATCAACTAACCTTAAAGATTGTGAACTGTTTTACCTCAGCTCTTCCCTTCTGTTCTTAAAAAGTAAATGCACGGCCTTTTCGATGTTTTAGGTAGCCCACATAGAGCATTAATGCAAATCAGAAAATGCAGCATAAGGAATTTGTAAATGACTCGTCGCTCCATTTACACATCAACTATGAAAATAAATATGAGGTTAACTCTATTCCTTGGAAACCCCTGGAACTGCTGGATGAAAAGATCTGCCCTCAAACTCATTCCCCAGTGCAAAAACAGGAGTTATGTTGTGCACATTCAGACTCACAACCGACAGGTTACGTTACGCCAACTGCTAACAAGCATTGGCCAAGGATATTGTGGCAGCTTTAGGTTCAAGATTTATGACAGGTTTGCTCCTTCCAACATAGCCGTCTGAGAATTAAGTGTCAATTAGTTTAAGAGTTAGCATCAGGCACAAGGCAGTCACAAAGTAATCTCACAACTCCGAAACCCAGAAATCTGACACTCAACAGTTGAAATTAACGGTTAAATTATTAGTCTAGCTCCTAAAGTACACATCACCAAATCAAAAGAAAATATTAGGCATGTCCAGAGAACAGATAGAAACAAGTCTGTAGAAACATTTGATTACTCTCTTATGCAAAGCAAGCTTTGATGGTTTAGACAACAGGATTCATGTTTTTAATCAGATATGAGCTTGCATAATCAAGCATCCTAAATATCTGGAAGAATTGGCATTCAATCTAGTTCAAAGGTCTGAACTACCAAGAAACACAAACCTGCAACATCTACAAAAACTTCACGCCTGTATCCCTTGTGCCTTCCCTTCCAAACAAGTAACACCAGGCCTCCAAATACAAGAAGACCTAGAATTCCACCAATGATTCCAAGTATCGCTCCAATCCTTGGTTTATTGGACGAACCTGACAATGAACCCAACTCATAAAATAAGCTTCGCCGAAGAGAATTGTACAGCAGCAAATTTTTCCTAATATAATCAAGTGGAGTCGAGTTACAAAAACTATTCAATTACCGCCACTATCAGATGCACAAGGATGGGAAAAGTTTATGCCACAATTCAAAAGGTTTCCTGTAAAACTGAAATCGGTAATAGAATTCATATCAATTTTAAAGATGATGATCATAGTTAGGAGCTCATGTTATATAAAAAATTGAACATACTTGTATTTTGGAACTTGGAATAAATCCCCAGGTACTTGACCACTCAATCCATTCGAACCAAGCTGGCTGCAAAACAAATATTGATTACGCCATCAGAAGCCGGCAAAAGGTGTAACTATACAACCTTACCCAGAATGACCTGCTAGTATTCAAATTATAGAAGCGATATAAATAATTCAACCATCAAACAAAGGGAATTTAGGATATGAACAATAAAGGTTTTTTACTTACATATTAATCAAGCTTGAAAGATGTGAAAGTGAGTCAGGGATGGCCCCCGTTAGATTGTTTTGATTCAAAAACCTGCTAGCATTGTCAAGTAAATGCACTTCTAATGATAGCCTTCCAAAACAAACCAACAAAAACATAGCAAAATTATATAATACAGATTTTGCGCAGAAAGTAACACATACAAGAACTGAAGCTTCTTGAGATTGCCAATAGAAGGTGGTATTTCACCAGTTAAACGGTTATTTTCCAGATCCAACAAAGTCAAGCTTGTCAAATTCCCAAATTCCTTCGGGATCTCACCAGTTATGCCATTTCTTTGCAGTGAACTGCAGGATGAGCAAGTCTAATAACTATCGGTTAATAAAATTACACATATTAAATAGGAGGGCATAAGAGTTACATTTATCCTGGTTTGTGCAACAGTTCAAGATAGAATGATTATAAGGTTGCTATCTTCTTTGTTTTATTCTTATCTTCGTCTTCTTTTTTTAGATTCTCAGCACTCTTGAGCAATATTTACAGCCATCAGCAACCACTCTTTCAGTGTAATCATCTCCCTGAAGCCTTAAACAATTACCACCCAAATCCCGACCCTTGTCAACCATTCTAGCTCCAAAATACTGAACCCTCCCTGCTGCCAAGAAATTTTAGCAATTTAACTACTTAAATTTGAAACCTCAAATACCATCAAGTCAGGCCTCTAAAATACTGCATCCTCCGTCACTGGGCTCCATCGCAGGTCATGCACTCTCTGACATATTCGCAACTAAGAAGAAAACCCACTTCTAGGAAGCTGTTGTGCTCGTGTCGGATACATGTCGAACACATTGGACACTCCCTGAGCTGTGTTAGACCATGGTCAAATTAATTTTGAGTTAGATGCTTTTAGCCTCGATGACCTCTACACTAATTGCCAATAAATCTGAGTTAGATGCTTTGACATGGTATCATAGCTAGAGTTTAGAAAGCTTTTGAACAAGACTGTGAAGATTGTGTCTCCCCTTTTTTTGTGCTGAAAGTGCACATATTTAGTTGTAGTTCTTACATTCTAGATCTTTACCTCTCCGTAGAGAGAAGCATTAGAATTTGACCCAAAATTGTTAATAATCCTCACTATAGAGGTGTCCTGCGAATTTATGAACTATGTTTACCAAAGATCGATTGAAGCGATAGTCAGGAAGTGATATGATTATAGTAGATGGTAGAGCTAAGTGGAGAGGTAAACCAAAATTTATTTTAGAGGCGGTAACTGTAAAAAGGTCTAGGCTTTTTAGATATCACAGAATACAATTCCCTCGACAGAGCCCAACAAAGAAAACGAATTCATGCAGCCAACCCCAATTGGCTGGGTCTTAAGGCTCAGTTTGGTTTATGTCTCAAGGTTCCCCAAAATTTGCTAAAGCAGAGGCTCCCCCCTAAAATGCATAGAATACTAGCAGATATACATTCACCAAAATCTGCATATAAAGCCTGTAATTCCTAAACATACAGTGTTTGAAGGGTCGTCAAAGCTCCAATTTTGGGGGACAAGAATCCAGAAAGCCCCAAAGCCGACAACGACCTGCAAACACATAATCAGACACCACATTGTGATGATGGCAATTGAAGACTTGATCTATTAGCCGCCAGCTCACTGAAGTGCTGAGAACATTATACGAACATGTACTTCATAGCCAGAAGCAAAACAAATAAATAAGCATTACTTACACAGCAATAACATTATTGTTGGGGTCACAGGTTACTTTGGTCCAAGTGCATGGATTTACTTGGTTTATATTCCAATCTGGGAGCTGATCAACTGAAGCATTTAAAGCAGTCCTCAATGCATAGAGGGCATCCCCTGGACGAAATTATGATTAAATCACCCCTCACTATGAGAATTACAACTTACATTCGGGAAGCTCAGGTACAGTAAAATATACGAGGTAATGAAAGATGCATGAAACAAATCCCATCTATACAGAAAACCAAATGACACTGTGTCACCAAGAAGCACCCGTTCCCCCAGAGCCAAATTTGAAACAGTATTTAACACACAGAACTCTTATTTCCAAAATATATAATTCATGTTCTATATTCGACTACAAGGAATGGGAACCGCAATGATCACTTTATAAGACCCAAAGGTACTTCTGGAACACGAAAGCAATTATTTTCACACAATGAATATCCAATATAATGTAGTCCCTTCTCAAAAATCCTATAAAAGCATATTTCTATGAGCACTACAAGGTAGTAAATGATTATTTTTCATAAGAAAAATGATACGGATGCAAAAGAATAACTTCACTTCGGATCTCTTGATCTACCATAATGGCACGAAGCGTTTTGGAGGAGCATGCGTCCCAAACAGTGTATAGAATAGAATATTGTTGGTAACCTAACAGTGCATAACTGATCCAAAAGCAATTTATTCTTGGTTCCTCGTTTGAATTTGTATTTTAGGACAAGAAACAAAAGGAAGAAGCCACGGCACAAACAGAATTCCAAGTAAAATGAACATATATTATGTTAGTGCTGAATACATAAATCCAACAACAAATTCCTAAAAGAATGACGAGGGCCTGGGCACTTTGAGGATAAATGTGGATATCTATACTAGTAAAAGTCAGTAGCAATGCTTAGCCCAAAATGTCATACCTTGTGGATCAGGTGATGCAAAAGAATGCAGACATGCCAGTATTAGAACTCTAAAAACCAGCTTCACCACAGAAAACATGATTTCTCTTAGGTGATTTTATTCCCAATTCTCAGTGCAGCAAAATGTGTTATCCTCTCATAACGCATGACTGAGACCCCATCTCTGCAGAACATTGGACCATCAGATTGTCAATGAAATCCTGAGATGTACACGCCAGAAACATTAAACTGGTAGCCATCAAGACTGTTGACATGTTTTGTAACCCGTGAAGAGAAATATCTACTAAAAGTAATCAACCCCAGTGCCGGTATGTGACCATAGGAAAAGGGCCACAAGGTCAAAAACAGATAAACGAATCACACCAGTCTAACACAAAGTTGCACTGTTGTAGTCAAGATAATTGGAATTCACACTGCATGTGTTAAGACTATAATTGGAACCCACACTGCACATTAAGACTTAAAATTTTGGAGATACAGGGAGAAGTAGCAAGACATAGAAAATAAAAAAAGAAACGTAATACAATTGGTAATAATTGTCAAATAGGTTTAAGAGGGTGGAAATCCATTGGCAAAAAGTCTTCATAAAAAGAAGCAACAGAATGACAAATCTAAAAGAAGAAGGTGTGTACAACTACTTTCTTAAATGATAGGAAGAATAAGAAAGAGTGGCCGTGTAAGAAGAAGACTAAAGGAGTCGGAATCACCAGCTAGGTATTCGAGTTTGAGTCCCAGGCTTAGCACACACCATATAATCAGGAGATTTCATGAAGTCGCATACTTGTATCCAGAAGCGAGGTGAAGGAGATATCAAAAATCATGGGCTTACTTCCGAGACATAGAGATAGAGAGTCCAAGACTAATGGGATGAGCCCCACACCTCCACCAGCCACCAGTGAGACACAAACCCATGAGCTCCTGGACCACCAAACTCCTTGGGAGTTGGCCCCTTTCTTCTAGGCAACTACTTGGGTGTGTTGACTTATTTACCTCAGCTTAGCAAACAAAAAGATGACTTATTTACCACAGTACCAATCTCCTGCTTCAAATTTATAGTTAAGAGAATAAAAGATACTGCAGTTAAAGGGGAAGAGTAAAGGAACTCATAGGCACCAATCATAATATCAATATTCTATAAGAATGCTATGGATAAAAATGGCAAACACGCCAAACAAGAAAGTTTAGCCATAGCACTAAATTTTTCGGTTTAGATCAAAGGCACTTTCATGCTTCTAAGTGTCCTAGGGTTTCAGCTGATTTACACAAATAAGGGAGAAAACAATCCTACTTTAGTAATAATATAACATAATCAATGTGGGCAGTTTTCGGCGGGTGTGAGAGGAAACATCCTAAACTGTGCAAGAGCAAGTCTACAAATACAACTTTCAAACACTGATGTGTGCGAAAACGTCCAATACACATAGGGCCCTCTCAAATAATACGGGTTCCATGTGCCTTTCCAGCCATATCTGTGTTTTAAAGTCGTGTTGGTAGACTTTATGAATGTACAATTCTTATCGAAGCACAAGCCTTCCCTTGTTGACCCAGTAAACACAAGGAAACTGATCTCGTCCTTTCAATCAACGACATAAATTGCATACTTAGTCACACAACAAGAATAGAGAACACAGTGCCCTTTTTGACCCAGTCAACACAAGAAACTGATCTCGTCCCTTCAATCAAGGCCATAAATTACGTACTTATAGTCCACACACAAGAATAGAGAACACGGATATGAATGCCCACAAATTCACATACGCACCAAATCAAATTCAAGCATTAATTCTGAACTTTCCCATCAAGCAAATGGAATTCAAACCCAACAAGTTCATAAATGAATCTAAGATTTAAAACAGATACTAAACTCATATGCAGTCTAACAAACACCCACACATACCACAAATTAAGGAGAAGAGGAAAAAGATGTACCTCCGAGAAGAATCAACCGTTAGGGCTTTCCGGTTCTACTGCTCACCGAGCAGCAAGAATGGAATTTGCAAATTGAATGCAACAGAAGCTTCTTTTCTTTGTTTCATGTAAATCTGGGGATCTTAAAAGAAACCCAGCTATTATTACCCACAATCCCCCCACTCTCTCTCTCTCTCTCTCTCTCTCTCTCTCTCCAAAGCCCAAACAATAGCTCTCTCTCACATCTGGAAGCGGTGGGCTGACTGTATTCTCAATAGCGTTTGGCGGCTTTTTGGAAAATTACATGCGTTTTGCGGCTCTCTTTCTATAAAACATGTATTTTATTGTGTTATTGAAAATTGTTGTTTGAGATAAAAATTACATGCGTTTTGCATGTTTTGTCCTTAATTTATTTTTTTATTTTTAGGTACATTTAGTTTACGTACACTTAAAAGCAAAAATAAATGACAAACTTCTATTAGAAATTTACTTAAAATAAATAGTTATTCAATTTTGACTTAATATTTTAACTTCTGGACTCTTTCAAAGTACTTTTCATGTTTTTTTTAGATTTTTTTACCTTTTGTTATATATATATAAATATATATATATATATATATAATAAATAAATATATACACGTATGTATGTCTAAAAAGTAGAAAATAAACGATTTTTTATAAAAAACAATAACAATAAAAAAAATTCGGATGACAAAACAATCAAAATATTTTATAAATGGGTTTTTTAGATATAAAACAAGCACGAATTTTTGAGTCTCGGGTCAATGTCTAAGTCCCATATATTCTTCCTCTTAAGACATTCAAAGACAAATTGTGTTCAACCATGAAAGGTCTTCCCTATACAACATAAATCGCTTGAGCGATTGAGACTGACGACTAAGAATGCACGAATAAAAATTGATTAAAAAAATACTAATCATGCTATGTGATTGAAGATGCTCCTAATCGTGTATCGTAGTTTTTTAAATTATAAGTGACTTGTTCCAAAAAATAAAAATCCAATACTAGTAACTTGAGAATCATATTTAGGTGATTAGGTATTTTCAGAGGCAATTTTTAATTGAGAAGTGACAAATTTATGTAAGTTGACGATAAAAAGATCAAATACTAGTATAGTAAGGTAAGGAACTTTTTGAGTTTGACATGATTTTATTATTTTATTAATTTTTATTCTTACAAAAAAAAATTGATTTTTTTATCTTTTGTCAACTTTTTGTGCATTATTGGTTCATCTCGACGAGAGATTTCAGAAAAATTATAAATAATGAACCAATTTTTAAAAAATTCAGAAAAAATAAAAATAATCCAAAAACAGAATCTTTTTGTGTTTATTCGTCGTCTTTAATATTTTTTTAGCTTTTGAACATAATTTTATATTTTTTAGATTCGTCTCATCAAGACAGATCAATAATGCACAAAAATTTGAAAACAAAATAATAAATGCGAAAAAATTTACATAGAGACAAAACATGCTTAAAAATAATTAGTAAATGGAGCTTCTGATATGCTTGATTATACTCTCTCAAGTCTGATTAATTGAATTTTGAACACCTATGTAATTTTGGTTGTAGAATACAAATTTTATTCGTAATTGTTCATTTATTTTGATAATAACACTCTCAAATTCAAATCCTGAATACGTCATGGCTTATATCTGAAGCCCCTCCACTGCATGCTTCAAATGATTCTTAAGGGACAAATTCCTTCACATTTAGGCAATATAAGGTAATTACTTATATTTTTAAGCAACAATTTTAGGCTTAATTAACACATGCTGCATGATGAAGTCTGTGAATTCCCCTACTTAATGAAGAACATTTTCATTGTCCTCTTTGCAGATGGTTGGGACACAAAATACCTTTAGTACTCATCTTGTTGAGAAACACTTAACAACTCCATATTCAAACCCCATTTCACCTTCAACATAAAATGTAGATGTGTTGATTATGTCGACACGCCCTTTGTACGTATCGCTCGTCTCTCCTCCTTGTTGAATAGTCAAGTGTAGTGCTCGGACCATGTCAATACCTTCAACATTAATACAGTCTTGTATCCGGAGTTAATGAAATATGCTCGCATGTTACATCCAGTATTGATCCGCAATGACGGGCTTAAGATTTTAACTTAGGAGCGTCACCATCAAAATAAAATGAACAACTAAAAATACAATTTGTATCCAAAGCACGAAGACAAACCCCCGTAGGTTTCAATGATTGAAGAGAGTTTGACACAACAAAGCGATATGTAAGTGTTACAGTACTGCGTGAAAAAACTTGACTTACTGTTAAACCAAATTTTTTTTTAATCCACGGGGGCGTCATGTGACACCTCCTCTCTTTATTGGGTCTGCCATTGTTGATTGGGTCGAACTAAATCCCGATGTGCATTGATACCAATTAATGGAGGACCACACATGTTAAATACACTATAAAATATTGTGGACCCATTACAGTGTGGACAATAAATTCGGATACATAGCATTATCATAGTATTATACTACATACTTCTTCTCTCCTTATGTGAAAAAACTTATTTCGACGAGATTAAACTCAGAAAATCATATCATTGTACCGAGATATAAGTTGACTAGACTATATAAATTAAAATCATTAAAATTCTTATCTCTTAACTCTTTAAATTAAATTCTCCACTAATGAAATACAAAATTGATTCCCAAAAAATTAATTGAAATATTTGTAAATTAACTCTGACACCCATAATTAGAGAAAAAGTTAAAATCTTCCAGCATCTCGAAATTTAAAAGCTCTATGGAGATCATACCCAATGACTTGATTTTGTAACAAACCAAGCAGAGCCTTAGGGTAAGTTGGACAATTCAAATGGATAACCATATATGCACGTGACACTTGGCAACCAAATATTGGATGAGCAATCACCGTCACCAAAAAGATATCTAAGCCAAAAATATAGGGAAAAAAGTTCCGTTGCCGGGACTTGAACCCGGGTCTCTCGGGTGAGAGCCGAGTATCCTAACCAACTAGACTACAACGGATTTGCTGTGAAGTGTTTAAGAACTAAATATTTAAATGTATAGTTTCAGTTTAAACAACATGGGTGGGAAAAATATTTATACAAATAAGAGAAGAAAAAAAAATGCCATCAATACAATTAAGCAGTCTTTGGTTTTGCAAAAAAGAAGAGGCTTTCCCACTTCACTTTCCTTTAACTGATTTAAAATACCAAATTTTATCTCTTGAATAGGATCCCCTTTATCTCGATTTTTTATCTTCCTTCGTCAACTTCTTTCAAGAACAAAGAATAGTTTCACAACACAAAATAATATTATTGTGTCATAATATAGAACTTCTCTCAAAACAGTATCACCGAACTACAAATTTCACTCTATATTGAAGCCTAAACGAAAAGAAAGATAAAATATTATTCAAAAGTCTGTTTGTTTGTTTGTTTTTGCATGTACTTGTATATAATGGGTGCAAATAGAGAGGTATATGCAAACCATAATAAAACAATCGAGATTGATATTTTGTGATTCGAAATCATAATAAAATAAGTGAGATTAGTATTTTGCGATTCGAAATCATAATAAAATAAGCACCGACACATCTATGTAGTCACTATATATGTGTCAAACACGTGAATGACACTGACATGTTAGGAAAACACAATGATACGTACATATGAGACACACCAGTAACACACGTGTTTCAAATAACATGCGGAGACACAACGGTGTAGCTCCACAATGCAAAACCTTATTCAAGGGTTAACAACTTTGTCACTTACTTCTTAATTGAGTGTTTCCGCAAGTAATAAGGCCCTATTTGGCCTAACTTGATTATTCATAGTCAAGTTTTATCTCTATTCAAATTTTTTCCGCATTTATTGTTTTGGCTTCAATTTTTTGTGGATTATTAGTCCGTCTCAATGAGACAAATCTAAAAAATATAAAATTATGTTCAAAAGCTAAAAAAAAATACTAAAGGCGCGAATAAGAACAAAAAAATCTTATTTTTGGATTATTTTTTGTCTTTTCTGAACTTTTTTTAAATTTGATCAATTATTTATAACTTTTTTGAAATATCTCATCGAGACGAACTAATAATTCACAAAAACTTAATAAAAAACAAAAAAAAATAATAATTAAATAATCAAATCAGGCCAAAGCCAGGCTAAACAAGTATTTCTCCTCCACCAAAAGTCTTTCATCATCTATAATATGTAGACCAGTGGCCCACCCAAAGTGGTCAGATGATTCCATTGAATTGCCAATTTTATTTAAACTCATAAAAGTTCTCTCTAAGTTTTAATTTTTTCCCACGCACACATGGGCCGGCCCAACAAAGAAGCTCGCCAGGCCACCAAATAGGCACCCAAAGCAGTCCAAAATAAGGTTCAAAACAAATTCTGGTTCTTCAAAAAAAAAAAAAAAAACTCAAAATTTTTAACCCCTATTAAACAGGAGTTCCTAAAAACGAGTGATTGTATTTAAACACGTAAAAATTCTCTCAAGTTTTAATTTTCTCCAACCCACACATGCGATTTATTTTATTTGCAAATGCCCTTCTTTTCATTTAACTATAAACTCAACTTTTCTTACACTTATCCCCTTTTTATATCATCAATTATCATCGCACTTATATCAAGATCGAAGCTAAAGGTCTAACTGCGTTAAGATTTTGTTTAGTCTCACCAAACAATTATAGAGACAAGTGCCGGTCCTAAACTAAAACCCAATCCCCAATTTGCAAAATTTTAAAGGTCCAATCTATTTTTATACTCATTATAAAAATTCAAAGAAAAAATTATGCATAAATAGATAAATGTCAAATTCCAAACTCACGAGGTCACAAAAAATGTTGAATAGACTGTCCATTCTATCCACTGAGTATGCACCGGTGAATAAGATTGATTGTGTGAACATAATTAATACTTTCACTAAAACTGTGAAAATGGTGATATTTAAGTGATGTTTCTAAAATTTTGCAAATGTTCAATTTTTTTTTTTTTTTTTGGATTAATACTGTTTAAGCTAGCTCCACCATTCAAGTACATCGAGACCAGAAGTCCATGTGATTTGGAGTTTCTACAAGCGTACAACTTTTATTTTAGCACACACATCCTAGCAATATGTTAGGGTGATTGTATTTGTACCATACGTTTTGTATGCCACCTAATAATGCTAAAATAATTAATTATTTATCGCAAGTATTCTATTGGCCAAAATTTCTACTATTTGAGAATGATTTAGGGGCAAAAATTCTATATTTTTATATTTTATTAGGAAGAAATGTACTGTAGATATGAGTAGATGTCTTGCATCTTTTTAATTGATAATAACATTCTCATAATGAAATTACTATAAATACAAGAGAGATATAGGGGCGAGAATAGATCTGAATACAGATGTGTCCAGAATCATTTAATACACATGGAGTTCACATTATTTTGAAAGAGCTCACATGCATCGGATAATTTTAAATATATTTGTATCCAAATATGTGGGCGTATTCTTAGACTTTATGTAACAATAAATATAGTATATATTGGATAATAAAGGCATTGCAGGGACAACTCAAAACTGAAGTGGAAAAAAAAGGAAATGAGGTGAGTACTGTGCTTTTAAGCACAACACATATGTTATGCCTAAAACAGCACAGTTTTGTACTCAAAATAAAACTCTCCCCTATATTTTGTACACACAATCTGTTAATAAAATTTTATTGAGTTCATGATTAATTTCGAAATATTCTTTTAAGTAATTGACACCACTCATTTGAACCCTTTCCGATCGTGTTATCTGAATTTTTATTTTCGAAAAAATTAAAAAATTCACCACGGACTTAAAAAAATATTTCAAAACTAACCGTGAATTTAAAATTTTAAAATAAATTTTGTTAATAGGTTGTGTGCACAAAATATACAAGAGAGTAAAAGTTTTGGGCACAAAACTGTGCGTTTTAGGCCACAGCATATGTGATGTGCTGTCACTCCATCCCTGAAAAAACGTGTCCATGACTAAAAGACTCTAACCTCAATATATTGATAAAAAAAATAGGACAAAAAGCAATTTAATATCACCCACAATGAAAAATCAGTCTCAAATGGAGAAAAATAACAAGACAGTGCACAACACTCCAAAATAAAGGCAATAAACTATAGATAAACTGCTTTGATGCAATCAGCTTAAATATATTGCACAATTTAATATAACCCATGATGAAAAATTAGTCTCGAGTGGAGAAAAAAAAAAGGCAACATACAGAGTACTGCAATATAAAGACAATAAACAATAAATGAACGATCTTGACGCAATCAACCCAAATATATTGCACAAGTTACCACCCAACTACTACCATGATGACATTGTTGGGAAAATGGGTTTTTTTTACAAATTTTAAAATAAAATTTATATAGATTCCACATATGTTTAGGCATTTAAGAGTGAAAGAGTCATTTAATCAAAACTATTAATGGATGAAAAGAAATTTAACTCTATAAAGACCATTTAAACTTGATAAAATAGATATAAGTCTCCCATAATTATGGCTCCTTTTGGCCTGTAGTATTTATTTATTTTTATTTTTTGTCTTTATTCATTTTTTTTGCATTTGTTGTTTAAACCTCAATATTTTGTAGTTTATTGGTCCGTCTTGATGAAAGGAATCTAAAAAGTATAAAATTATGTCCAAAAGTTAAAAAAAGGTCACTAAAGACGACAAATAAGTAAAAAAAAATTCTGTTTTTGATTTATTTTTGTCTTTTCTGAATTTTTTCCAAATTTGGCCGATGATTGATAACTTTTCTGAAAGCTCTTGTCAAGATGAACCAATAAATCACAAAAAGTTGATAAAAAATAAAAAATTACAAAAAAATTTCAAATAAGAACGAAATTTTTTTTCAATAAATACCACAGTCCAAATGAACCCTACAAAGTAACCAAAATCTTAGTAGGTATATAAATCTCAAGTTTTTCTCAGGTAGAGTCCCTCTTGACAAGTCAGAGTGTGAACCCATGGTTAAAAATAAAAACCTTTTGTTTATTGGTTATAGTCAAGAGAAAGAACAAAATGATAAAAAGGTAATTACAATATAGGACAATGATAACATAAAATAATAAAGCAAAGAATAATGGGCCAGGGGTATTTTTGGTATTTTCTCTTGAAAGATGGCAAGCCATGAGAGCCACCCAACGTTCTTCATAGTATAAGTATACGGATAACATCAACCAATGAGTCAAAAGTTGAGCCTCTAATTCAATCTCCAACACCAGTGAGTCAAAAGTCAGGCCTCTAACCCGATCTTAATAAATACCATTGTTGCTAATTAGAGATTATTGGAGTTGCCTTTGCTGGAAAATGGGTTCAGCAGTAGAAACAACAAGAAAACCTCATGTAGTTTGTGTTCCATTTCCAGCACAAGGCCATGTAACACCCATGATGCAACTCTCCAAGCTCCTACACTCCAGAGGCTTCCACGTCACCTTTGTCAACACCGAGTTCAATCATAGACGTCTGATTAGATCTCTAGGACCGGACTCGGTCAAAGGATTGAACGACTTTCGGTTCGAGACAATCCCGGATGGACTCCCTCCGTCTGATCGAGACATGACGCAGGAGGTGCCAACACTGTGCGACGCTACCCGAAAGAATTGTTTGGTTCCGTTTCTGGGTTTATTACACAGGCTTAATTCAACGCCTGAGGTGCCTAGGGTAACGTGTATAGTTTCCGATGGAACTATGAGCTTTGGCATTGAAGCAGCCAAAGAGCTAGGAGTTCCAGAGGTTCAGTTATGGACTGCTTCGGCCTGTGCTTTTATGGGGTACATTCACTATCGAGAACTCGTTAAAAGAGGCATTTGCCCATTTAAAGGTATACATTTTTTGATATTTCTATTAGTTATGAAGCATCAACATGCCTAAGTAGTCATGGTATTTGAGTTGAACACATCAATGACATCCAGAGGCCGGCAAAACTCAGAGATACGTATATGTACCAGACACACCAATGACACGTGTGTCTCAAGTAAGACGAGGGGACACAAGGGGGTATAACTCCGTAATGCAAAAACTTATTTCAAGGGTTAACAACTTTGTCACTTATGTTTCATGTAATTAGGCTCTACTTGGCTTGATGTTTTCATATGCTTACTCTCTTTCGAAGGACAATAAGCTCGTGTGTTTGGGCTAAATTATTAGGAGGATAATTACACACGTCACCTCAAACCTGGCAAGTAGGCTAGCTCTCATTTGAAGGCATGACGCTTTAGGGGCATTCCTTCTAAAGATATATTTCATCATTTTATGTCCTTTTTCCCCCAAATCAAATCAAACTAAACTAAACTAAACATTTAATGAGATCAACACGTACAGTAAATTATTTAGTCCAAACAAACTATACTAGGAGTTTCATAATTTTTAATAGATCATCTCCTAATTTTTCCAACTGATTTCCTTCATCCAAGGTAGGTGGAGTCTCTCCCATGATCTGGCACTTGATTCTTTTTTATTAATAAAAATACATACCTCTTAATTGATTGTTTCCGCAAATTGCCAAGTACCAAGTATTTCTCCTCCACGGCTCTACCGAAAGTCCTTTGTTTTTTTTCTCCTCCACGATAACGTGCCTTGTTTTTTTTTCCTCAAAATAATGCACTAGTCTTTCGTCAACTGTAACACTTTGGTCCTCCGCCGTATGTAGACCCGTCACCCATGGCCCACACGAAGTGGTCAAAAGATTTTATTGAGTTGCTAAGTGCACTTCTTTTCAACTAACTTAACTTTTCTTACACTTACCCACTAGCCACTACTATTAATTATCATCGCACTTTTATCCGGACTGAAACTTATAAAACCTATTTGGCCTGGATTATTTTTTTAACTTAATTTTTGTCTTTATTCAAATCTTTTTGTATTTGTTATTCTTACATCATTTTTCATAGTTTACTGGTTCGTCACGACAAGAGATTTTAGAAAAGTATAAAATTATGTTCCAAAATTAAAAAAAGTTCTGAAAAGACAAAAAATAAACCAAAAACAGCATCTGTTTATTTTCGTTTGTAGTATTTTTTTAAGCTTTTGGAAATAATTTTATAATTTTTAGATTCCTTTCGTCGATACGAACCAATAAACTACAAAAAAAATGATGTAAAAATAACAAGTCCAAAATTTTTTTGAATAAAAATAAAAATAAGTTAGAAAAATAATCCAGGCCAAATAGGTTCTAATTAGTTTCAATCCTGATATAAGGACGATGGTAATTAAAAGTAGTGGTTAGTGGGTAAGTGTAAGAAAAGTTTAGTTAGCTGAAAAGAAGTGCACTTAGTAACTCAATAAAATCATTTGACTAGTTCGTGCGGGCCATGGGTGATGGGTCTCCCTACGGCCGAGGACTGAAGTGTAAGAATAGAAATATTTAATTGATGCTTTTGAGATTTTTCAATGTTCAATTTTGGAGGGCAATTAATAATGTTTTAAGTTAGCTCCAGCACGACGGCGGGAAGGGAAGTCAATGTTAGTTGGAGTTTCTAGAAGCGTACAATTTCTATTCTAGTACACACATTCTAAGTAATAATGTTATGATTGTATTTATGCAACACATTTTGTATACCACCTGATAAATGTTAGTAAATAATTGATTGTTTATCGTAAGTATTCTATCCTCTAAATTTCCTTTTTGTTCCCCTTAAGTTGACAACATCAAGATTTTCCTAAGAACTCGAGTTCAATTTTCATATTTACAGAGAACTTCATGAGTGATGGTACTCTTGATACTCCCATTGATTGGATACCGGGCATGAGAAATATACGGCTCAAGGATCTCCCAAGCTTTATCAGAACCACCGACCCTAATGATATCATGTTTGATTTCTTGGGAGAGCAAGCACAAAACTGCTTGAAAGCTCCGGCAATAATCTTCAACACCTTTGATGAATTCGAACACGAAGCGTTAGAGGCGATCGCTGCCAAATTTCCAAATATTTACACGGTCGGACCACTTCCCTTTTTGTGCAAGCAAGTGAGCGATAGCCAAGTCAAGTCACTACATTCAAGTCTATGGAAAGAGGACTCAAAATGCCTTGAATGGCTAGACCAAAAGGAGCCCAACTCAGTTGTGTATGTGAATTATGGAAGCATAACGGTGATGAGTGCAGAAAACTTGAGGGAGTTTGCATGGGGGCTTAGGAATAGCAATTACCCATTTCTATGGGTTGTTAGGTCTGATATTGTCATGGGTGATTCAGCAGTATTGCCTGAAGATTTCTTAGAGGAGATTAAGGATAGGGGGTTGCTAGTGAGTTGGTGCGCCCAATCCCAAGTGCTTGATCACCCTTCGGTGGGGGCATTTTTGACGCACTGTGGGTGGAATTCTATGTTAGAAGCTGTGTGTGGAGGCATTCCGGTCATCTGTTGGCCTTTTTTTGCAGATCAACAGACGAACTGTAGATATGCAAACACGCATTGGGGGATGGGAGTGGAGGTGAATCATGATGTCAAGCGAGCCGAAGTTGAAGCTCTTGTTAGGGAAATGATGGGAGGGGATAGAGGGAAGGAAATGAGGAACAAAGCTAAAGACTGGAAAAGAAAAGCAGAAAAGGCTGTGGATGTTGGGGGATCATCTTATGTTCACTTTGATAAGTTCATAAAGGAAGCTCTTCTTCAGGAAGAGTAGTGATCATTGTGGTGAAATATGTATTGAGTTTTTAGAGGGCAAGTGAATAAATAAGAGAACTCGACAATAAAAAAGAATGAACTATGCTTCACTCCTAAAATGCATTATCCTTGTTAGAAAGGCTTATGCTATAAAACCGAGGTAATGACTACGCTAGACACCGCTTAGGATGGTATTAGAAATGTGGAGGTTGGAGATGCTTTTGTTTCTTTTATCTTTTTGTGTCGTTTAATAGTTTCACCATGTATGGTCTTTTGTAATCCTACCAGTGTGGAGGTTTGAGGCTGGGGATTCATAACTATTGAATAAGATCTCTTGTAATCCCATGATATCTTTAGTGCATGAACTATTTTCGTTGTTTTTACCCATTTAGGGATTTTTCATGTAATCTCTAGTGTTTTTTGCTTTCACTTATTTATTGCTTTGAGATATAGTCGGTTTATAACCCTTAAATCGAACAAGTGAACAAATTTAGAAATTTCAATATTGACTACTTCTACTAAGGACTATATGCCGGTTGTACTGACTAAGTATGACTACTGATAAAAAAGCGACGAGGGACTTTTAAAATTGAAAGTGTTACATGATATCTGACAAATTCCTATGAATAGTAGATGTAGAATGCAATAATAAAGGTTTGGTATTTGAAATGAAACCTTACAAAATAACACAAGAGCAACTCTAAGCCACCGCTAGCAAGGTACACTGATAAATAGAAACACACATGAAAGAAATAGAGAGGCCTTTATTGCAATATTAATTTATTCAACATTTACAACTAAACCTTGACAATCAGAAGTCAATGAATGCAAAGCATACAACCAAGCAAATTTAGGGTTTTAGACATTTTTACCAAATCAAATTACAATTAACCAATACTATCTTGCAGGGAAAAAAATCGTAACTGCATTGTGATAATGCGAAAGCAAAGATACCTGCAGTAAGCATTAATAGCAAGTAACAAACCCAACAGACATGCTATGACCAATGGAATGGGTTAGGTCATTAAGCCGTAGAAACAACATCCTGAAGCACCAACTCCAAGTCCTTCAATCTGCAAGGGTCACATGAATGTATATGACGCCGGTGTGAAGAAACAAAACTAAATACCCAGCTGCAGAAAGAGAATGGCTACATACCTTACATTACTCAAGTTGGGTTAGATTCCTATTGCATCTTCAAAATCCTATATTAGTTAAAGACATTATGTTGCAACTGACATTTTAAACATAATACACAGCATCACGAAAAAGTACCTTACAGGGCTCTCTCACCTGATTAGCTGTAGATGGAGTATATGTAATAACACATGACATTCCAACACTTGTGGCTACCTGTATTGGGTAACTAAGATAACTGTCTTTGGTTCAACAAATTTGAAGCTATTTCGTTAAAAGAGGCATTGTCCCATTCAAAGGTATATTTTTTTTGTTTCAAAATGCGTAATATTTCTATTAGCTATTAAGCACCGACACATTTAAGTAATCACTATATTTGTGTCAAACACGTCAATAACACTGACATGATAGGAAAATATAATGATACATACACATGAGACACATCAATAACACGTGTTTCAAATAAGATGCGAAGACACAACGGTATAGCTCCATAATGCAAAACCTTATTCTAAGGGTTAACAACTTTGTCACTTACTTCTTAATTGAGTGTTTCCCCAAGTGACAAGTATTTCTCCTCCACCGAAAGTTGTTTGGTTTTTTTCCTCAAAATAAAGCACTAGTCTTTCATCATCTATAATATGTAGACCCGTGGCCCACCCAAAGTGGTCAGATGATTCCATTTAATTGCCAATTTTATTTAAACTCATAAAAGTTCTCTCAAGTTTCAATTTTTTCCCACGCACACACAGGGCCGGCCCAATAAAGAAGCTTGTCAAGCCACCACCTAGGCACCCAAAGCAGTCCAAAATAAGGCTCACAACAAATTCTGGTTCTTAAAAAACTAAAAAAAATAAACTCAAAATTTTTAACCCCTATTAAACAAGAGTTCCTAAAAATCAGTGATTTTATTTAAACTCGTAAAAGTTCTCTCAAGTTTTAATTTTCTCCAACCCACACATGCGATTTATTTTATCTGCAAATGCCCTTCTTTTCATTTAACTATAAACTCAACTTTCTTACACTTACCCTTTTTACTATCATCAATTACCATCGCACCTATATCAGAATTGAAGTTAAACGTTACCTGCATTAAGAATTTGTTTAGTCTCACCAAACAATTATAGAGATGAGTGCCGGACCTAAACTAAAACCCAACCCCCAATTTGCAAAATTTTAACGGTCCAATCTATTTTGATGCTAATTATAAAAGTTCAAAGAAAAATTATGCATAAATAGATAAATGTCAAATTTCAAACTCACAAGGTCACAGAAAAATGTTAAATAGACTGTTCATTCTATCCATTAAGTATGCATCGGTGAATAAGATTGATTGTGTGAACATAATTAATACTTTTACTACAACTATAAAAAGAGTGATATTTAAATTATGTTTTTAAAAATTTGCAAATGTTCAATTTTATCTTGGGATTAATAATGTTTACGCTAGCTCCACCATTCAAGTACGTTGGGATGGGAAGTCCATGTGATTTGTAGTACCAACTAATAATGTTAAAATAATTGATTATTTATAGTAAGTATCCTATTGGCTAAAATTCTACTATTTTATAAAGATTAACGGGCAAAACTTCTACATTTTTATATTTTAGTAGAAAGAAATGTACGGTAGATATTGTTAAATAAGTCATCACCACATCAGTCTCCTACACACGAAGCTTCACCAGCTCCTGAGAAGCTGAAGTCTCAAGATCAGTGTTCAACTGTCCAGATCAATTCCTATGTCAACGGCTTAGATGAAGTCAGTTAGTTTTCCCTAGAATTCCGGTAACTGAATAACAGATTTTGTATTAGACTTGTGCCTTCTGTTACGTATGTAACTGATTAGCTGGAATTAGTTTGTAGAGGTCGGTTGTAAGTCGGTTAGGTTCTTTCTCCTTTAAATAGGGATCTCTGCCATTGTTGAATGTAATCTGGTTTTTCTAAAGATGATAAATAAAGTCTAGTTCTCTCTCTTGTTTTCTGTTTCCCTTAGTTCAGTTGGTTATGCTTAGTTTCAATAGAATTTTCATGGTATCAGAGCTGTTCGACGAAAGTCCTACAGAACATTCCTGGTGAGAGTTACATCAGTTTATCAAATGACAGAGCAACAAAGGTCAGAAGTATTACCTTCCTCTCTAATCTTTCTCATAGCAAATTTCCAGTCATTTATCACTGTAAAACTCGATACTTCGAATTTCTTTGCATGGAAGACACAATTGGAGAATGCCTTGTTAGCCAATAATTTGTTTCAATATCTGGATGAAACTTTACCTAAACCTACTACTCATATAATTGATGAAGAAGGGAATAAAATCTCCAATCCTGAGTATCAAAAGTGGATCACAGTTGATCGGATGCTATTGTCCTGCATAATTGCCACACTTACACCACCCGTATTACCTCATGTAGTAGGTTCTGATCACTCATATCAAGTCTGGAAATGTTTAGAAGAAAAGTTTAGTTCATTATCCAGATCTCATGTTCACGATCTTAAGAGAAGACTCTTTAATCTCAAGAAAGAAGGATCAATGGAGTCTTATTTAGACTCAATCAAGGAGATCATGCAAAAGTTAGCTGCATCTGGAACACGGATTGATGATGAAGATCTGGTATTTCACACCTTACATGGCTTACCAAGGGATTATAACTCACTTAAGCAAGGGATCAGAACAAGGTTTGAAGAAATTACGTTTAGTCATTTATGTTCAGTACTACTGGCAGAAGATTTGCACATTGATAAAGATTCAGGACTAAATCAGCTTAATCAGACCTCAGTTCTTGTAGCACAGAGTAATCCGCCATCCACTCAAGGCTCCAATACTGGAAATAATCAACTTACTCCTTCTCAGTTCCCTTCTGGTCCACCAGGTTTCAACAATAACCATGGACAACCTTCATTTCAGCACTTTCCTCAGAATCAGACTAATAACTATGGGTATAGGCGGAACAACAACAGATACAGAGGTAATAACTTTCACAGAGGTCAGTCTAATTCAGGAAATCAAGGCTATAATGGAAATTTTCACCCTGGAAACTTTGGTCCTGGCTTTGGTTCAGGCAATTTTAACTTTGGGAATCCTAATTCTGGGAATCAGAGTGTTCATTCTTCATCTATGGGGCCATCTATGAGTGGTGGTTGTCAAATATGTGGCAAAACCAATCATTCCGCCTGGTATTGTCATCATCGACAGAATCTGACCTACAGACCACCACCAGCCTTTGTGCAATTCAACCATGGTTCACAATACATTCCACCATCTGGCACTCAACATCAAGCCATGTACATATCTGATAATACCTCTGCTTTTCCATCAGGACATGGAGGATCTCTTACACAGTCTGCTGGACCTAATACTGGGCCTAACTCTGGGAATTGGTTCTTTGATTCTGGAGCTACTGCACATATCACCAATGATGCTCAACACATTGGCTCACCTCATACAACACCAACAACATCCGCAGTTACTGTTGGGAATGGAGAACAGGTATCAGTGATACAATCTGGTAAGGGCCTATTACCTACACCAAATTCCACTTTTCTTCTCTCAAACGTTCTTCATGTTCCCCAAATATCTCATAACCTTTTGTCTGTCCACAAATTTGCTGTTGACAATAATTGTAACATCATTTTTAACTCCTCTGGGTATCTGATTCAGGACAGAACCAGTCTCAAGATCATTCACCAGGGACCTTGTCAACAGGGCCTTTACCCCCTGGTTCCTTCTACTAAACCACCTAAGGCTTTTGTTGCATCCCACAACTCTTCTACTGCTGATCTATGGCACAAGAGGTTAGGCCATCCTAATGCTCATCTTCTCAATCTTCTTTGTAATAAGTACCATTTACCTATAATAAAACCACTACAATTTGATTGTTACTCTTGTAAAGTAGCTAAATGTCATAAACTTCCCTTTTCTCCATCTACTTCAAGCACCACCAGTCCTTTTGAATTAATCCACATGGATGTTTGGGGTCCAGCCCCAGTAGTTTCATTTAGTGGTTACCGCTATTATCTTCTTTTGGTAGATGACTTCACCAGATATAGTTGGCTCTTTCCTTTACATCACAAGTCTGATGTTTCCTCTCATCTTCAGCAGTTTAAGGCCTTTGTTCTAAACCATTTTAAGTGCACTCTTAAGACAGTTAGGTCTGACAATGGTGGTGAGTTCTTAAATGCTCTCATGAATCAGTTTTTCTCTTTCTTTGGTATCATTCATCAAACAACTTGTCCTCATACTCCGGAACAAAATGGTTTGGTTGAACGTAAGCATCGGCACATCATTGAAACTGCTATTACTCTCTTACATCAGTCTCATCTACCTATTAAATTCTGGCTTGAGGCCATTATCACTGCCCTCTACTTAATCAATAGACTACCTCAAGTCTCTGTTCAATTCAATATTCCATTTCAGTTACTTTATCAATCCCCTCCTGATTTTCATACTCTGAAACCATTTGGTTGCTGTTGTTTTCCATGGTTACGGCCTTATGTTAGCAATAAATTGGTTCCTCGTTCTACTCCCTGTATTTTCATTGGATATTGTTCTACTACAAAAGGTTACCGGTGTCTTGATCCCTCTACTAATCGTGTCTACATCTCAAGACATGTTACCTTTATTGAACATGACTTCCCTTTCCTTAAACTTCGCTCTCAACAAGTTTCTTCAGCTCCTGTGTCTTCTTTCCCTAGTCTGCATACTCCATCATTTGTTGTTCCAGCTTCCTTTGTTCCTCCCTTGTCTCACACTTCTTTGGAGTCTACAACTCCTACTCAAATTGCTCCTTCACCTCATCCTTCTAACTCATCTCCTATTGTACACTCACCTACTGCTACCACCCCTGTTTCTGCCCTTGCTCCTGCTGCTACTTTACATCCTCTTCCCACACATCCTATGGTAACTAGGTCCAAGAATGGCATCACTGTACCTCGGATTCCATTGTCATTAGTATCCATATCTTCTCCACCAACAACTGAACCTCTTACTTTCAAAGAGGCCATGAAATTTCCAGAATGGCAACAAGCTATGTCAGAAGAATATACCGCCCTTATGTCTCAGAAAACCTGGTCCTTAGTCCCCCTTCCTCCTGGCTGCAGTGCTATAGGTTGTAAATGGATCTTTAAAATCAAGAAACATGCTGATGGGAGTGTTGCTCGTTATAAAGCCAGACTAGTAGCCCAGGGTTTTCAACAAACTGAGGGTCTAGATTATACTGAAACTTTCAGTCCAGTTGTTAAACAACAAACTATACGTGTGGTGATTACATTGGCTGTTAATTCTGGTTGGGATATTCGGCAATTGGATGTATCCAATGCCTTCTTACATGGTCGCTTACAGGAAAATGTTTACTTGAAGCAACCTCAGGGGTATGTTGACTCTGTGTTCCCTTCCCATGCTTGTAAGTTACACAAGGCTCTATATGGTCTTAAACAGGCCCCACGTGCTTGGTATGCCATGCTCTATCAGTGCCTCCTTCAACAAGGTTTTGAAAATAGTCATGCTGATACCTCTCTATTCATCCTACACAAAGGCACTGATGTTGTATACTTTCTAGTTTATGTTGACGATATCTTGGTCACTGGTACAAATCCTACTCTGATTAGTACCATTGTTACCAACTTGGGTTCTCATTTTGCCTTAAAGGACTTGGGACGATTGAATTATTTTTTGGGGATTGAGGTTGTTTACACATCTTCTGGGCTTATGTTATCTCAGCATAAATATGCCAATGAGCTCTTGGAAAAGGCAGGTATGGTCAATTGTAGACCATGTAGCACACCCTCTTCTATTAAATCTTGTACTCCCTGTGATAATAGTCTGTTTTCCAATCCTCAACTTTACAGAACCTTGGTGGGCTCCTTACAATACCTTACCTTAACCCGTCCAGATCTTTCCTACGCGGTTAATCAGGTCTGCCAGCACATGCATACACCTTTAAATACTCATTTCAATGCTGTTAAACGCATATTACGATATGTTCAAGGCACAGTTTCTGTTGGTCTTCACTTCCTCAAAGGTCAGTGTACCCTTCATGCATATTCGGATGCTGATTGGGCTGGGGATGATGTTGATAGAAAATCTACTGGTGGCTACTGTGTATTTATGGGGTCCAACTTAATCTCTTGGTCTGCTAAAAAGCAGCCTACTGTTGCCCGGTCCTCAACTGAGGCGGAATACAAAGCCTTAGCAAATATGGCTGCTGAATTGCTCTGGTTTCAACATTTGTTCTCTGATCTCCGCATTAATCACCTTATCTCTGTCCCTATTTTATGGTGTGACAATATGTCAGCCATCGCTCTTGCCTCAAATCCAGTTTTTCATGCTAGGACAAAGCATGTGGAGGTTGATTATCATTTCATTCGCGAGAAAGTTCTTAATGGGCAATTAGTTGTGAAATATGTTCCGTCCCATGCTAATGTTGCTGATATATTCACTAAATCTCTTGCTGTTAATCGTTTTGCTGAGCTATCTGCCAAACTAATGCTGTATTCTCCACCATCAGTTTGCGGGGGAGTGTTAAATAAGTCATCACCACATCAGTCTCCTACACACGAAGCTTCACCAGCTCCTGAGAAGCTGAAGTCTCAAGATCAGTGTTCAACTGTCCAGATCAATTCCTATGTCAACGGCTTAGATGAAGTCAGTTAGTTTTCCCTAGAATTCCGGTAACTGAATAACAGATTTTGTATTAGACTTGTGCCTTCTGTTACGTATGTAACTGATTAGCTGGAATTAGTTTGTAGAGGTCGGTTGTAAGTCGGTTAGGTTCTTTCTCCTTTAAATAGGGATCTCTGCCATTGTTGAATGTAATCTGGTTTTTCTAAAGATGATAAATAAAGTCTAGTTCTCTCTCTTGTTTTCTGTTTCCCTTAGTTCAGTTGGTTATGCTTAGTTTCAATAGAATTTTCAGATATGAGTAGATGTTTTGCATCTTTTTAATTGATAATGACACTACTGTAAATAGAAGAGAGATATAGAAGGAATAAAATATGAATACAGGTGGGAATAAAATAGTACTTCAAATATTGTATCTGGATTGCAATAAAGTAAATAAATCTTGGAGATGACAAAGGCGAATAATCATAGGTGGAGTGATAACATTGGACACTTTCCATGACCATAGCAAACAGACACTAAGTGAAACAATTGTATTCATCAAAAGTGTCGGACAAAAAAGACCCATTCCACCCATCATAAAAGGAACAAAATTTTTATGCAGAGATCTGGATATAGATGCGTCCAAAATTATTCAATACACAGAGAGTTCACATCATTTTGAAGAATCCCACATGCATCGGATAGCTCCGAATACTTTTGTATCCGAATATGTACATAAAAAATTGTGTATTTTTTTTTTTATAATCGAGGTATCCTGTCGAGTTTGAAATTACTCTCAATCTAATGCCGACTAGTCCTGGGAGACCAATAGACTTTCTGTAACAATAAATATAGTATATATTGGAGAATAAAGGTAGTGCAGGGACAACTCATAAAACTGAAGTCGAAAAAAAAGTGACCATGACTAAAAAACTCTAACCTCAATATATTAATGAAAAATAGGACAAAAAAGCAATTTAATATCACCCATAATTAAAGACCAGTCTCGAGTGGAGAAAAATAACAAGACAGTACACAGCACACTCCAAAATAAAGGCAATAAACAATAGATAAATGATTTTGATGCAATCAGCTCAAATATATTACACAATTTAATGTAACCCATAATGAAAAATCAGCCTCGAGTGAAGAAAATAACAGAACGACACACAGAACACTCCAATATAAAGACAATAAATAATAGATAAACGATCTTGATGCGATCAGCTCACAAGAAACCACCTACCTACTACCATGTGAAATTGTTGGGAAATGGGTTTTTTACAAATTTTAAAATAAAATTAATAAAGATTCGACCTATGTTTAGGCATTTAATAGTGGAAGAGTGTTAGAAAATTTTCTGTGTATATTTTTTGTGTTACCATAATATAAATAACGAAATCAAAGATAACGAAATTATAGAAAGATAAAACCTGAAAATCGCATGGAAATTATCAAGTCTAGTGTAAACACTATGTCCTTAAGACAAATTTCGCCCTCACTATAGTGCTCACGATTTAACTAGGCGCTTGTCTCCTAGGATAAAATGATCGAATCCCACCGAAGTAGCACTCCAATCAATGGGGCCTAGCGAACCAAATAATGAACTTGTACTCTCTCATATGAAGACTCAAAACTCAAAAGAATAAATGAAAAATCAATCAAAAACTCTATATATGTGTCTCACCCAAAAGTCCTATTAAAACAAATGGAAGGAATACCCTTATATAGAAGAATTCGTGACTATTCCCAATAGTCACGAAAGGAAGTGACATAACTATTCATTCGAATAGATGTCATCGACTAGACATGACTCTATACTAATTAATAACCTATTAAAATTATATAAAATTCAATAGAAATAAATTCTATTTGAATTTCTTCAACCAATATTAAATAGGAGTCAAGTTTTCATTCACTCCTTAATGATTTTGAACAAATTAAACATATGTTCTAACACCAATTTTCCAACAAAGAGTCATTTAATCAGTTAATCAAAACTATTAATGGAGGAAAAGAAATTTAACTCTATAAAGACCATTTAAACTTGATAAAAAAGATACAAGTCTCACATAATAAAGTTACCAAAATCTTAGTAGGTGTATTAAGGGCCCGTTTGGCGTACAAGGATTTTTTGATTTTTGGCAAGCCAATAAGTACACTTGTTTGGGCTAAATTTGTTGTTGCTTTATGGATTTTTACAGCTGTAATATGTACAGGTAGGACAAACATGCAGCAGAAATAATGGACAAATGTGCCCTTCCTTTTACAGCTATTGTACTTCCTTACCACTTGCCCCAACAACACTCATTACCTTGTAAGCCATTCGCACAGAGGAGGTGAACCAAAAATTGGACCACCGAAAGAACAACGGCGACGGGAAGATCAGACCATGACGGATTACGTAAACACTAAACTTTACACAGGTAAACTCATTTTTTGCGAAAAATTTCCTGCGCGACTAAACGGCGGATTAGGCTAGCTAGAGCTCACCGGAGCCAAGATCGACCCCATCGGCGATCATGACTGCGCAACTTGTGTTTCCGTTCAAAATCTTGTATTTTTCACTTATTCTATGCTTCATTACCCCACTAGGGGCAAAAATGTCAACAATATTATCTTTAAGCCATTCAACTAATAATGCATTCATTGAGGTCAAAAATCAAAAAAATTAGTCCAAACTACTCAGCTTTCTTTATTATTTTACAATCTCAAATAATCCAAAAAGTCAATAATCAAATAATAAAGTCAGACCAAACGAGTCCTAAATCTGAAGTTTTTCTCAGGTAGACTCCCTCTTGACAAGTCAAAGTGTGAACCCATGGTTAAAAATAAAAACCCTTGGTTAAAGTCAAGAAAAAGAACAAAATGACAAAAAGAAAATTATAACATCAAACAATAAAATAAAGAATAATATGCCGGGGGTATTTTGGTATTTTCAATTGAAAGATGGCAAGCCACATGAGAGCCACCCAACTTTCTTCCATAGTATAAGTGTAAGGATAACATCTACCAATGAGTCAAAAGTCAGGCCTCTTAACACAATCTCCAACACCGCTGTGTTGCTAATCAGAGATTATTGGAGTTGCCTTTGCCAGGAAGGCAGAAAATGGGTTCAGCAGTAGAAACAGCAGCAAAACCTCATGTAGTTTGTGTTCCATTTCCAGCACAAGGCCATGTAACACCCATGATGCAACTCTCCAAGCTCCTCCACTCTAGAGGCTTTCATGTCACCTTTGTCAACACTGAGTTTAATCACAGACGTCTGATTAGGTCTCTAGGACCAGACTCGGTCAAGGGATTGATCGACTTCCGGTTCGAGACCATTCCAGATGGACTCCCTCCGTCTGATCGGGATGCGACACAGGAGGTGCCACCACTGTGCGACGCAACCCGAAAGAACTGTTTGGTTCCATTTGTGGGTTTATTACATAGGCTCAATTCAATGCCCGAGGTGCCTCAGGTTACGTGTATAGTTTCTGATGGAATCATGAGCTTTGGCATTGAAGCAGCCAAAGAGCTAGGAGTTCCAGAGGTTCAGTTCTGGACTGCTTCGGCTTGCTCCTTTATGGGTTATATTCACTATCAAGAAGTCGTTAAAAGAGGCATTTTCCCGTTTAAAGGTATATTTTTTTGGTTTCAAGACGCTTAATATTTCTATTAGCTATGAACCATAGACATACGTAAGTAGTAATGGTATGTGAGTCAAACACATCAATGACACTCACAGGCCAGGAAAACTAAGAGATAGGTACGTCTAAGACACACCAATAACACGCGTGTCTCAAGTAAGACACTGGGACATGGCGTGGGTATAGCTCCATAATGCAAAAACTTATTTCAAAGGTTAACAACTTTGTCACTTATGCTTCAGGTAATTAGGCTCTACTTGGTTTGGTGTTTTTATGTGCTTATTCTCATTTGAAGGGCAATAAGCTCATGTTTTAGGCAAAATTATTGAGAGGGTAATCATCACATGTCGCCCCAAACTTTGTGAGTAGGCTCTTTATGGTGTAGAATATACAAGTACGTTTTTGCCTCTCATTTGAAGGCATGATGTTTTAGGGGCATTTCTCCTTATGGGGCATTTTCGTCATTCTATGTCATCTTTCGACAAGTCAAACCAAACTAAACATTTATTGCGGTCAACACATACCTTAAATTATTCGGTCCAAACAAGCTAGATTAAATTAAATTATACTAGAGACGTCATAATGCAATAATAACGTCAAGCCAAATAGAGCCTTAGTCTTTTATTAGATCATCTCCTAATTTTTCCATGCAAGATATGGAGTTTCTCCTATGATCCGAAGCTTGATTATTTTCTATTAATAAATTCATACTTCTTATTTGAGTGTTTTCGCAAGTAACACGTACTTTCTCCACCAAAAGTGCTTTGCTTTTCTCCTCAAAAGAATACACTAGTCTTTCGTCATCTATAACAATTTAGTCCTCGGCCATATGTAGACCCATCACCCATGGCCCGCCCAAAGTGGTCAGATGATTCTATTGAGTTGCTAAAAATGCACTTCTTTTCAACAAACTATAAACTCATCTTGTACTTACCCACTAGCTAGCCACTACCGTTAATTATCATCGCACTTATATCAGGACTGAAATTAAGTCTAATTAATAATTACGAGCGTTAAGAGTTTGTTTAGTCCTACCAAGTAATTATGGAGACTAATGCTAATCCTGAGCTAAAGCCCAAAATGCCCCTGCTTTAGCCCCCAAAATTGCAAAACTTTGAAGTTCCCTTCTCTTTTGATACCTAATATAAACGTTCAAAGAAAAGTTATACAGATAAAGAGATACATGTCAAATTTTGCACTTACAAGATCACAAGAAATGTTGAATGGACTATCCATTCTATCCATTGAACACGCACCGTACGTTGAATAAGATTAATGTTGATATAATTAATACTTTTGCTATTAAAACAGTAAAAAGAGTGATACTTAAGTGATTTTTCTAAAATTTTGCAACGTTCAGTTTTTTGGGGCGATTAAGAATTTTAAGCTAGCTCCACCATTCAACTTCAGCGGGATGGGAAGTCCATGTTATTTGGAGTTTTTAGGAGTGTACAATCTCTATTTTAGCACATAAATTCTAAGCAATAATGTTATCGTGATCGTATTTATGCAACACATTTTGTATAACACCTAATAAATTATAGTAAAATAATTGATTGTTTGTCGTAATTATCGTAAGTATTCTATCCTCTAAATTTCCTTTCTTTTTCTTAAGTTGATGACGTCAAGATTTTCATAAGAACTCAAGTTCAATTTTCATGTCTACAGAGAACTTCATGAGTGATGGTACTCTTGATACACCCGTTGATTGGATACCGGGCATGAGAAATATACGGCTCAAGGACCTCCCAAGCTTTATCAGAACCACCGACCCTGACGATATCATGTTTGATTTCATGGGAGAGCAAGCACAAAACTGCTTGAAAGCTCCGGCGATAATCTTCAACACCTTTGATGAATTCGAACACGAAGTGTTAGAGGCGATCGCTGCCAAATTTCCAAATATTTACACGGTCGGACCACTTTCCTTGTTGTGCAAGCAAGTGAGCGATAACCGAGTCAATTCACTACATTCAAGTCTATGGAAAGAGGACTCAAAATGTCTTGAATGGCTAGACCAAAAAGAGGCCAACTCAATTGTGTATGTGAATTATGGAAGCGTAACGGTGATGAGTGCAGAAAACTTGAGGGAGTTTGCATGGGGGCTTAGAAATAGCAATTACCCATTTTTATGGGTTGTTAGGCCTGATGTTGTCATGGGTGATTCGGCCATATTGCCTGAAGATTTCTTAGAGGAGACTAAGGATAGGGGGTTGCTAGTGAGTTGGTGTGCTCAATCTCAAGTGCTTAATCACCCTTCAGTGGGGGTTTTTCTGACGCACTGTGGGTGGAATTCTACATTAGAAACTGTGTGCGGAGGTTTGTCGGTCATCTGCTGGCCTTTTTTTGCAGATCAACAGACAAATTGTCGATATGCCTGCAAGCACTGGGGGATGGGAGTGGAGGTGAATCATGATGTCAAGCGCGATGAAGTTGAAACTCTTGTTAGGGAAATGATGGGAGCGGATAGAGGGAAGGAAATGAGGAGCAAAGCTAAAGACTGGAAGAGGAAGGCAGAAAAGGCTGTGAATGTTGGGGGATCATCTTATGTTCACTTTGATAAGTTCATAAAGGAAGCTCTTCTTAAGGAAGAGTAGTGATCATTGTGGTGAAATATGTATTGAGCTTTTAGAAGGCAAGCGAATAAACAAGAGAACTCAACAATAAAAAAGAATGAACTATGCTTCACTCAAACAAATGCATTATCCTTGTTAGAAAGGCTTACACTATAAAACCAAGGTAATGACTACGCGCGACAACCCTTAGTATGGTATTAGAAACGCGGAGGTTGGGGATGCTTTTGTTTCTTTTATGTTTTTGTGATGTTTAATAGTTTCACCATGTACGGTTGTTGTAATCCTGCGTGTGTGGAGGTTTGTAGCTGAGGATTCATAATTATTTAGTAAGATATCCTGCAATCCCATGATATTTTTAGTGCATGAACTATTTTCGTTGTTTTTACCCATTTAGGAATTTTTCACGTAATCTCTGGTGTTTTTTTATTTCATTTATTTGTTGCTTTGAGATATAACCGGTTTATAACTCGTAAATTAAACTAGTGAAAAAACTTAGAAATTTCAATATTGACTAGTTCTACCAAGGATTATATACCGGTTGTATTGACTAATTATGACTGCCAATAAAGAAGCGACGACAGACTTCTAAAATTTAAAGTGTTACATGATATCTCACAAATTCCTCTGAATAGTAGATGTGGAATGCAATAATAAAAGCTTGGTATTTGAAATGAAACCCTACAAAATAATACAAGAGCAACTCAACTACCAACCCTAGCAAGATACATTGATAGATAGAAACACACATGAGAGAAATAGAGAGGCCTTTATGCAATATTAATTTATTCAATATTTACCGCTAAACCTTGACAATAAGAGGTCAATGAATGCAGAACATAGGACCAAGCAAATTTTGGGTTTTAGACTTTTTTACCAAATCAAATTATGATTAACCGATGATGTGAAAGCAAAGATACCTGCTGTAAGCATTAACAGCAAGTAACAACCCAGCAGACGTGCTATGAGCAATGGAATGTGACCCTGTCCTTAAGCGGCAGCAACAGCATCCTGAAGCACCAACTCTAAGTCCTTCAATCTGCAAGGGTCACATAAACGGATATGAAGCTGGTGTGAAGAAACAAAACTAAATACCCAACTACAGAAAGAGAATGGCTACCATACCTTACATTACTCAGGTCAGGGTAGATTCCTATTGCATCTTCAAAATCATATAGTACTTGAAGACATTAGGTTCCAACTACATTTTAAACATAATACACAGCATCCCGGAAAAGTACCTTACAGGACTCTCTCACCTGATTAGCTGTAGATGGAGTATAGGTAATAACACATGACATTCCAGCACTTGTGGCTGCCTGCATTGGGTAACTAAGATAAATGTCTTTGATTCAACAAATGTGAAGCTATTTCCTGATTTGTTGGAACCAGAAGAAGGCCTATGTGTCCAAAAGTAGACCAACAGGTCATATAATGACAGCAGACTGTATCAGGATATGAGTACAAAACACAACAGATGGCATGAACATGAAGACATGGTAACTAGTAAATGGAATTTGTGACCACACAAAAGAATTGATACATGTACAAGCATTCATGTTTTGAACACAGTATGTAATAGTGTTGAAACCAAACATTTAAGAAGTCATCACAAACTGCGAGCTTGACCTGTAGCCCAATAACAGAATCCTACACCACCACCAAACATTCTTTCTCGGAAACACCCAGCTTCTGCAAGGTGCAAGAGATTGTAATTATGACAAATCACCTAAATAAATCTCTATCTTAGACCAATGTTCCGAAAAAAAACAACACTGTGGCTTACCGTAGCAGCTATCAAATAAATTGAAGGGTCGGGCTTCTTTTCTTTCACATCATCACCTAGAAAAAGAAAACAAATTGAAGGATTAGGTCTCATTAAATTTGTGGATGCCACATAGGCATGATATATAACTTGATGTACAACGTGATGTGTCAGTTGCATTGCTCTTTCATTAAACTTTCTTACACTTACCCACTAGCCACTATCATCAATTACCATCGCACTTATATCAAGATCGAAGCTAAATGTTTTCACTGCTAATTACGAGAGCTAAGACTTTGCTTAGTAAGACCAAGCAATTATGGAGACCAGTTCCGGTCCTGAACTAAAATCAGCCCCCAAATTGCAAAATTTACAGATCCAATCTATTTTGATACTCATTATAAAAGTTTAACGAAAAATTTATACGTAAAGAGATACATGTCAAAATTCAAACTTACAAAGGCACAAGAAATGTTAAATGGACTATGTCCATTCCATTCATTGAGCATGCACTCGTGAATAAGATTGATTGTGTGGACATAATTAATACGTTTACCTTTAAAATTGTAAAGAGAGTAATATTTAAGTAATGTTTTCAAAATTTTGCGATGTTCAATTTTTTTTTAGGGATTAATAATGTTTAAGCTAGCTCTACCATTTAATTACATCGGGACAGGAAGTCCATGTGATTTGAAGTTTCAAGTAACGTACCTTTTCTATATTAGCACACAAATTTTAAGCAATAATGTTAAGGTGATCGTATTTGTAGAGCACATTTTGTATATCACCTGACAAATATTAAAATAATTGATTATTTATCGTAAGTATTCTATTCGCCAAAATTTTTACTATTTGACAATAGGCGAAACTTCTATATTTCTATAGTTTATTAGGAAGAAAGGTGAGGTAGATATGAGTAGGTGTATTCAAAAGCGGATGCAATGAAGGCCCTGTGACCCCCCATGACATTCTCCTTTTTTTTTTTGTTGAGATTTTAGATTTTAAATAAAACACTGCTTGTATGCTGTGTATACATACACCGTTAACGAACTTTAATTTTAAAATTTTTCGAAAAAAAATCTAGAAACTACGACCGAAAGGGGTTTAAATGAGAGGTGTCCGTTACTTTTTTTTAATATGGCAGTGGCAAAATAAACACTGTTGCATTAAAAAATGATATATTCTGCTCATTTGAATTCTTTTTGATCATGTTTTCTGAATTTTATTTTGAAAAAATTCTAAAAATATACCGTGTACTTAGAAAATTATTTTGAGATTAACTGCAAGCTAAAAATTTTAAAATAAAATTTTATTAAAGATATGTGTGCACAGAACACAAGAGGTGTTTTATTTAAAACTCAAAACAGTACCATTTTTCTCATCATATTGCAGTGTGACTTCTAAATAGTTTTTTTTTGAACTTATTCTAATTAAGTGACCCTCTTGCATGAAATTCCTGGATCCGTCGCTGGATGTATTACATCTTTCTAATTAATAATAACATTCTCGTAATTAATAATGATATTTCTAGAAATAAAAGAGAAATATAGAATGAATAAAATATGAATAGGAGTGGAGATATGATAATTTTATCTCCAAAAAGAATAAAATAGTTACTCAAATATGATATCCGGAGTGCACAGAAGTAAGTACCAAATCTTAGATATAACAAACTTGAATAATTATATCGAGAATGATATCATTAGAATATTGCTATGACCCATAGCAAAACAGACCCAAAGTAAAATCAATGTATTCATCAAAAGTAGGAACACATTCCAATTCGAGATATGTATAAACTAACCCGACACTTTGAGTTATAAAGAAAAACATATCTGAATGCTGAATATTTTTATTAGTCAGAGTCAACCATTTCAAGAAAATTGTATGAATTATTATACGAGATTTGATTCTAGCTAATTTAATTTTCAATTGCCCCCAAACGTAAGGTTAATAATATAATAGTTTGTGCATTCAATAACGAAAACTATTTTGTTCACCCTCTCAAAAGGAATGTGAACATTATCTCTTTTTTTATTGGTCCTTTTTCACTTATGGGACCCACTAAACTTGACCGTGGTTGCCTTAAAAACTAAGTCACGTGGGGTTTCCTTTTTAAAAAATAATCTGAACCGTTTCTCTCTCTCTCTCTCTCTCTCAAAATAGGATTTCTTCATTTGTTGAACTCTTTTTAAAACAATGAAAAATCTTGAAAACAATATTCGAAAAGAGTTATGTTCCAAATTGTTGCCTCAAAAATATTTGGGTTTTTCTCCGTTCGCGGCCGCGACGGCCTCGCGCGCACCATCTTCTCCGTTCGCGGCCTCGCGCGGAATTTCAGACCCGTCTTCGAAGCTTGTCGGCGAACGACGATGGTTGTGGTCGTCGGCGAACGGAGATGATGGCAGTGGCCGTCGGTTGTGGTGGTGGAGGTGGGACGGTGGGGTGGGACGGTGGCGGTGGCGGTGGCGGTGGGGGTGGGGGTGGGGGTGGGGGTGGGGTTTGAAATTCTGGGTTTTCTTTTTTTTTTTTTTTTAATTTGGTCCACACCCAAAACGACGTCGTTTTGAGTGTTGTGTAAAAAAGGTGTGTAAATTGGGTGTGTGTGTAGCATTTCTGTTTCCACATCTTCTCTGGTAACTGACTACAAAGTGGGCAACACTTCCTACTCAGACCGTGCTGAGCATTAGCCCACGATAGCACGATTGTTCAATGTCTAGCTCTTGGAGGAATCAATGATGAGTCATTCTACACGCCAAATATGAGGAGGTGTGTCTATTATAGGGTCGTACACCTGGCAATGCTTAAAGCACACTAAATAAGTTTATTGCAACAATATGAGGAAGTCTAGGAGCACAACCTTCACATACATATCTGACTAATGTGTTCAAAATCATTAAATACACATGGTGTTCATATCATTTTAAAGAGTCCCACGTGCATCGGACAATTTTGAACATATTTGTGTTTGAACTTGTACATGAAAATATATGTTTTTAGACTCTCTCTAGTGATATGATATCTATTAGAAGGGAAAAAACAAAAACGTACAGAATAAAGGCAGCACAGGGCCAACTCATAAAACTGAAGTGGAAAAAACGTGACCATGACTAAAAAACTCTAACCTCAATATATCAATGGAAAATAGGACAAAAAGCAATATAATATCACCCATAATTAAAGACCAGTCTCACATGGAGAATAAAGACAATAAACAATAGATAAACGATCTTGTGCAATCACTCAAATATATTGCACAATTTACTATCACCCATAATGAAAAATCAGTCTCGAATAGAGAAAATAACATGGAAGCAGACAAAACACTCCAAAATAAAAACAAGCATCTCTAAAAAAGATATCAAATTTTGAGGTGTCAATTATTTTTGATGACTTACGTGGCAATTTGACATTTAAATTTTTTTCTCCAACAAAAATATTAAATTGGGACATTTAAGGCAAAAAGATATTTGACACTTGATGTCAAATTTGACACTAATTTTGACATATTTGTTAGAATTGATTTTGATATCACCTTTTAAAAATTCAATTGACACATTAGATCTGACATCTTTATTGGAGATACTCGACTTGATGCAATCAGGTCAAATATATTGCACAAGAAACCACCCAACTACTTGTTGAAATTGTTGGGAAAATGGGTTCTAAAAAAGAGTTTTTTTTAAATTTTAAAATAAAATTAAAATAGGTTTCACATATATTTAGGCATTTAAGAGTAAAAAAATGTTCACTAATACAAGGAGATTACAGTCATTTAATCAATTAGTCAAAACCATTAATTGAGGAAAAGAAATTTAACTATGTAAAAGACTATAATAGACATATGTCTCACGTAAAAAAAGTTATTAAAATATTAAAATAGGTATATAAATCTCAAGTTTCTCTCAGGTAGAGTCCCTCTTGACAAGTCAAGAGTGTGAACCCATGGTTAAAAATGAAAACCTTTGGTTATAGTCAAGAGAAAGAACAAAATGATAACGTAAGACTAGTACAACATCAAACAACAAAGCAAAGAAGAATAGGCCGGGGGTACTTCTGGTATTTTCTCTTCAAAGATGGCAAGCCATGAGAGCCACCCAACTTTCTTCCATAGTATAAGTCTACGGATAACATCAACCATGAGAGCCACCCGAATCTCCAATACCACTGTGTTGCTAACTATCAGAGTATTGGAGTTGGCCTTGCCAGAAATGGGTTCACCGGCAGTAGGAACAACAACAAAACCTCATGCAGTTTGTGTTCCATTTCCAGCACAAGGCCATGTCACACCCATGATGCAACTCTCCAAGCTCCTACACTCTAGAGGCTTCCACATCACCTTCGTCAACACCGAGTTCAATCATAGACGTCTGATTAGGTCTTTAGGGCCGGACTCGGTCAAAGGATTGAACGACTTTCGGTTCGAGACCATCCCGGATGGACTCCCTCCGTCTGATCAAGACGCGACACAGGAGGTGCCAACACTATGCGACGCAACCCGGAAGAATTGTTTGGTTCCGTTTGTGGGTTTATTACACAGGCTTAATTCAACGCCTGAGGTGCCTAGGGTAACGTGTATAGTTTCCGACGGAATTATGAGCTTTGGCATTGAAGCAGCCAAAGAGCTAGGAGTTCCAGAGGTTCAGTTCTGGACTTCTTCAGCCTGTGCTTTTATGGGGTACATTCACTATCGAGAACTCGTTAAAAGAGGCATTTGCCCATTTAAAGGTATATTTTTTTGGTTTCGAGATGCTTAATATTTCTATTAGTTATGAAGCATCAACATACCTAAGTAGTTATGGTATTTGAGTTGAACACGTCAATGACATCCAAAGGCCGGCAAAACTCAGAGATACGTATATGTACAAGACACACCAGTAACACGTGTGTCTCAAGTAAGACGAGGGGACACAAGGTGGTATAGCTCCGTAATGCAAAAACTTATTTCAAGGGTTAACAACTTTGTCACTTATGCTTCATTTAATTAGGCTCTACTTGGCTTATTCTCTTAGGTGCGGAAAATATAAGTATGTTTTTACCTCTCATTTGAAGGCATGATGCTTTAGGGGCATTTCTTCTAAAGAGATATTTTCGTCATTTTATATCCTTTTCCTCCCAAGTCAAATCAAACCAAACCAAAATAAGCAAAACAAAACATTTAAAGAGATCAACAAATACCTTAAATTATTTAGTCCAAACAAACTATACTAGGAGTTTCATAATTTTTAATAGATCATCTCCTAATTTTTCCAACTGATTTCCTTCATCCAAGGTAGGTGGAGTCTGTCCCATGATCTGGCACTTGATTCTTTTTTATTAATAAAATACATACCTCTTAATTGATTGTTTCCGCAAATTGCCAAGTACCAAGTATTTCTCCTCTACGGCTCTACCGAAAGTCCTTTGTTTTTTTCCTCCTATTTTCTCCACCACGAAAGCGTGCCTTGTGTTTTTTTCCTCAAAATAATGCACTAGTCTTTCGTCAACTGTAACACTTTACTCCTCGGCCGTATGTAGACCCATCACCCATGGCGCGCACCAAGTGGTCAAATGATTTTATTGAGTTGCTAAGTGCACTTCTTTTCAACTAACTTAACTTTTCTTACACTTACCCACTAGCCACTATCATCGCACTTATATCAGGACTAAAACTAATCTATTTGGCTTCCCTAGATTATTCAGTTTGTTTTTTTGCCTCTATTCATTTTTTTTTATATTTTTTGTTTTAGCCTCAATATTTTATAAATTCTTGGACCGTCTTGATGAAAGAAATCTATAAAATATAAAATTATGTATAAAAATTAAAATAAAATCACTAAAGACGACAAATAAACTCAAAAAAAAACTATGTTTTAAATTTTTTTGTCTTTTTTAAACTTTTTTCAAATTTAGTCCATTATTTATAACTTTTCTAAAAACTCTCGTCGAGATGAACCAATAATACACAAAAAAGTTGACAAAAAACGAAAAATTACAATTTTTTTTACATAAAGATAAAAAAATAAACTATAATATAATTTTTATTGCGTTTGAAATAACATATGATGATTTTTTTATATTTTTCTAAAGTCAAAAAATTCAAGCAAAGTTTTAAAATCTGTCCAAATTTTGACTTTAGAAAAATAAAAAAAATGAACACAGGTTGTTTTGGACGTGATAAGAATTACGTTATAGTTTGTTTTGTTAATAAAATTTTCGAATTTGAAATTTTAATAGCGTATTAAACGTCGTTTGACAGATTTTTAACTAGAGGTTTGAATTTCCCTCTATTTTAGTATTTTTCAATGAGCACCTGGTTGCAAGCTCTGCCCCAAAATTAAAAGATTCTTCGGAGCAGAGCACCAGGTTGCAAGACTCCTTATTTTGCCAAGTTGCATATATATTCATTACCTGAGCGTTGCATTATTTGTTTATATGTAGATGGATGATTCTAGACTTAATAGTGTAAATAGAGAATATGTATTAGTGGATGAAAATAAATGCAATGAAAACAAGCAACGGAGTCCGAAAGCAAAAAAAAAAAAAGTCTATAGTATGGGATCATTTCACTAAATTGGTAGAGAAGAAGGGTGAGACACCAAAGGCTAGATGTAATAATTGTGGCCAAGAATATTCATGTCATTCCAACAATAATGGGACATCGTCAATGAAAACCCATATTGTGAAGTTATGTAAAGAATATGACTTTAGCGAGTACAATATCAAGAGGAAGGGGGATAAAAGACAAAAAATCCTATCGTTTGGAGGCGTGAGTGGAGGAGGTACGGCTCCAAAGCTTACCACTGTAAGCTTTAGTGTGGACGCATGTAGAAAAGCCTTGGCAAAAATGATTGTGCTTGATGAATTGCCATTTTGTTTTGTTGAAGGTCAAGGTTTTAAAGAATTCATGCAAGTTGTACAACCGAAGTGGACCAAAATCCCTAGTAGGGTAACGATTGCAAAAGATTGTATTCAATTGTATAGAGATCAAAAGAAAGTTTTAAAGAAAGCACTAAGGGACCAACGAATTTGCCTAACCACGGACACTTGGACTTCTCTTCAGAATCTTAACTATATGTGTCTTACAGCCCATTTCATTGATTGTGATTGGATATTTCACAAAAAGATTCTCAACTTTTGTTTAGTTCCAAATCACAAAGGGGAGACACTTGGTAAGGTAGTAGAAAAATATTTGGTGGAATGGGGAATTGACAAAATTATGACAATCACGATTGACAATGCAAGCTCGAATAATGACATAATAGATTTCTTGAAGAAGAAGACTATGAAAAGAGACTCCATTATTCTAAACCATGACTTTTTACATGTTAGGTGTTGTGCTCATATATTGAACTTGGTTGTTCGGGAGGGGTTGAAAGATGTCGATGTGTCAATTGCAAGGGTGCGTAACATTGTGAAGTATGTGAGGTCCTTACCGGCAAGGTATGGTAAGTTTAGATCATGTGCCGATAGAGATAAAATTGAATCTAAACTCGTGCCTTGTTTAGACGTGGCCACTCGTTGGAACTCAACTTACTTTATGTTGGAAAGAGTGTTGATATATCAAAAAGCATTTGAGAGATTAGAAGAGGAAGATAATATGTCACTTTATGTTGGTGTTAGAGAGAATGAGGGTGGTGTAGACTACCATGAGTTTGAGATTGAGAATAAGAATGATATGAAACGGGAAAATTTATTGGTTGGGCCAAGTGAGAGAAGGAAAAGGCAAGGGAAAGGGAGAGAGAGAGAGGTTAAAGATAAAAAAATAATCCAATAATCTAGTCAGTCCAAATGAATCTTAAAAGTCTAACTATTAATTACGAGTGTTAAAGAGTTTGTCTAGTCCCACCAAGCAATTATGAAAACTAGTGCCGGTACTGAGCTAAAGACCCAAATGCCTCTGCTTTAGGCCCCCTAAAATTGCAAAACTATAAAGGTACCTTCTATTTTGAAAAGTTACACATAAAGAGATAAATGTCAAATTTCGCACTTGTAAGATCACAAGAAATGTTGTATGGACTATCCATTTAGCATGCATTGGCGAGTAAGATTAATTGCCTAGACATAATTAATACTTTTACTGCTAAAATTGTAAGAATAGAGATATTTAATTGATGCTTTTGAGATTTTGCAATGTTCAGTTTTTTGGGGGGAATTAATAATGTTTTAAGTTAGCTCCACCACGACGGCGGGACGGGAAGTCAATGTTATTTGGAGTTTCTAGAAGTGTACAATTTCTATTCTAGCACACACATTCTAAGTAATAATTTTATGGTGATCGTATTTATGCAGCACATTATGTATACCACCAGATAAATGTTACTAAATAATTGATTGTTTATCGTAAGTATTCTATCCAATAAATTCCCCATTTTGTTCCCCTTAAGTTGATGACATCAAGATTTTCCTAAGAACTCAAGTTCAATTTTCATGTCTACAGAGAACTTCATGAGCGATGGTACTCTTGATACTCCTGTTGATTGGATACCGGGCATGAGAAATATACGGCTCAAGGACCTCCCAAGCTTTATCAGAACCACCGACCCTAATGATATCATGTTTGATTTCTTGGGAGAGGAAGCACAGAACTGCTTGAAAGCTCCGGCAATAATCTTCAACACCTTTGATGAATTCGAACATGAAGCCTTAGAGGCGATCGCTGCCAAATTTCCAAATATTTACACGGTCGGACCACTTCCCTTTTTGTGCAAGCAAGTGAGCGATAACCGAGTCAATTCACTACATTCAAGTCTTTGGAAAGAGGACTCAAAATGTCTTGAATGGCTAGACCAAAAGGAGCCCAACTCAGTTGTTTATGTGAATTATGGAAGCATAACGGTGATGAGTGGAGAAAACTTGAGAGAGTTTGCGTGGGGGCTTGGAAATAGCAATTACCCATTTCTATGGGTTGTTAGGCCTGATGTTGTCATGGGTGATTCAGCAGTAGTGCCTGAAGATTTCTTAGAGGAGATTAAGGATAGGGGGTTGCTAGTGAGTTGGTGCGCTCAATCCCAAGTGCTTGATCACCCTTCGGTGGGGGCGTTTCTGACGCACTGTGGGTGGAATTCTATGTTAGAAGCTGTGTGCGGAGGCATTCCGGTCATCTGCTGGCCTTTTTTCGCAGATCAACAGACAAACTGTAGATATGCAGACAAGCATTGGGGGATAGGAGTGGAGTTAAATCACGATGTCAAGCGCGATGAAGTTGAAGCTCTTGTTAGGGAAGTGATGGGAGGGGATAGAGGGAAGGAAATGAGGAGAAAAGCTAAAGACTGGAAGAGGAAAGCAGAAGAAGCTGTGGATGTTGGGGGATCATCTTTTGTTCACTTTGATAAGTTCACAAAGGAAGCTCTTCTTCAAGAAAAGTAGTGATCATTGTGGTGAAATATGTATTGAGTTTTTATAAGGGAAGTGAATAAACAAGAGAACTCGACAATAAAAAAGAATGAACTATGCTTCATTTCTAGCGAAACAAATGCATTATCCTTTTAGAAACGCTTAAGCTATAAAACCGAGGTAATGACTACGCGCGATACCCCTTAGGATGGTATTAGAAACGTGGAGGTTGGGGATGCTTTTGTTTCTTTTATGCTTTTGTATTGTTTAATAGTTTCACCATATATGGTTGTTTGCAATCCTGCCTGTGTGGAGGTTTGTGGCTGAGGATTCATAATTATTGAGTAAAATCTCTTGTAATCCCATGATATTTTTAGTGCATGAACTCTTTTCATTGTTTTTACCCATTTAGAGATTTTTCACATAATCTCTAGTGTTTTTTGCTTTCATTTATTTATTGCTTTGAGATATAGTCGGTTTATAACTTGTAAATCGAACCAGTGAACAAACTTAGAAATTTCAATATTGACTAGTTCTACCAAAGATTATATACCGATTGTACTGACTAATTATGACTACCGATAAAGAAGTGACAACGGACTTCTAAAATTTAAAGTGTAACGTGATCTCTCACAAATTCCTCTGAATAGCAGATGTGGAATGCAATAATAAAGGTTTGGTATTTGAAATGAAACCCTACAAAACAACAAGAGCAACTCAACTGCCAGCACTAGCAAGATACATCGATAGATAGAACCACACATGAGAGAAATAGAGAGGCCTTTATTGTAATATTAATTTATTCAATATTTACCACTAAACCTTGAAAATAAGAAGTCAATGAATGCAGAACATAGGACCAAGCAAATTTAGGGTTTTAGACATTTTTACCAAATCAAATTATGACTAACCAATACTATCTTGCAGGGAAAAAAATTATAACCGCATTGTGATAATGCGAAAGCAAAGATACCTACAGTGAGCATTAACAGCAAGTAACAACCCAGCAACAACCCAACAGACGTGCTATGAGCAATGGAATGTGTTAGGTCCTTAAGCCGCAGCAACAGCATCCTGAAGCACCAATTCTAAGTCCTTCAATCTGCAAGGGTCACATGAACGGATATGAAACCGGTGTGAAGAAACAAAACTAAATACCCAGCTGCAGAAAGAAAATAGCTACATACCTTACATTACTCAAGTCAGGGTAAATTCCTATTGCATCTTCAAAATCCTATATTACTTGAACACATTAGGTTCCAACTGACATTTTAAACATAATACACGGCATCCCGAAAAAGTACCTTACAGGGCTCTCTCACCTGATTAGCTGTAGATGGAGTATAGGTAATAACACATGACATTCCAGCACTTGTGGCTGCCTGCATTGGTTAACTAAGATAAGTGTCTTCGGTTCAATAAATGTGAAGCTATTTCCTGATTTGTTGGAACTAGAAGATGGCCTATGTGTCCAAAAGTGGACCAACAGGTATAAGACATGACCATGTCCAAAAGTGGACCAACAGGTAATATGATGACAGCTTTTTGTATCAGGATATAAGTACAAAACACAACAGATGGCATGAACATGAAGACATGGTAACTGGTAAATGAAATTTGTGACCACACAAAAGAATTGATACATGTACAAGCATTCATGTTTTGAACACAGTACGTAATAGTGTTGAAACCAAACATTTAAAAAGTCATCACAAACTGCGAGCTTGACCTGTAGCCCAATAACAGAATCCTCCACCACCAAACATTCTTTCTCGGAAACACCCAGCTTCTGCAAGGTGCAAGAGATTGTAATTATGACAATCACCTAAGTAAATCTCTATCTTAGACCTATGTTCCCAAAAAACAACACAGTGGCTTACCGTAGCAGCTGTCAAATAAATTGAAGGATCAGGCTTCTTTTCTTTCACATCATCACCTACAAAAAGAAAATAGAACTGGAGATGAATCTTTTCCAACAATAGAACAAAAGGGAAAGATAAAGACACGATACACAATGAGTCCATTGTGTATCTCATGTAGCTTGAATTCAAAGTCGTTTACCATTTTGGTCTACTACGACTGTGTTGACACACTGTTTGAAGATAGTATATATAGTCAGTGAATCATTTTTCCAAGGAGTTTGATTAATCAAGATGATATTGCATCCTTAGATATTGAATGCTGCATTACCGGTCGACTCCTGTAATTTCCATTTCCATATGTTGCTTCGGGAATTATCAAAATGTATTGCAAGCAAAATTCTTGCGATCCAAACATCGGTTCGATTCTTAAAAGTCAACATAAATACCAAGACCACCATTGTCACTGTTGCTATTATCTTCAAAATTGCTACCAATGACACCAACCCACATTCTTGAGCTTTATTAATTCAAAATTACAGAGCAACAAATTTCAAGGTGTTCAAAGAGGTGTGAAACAAAATAAAAAAATCCTGTGCAGTATCCTCTTTAGCTCGCACTAAATGATGTTGTATCATACCAATGCCCATTGCTAACGCAAAATTTAGGCAATCAATATTACAAGTAAGCAAATACTCAACTAGTGCTTGACATATCACAAGGCCAGAACAGGCATAGAAAAGTCACTTCCCGGAAACTTAATGAACTTACCTGCAAGGAAACAGTCAAGACTCTGGAACCGCTCCTATAACAGGAGAAGAACAACAAAACATGAGCACTTCTAACAGAAACTAAACACTGGTAGGAAAAAAATGGTCTAGTTGTCTAAGAATTAACACCATGGGAAGGACTTACCATTCCAATAAGATTTTCTAGGCATAATATAACAGAACTTTTTGTTGCAGCAGAGCAAACTGCTAGTTGTTTACCCTATAACCATAAACCACAAGGGTTTATTCGAAAATGATACGAAAGACTATAGCAAAAGAATTCATTGTGTACATAAATTCTTTCAGAACCCACACACGTTATGGATAATATAATGAAAAAGGTACAACTGCATTTAAAAGGTAAACTGTAATCTTACAGCAGCTTTTGCCTCATCCATCAATCTCAAAACTCCAGGTCTAGGCTCCACCTGCTCATTAACAACATGAATTCATTTTCTTCACAATCTTCATGGCGAACATATTTGGTCCCAGATACGAGTTACCATGTGACTGTAAAATACTGACAAATAAGTCTCCTTACAGATCCAGATTTGATAATCTCTTTGTACCTTTCAGTCTTCCAATCCTGCAGATAACCCTAACATAGTCAGTCCAACCAAATAGTAGATGATACAAGTTTAAAATCTCCTCAATCCTTCAACGCAAAGGGAAATATCAAGAAGGAGAATAGAAACTCAAACTTATGGAACTTTGTCACAATTCCGCAAATTCTGTGTTGTGAGTGGTGTCTCAAATTCAGCCGGATTATGAATTTAGCGTATTGCAAGCTGCACAACTGAATAACGGGGTCCCGGGCCCAACCCCATGGCTTCTAGGTCCAACTTATTATTATAGACTTTTCAGTTATATATATATACACATATATTGCTGGCTCATTGTATTCTCCGTTTCCGTAGTGAATTTTTCTCTGCCAATCTTCTGCCGTAGGCATATACTTCAAGCCGACCTACATAAATCTTTATACATCATTTGTTTGATTGCTCCCTTTTTTTTTGTGCTCGTGATTCTTTGTAACATAATAGGACCACAAATGGAAGGATAGTACCTGAATAGTATCAATTAACTTCGCTCTGGCAGCATCATCCTCCGGAGGTTTCTCAAATATAGTTGAAGATGGCCAACCGTGCTCCTTAAAGTACCTAAACCATTCAAATTCCTGTCACGGCATAATCTACATTGCCTATGTATGAAATTCAGAAGTTCAAATCTCGAGAAATCGAGAGCGAGAGAGAGAGACAGACAGACAGACCATCGCATCTTAGGTTTACCGCCGCCGATTCGATTCTGGAGCTCATCGTAGAAGTCGGGGTCCCAATTGAGGGGCTGAGATATGGAAGAAGGGCAACGGACATTGAAGTGAGAGAAGGCATCGTTGTAAGCTTGTCGATGCAAGTGCTCGGACTCCAGTATCACGCCATCGCAGTCGAATATCAGAGCTTGGAGTGGACTCGAGGAAGCCGACACTGAGAGTGGTTTAATAGTGGCGGCAGCGGTTCTTGCGGCGGCGGTGGTGGTTCGGAGAGGAGAGAGACGGACCGAGTGGAGAGAGAAGAGAGGGATGCGGGGAGAGAGAGAGGGATTGGAAGGGACGAGGATCATTGCTCGAGTGAAGGCCATGAATGGACTGTATGTATGCGTTCTCTCTCTCTCTATATATAATATAATTTTTGGTGAAATTGTGGCGGGTTTCGTTTGTGTGGTTGGAGGGAGAGGCACAAGAAGTTGTTTGTTCAGTTGTAACGGATTTAAACGGCCGTTACCGTTTATTTTGACGGCTGTTATGTTAAAGCCCAGCCCAGCCCAGCCCAAGTGCCCGACATAAGGTTGAAGCATTATCAATTGTCTAGCCCAAAAACATGGGCCCATAAAATTTAAACCATAGCCGTACGGTTAATTCAATTCAAATGATTTTGTTTTTTTAAATTATCTTACTTTGTAATGGCTATATTCTAATGTCTATGTTGTAATAGTTATATTTGTAATGATCATATATCTTTATTGAGTATAAATAAGACTATTTGTACTCAATTTTTTGTCTATGCCAACCCAATCTTTATTTTAATTTATGTTCTTATACTCGATATGAAATCTCACAACAAAATATGTATCCATATAACTTGTCATTTGTCCTAATGCCTATATTCTCAAAGTCGATATGCCAAAGCAAAATAAAAATAAAAATAAAATTTTACGAAGACCACTATAACAATAACAAAATAAAGAGCAAATCAGTAGAGGTTAATATCTGCTCCTTAGAAATAATTTCTCTTCAAAATAGAAAAGAAGAATATTAGAGGAGACTAATGTGAATGCTCTAAGTAATAAAATTATGTTTCTGTCTATTTGTTTAAACTTTTAATTGAATTGATAAATTAATAACCGTATAATTTTAAGAATATTAGTTTTAATGCTTTTAAACTTATATAGGAAGAGTCTCTAATCATAATCATGCAAGTGATCAAAGAAAAACGAAAATCAATCTCAGTGCTTTTAATTTTTAATTTTTTATGCAAATGTTGTGTATGTTCGTAGGTCGTTCGTAAGTAACGACACACGCTTTCTTTAGCTAATGACAAGTGTATGTTTTGCATGTTCGTAAATTGTTCGTAGGCAGCGTCGTCATGCCTTTTTTAGTCAATGATTGTTATGTCGTGCATGTTTTCAACTCGTGAAGACGAAAGTTTATTATTGAAATGTACTATGGGGGGTAATTCCATGTGGCCCAACTGCCGAAGACAAGACAAAAGAGTGGCGATAATCCATAGTTTTCATTTCTTACTGTAGTCTGGAAATAAACAAAATCTTCAGGAAATGCTAACCCAATCCCATGACTATAAAATCCTAGAAGACGACAAAAGTTCCAACTGGTTGAAGGGGATAAGGCCTATCAACTCAATCAAACATGCCCTCAAGCCGTAGGGTATGGGTATATGGTAGGCTCCATTACAGGTAGAGATACATATAGAGACACGTACATATATACCACATGTTCAGAGGTATATATACATACAGAGGAAAATGGTTAAATCCAGTTTGATTTGTCTTAACTTTATTTGGTTAATTAATTTTCTTCTTTTTAACTACTAGTACATCTTTTTCAGTTAAAATAAACAAGTAATTTTTCCCCCCAGAGGATGTCTTTTTATATTTGCGATTCTCTAAACAAAATGGGTTTTTTTGTGTTACCTTCGTAATATTGTGCCGTAATACAAATGGATCTTGATTAGATTTAGTGTTAGCGAGACGAGAACAATAACTGAAGATTCATATCATTTGCTTATCATGATGGATCTTCTTAGTTCAATCCGCTCTGACACTGGGCCGGACCAACGGCTCGATGAGGCCCACATGCCGTTCAACTAACCCATTTGCAGGTGTACAATCAATGCGTGTGTTGAGCCGAAGGGAGAATAGTCAACATAATCACAATACAACTCAGTTTCCATAACTCCACACAGACGTTAGGTGGCTCAACACGACCTAACGCTTGATGAGCCATGCATAACGTCAGAGATTGAGATGATTATTTTTGCCTAGCACATGATCACTAACGGCACAACTACAAATCTCTATATAAGGTATGAAGCAAGGTACGTTTTATCACACCACTCTCGAGTGTTTATCAATTAGAATTCTATTTTTTGGAAACTAATCAAGCATTGGAATGCCTTTATATCGACAAACACTAACGAGTCATTTCTCTTACAATTCAAACTTAAACAATTCAATGCAAATAATTAATGGAAAGAATCTGATTTATGACACGAGATAATTGATAAACACAACATGTCCAAGAACACATTCTTCGTGCACAAAATTGATACAAAATGCATCTAAAATCGTACGATACACATAAAATCATCCAAAATAATATAAACTCTACGTGCGTCAGATAATCTTATACAAATCTATGCATAAAATGACGTATTCCTAGACTTTTTAAACACAAAAAGCTGTGTGTGTACACTGCGCCCACCGAGTAAATTAGAAAGTTTCCGGACAACGAGAAGCAGCAGCATCACCATCACCTTAATTAAGACTGGGAAAGGCTGTTAAAACTTCTGTACAATCTGTATGACATATCAATGTACACACAATTTAAATGCTTACGTACACTCCCCCATTAAATATATCTTGTCTCCAAGCTTAAAAAAGAATCCCTGATGGTACAACACACCACCCTTTTTCAATAAAATGCAATACAAATTACCAAAAATTATAAATTAAAAAAGAGTAAAATAATCAAACAAACTCATAAAAATTATATAATCAACTTAAGGGTTGAAGAAGTGGTCACGGCATCTGCATTTCCAACCAAGAGGCTTGTAATTGGTGTACTTGTTGGTAAAGGATGGAGAAGACGAAGATGATGAGTCAAAGAACTCCTCCAAGGGTGTGACTCGGGTGACACCCGGTTGAAATCGGTCGTGACTCGGCATGGATGGTACTTGAACTGCAAAGCAAGGGTGGCACTGGTTGCACTTGTTGTGGCAACTCGGTGGGGTTGAACCCAATCTGGTCTTCCCTTCAGATAATGAACCCTATACACACACACATTATTATTATTATACAAACATAAACTAGGTCCTACTTCAAATAATTAAAGTTGTTGAATTTCTTTTTAAAGAAAACCGACAAAAAAATTGTGGAATTAAATAATTGGTAAACAAACAACTTTGATTCTGCCTTTCCCTGGCTCTAGGTGAATAGCTTGCCTAAACGAGTAAAAGATAAGAGGCTTCTCCTTTTAGAAAGATAAATACTTTTTTAATAGGGTTCTCCTTCAAATTAATTTACTTTTAAGGTTGGAATAAAATACTGTATGAATTAACCCACAAGATTTGATAGAGCTTAAGATTTTATAAGAGGGTTCTCCTTCAAATTAATTTACTTTTAAGGTCGGAATAAAATACTGTATGAATTAACCTACAAGATTTGATAGAACTTAAGATATTTCGAATAAAAACAAACTCATAAATTTCTCTTTTTAAGCCTTGAAGAAAATAATTGGCCACTTTAATTTTGTCTTCTTTTAGAATTTTTGTCAAATTTATGCAAATTTTTTAAAATTAGTTATGCATCTGAATGAACAAAATCTAAAAAATAAAAATTATGAAAAAAAATCTTAAAAATTCATTAAAAAAAGTTAAAGATAATTTTCTGTATCATTCCACTTTCATTGGATGTCTCTAAAGGGACGATAAAAAAGATAGCAATTTTCTATATTCTTTAATGTTTTAATGCATTTAAAATGGTCTTATATACACTTTTTCAACTTGGGTACATATTTTAAGAGTTTTTCGGGCGAACAATTATCCAAAATCATTACTATATAAAAACTTTTCACACAAATATGTAAAGCCTATAACGAAATATACATATAGAATTCACCCAAACGTCCTAAATACTCTTTTTTATATATATATTTTTTAGTATAAAAAATATTTGTTGTTTTTTAGATAAAAAAGTTTACATTTTTTTAAACTTTATCATATTAATTTAAATTAAAGAACTAATTTAAAGATATAGGATGGATTTCTCAAGATTTAGGTGCGGCAGTGCTAGAAGCCTACAAGGTTATAGTAAAATAAAAACAAAATCAATTTGAAGTGTACTTTATTGTGCTACAAGAATATAACATATTCAGGGAGATGCTCTGATTAACTGTATATTCCTCTTAACATACATACATAGAGAGAGAGAGAGAGAGAGAGAGAGAGAGAGAGAGAGAGTTTTACCCGAGAAGTGTCTGGAGGTGGGAACTGAGAGAAGCAAGTAATTGGAGAGAGAAGATGGAGAAGTGCAATAATAAGGGTAGTGGTACGTATGAGAGAGAATTCAAGTGAATTCATGGCCATTGAAGCATTTCATCTCCTATCAACTCTTCACAAAGTCGCAAAAGATCACGTTCAAAGATTGAACAAAACCCATGTCCCAGTTGGCAAGAAGCAACACGAGAGAGAGAGAGAGAGAGAGAGAGAGAGAGAGATTAAATGTTGAAGTTTGTGTGTTTCGTAAGATTGTATGGAGGTGGGAGGAGGATAATAGGAAGAGGCAGGTGCTCTGGCTTGAATTGAAGCGAGAGACAGAGAAAGCGAGAGAGAGAGGACGGGGGCAAGTGAAAAGAACAAGTCGGGAGACGAAAACAAAAAGGCTAATGGAAGAAATTGGCCTTGGAGAAGGGAATTATTCAGTGCTCCGTGGTGGCGGTGTGCTGAAGCCTTTTCTCCACCGCAAAAATACATTTTAAAGTTTTAATTGAAGATTGATCCACTCAAATAATTTATTTATTAAAAATCCATTATGTCAAAAATATACTAGTTTGAAAAAGTTAAGACATCATGTGACGATGCTCAATCAATAAGAATAATTATTTGTTGGGTGTGGGGTTTACGGTCCTTTTTTCTTGGAAAAAGTCTAAGGACATGTGAAAGAATTGGTTTTCCTTGATTCTATTGATTTACCCGTAGGTAATATATATACAATATTACAAACTAAAAGTCTAGCTACAGTTATGGGTACAATCCATATAATATGGCTATAATATGGCAATTATACCATTGATCAAATCAGAATATCTAATCTTCTATAAATAGAAGATTAGATATTCTAGTATAATCTTAATATATGGCAATTATACCATTGACCAAATCAGAATATACATATTCTATAAATAGAAGATTAGATATTTTAGTATAATCTTAATACCCCCCCTCAAGTTGGAGCATGGAGATCACAAATGCCCAACTTGCCAAGTAGATACAGAAACTTGCGCTTGCCAAGAGCCTTGGTGAAGATGTCGGCAAGCTGATCATCAGTAGACACATGAGACGTAGAAATAATACCATCACGAATGGCATCACGCACATAATGACAATCAACTTCAATATGCTTGGTACGCTCATGGAAGACAGGATTTTGAGCAATATAGAGTGCCGACTGACTATCACAGTATAAGTGCATGGCTGGCGAATGTGTAACACCCATACTCACAAGCAAAGCTTTGAGCCATTTCAACTCCGAAGTGACAGCAGCCATGGAACGATACTCGGCTTCAGCAGAAGACCGGGACACTGTATGTTGTTTCTTGGTCTTCCAAGAAATCGGAGAAGATCCAAGAAACACTATCCAACCAGTAAGAGATCGTCGAGTCAAAGGACACGTAGCCCAATCGGAATCGCACCAACCTGTCAGAGATAACTCACAATCAGTGCGAAGAAGAATGCCTTGACCCGGACACCCTTTTAAGTAGCGAACCGTACGAAGCGCCGCATCCCAATGATCCTGACGAGGGTGTTGCATAAACTGAGCCAAGATAGGAACTGTATAAACCAAGTCAGGACGGGTGGAGGTTAAGTAAATGAGACGACCCACAAGTCGTCTATACCTTTCAGGATCGGAGAGCAAAGGGCCTTTGGCGAGAGCCAATGTGTGATTCTGCTCCATGGGAAAGCCAACGGGACGAGACCCCAATAAGCCAGTTTCAGCAATAATATCAAGAGTGTATTTTCGTTGACACAAGAAGATGCCCTCTGAATTACAAGCAACCTCAATACCAAGAAAATACTTCAAGGCACCCAAATCTTTCATATGAAAACACTCGTGCAAATAGGCCTTGAAATGGTCAATAGCGGAAGCATCATTACCAGAGATAATGAGATCATCAACTTACACAAGAACATTAAGTTGTACCGATCCCTGATGTAGAGTAAACAGAGAATAATCTGAATAAGACTGAAGGAAACCATAAGTCTTTAAAGAAGCAGCTAACTTAGCATACCAGCACCGCGGAGCCTGTCGTAGACCATACAAAGACTTCTTGAGACGACACACTAAACCAGGAGTGTGAACGTTGAAGCCAGGAGGAAGTTTCATGTAAACTTCTTCATCAAGATCACCATGAAGAAACGCATTATGAACATCCATCTGATGCAAAACCCAATTCTTGACCGCTGCAACTGCTAAGAAGGCACGAACAGTGACCATTTTCGCAACTGGAGCAAAAGTTTCATTATAATCAACCCCCTCAACTTGATGATTGCCAAAAATAACCAGACGAGCCTTAAGACGCTCTACTTGCCCATCCGCATGATATTTGATTTTGTATACCCATTTAGAACCAAGAGCCTTTTTATGAGGAGGTAAAACTGCCATTTCCCAGGTGTCATTAGCTTCTAAAGCTGCAATTTCTTTCTGCATAGCCTCGTGCCAACCTTCATCTTGCATAGCTTCTTTAAAAGAACGAGGCTCAATGCCTTCAGTGATCGCTGCAAGAAAAACACGGTGTCGTGGAGAAAACTTATTACAATTCACATAATGTGCTATAGGATAAGGAGTACCTGAGGAGCTAGGAGAAGACGATGAACACTCAGATGGACTCGAAGATTGTACAGTGTGGGTAACAAAGTCACGAAGAAGAACGGAGGGACGCTTATCCCGCAACCCGCGCCCTAAGTCATCGGTGAAGACAGGAGGAGACAGAAGTGCAGGGGGCTCATGAGGTGATGTGGGATTCAGCACAATGTCAGTCCCAATTGCAGGGGCTGCATGATCATCAACCAAAGCAGACTGCAAGTCTTCCAAAAAATCAACAGCAATCCCCGCATTAGAATCAGGTGGCGACGAGGAAGAAGCTGGCACTTGAGAAGTAGAAACAGTCTCGTAAGGAAATTCATTTTCATGAAACTTTACATCTCTGGAAACAAAGATGTCGCCTGTCTGAAGGTCATATAATTTCCACCCTTTCTTCCCATGGGGGTAACCAATAAAGACACACTTCCGACTTCGAGGAGCAAATTTATTACCTTTGGCCTGTTGATTGTGGGCAAAAGCTAAACAGCCAAACACCTTAAGTGTATCAAACTTAGGTGCCTGGCCAAAGAGAATTTCAAAGGGAGTTTTATTGTGGAGCAAACCAGAAGGAGTTCTGTTAATGAGATACACTGCACCAAGCACACATTCTCCCCAAAAAGTAATAGGAAGATTGCCTTGAAACATCAAAGCACGACCCACATTAAGAATATGTTGATGTTTTCGTTTCACACGACCATTTTGTTGAGGAGTCCCAACACAAGAGGTTTGGAAAACAATGCCATGTGTATCAAAATACTCCAACATACATTGAAACTCCGTACCATTATCACTCCGTACTAATTTGATATGTGTTTCAAACTGGCGGGCAATCATAGCAAAAAATGAACAAAAAACTTGAGAAACTTGTGTTTTTGAACGCAATAAATAAACCCATACAACTCTTGAAAAATCATCCACCAAAGTCAAAAAATAATGTGCTCCACATGAAGAGGGTATCTTATTTGGGCCCCATAAATCACAATGAATAAGTTCAAAGATTCGACTAGCTTTACTATCACTAACAGGAAAACTATCACGTTTTTGTTTTGCTTGAGGACAAACTTCACATGCTTTATTCAATTTCTTTGTAGAAGTACTGGAAGAAATAGCCGGAACTAACTTGACGACTCTATCTGACGGATGCCCCAGACGACGATGCCACAACTCAAAATCTGAAATCTCTGGAACCGTTACCGCACACACTGTAGGAATCCGCCGAAAATAATAAAGTCCATCCTTACGTTCACCGGCTCCAATCAGACTCCCCGAGCGTAGGTCCTGTATAGCACATAATGAATCAGTGAATTGTAAAAGACATTTAGAATCATCAATTAATTGTGACACCGAGATTAAGTTGCAATGTAACTGTGGTACAAATAAAACATGTTCAAGTATCAACCCATCAGTCAGCAAAACACGGCCAGCCTTAGTAGCAATGGCATGTGCGCCGTTAGGTAACCCAACTGAACATTGCGAATATGATGAGTGTCCGTCAAACATGATTCAGTGCCAGTAACATGGTGAGAAGCACCAGTATCAATAATCCAGGAAAAAGAAGAGAACTCACCCATCATCTGATCATGCTGGCGATTATTTATCATATTCAATAAAATTTGAACCTGTTTTGGTTTTAAGTTAGGCAAAGAAATCCCAGAGGACCCATGAGAGGAGGCCACTGAATCGGTCCTCCCACCATCCACAGCATTGGCAGCCACGACCGTGGCGGCCACGGCTTTGGGCCGACCACGAGGAGCCGTCGGAGGAGTCGCAGGAGGTGGTTGTGCATTGGGCCGTGCACTGCCTTGGACTCCACGGTTCCGATCTTCCCACCAATCCGGATATCCATGCGTTTTGAAACAAGTATTGTCATCATGACCCGATCGCTTACAAACAGAACAGTACAATTTTGATTTATCGGGACGGGCAACACGAGCCTTGGGTCGTGCGGTTTGTAGAGCAAACGCATGGATTTCCTCCTTGTCCGCTCTATCTCGAGCAATACCCCGAGACTTTTCTTCCTGAAGACATGCTCGACATACACGATCGAGATCAGGTAAAGGAGAAGTGGACAACAAATTAGAACGTACCGTTGCATATAACTCATCGTTAATGCCAATGAGAAATTGATGGAGTTTCTCCTCCTCCCGATCCGCAGCAAATCGACCAGCAACATCACAAGTACAATTACCACAGGCACACGCATGGAGAGGCTTGAGACGATCCAATTCATCATACAATCCCATCAAACGGGTATAATAATCATCGATAGACATATTCGAAGTTTGCTTACAGTTGGTAATATCGGCCCTCAATTGTTGAAGGCGAGGACCATTGGCCACGCAAAACCGCTTCTCAAGATAATCCCAAAGTCGTTTGGCTTCATCATGAAAAGGAATGGAGGCCACCAATTTTGGATCAAGAGTCCGTGTGATCCATGAGACAAGCATAGAATTGACAGTGTCCCAATCGAGTTGTTTCTTCTTCTCCGTAGGTTTGGTGATTGTCCCATCAACAAACACAAACTTTCGGCGAGCTTTCAAAGACAACTTAATTGCACGTGCCCATGTAATATAATTGTCATTAGAAAGGATCACGTGGGTGATCGTATTTCCGGGTTGATCTCCAGACCCAAGATAATAAGGGGAATGGGGATCTATTTTCCCATCGTCGGCCATAATGAGAAGAATCTGAGAGAGAGGCTGACGATGATGGCTGGAGAAATCGTAGAAAAAATGGGTAAGAGCTTGCTAGGCTGCTAGGGCTCTGATACCATGAAAGAATTGGTTTTCCTTGATTCTATTGATTCACCCGTAGGTAATATATATACAATATTACAAACTAAAAGTCTAGCTACAGTTATGGGTACAATCCATATAATATGGCTATAATATGGCAATTATACCATTGACCAAATCAGAATATCTAATCTTCTATAAATAGAAGATTAGATATTCTAGTATAATCTTAATATATGGCAATTATACCATTGACCAAATCAGAATATACATATTCTATAAATAGAAGATTAGATATTCTAGTATAATCTTAATAACATGGATGTATTACTTGTTGAATATACGTGGGATTCTCAATCTATTAAGAACTCCATATATATCTAATAGTTCGAGATATATATGTGTCCAAATATGTCCGGACACATATGTGTCCCTACTAACTATTACTTGCTCTCTCGTGGCCCTAATGGCCTAGTAGGTTTTGGCTATTAGTAGCTGTGTCGAAAGTGAAAGGACCCTGTGTCCTACTCTGTGAAATTTATTTGGTGCTGCTGCTGCCTATAGGGAAATGCATGCATGCGATACTTGACCACCAATAGTATAAAGTACGTACATACACACATTTAGTTAAGAAATACTCCAGTGCTGGATACAAATTTAAGTATAAAGATATGTTTGAAATTATTCATTTATATATAAAGTCAATATTATTTTGTGAATTTTATACATTTGAAACTATTTAAAACATATTTATATTTAAATTTATACACCGACTTTCTCAAAATATTAAGGCAATGTCTTGTGACCGAAATATATTATTACAAAACTAAATATGAGTGTCAAAATTAGATAATTAGGTTGAAAAAGGAGAGAATTGTTATAGAAGTAAGGAACTAACTCCAAGGAAATTGGTTCGGTGATCAATGCTTTGAATTTAAAAATTTACTCCATCCTAAATTCTTAGGTCATTCGAAATATTTTCAGTTGCTATCAAATAAATTTTATGCATTGTTTAATTGAAATTTCTACAAGTGAATAATGAGATTGGTCATTCATAAATTAGTTGAGGTGCGCATAAATTGACCCGGACACTCTGAATTACCAAAAATAAAAGTAAAGAACTACAAGATATAGACAAAATAGTTTATTCAAGAACTATCATGAAAATAATTAATCTTCAAGATCAACATGATACTATTTGATATATTTCTTACTATCCAGGGGCGGAGCTAGGATTAAAATTTGGGAGTGGCAAAATTTGAACACGTATATGTTCTAAGTTAATTGTCTATAACACCAAAAAAAATTCACATGTTATAAAGTTAATCTTATTTAAAAAACCAAATCAAAATATACATATACTATGAATGAGGGGAAAAAATGCAGTAACAAATCTAATCAATATTCAAAAATTCACACTCAATAATTAAAAAGCAGTAATTAGTAATCACATAATCAATACTCAGTAATAAAAAAAGAAGTCTCTACATCACATTCTTTCTCTTGGTAAGCACCACAATAATAATAAAAAATGGTGTGTGGTCCTAGGACACTGTCACATAGTGCTCTAACATTCTCTATCACCATATATTTATTTATACGAGGCCTAATACTAAATTTAGAAGCACTCATATAAATGTGTAATGGTTGAACGTGTTGAAACACCAAGTGGAGTAACTCGATTATTTATAATCGAGTTTTGTCTTTATTAAATTTTTTTTCGCTTTGTTGTTTTTACCTCAATTTTTTGTGGATTATTGGTCTGTCTCGATGAGACGATCTAACAAGTGTAAAATTATGTCCAAAAACTAAAAAAAAAGTCACTAAAGACAACAAATAAGCAAAAAAAATTCTATTTTTGGATTATTTTCTTCTTATCTAAACTTTTTTCAAATTTGGTCCATGATTTATAACTTTTCTGAAAGCTCTCGTCGAGACGAACTAATAACCCATAAAAAGTTGACAAAAAATAAAAAAATCTAAAATAATAATCAAATAATTAAGTCAGGCCAAATCGAACATCAGGAGGAAGAGGTGGTTTATACTTTATACTGTCCTTTCATCATATCTGGCTGTGATTCTGCCTTGGCATAATAAATGCCGTTTTGCAACACAGAAATGGTACACAAAAGCTTTAACGACCTCCTCCTCTCTCTCTCTCTCTCGCAATGAAGTAAACATATCATGGATATAACAAACCTTAATCATATCCCAATTGATAGTAATGAATCTTCTCTATGACCCCAAACAGATAAACCCTTGCGAATTTCTTCCATGATAAATAATTTGAACCGATAACGTTAGACTAATTTTATTTATTTTTGAACGAAAGTTGTTTTCAATTTTTATTATTGTTCTTTTCTAAGCAGTTTGTTACCGACTACAACACATCCCCTTTGTGAACAGGATAAATTATGGAAGAATATAGAAGGATAAAATAGAAGGGAGATTATTACAAAAGAGTGGGTAATTCTAAGGATGACAATTTCATTCGGTTTGATCCGTCTTCTCCCGTTCTCCGTCCCAAACGAAATGGGAATTCGGAAATTTTTTCGGATTTGTGGATGACTCTGGAAAATTTTTTGAAGAACGGTTAGGATTCAAGGATATGTATCTCCGTCCCCAATTCCCACCTCGATTCTTGATCCTCGATCCCCAATCCCCTCCCCGCCCCCGCACCGTATTACTTAGGGCTTTTAAGAGTTGTTTACTATTATAATATATGGGATTTTTAAGATTTCTCAAACTTTATATAATTCTTAATGTATTTTTTTATATAAAAATAATAGTTTTTATATTTTGTTTTTGAATTTTCGTTCTTCATTTGGTGTTCGGGACAGGGATAGAGGGTAAAATCAATCTTGTTTGGGGATTGGAGACGGGGGACAGTAATATCCATCTTCGATTTGCTCCGTTGCCATCCCTAGTTAACTCTACATGGTTTAGTTAGATAAGGAGATCAACGAATAATTTTTTAAAAATAAAATTGTATTTTTGTAATTAGTAATAATATTTTTGTAAATAATAGTCGGATCTAGCCGGATATATGCCAATTTGTATTCGAGTAGAGTACAATTACTGAATATCTCGATTTATTATATTCGGACTTAAGTCACAAATCTGGACACGTCACATATGTGACTGGAAACATTCTGTAACGACTCGGGTTTTTAAATTTAAAAAAAAAACTCAATAATAATAATAATAATAATATAAAAATCAATATTTTGTTTTAGATATTCATGTTTAATTATGTATTTGTATTTGAACGATTAGGCTTATTTGACTTATCGACGATTGAGATCGCGAGGTTGCACGGGTTATGATGGAGCGAAATGCATAGAATAATTTTACCCTTCTCCAATTATTTGTTTCTGACGTTGGGAGATTTTGGGAGTTAAAGAGTCAGCAATTTTTGTTTTGATTTTCTTTTTCTTCTAACCTTCATGACCATGTTTATGGAATTCAATAGTCAATTGATGGGGAGTTAGACCACTGAGGTTTTATAATCAAAGTAAACACTAGTTTTCTTGTACTTTAGCCATCCGAGAGGGAGAAAAACATAGAGAACAGAGAGGGTTTAAGGAAGAAGTAGAGGGGCTGACAATCCAAATTACTGCCAAAATCCATTCCGTTCTTTCATTTATTTTTTTTCGATTCAAGGCTGGATTGTTTATCTCCGAACCTTAGGTACCTAATTTCTATTGTCAATTACAAGATTTTAGTTAATAATTTAGGGTTCCGTCGCCACCCCCGGTTGACAGGCCTGGCAACCGACCATGGTTTTGGCTCGGGTTTTATTCCTCTGATTGTTTTCTTTTGGGCTTTGGCCATTGACTTTAATGAACCCCGACACTCGTTCACATGCACATGTGTCCACGTGTGACTTTAGTGATGCCTTGGATCCCGTGGGTTTCGAGAGAACATGATTACCATCCGAGATATGTTTACTTACTTTGCTTAAATCGTTGGTTATAATATGTGATGGCTTATGAAATTATTTTGCTGCTAATTTATCATTAATTTTGATGGTGATCTATTCATATTGTCAGTTTGAGTAATGAGAATAATGCATTTGTTGTAACCAACGTGTTCAACTGTTGGTCTTAAATTTGATTGTTTAAAATGTTGGAACGATCATGCGTCTATTTTACTGTCACATGTTTTTAATTACAATAGAGGAGTAGCTTTGTGAATATGGCTTACTTGAAAAGCATGTAAATGTAAGAAATAACGTTGACGGAACATAACAAACTAGAATTAAAGACCGTCGTGCCAATGTACTGATCTGGGTTCGATTCCCGTATTGTTCTGGGTTAGATTTTCGAGGTGAATTTGGTGGTTTGATTTTCCATTTCAACTATAATTTCGGTTAGATTTCCGAGATAAGTTGGTGGTTCGATTCCCCTTCTCGCTTATATTCTGGGTTAGAGTCCCGAGGTGAATTGGTGATTAGATTTCCCTTTCACTCTTTGTGACGAGTTAGATTCCCAAGTTATTTTCGGATTAGATTCCCGAGGTGATTGGTAGTTCGATTCCCTTTCACTTTGTACCGGGTAAATTCCTAAGGTGATTGGTGGTTCGATTCCCCTCCATTTTTATATCCGGGTTTGATTTCCGAGATGAGTTAGATTTTTACTGGCCGTCGTGCCATGTTGATTATGTGTTAGATTCCCTGGGTGTCGTCCCAGTTAAAACAAAAATGAATATCCTTTACAGTTTTTAACATATCTGCATCTGTTGCTAGATTCTATTGTTTATGCTGCATTTCATGTATTCCATTTTTATGTTATATTTCTTATTGTATGTGCATTTACCTTTGGGTTCAATTTTCGGATAAACCTTCCTACCGAGTTTTATAAACTCATTGGTACAACTTCTCTGCCCCTGGTGTTTCATACCAGATGTCGAAAAACAGTTGGAGAATCTGTCTTAGCAGAAGAAATCGGGAGCTACTGGGAAAGACTGTGGGGGCGTTTGACTACCCTACCCTTAGATGCTTTGTTATTTTATTTTAATAAAATGTAAATCCCAAGAGTATTTCTATTAATTTTACTTCTGCATTTTTAAAACTCTGATTTATCTTATTTTATGTTATTTTAAATTAAATAATCAAAAGCATTTTTTTATTTATGTTTCAGTTAATCAAATAATTGAATAAAACAATTTTAAATAACGTACCGAAAAAACGGAGTGTTACACATTCAATACATATGTAGACTACAAAATAATAAAAATTTCACGTATATCGAACAATTTAAAGACAGATAGGCGCTGCAGTGAATGGTTATGGTGAAAGTGATGAAAGAGAGTGGAGTAGGGGCAGTAGAGACTGACAGCCATTCCCCCAAAACTTACACATTGAAGGGGAGAGTTGGGAATGGATCATTCAAAAGCAGACCATCTATAATTGTGTAACATTATTACTTTAGTAGAAGACCAGCTATAAATTGTGTCCAACATTAAATACTTTAGTACCAGAAACTGTCCTTAATTGCCTAAATACATTAAATACTTTAGTACTAGAAAGCTAATTTATTCATTTCTTCATGTCAGATATCATAATTCCAACATGAAATCTTCTTCACTGAATTATTGCATATTTCGATTTAAAATTATATGTAAAATTTGTCTTGCCAAAAGCAAAAAAATATAACTATATATGTAGCTTTTAACTACTACATCATCATTACATTTTTATTTGAAAAAAAACAAGTAAATAGTAGAGAGAAATTTATTGAAAAAAATACATTCCACGACGATCTATACAGAAAAACAATTTTTTGATGTATTCTTTTTTAGAAAGTTCTTCTTCATTCTCTAACTCTGGATGAGTTTGAGATTTCCGGTGTCTTTTTTTGAAGATTATCTTTACTCCTATCTCTAAAAAGTGAGAGTGGCGGCTTTATAATATGGTGGAAGTCCCTCCAAGATTTCTGGTAAACAAGAATAATAGTAGAGTTGATATAAGAGCAACCACAATCCATTGTTTAAATACACAAAGCTAGAGTTATAGTCCGTATATGTACCGTACCATACTACTTGCCTCGAGTTGGAAAAATGTTCAATCTATTTCTTAGCCAGTTGTTTGCCGGAAGTGCTAGCCTTCCTTATGGTTTGTAATACAATAGCGACTTACGTACATTCCTTTTTGTCTGTTTGCTATAGTTCACTAGTGGGTACAGTAATTAAAGTCTAACCTTATTATCCGTAAGCAAGCAATAGAACCAACTCCTTCTATCCCTTCGTCTTGCCACAAACTCTGATATAATATAATCTATCTATATATGTCAAGTGGTTTGAGGAGGTACTTGTACACCTTCCACCAACCGACAAATAACTCACAAAAAAATCAAAGAGTCAATCTAATTTTTTAAAGTTTTCATGCACAATGACTCTTCTTATTCATGTCACCAACTATATTAATACCGTAAACGAGAGTTCACATGACAGTACTTTTATCTCATGCACTATCTCAATCATATAACAATATTAAAATATATTAAACCAAAACATGTTATGTTCTAATAAGCTCGATAATTACAAGCATTGGCTTACGATATGTTACCTATACTCTTGCAGTCTCTTTCATTGCTTTAATTACTAAAGAAAAACAAACAAACACACCACATGCATGTGCTCGGGAGTTAGGGATAGAGCTACCAACCATATTTAAGACCCTGATAAAGGTACATATATACTGCATGAGCATGAGAGCTTGGGGCTTCATTGAAAGAGAAATGGGAATAATGAAGGGGGGTCTCTGTAGAATATTATATAGGATGGAAGAATCCTGCCATAAGATCAGAGCGGTAATTGTTCTCTAAGGTTTAATTAGGCAAAATCATTTGATATTAATCTTCGTTGTCTTTTTTTTCACAAATTATTAGTTGATTTGTGTTAAATTTTTAGATTAATTAGGCTGGATTTGGCCTATGAAATTTATTTAAAATTATTTTTATCTCTATTTTTTTTTTTTTTTGCATTTGTTTTTTAACCTCAATGTTTTGTAGTTTATTGGTCCGTCTTGATGAAAGGAATCTAAAAAGTATAAAATTATGTCCAAAAGTTAAAAAAAATATCATTAAAGACGAAGAATAAGTTGAAAAAACTCTGTTTTTTATTTATTTTTGTCTTTTATGGACTTTTTTCAAATTTATAACTTTTCTGAAAGTTTTTGTCGAGATGAACCAATAAATCACAAAAAGTTGAGAAAAAATAAAAAATTACGAAAAATTTTATATAAGGACGAATTTTTTTTCCAATAAATTCCACAGTCCAAATGGACCTTTAATTTTTTTGTCTAGATGAACAAACGCACAAAATGAAAACTTATAACTGAAAGTTTCAAAATTTTCAATAAAAACACGGAAAATATGAAAAGGACATATTTATAATATTGTCAATAGGATTGTTTTTTTTTTTTTTTTTAATGATGTCAGAAAATGGATGAGGATTTCCATGTCTTGTTTCTAACTATTGCACACAAGTCCGGTGATCTGGGATGATTGTCCGGTCATGAATTATCTGACAATCAATTTAGAATACCATGTTAGGAGATAAACTGCTCGTAAATTGAGAATGAATTTTGTGCGTACTTAGTCTTATGGTCGGAAATGAATATTAATAGCTTAGGAAGAGGAGTGATCACAGTCAAATTGTTGTCGTCATTGGCGCGCTTATTTTCTTTTGAGAGATTTACGCCTTGATTTTGCGCGCGCCATCTCTGGGATGCAAGGGGATGAGAAGTGCCATATTCGGGATCGCATGGGCGGTCTGGAGCGGACGTTCGGTTTAGGGATGGCAACGAGGTGGATCGCGGCCGAATTTGTCTATTCCAACCTCCAGTCCCCAAATTACTCTATTCCCGCCCCGTTTTCCAAACGGGGATGAATACTACGCTCCATCCCCACCTCGTCTCGTTTTTTAATAATAATAAATTAATTACGTGTTATATAATGCTCATAAGAACCCACCAAATAAGATTGAGGAGTAGCTAATTACACGAACCAACCTAAAAATAAAATAAAATACTATATTTACTAATAATTTAAAAACGGATTGGGAACGAGATGAAAGTACTCAGACTTGCTTCTGACCCGTTCCCCGTTTGTTTTCCAAATTTCACCACCAAATTCTACCCGATTTTTAAAAAAATATTGAAACTCCAATCCAAATGAAGCGGGAAACGAAGCGAATCAGACTAAATTGTCGTCCCTAGTTCGGTGCCACCTCTTCTCTTAACTTCTGTGTTGTCTAAGAAGAACCTGAGTAGTAAGTCCGACCAAGGGCGTGCGTGGCAAGCCAATCATTCTCATTGTGACCTGGAAAGTTTCTGATCGGTATGACAATTTGTTAGCTGATCGGTCGATGTAGAATTAAATTTTCATCAATTTTAATTTGAATTCATAATTTTAAAATTTTTCATGTTGAGACGAATAGTTAATTTTAAGTAAAAATCTCAAAATTACGGCTTTACTAATAAAATAGAAAAAGGATCTGCAGAAAGTTTGAAGTCTTTCGTGGCGACATTATAATAGCTCACCGCTTTGATCTTCTTAGCATAGAGCGACAGGATCGAGTCAGGATGCCGTGGGAAGATAGCTGTGGATTCAGTTATACCCCCAGAAACCTGGGCGGAAGTACGTACACGCCTTATATATCTATTCAACACACACAGAGAGAGAGAGAGAGAGAGAGAGAGAGAGGCCTGACCATTTTCATAGTTTGATGCAAGTCAATCTCATGATTGTGGAGAGACCGAGCTGCAAAATGCTTAAAGATTGTGTAAATGCATGAAAGTCATATGAATAAATTCATCACCATAGACTTATACGATCGTCAATTCTGTTTTTCGAATTGCGTATCATATCATATTAGAAAAAAAAATACCCTCGAGAGATTTTCCATCAGTTTTCACTCCTCTTTTTATATTTTAATGATATTTCTTTTTATCTTTATTGATATTGAGGCATTATTTGTAGAATCTTACCTAATGGATCCAGTTTCTATTGATAATATTATGCCGATCATCTAAAACCTGAGCGGCTATGTGTTAAGTGGATGAGCACTAAGCAAATGAATTTTTTGCAATTTTTTTTTTTTATAATTATGGAAGCAAGCAGCTAAATCCTGAAACAGTTGTTAATTAGCAGAAATAAATCGGACGTACAAAGCTAGAATGGTAGTAGGTAAGTAGGTAAGAAAATCTAATGGCGTGCATTCACTCATATGATCATCTCACTGTCCTTGTCTACCTATTTATTGTTCTCCATTTTCTGCGCTTTCTGATTCCTTGCTCTGCTTTACAGATCGCAATTAGGTCAAGCACCCAGAGATTTGAGAGTCAGATCCCAGAGACCCTCACAGTCACTGTTCACTATATCAATTTATATATATATACATATACACACACGTCCCCCCCACTACACACACATCTATATGCAGGAGAGAGAGAGAGAGGTGACGGTGACGCTTCCATCGTAAAGTCTTTTTACAGTGATGAACAGTGAAGAGAAAAAGGAAAGTTTACTCAGCTTTTTGACGTTTCTGATATCTTTAGTATTTGTATTTTAAGTTTACATTTCAATTAAAAACGAACTGATCCCAGGGAATAGTACTGAAATTGATAAAATAAATTTATTTTTCAAAGTAGGCATGAATATTGCAATTTCAATGAAATTAAAAAACTAGAATAATATTGTAGACTTTATGGTTGATTTTAAAATTTGAACAAGAAATTTACATGCGCAAAGACATAAATCACAATACACTCTGTGGTGTGACGTAGCTCCTTGTGTACGTATTCAGGCCGACAAGGAATAAGCCCCCGAAAGCCCTCGAGCTCATGCAACCCCGGCGCGGGACAATAATTTTTTTTTAACGTAAAAAAATAGAAGAAATTGGGTAACTTAATACTAAATGAACAATCAAGCTGAGATCGAACTTGAACAATCCAAATATCAAGGCCGACACTGTACGTATTGGCTGCAAAATCATTTTTCATCAAGCTTCTTAACTCCAAATGACTATTGAGAAACTGCCACACGATTCTGAATATAAATGGCTCCAATCAAAATGCAAGATCGATCACTCTTAACGTGATGTTCGTATGTCTTAGCACCTTTAAGCAAAAGAGAACAAACATGTCCTTGAACAAAATATACCTATGCTATCAGGCACTGCATCAGAGAAGAATCAGTTCTATAAGCTCTCGAATCACCTTCATTCTGATGCACTTGTGCAGTTATGCTGTGTTTGAATATGGAATGGGAGTCCCTATTGTGCTGCCGTTTTAGCGCACAAAATACTGTAAAAAAATTGTTCAATCAGTATTTTATGAGCTAAAACGATATCGTTTTGGCACATAACACATCCTGTTGTGCGCAATGTACAATAGAAAGCCCAAGTCCGTTTGAGTATTCAACGGGATCCGGGGGCTCTAGTGAGGGGCCAATAAGAAGCGAATGTAAGTTGGAGGAGGAGGTCAGGAACAAAACTTTAAACGGAGAGTGACAGGAAGAAAAAGCCTTATTGGTCATCCTATTCAATGTGCACAACATAATGAAAACAAGGCTCAAAACAATTAAGGACCAAATGTAAATAAAATCCATCAAGAAACCAAATTCGACTCGATGTTGCTCATTGTACTTTAACTTTGTGTTTGAACTAGCCAATTGGAACCATCTTTTGAAGCAAATTGCTTTGCTACCATTTGCTGACTTCTCTATCAAATTCAACCAGCTTATAAACTTACCTCCCAAAACCAAATACATTTTCAACTGTTTGACAACTGCAGTGAGCCTTTCATCCGGAATTTAGGATTTCCGACCGATAGAAATCCTCATCTTCAATTATAGGAGGAATGCTCCAGGTGCCAAGAGAAGGTCCTGATGTCTTCCCTCCTAGAATAAGTCAAGAAATATGTGTAAACGCCCTATCCACATTCAAGAAGCTGATTGTTATTCTATCGTTATAGTAAATATATTATCTTAGTCAGCCGAGCCTTTTTCGTTCCTCCCCAAGGGGACGGGAATAAGAAACCTTTTAGCCCAGGTTTCCTTTCTGATAAAGTACAGTTCGGTCTCAGCCGGAACTAGTATAGTGCGAAGGATTCTAGTTCTTGTTTGGCACCCCTTGCCTTGAGTGAATAACCGCAATCCCTCTATCTAGCTTTTGGGTTGGTTCGGTCAATATGAAATTATTACCTCCCGCTCATTCTATATTTTCTCCTTGGTTAATGATAGTTGGCACAATGCAAATAATCTATGCAACTTTAACCTCTCCAAGGCACAAATAATATAAAAGAAGATTTAGCTTCATCAATCAGACTGAAATGGACTAAGGTATACCTTCTTTAGTGGCTTCTTCACATCTTTTCCGGTACTCTGAGGACAATTTCGGATCCAGTGCTTTCAATAAATGATCATACTTCTCTTCAGCCTCACTAATGCATTTTGCCTGGCAGAAGATAGTAAATATAGTGGAAAGAAAGAAAAAAAATTGCATTGTTATAAAAAATTCAAAACCAACGCCATACGACAATCAAAACACCATAGTCCATATATAGAGTTTCCATGGATACCACAAACAAACATAAACGAAATTCACACAGAAATACAAAAACTCTTCACAAAATTAAGACCCATGATCCAACCTCCAAGAAGAATTCTAGTAATTCAATGCCCAAGAAATAAAGCAAGCTACTGGTATTGATACTGGAATTGTGTCACTCATTCTTTTCTTTTTCTTTTTGCTGGGTTGTGTCACTCATTTTTGCTTCCTACACAAGATTTACACGGGGTCGAAGATGGGAGCCCAGAGGGTAGATAACAATGTTCAAACAGCAAGTCCATAAATACCCACCAGCATAGTTGGCGCTTCAGAAGCTCCATACATTCTAACAAACATCCGCAAAACATTAAAGTTATTCTCCAACACATCATCCTACAGGAAGAAGAAACAATCTTTTATTTCACATAAGAAGTAAGCTGAATTGCAAATGGAGACAAATACCCCGCTATAAAAGGACTCACCTCATAGTCAAACCTACAGCATTTAAATACCATCTCGTTACTGAGGAAATCTGTCATATGCTTCCCACACATTATATATCATGAAAAAAGATAGAATTAAGTCAACCCAACATAAACAGGGCAACCCAAAAGCAGCACAGGACATAATACATGACCACGAATGAGGACGTGCTGGAGCACGTACTCAAGCAAGACAAAAATTAACAAATCGGATGCTGGCAAAACTACAGATGGGCACCAAGGCAAACCATTGGAATATAGTTCTAATATACTTCTTTGACCACAGATAACATCAAAAGACAAATATTATGGCGTACTCCAGCGGAAGTAGAGATAACCAACTGAAAGCTGGAAAATGAAGTACTTACAAATCATCAGACAGCTCGACTAGGAACTCTGAGACTGATAAGAATTCCATGTGCAATTCATCAACCTTTGCAGCAGCTTTCAAAAGAATACATTAATCTCGTGAAATACAGTACATTGAATTAGCATGACAAATTGACATTCCTTAGACGAATAGGAGGAGTTAAATGTATGTCATTCAAACAGCATGTAACTCAGTAATGACTAGTTTTTTATCATGCCATCAGTATTCAACCAACAAGAAAACTCACTTTTGACTGAAGCTCAGAAAGAAAGAAGATTTTATTACAATCTAGATCCCAAAGTGGAATATATTAACCAAGCAAAAAGACGAATATACCTTTTCGCCTCTTAACTGGTATAAAAGAAGATTCAGCACCCGATAATCAAATGATTTTAGATGAATTGCCCTCATCACATCTTCAACTAAAACCTGCATAGCATCTTCCACAAAAATCAGGAAAGCACGATATCAAGTGCATTTAACTTGAAATCATGGTAGAAGTTTTCCTTCTTTTTTTTTCCACTTTTTTTGGCCGATTTCTTACCTTACCAGCATAATTACCTCTACGAGAAGAGGTTTAAGTGCTTTGTATAATTACAGATATCTCACCAGTTCCAATAGCACTCCAGAAAAACAGACACGCTACCCTTTCCCTTTAATAGAAAATTGAACATGTTGCGTAACATCCATTTCATACCTTCTTGTTGCTTGTTAATGCACAACAGAGCTTTCTTTCAAGGTTCCAGTATTCTTCCCCACACCTAAACTCCTCTCTTATCCTGAACAAATCAAGCAAACTATAAAAGCAAAGTCAACCAAGCAAAACTCACCACCAGGTGTATTTCATGAATAAAGCTAAATCTCATACTGCTCTGTAAAAAGACCATGACGCTCAAGTAGAAGAATTAGAGGTTTGAATGGGTTGGTTTTCAACAGTTCAATGGACTTAAGAACCGAGCTCTGATTAGCTTCCTGCACACCCAGTCAAATCAGTTGGTCAAGTAAGAGTTGATGAAACACTTGAGAGATAATGTAGTTTCCACTGTTAAAGTTCTTGGTATTACCACATTAAAGCCTCGTTCTAAATCTTCAACTCCTTTGGTTGGTAATTTGAGTATTCTCTCATTTAATCTATCCAACTGCATCACCGAAACCATGAAAATATAATCATATCATATTACTCAAAACCACAATTCCATAGACTGAGAAGCATGATTACGGAAGTTCTATTTGATTACTTAAGCAATAGATCCTTCTTCTACTCTAGGTTAGCAAAGGAAAGAATGCCGATGAAATACAGTCAGGTTGTTATAATTCCATTAGGAAAAAGGCAACACATCCGGAATTTGGAAGTTCAGCTACAGAATACAGCAACATCATTTGACTAACTAGAGCCTGATATTCAATGCTAATAGACATAGAACATGATAGCGTAAGATAATACTCTTACCGATTGTTACCTGATAAATGTAACTTTCTGTGAATGAAAGTATTGGCAAATATCTGAAGATCGATTGAGGTCTGTTAACATCCATGCCATGAAACATAAAATATGATCTGCACTGTTGACAATACTTCACTCATCAACTGAAAGTTTTAGATGGGAAACTGTTCCAACAAGGAAAGAAACTTTGTTTTTCATGAATTCTCCCAACACTAACTCTCAAAAAGCTCCTAATATCACAAAGAACTGTGCTTAACTAATATTGGCAAAGCAGCATCACCAACGAGAACTTGGTGATTTTGTGATTTCAAATAACATTGCTTTGGAAATGTATAAAGGAAGATGATACTCAGCATCAACTTAGGACAATTTCCATAAGAGGAACGTGTCTGATTAGGTGACTATATAAATATAGCTAAATGTCACTCTTCATAAATAAAGTCACATTCCAGAGGTTAACAAAGGAACACTCAAGGGTGCAAGAGCATGGCAATATGTTAGACCAACAATGTAATGATCAGTCTATTCCTCTTTCTTGTAAGAGTTACTGTTCAATCTAATACTAACATCTGTCTGTAAATGAGAACTATTGCTTACAAAATCTTCTAGTGTAGAGTTTGCATCTTGCATTGCCTCCAACCCAACCATAGCCATGTCTTCGTAATCAGTCTGCAAGGAACCAATATCCGCATTGTGCTCAGAATTGCCTGCAAGATAATGTTCCATAGAACCAAGACATGAGTTTTAGTGTTTGAAAAATAAAATCTTGTCACTAGTCAGGGTAGCTCAATGGTAGAGCATCGTCGGCGACTAGGTACTCTTTGTGTTATTTTATTTTTAGCACAACAAAAGTGTACCTTACACAGATTTTCTATAACATTCTCGCACATGTATCTTACCTACTATGCTATTTAGCATTGCAACACCTAAATACTACACTACTAGAGATGCTGAGCCTTGTGTTCAAATTCCTGTGGCAATGACCTGAATTATTTGATACCTGCAGTTTTTTTGCAAATGATTGCAAGTATTTTACCTTAAAAGGGTCGGTCCAAGGTGGCCTTGGCTTGGTGTTCTTCAGTAAAAATACAACGCCCAGTCAGGCCCAGCAAGAAAGTTGTCTCTCATGAAAATGTCACAACTGCGCCCTACTGTGAAGCTTTCCTCACCAATTATCGCCAAAGAAATTTCTCATTCATTGGATTATAATTATAAACATACTGGTACCACTGGTTTGAATACTAAATGTCAAAAAAAATCATGCTATAGAAAGACAAATCCTATCTTGTAACAATCTTTAATACACAAAAAATCTAAGTTCATGTTTAAAACCTCATTGTGGAAGTCATCAATTCCTCAGAAAGAACCTCTGAATCATTTTATGCAGGAATTACATCTCTTTCTCTAAGATGCTTTCCATACCAGGTTGATGAGAAATGCGGAGCAAAGTGAGTTCTGAGAGAGACAGGAAAAAATTCTATTCTCACATTATGTACTAGTTTTTTCTTTGCAAAAACCAACCCCACTGACATATCAAGCAAAAGGATAGGTGGATAAAAAGTCACGACAGACACCCTGAAGCAAGATGTCCCAAGGATTATGAACATGATGATTGCTGCCTTAATAAAACCATAAAGTTACCTTCCTCACTCCGGCATGGCATCATTTCTTCGGCAAGCACAACAGAAATCTGTCAAACAAAACACATAAGCTACACGTTCCTTAATCTGATTCCTAGAGAAATAATTTCAAAATCCGAAAGTCATGCTTACTTTAGACAAGTTCGCGTATATCAATTGGCACTTCTTCTCCACGTCAAGTCCACCACATGGTCGTATCTTCAAAATTTAATACCAAAAACCAGAAAGAATCAGCAAGGCTAGTAGAAACGGAATTCGAAGATTGAAGAGATTATACTCCCAAGAACACCCAAACTACGATACAAACTGGGTAAAAATAAAAGGAAAAGAGATATTTCCAATTCGAAACTATCATAAGCTTTTCTCGACTTGGTTAAGTTTTTTTTTTTTTTTGTAATTCCATTTTCAAGCATCACATAAGGATATAAATGTGAGACAAATTCAACAGATGAAGAAGTGTTATGGATGTTACTAGGTTGAAAGATGAGTGATTTTACCAAAAGGTGAATGAAATTGGTGAGGAAGCGATCGGAGTCGGGGTCGTCGTTGTTGGACGAAGAGGAGATAACCCCTTGCGATTGCATCAACAGTATAGTCCTCTGTACTTGTTCCAGCTTCCTTAGTCCTTCCATTTCTGCACCGCCTATTGTACGTAGTGTGTGTAAGTATCTACGGGAGTATTTTTACAATCACACTCCGATGCAAGCCTTTCCAACTCGGGGGTGTTTGTGTGTGCGCGCGCGCGTGAGGGAGAGAGAGAGAGAGTCCTGCAATTGCGACGAAGTCACCAAAATCACCGTTCGATTGGGTCTGCAACAAATCGGGGTGGTTTACAAAATCAAATTTTACCGGGAGTCCAATCCAATCAACCAGTGCCCAGCCCGTTTTAGGGCTTAGGCTGTGACATTCGGAAGCTGCTTTTTGTTTAGTCATTTTGCTTAAATTTGTAATATTGCATTGTGTACAAAAATTAAAAATTTATAACTCCGAGCATCCGAATAATTCTTACTTCTGCAACTATAAATTTGCACTTTTATCCAGTATGAAAAGCGACTTGATGAATGATTACGCAATGACAGTCCTTATGAGTTGTCCAACACTTCTTACTTGGTATAACTTGAGTCGTGAGTGAGAACTTAGTTTCCGGCACAACTCGATTAATTTTAAAAAACAAATTTCACCATCTATTAGCAAAAACCTACTTGATTAATTTCTACATAACCAATTCCACCATCTGTGCAGTACAACTTTTATTGAAGTACCATAAACCAAGAATTACAAACAACAATAACATGCTTCTTTCTTGTCTTATGCTCGCCCGTGAAAGAGAAAAAAAGAACTGGAAATTTTGAATGTTTTTGAAGAAGAAGTACGAATCCGACAATGATTCCAATAATATGACCACAACGCGACGAGCAGAGCCAAATGCCTCGAAGAAATTAGGCTAACTATTCTGCCTTCAGCAGCTAAGAAGATGATTTAACACCGTTTGGATTAGCTACTCCAAATTCACAGGCTTTTCATTGTTGGCTTCCTTTTGTGAAGCTAAAGCTTGGACTTGGGAGGTTCCCGTCCGTTTCACCACCTTCTTCACCTGGTTTACGTGTTTCAATTGCTTCGTTTCACTACCTTCTTCAGCTGGTTTGCGTGTTTCGGTTGCTTCCTTGTTTTGAACAGGTCCCTGCTTTTTGTCCCAAAGATTTCCATTCTTTGCAACAAACAGAATCAGATCAAGCTGCTTTTGTTGCTGCTCCTACAGAAAAGACTCAAAACAAACAAATAAGAAGTCAGATTGATAGTGGAAGGATTTCTTTTCTCCCTTTTTAGACATCCAAAATGTCTCTCGGCGTATAAAATGCCGACTCATATTCTTGAGACCAACCTAGGACTCGATCCAAACTGCAGAAAATTTAGAATAATATCTGGCAATGCAGGTCGGCATAACATTTTCTGACACTGGTGCTTCTAATGGGAACCTCTACTAGAAATTCTATGCAATTTAACAGTGCTAAGAAACAATAATTTTGCTCCTTATTGGAATAAGTGAAATGGGAAGCTAAAGAAAATCACGGTTTCAGATTTACCTGCATTGCAAGCAGCACGTTTTGAATTTCAGAAAGCTCCTTCTCCAGAATTTCTTCTTGGACCGCTAATGCTCGAGTGGCCTCCGAATTCTTTTGAGCCAAAGCTGCAGCCTTTAGAGGGGAAAAATCATATAGGTTACAAATGCAAGAGAACCTAGCAAGTAAGGTTAACTAACAGAGCTCTTCACAAAGTCCCCAAACCTAAATAATTATACAGTGACATAACCCAATTATTTTTATAGAAAGCATCAAAGCAATGAAAATCCAACTCCACTTTCTCAACCTGCTAAAAGACCCATGTTCTTTTAAGAAGGGTGCTTCATTGCATCCTAACATATTCATGTCATCTCCAATAAGAACTCACTAGTCAAGTTATCTTACATCAACAGCCTATTCTTCCATGTAACGTTTAGGACCTCTTAATCATTATTATCATTTCAGCACTTTGTTTGCTAAGCATCATTTCAGCACTTAATGGAGGTTGCACCTAATGTGCCTTTAGGAGTTGTATCTAATGTTTTCAGAGGCGAAAGCACAAGGCGAGACGGTCAAACTCTCGTGAGGCTAGGCATAAGCCTTTGGAGTTTCTTTTTTTATAGTTATAAAAAATATAATATAATATAAATACCATTAAAAAATACTAAAAATAAGAAAAAAGTAAATAAATTTCCAAAAAAATATCTTAAGGCATAAAACATAGTGCATTAATAAATGCAATCTTTAAAAATGCTCGAAGCCTGTAAATAAAAAGCATGTGACAAAGTTCAATAACTTAAAACTTGAAAAATAACTTTCTTCGTTCCCTCCTTTGAGCCCTTCGCCGTTGGTGTACTTTGCACGTTCCTTCCCTCTTCCCTTCGCCTCGGCGCAAAAGGCGTACGCCTTTTTACGCATCCATCTTCAAGGTGATAGCCTCCGTAGTTCAACGCCCCAAAATATACGTCCACAGATATTCATGGTGCACCTTGCCTCGAGGTGAGCCTCGAAAATACCTTTGAAACTACTTGTTCCTACATGGATTCTGGGTCTCCAGATTCTATAAGCCAACTTAGAACATGGTTTACCTTCACTTTTATATATCTGGCACTTGATGGTTAGAAGCAATGTATATGTGGCTATGTATTTTCGCTTCTTTTTCATTCTTAGTACTCATTTGCTACGATAGTCATCTATTTATTTATCTTGCGAGGGGGTTGATAAATCTGGTAAGGCAATTTTATTGAACAAGGAGAACATACAAAACCAGTTACTACCCCTCCAGAAGAGATAGCCTGCTATATCCTATGGTCATCCACGAATGTTTGCCTCACCAGCAGGGCTTCATGCCTAGACGTCTGGATCAGGAACTACGGGATACCAAATTATGACCCTATTCAAATATGGTCACAAATGAGACGGGATTCATACACTTGTGTAATTTCTGATTACTCTTCGTGAGCATATCAATGTCGAGTGCATTATGAACAATGCACTGGCACTTGGTGACCCTGAAGTTGTTACGGTCCATTTCATGCTTTCTTTATTAGCTTGTGCTCTCATTTATTCCAAGACCCTTGGACCCAGACCGTCCTAGTGGTGTTGTACTACCCAAAAGGCAAGAATCCTTAACCAACAATCTACACCAATGGATACAAAACACAAGTGTCAATACTGCAAAAATATGCCTTTTTATGTTGGGTTGCTAAATATTACTAATTCTTCTTAAAGTTCAATAATTCCTTGATTATCTCTTACGTGAGGTAGCAACTTCATTGCAGTGAGTTAGAAAAAGCGAAATGGAGAATCCTAGCTTGTCTACAAACCAGGCAAGGACTAGTACATCATATGGCATACTGGATGCAAGCAAGCATAGGATGATAGGATACGCTTCTCCCTATATCTCATCCGAATAAGGAATTATGCAACGCAAACGGAAGGACCCAGAAGCTCATCTACCAATTTCAACTGAGATGGCCTTCAATTCCAATACCAGTTTATGGAATGTGTTGCCAAACGGGCACTTAGGGCCTGCTAGAATCTTGCAATCAGCATTGGAGGCTCAGTCCTACATTTGTTTTTCCTAATCCATAAATGCCTGTGGGAGGTTAAACATCCAGACATTACATTATCACAACTTCATCTATTATTTTCCTCCATTCTAACACATTAAAGCAGATCAATGATAGAGTTACTGAATAACGGAAAAGACGATAATACCTCAGCAATAGGCTCTTTCAAAGACCTCCTTGTAACTCTAAACCGAATCCCCAACTTCTCAAGCTGTCGAGACAAAACCCTAATAATAGTAGTGGAGCTCCGAAGATCCTCCTCCAATTTCTCAATCCTCTCAACAAAATCAACACCCGAACCCCCACTCTTCGCAACACCCACACATATCCTCCTCCACTGCCGCCTCCGTATTGAAGCACCAATCGCCACCGCACCCACCAACAGCACAAACTGCCACACAAAAACCCTACTCCCTAACCACGTAAAAACCGGCTTTTGTGAGCTCGAAATTGCCGAATTCACAACAAACCCAATTGAAATCACGGCCGACGAAGCGAGGCATAGAATTTCAACAATTGAGAGAAAAGCATCGAGATTGATATTATCGACACGGTCTAATTTCCGAACTGCTATGTCTGATTCGAAAGCTCTCACAGGCCGATGAAGGGTATTACTCCAAGAAACGAAATTGTAAGGGTTTAATGATTTGGTTTTCAGGATCCCAAAATGCAAAGGATTTGAGAAGTGTTTGTGGGGTAAGGAGAGAGGAAATCTTGGGGTTTTGAGAGGAGTGAGGTGAGCTTTTGTGAAGTAAGAAAAAACGCGGGAGTTCGAATTGGGGAGCAGATTTTGGGATGTGAGTGACATTGTGAACTCGGAAATTGGAAACTTATAAATCAGTGGGTTAGAGTTTTAACTGATTGCGTAGTGTTGAAGGCATGGTTTTAGGGTTTTCGTCTCAGGAGCTCTAAGGTCAACCTGGTTGCGAGTACTTTAGCAGTTAGCGCACAGAGAGAGAGAGAGAGAGAGAGAGAGAGGAGCTACACTGAAAGACTGACGATACTTCCAACGGTATATCCGTACACGTGTGCGTCTATTTTTCTCTTCCAAGTAGTTTGGGCCTTGGAGCCTTGGGGCCTTTGGGCTAGATAATGAAGCTAACGCAGCCCTAGTCAGTCCAGTAGTAGAAGGAAGCCTTCTTTCTTTTCTTTTCTTTTTTCCCTCGAAAAGGTTCCAACTTCATTCACGTTTAACTCGAGCTCGAGTAATACAAAAACCGAGCTTGAGTAACTTAGTTATTTGAAAAGGTTCAATCTTCATTTCCGTTTAACCCGAGCTCGAGTAATACACGAATTGAGCTTGTGTAGCTTTAGTTATTCGAAAAGATTCAAGCTTCATTTACATTCAACTTGAGCTCGAGTAATACACAAATCGAGCTTGAGTAGCTTAGTCATTCAAAAAGGTTCAAGCTTCATTCTTATTCGACCCCAACTCGAGTACTACACAAACCAAGCTTGAGTAGCTTAGTTATTCTGAATGTTTAAATTGTCACTATGTGAAGTTGTAAGTTAATTTAAGATTATTTGAACAATTAATGTACTCAAAAGATGTGTTCGAGTCTTTCTTGCTTATTAGCCTAATCGACCTTAAATGATCTTTTAACAAGTCAACAGTCATTTGAGCTTGGGCAATTTGAATCAGCCTAAATCCGCAAATGTTCTGAATACCAGATCGGATTTAGTACCGATTTTCTTATTAGTACGATATGCACCGGTACCGGTCATATATCGAGTACCGTATTGAATTTACCGCAACTATCAATATATATATAAACCCTAGAGAGAAAACCCCAAAAAAATTAATTTGTTTTGCAACTCTTAAAAAAATAAAAATAAATAAATTTGGTACTTGTCGGTATTGACCGATACGGATTGGTATTGAGAACGGTACGGTATCAGAAGTATTTGGTACTGTTTTTGTGTCAAAATGGTCAGTACCGGCCGATATGGTACGGTATTTATAACTGTGAGCTCAACCAATAATACAAGTTACAACACTATACATGCTTGTCGTCAACCGGTGTCAATATAAAGTATCTCAAGCGTAGGATCAAGAGTTCGGTTGTAGCATAATAATCTGGAAGTCCGGAGTCGAATCCACAGAGAACGAGTGTTTAATGCTTATCGGGAGAGAAGGAAGAAAATAGTTGAGATATTTGTGAAAAATATTGTGCTGAGATTTAAAATGATTTGATGAAAATTTAAAGAAACAAGATCCAATTCTCGGGATCCACATTGATCGCGATTCGGAATAATCCAATCCTCAAAATATAACTCAACTCCGGTTCTTTAACATCGAACCTTCGTCGGATGATCGAAAAAGTGAATATTTATAGAAACTCAAGAAATATTGATAACCAGTTAAATAATCAAGTATGAAATTAGGGTTTCAGATTAGAACTTGTATAGATCCAAGAATTGTGTGTGCCAAAGGGTTTGTCTACACACAAGCAAAACTCTTTTACAAAAACTTCTAATCGATTTCAAAATAAGTCTTGATTAATAAAACGATATCAGAAATAGAAAACCATAGGTGAGAATTGAATTACTTTGAGTCACGATTCAATGTTTCACCGTTGAATCGAATCCTTGAAAGATTAGTTCCTCATGGATATGAGGGAATCCATAAGAAATTAATAATAGGAAAGAAAAGATAGAACAAAGAATGAATAATAATCAAAGCAAGAAATTGAAGAACTTTTATTTAAATATTCCCAAATCTGAGAATTCAATCTCAACACAAAAAAGAAAGACGGCTAAAAATTAGAATAAAAGCTTGATACCCTTCTCTTCCTAGGGTTCCTCTTATATAGAGTTCCAAAAAAAAAAACATTCCTAATGTAATTCAAATACCTAAAAGATAAGGATAAACTAAGGAATAGAAATCTCTTAAAAATAACAGAAATCCTGTTTTTCCCCTTATTACCGGTAGTGTGTGGCACGTATTACTTGTAATTCGGGGTTCTGCTTCTTTAGATCAGTTTCTGCACTTCTTGGCAGTGCCTGCTACTACCGGTAGTTCGGGTATCTATTACCGGTAGTGCGAGGCATTGACTTCCTGGTTGCTCTTTACTTTGGGCAGTGCCTCTTTCTACCGGTAGTTTGGGCATCTATTACCGGTAATGCGAGGCACTGACTTCAAACTTTTTGATGTCATTCTCTTTCACTTCATGACTTGATTCTTAATTCTTGGTGACATCTCGGGACTTCATAAGAACACTGTAAAACACTCATTTGCGTACTAACAACCAAAACACGCATTAAATGATAAAATCACATAAAATGCAATCAATAGATAATAAACGCATGCAAGTCAAGGGGTTTTGACATAGAAAATATACACTTTTGAGTGCCAATCAATACACGTGCTTAATTGGCTGAATATTTTCTTGCAGCATTGCCTATATATAGGAGTAGTAGTTCTAATTGAGAAAACTATTTAAGACCAATAAAATCGTGTTCTTTTTGTTTTTGCTATTGTTTCGCATTTCTCTTTAATATTTTCATCCACGCGCTTTCTATTTCACAGGCACGCATTTAGAAGATCAAATCTTAAAATACAACAATAAGTACATGATTTTGTACCACATGCTAACGTGACAATGTCTTGTCTGGAAAAATAAACATCGACTAATTGTGTGCCAACAACTGTGGTAAGACAGATAATGCAAGCGTTATTAATAATTGAAAAACAATAACTCATCTAATTACAAATAAAAACTGTCATATAAATATACCATACAAAATATTGTTGTATTCCTAGACTTTCTCCGGCCGAAAGCCTTTGGGAAGGTTGGTTACATAGTGTGGGACTTTTCTTTGTTCCAATAGGTTTGGAGTTTGGACTATGAGGTTGGTTGAATATAGTTAGTTGTACACTCCAAAGTTTTTGGAAACGAGAAACATGTGCGAAAGGAAAAATAAATGTAACCCTGGCCCAAATATCTTATGGACTGGTAGTTATAAGAATGGTTGACTTTAAGGTGGAAAAAAACAGCCCAACAAGCCTTCAGTCTTGTAAGCCTCCATGGTCGGTTCTATAGTCAAAATTTGAAATTTAGAAATTAATATAGTCCTAGGAAATTAATTATTTAGAAAATAATTAAAGTATGCGTAAATTAATTTAAACAATTTAAATTATATATATATATATATATATATATATATATATATATATATAAACCTTCAGTTTGACATAATAATGATTACCCAACAATTAGGTGACTTTAATGGAGCGCGACTTGCATTTAATGTTCTTAATATGTCTGAAGATAAACTTACATAAAATTTTACTTAATTTGTAATTGGACGTGGAGTGGTGGAATTAATTTTCAAAATTAGTACAATACCAGATGATAAAACAGTTGATGGTGTTTCATCGAATAAAAAATTTACAATTAAACAATTAAGATACCGGTGTGTTGTCAGTATCGTACCTCTTCAGGATTCGAGTATAGTTCATAGAATCTACTTCTCGTGGATGAAAATAAAATTTAAATGGCGTGATCGTTTTGGAGTGTTGTTATTTCCATCCTAAAATATGACTAAGATTGATTTATTTTTTTAATAACAAAGAGTGTGCCTCTTGCAACAAGCAATTTGGACAACCAAAAAGCCAGCAAAGCAATTTCCACTAGGAAAAATTTGTTATTTGTGTGCACAGCTACAGATGTGTCTGAAATAGTTGGATACATATGAAATTCTTGAATTATTGAGGATTCCGTGTGAATCTAACGATTCAAAACATATATATATCTGAATAATCTGTGTACATAGACTATCCGGATACAAATGTATTCGAAATCATTAAATGCATATGAAATTCTTGAATTATTGAGAATTTCGTGTGAATCTAACGATTTTAAACGCACCTATATTTAAATAATTTGTGTTCTTAGCTTTACCCTTTTGCATTGTCCTCCTCAAACCCTCTGGAAAGTTGGCCGACACGGTGGCGCGAGCGCCAGTTGAAGCTGTTGGTGGGTAGTAACGGAAATGAGTAATGTGCATTTTTTGTTCCCCAAATTATCCCTGCCGCGTAACTAATTTACCCAAGGGCCCCTCCCTGATTTTCCAAACCACCTGCCTCCTCCTTCCATTACAGTTCTCTTGAAGTCTACCAACCTAAACTTCTCTCTCTCTCTCAATCTGAAGCCTTATAAATACTCCCATTTTAACTCTTCTCCTCACCGAGAGCCAGCCTCCTGATCTCTCTTTCTCTCTCTATCAGAACTCAGTGTTGAAGAGCGACAGGGGAGGGAACAAATTGAAGCAAAACAAACAATGGCTCTATCAAACAGCACATCACTCTCTTCCAAATCCCTCCTCCAATCCCGAACTCCCTTCACTTCTTCCCAAACGCACCAGTCCACTTTCGCTCTCCTCCCAAAAAAGTCCCATCCCAGATCCCACCACCCAATCTCCGCCGTCCACGCGGCTGAGCCGGCCAAGACCCCCGTCGCCACCCCAATTGCATCCCCGCCTCCTTCCTTGGAGGGTTCAGGGCAGTGGAGCCCCGACAGCTGGAGATCCAAGAAGGCTCTGCAGCTTCCAGAGTACCCGAATGAAGCCGATCTCCAGACGGTGCTCAAAACCATTGAGGCGTTTCCGCCGATTGTTTTCGCCGGTGAGGCCAGGACTTTGGAGGAGCGGCTCGCGGAGGCGGCATTGGGGAATGCTTTCCTTTTGCAAGGAGGTGATTGCGCTGAGAGTTTCAAGGAGTTCAGTGCTAATAACATAAGGGATACTTTCAGGGTTCTTCTTCAGATGGGTGTTGTGCTTATGTTTGGTGGGCAAATGCCTATAATCAAGGTAATAACTCCAGTCTCATTGCTCTCAACTTCTTGTTGTTTTGTTTAGATAGTGGAAATCAATTCTTTTGACTGATGGGTCCTGATTTTTCTGGAGGTTTCTTTGGCGATTGCTGTTTGATTTAGGTTTATGTATCTTTGTCACAAGAGTTTAATTGAGACTCATTTTTGGACGGCATGAATCTTTTTAACTCACTCAGTTTATGCTCAGTTCGACTAATCTGGATGGCTTGAATCTTGAGAGAAATGGAATGTGATTTTAGATCCCAATGATTCCTACATTTGAAATGAGTTGGAATAGAAGTGATTCCAACTCGAACTCACGTACCCGAACTAAGTAGGAATTTGATTCCCACCCTCCCATCACAATATTACATTCCAGACACAATCCATCTCAAAAGTTCCCACAAGATTTCCAAATTATCCAAACAGTTGACTTTGGTTATCTAAGGACTATTCTCCTTTCGATTCTGAGCAGTCAAATTCACATTCCACAAAGATTACGGACCTGATTTTTTACTTATCCTGAATTTGCTATCTAGGTGGGGAGAATGGCTGGTCAATTTGCAAAACCAAGAAGTGCACCATTCGAGGAGATTAATGGTGTGAAGTTGCCAAGTTACAAGGGGGACAACATAAATGGTGATGCTTTTGATGAGAAGTCGAGGATTCCAGACCCGGAGAGGATGATAAGGGCTTATTGCCAGTCTGCTGCGACCCTCAACCTTCTTAGAGCTTTTGCAACTGGAGGGTATGCTGCAATGCAGAGGGTTACTCACTGGAATCTTGATTTTGCACTGAACAGCGAGCAAGGAGATAGGTAATATTACCTTTTTGAGCTTTCATAGCATGATCACATTTCAAATTTAACATTGAGCTCAATTTTACTAGGACCAATTAAAAAAACTCATTTTTACAAGGCATTTCCTGTTCATGCTCAATTACTTCCCAGGCGTTTTCAATGTGGGATTATTGGAATATTCTTACTCATCTGGTTTGATTTCGTCATATCTGTTATAATTTGTAAATATATGGATTTCATTTAGCTCTAATGTTTGGGACATATTTTTGTTGGATTATGCGTTCATTTAACTTGATATTAAGCTAGATGCTTCAATTAAATTTTCCGACCAATCTTACATCTTTGTTATTGGATGGTTGGACAGGTATCAGGAACTAGCTCATAGGGTTGATGAGGCCTTAGGATTCATGGCTGCAGCAGGACTCACAGTTGACCACCCTATCATGACCACGACCGAGTTCTGGACATCTCACGAGTGCTTGCTTTTACCTTATGAGCAAGCACTTACCAGACAGGATTCAACATCTGGCCTTTACTATGATTGTTCTGCTCACTTTATATGGGTTGGGGAGCGTACCCGACAGTTGGATGGCGCTCATGTCGAGTTTCTAAAAGGAGTTGCTAATCCCATTGGCATCAAGGTAATATGCAATGTGTGCATGTCGAGTTCTTGTACTGCTCCGTATCTCTTTACTTTTTTGATTGCTCTTGTTGAGAAGAACCGAAAAGTAAAAATTTTGGCCATGTAGGAACACATAATGCAGTAAGATTTTTCTAGTATATTTAGAAGCCATATAATGGTTGTGATATTCCTGAACACAAGATCGACCGTATATTTCAGTAGTAGAATAGTTCAATTACATGGTATATTTTCTAGTTAAATCTATCAGGTTTTAGTGGTTTCCAATTTGCAACTGTAAAAAGAGGTCCAAAAAAGTTATGCAAGGTTGTTCTTTTTGCCAACAAAGTGGCTAGGCCATTCCATTGCCTGCTCATGTGCCTTAGTTTCTCATTGATAAGAAATTTGTCCAGTACTTGTTACCTGTGTGTTACGTGAGGGCCCTGCAAACTTTGCTTATTGTTGTGATTGTGCTCATCAGACCTTTGAGTCCATTATTGTTAACTGAATTTGCTTTCTTTCGAGTACTTCTTGCACTTGATTTACGTACAAAAACATGCAGCTTTTTTCCTTCTAATGCCAAGTTCAGCCAATATTGGTGGCTAAAGTCGCAATTGTAATGCAGGTCAGCGATAAGATGGATCCTGGTCAGCTAATTAATCTCATTGAAATCCTAAATCCTGTTAACAAGCCAGGAAGAATAACAATAATAGCAAGAATGGGTGCCGAGAACCTGAGAGTCAAGCTGCCCCATCTGATTAGGGCTGTTCGTGGTGCAGGGCAAATTGTGACTTGGGTTTGTGATCCTATGCATGGAAACACCATACCGGCACCTTGTGGACTCAAAACACGGCCTTTTGATGCAATCTTGGTATAGCTTCTGTCAGCCATGTTCTAATTTACTCTGAATATCAACTTCCTTGATCTGCTTTTATCTGACAGCTGCCCGCCTTTTTGCAATTTTAAGTCTTTGAATGTGGAATGAAAAAAAACTGTTCATTTATGATACCTATTTTGTGGGATCAACTATTTTTGGTATGTAACAAAATCACCAAGAAAGAAATTAGACTATATCCAAAAGTAGGATAATGTCATTTATACGAAGTAAATTTTGAAGTGATATTCTTATATGTACGAGGAGAAATACAATGAGATGATGTTGAAACAATGAGGACTATTTCTGAGGCAAAATGGGTGAAGTTTGTTTTTCCGTATGGTTGAAAATCTCTGAGCATCTGTCAATAGTGAGAAAGTGTTCAAAATCAAATGAGTATGTCGTCCTTTTAGGAGGTGGCCTATATATGAAGCATAATTTAAAGGATTTCTCTCCTCCTTTTTCTTGTATAAGGTCTTTCAAATCGTCTGAGTGCTATTTATATTCGCAGGCTGAGGTTAGAGCCTTCTTTGATGTACACGAGCAAGAAGGCAGCCACCCTGGAGGTATTCATCTAGAGATGACTGGGCAGAATGTGACAGAATGCATTGGTGGATCCCGAACTGTGACTTTTGACGATCTCAGCTCACGCTATCATACCCACTGCGATCCGAGGCTCAATGCTTCTCAATCTCTTGAGCTGGCTTTTATAATCGCTGAGCGGCTAAGAAAAAGGAGGATTGGAACTCAACACGCACTTTCTTTGAGTCTTTAGGTGGCTTCACTACTCAACTAGTGTCTTTACAGTGTGCCAATCTTGATGATTAGTAGACAATAAGTTTAATTCAAGCCATCCACCGGATGCAAGGTTCAACCGTGACGTACAAATATGGAATGCTTTTATTGGACAAAGGAAACTCGGCAAAAAAACCCAAATTTCGATGTTGAAGCTGTGTAGCTGTCGGGTAAGTTATTCTTACGAGGAACTGATGTGGTGTTCCACCATTTGAAGCTTTTAGTTAGTAGCCTATGACTCTAAGCTGCGGCGAGCTTGATAAATATGATTGGCTTGTAGAAATAATGCCTATTGGATTTGTGGGTGGAAATTAATATTTATGAATCTAAGTATATGTATGTCATTTCATTGTAGTGATGGTAAGTATATGTATGTCATTTCATTGTAGTGATGGCTTGAGATATTCGAACCACAAACCACTCTGGCATTCTGGAAAGTTGATGTGTATGTTGATATCTGCTTTTTCATTCAGATTTTTTTGAGACATGTCATTTCTGCGAATTCTTAGAGATAATAAATCAGTGGTAGATTGTTGCTGAGCTATCCTTAAGGCCTACATCCCTCTTTCCCTTTCTTGGTTTTGTCGTCTTCGAATATGAAAAAAAGAGAACCAAAAAATGCTTGGCAGGTTCCAGTTAATGGGCGGGAGCGTAGTCCAATCAATCCAAATGCGTTTGTGTGCCTACTTTCAACTTTCACTAATTCCAATCGAGAAGCATGTGCAATCTCACATCTTCAACTCAGAAAGACGTAGTTCGCGTGTTTGTGCAAGTGTTAAGGACTCTTACCATTTTCAGCCATGCCAAGAGCTCACAAGAAAATATTGGTTTTTGTTGCTCAACATGAAATTTCGCTTATTTGTTTTTTCGAGAGACTGATTTTCATGACTTGAATGTGTTAACCACGGCCGGAAAGTAAATACTTGAATTTGCAAAGGTTAAGTCAAACTTGTCTGTTCAAGTTGAATTTATTGAAAATATCAGACCATATTCAGTAGCTAGTTGGTTGAAGAGCAATTGGACTTGCAGGTGGTCCTGTTCCCGTACTACTGAAGTGTCCAGACAATCCATAGGACCACTTAATCATGCCTGCATGTGTTAGCCTTGACAACTTTGTATGTATTTCAACTTGACATGATACAAGTTGGAAGCTCATCTAACTTATTATTTCACTGGTTAGTTCAAAGCGTAAAACTCATTAAACTTTGCGGATACCCGTGTTTGTGGTAAACAGTCGCCCGGGCTTGGTCACTGCAACCCCCTTTGCGTGGTGTTTGCCCGGGCTTGGTCAGTGCGACCCCCTTTGTGAGGTGTTCACCCGGGCTTGGTCACTGCAACCCCCTTTGCGTGGTGTTTGCCCGGGCTTGGTCACTGCAGCCACATTTGTGAGGTGCACCCCTTCTCCCGTTTTCTGGTATATGACTGATCGAGTGGAATTTGCACTTCAAAGTCCAGAATCCACAGCCTATGAATTAATCCAAGTTCTTTTTTCTTTCTTTTTTTACTACTTCAAAAAATGGTACAACTAAGCGATCTATGCATATGACATCCTCTCTTGGCGTGGCCTATATTGCCTGGGAATGCTATCACTCTAGCAAATTACGTTTTAGTACGCATGTTTCAGAACACAGTACATATGGTTTCAAAACAGTGAATCTACCAATCCAAAATGTTCTCCAAAGATGTTCGTAAAAAATCAACTTATCAAGATAAAAATCTTCAGAGTATAACTTTGGTGAGAGAAATGTTAAATTAAATTTCAGTTCTATGCTCTTAGAAATGCGTGCATTGCGTAGATGATTTAGAAAAATAAGAATTGGTCTTACTAGAATGTATACTGCTTGGAAGTGCAAGTCCTATTTTTGTTGTCCCTAGAAGCATACCACAATTTACATATGTGCAGTACCACGTTCTCGCTCCCGTTTCTCATACCGGTACTATTCACATTCCAAGTAACATTCATATGTGACCAAAAAAGTTGTACTTGTCAGGAAGCCAGACAAATGAGTCCTAGACAGGCATGTGAAGATCATCAAGACGAGCATGTGAAGATCAGAACGACATAGACGTTAAGAATTTTGTCATGTTTCGTAGCTCCTGTCGATCTATCATATTTTGAGTGACTTTTGACGTAAGTTCCTAACTAAATATCGAAAAGCCAACTCGATTGGGTGGTGAATTATAGGAAGATCAATCATTCAAAAGGTCCCAGGGGAAAGTATGTTGCTGAAGTATGGGTACAAAAAATGCCATGCAGAACAGTTAGTCAATACCAAGGAATTAGGGTTAGATGGGAACCAAGTTTCTGGGTTGAAATTCAGGCCGCAGTCAGGGGCTGACTATCAGATCATCTGCATGGAGGTCTTATTCCTGTGTATTTCAACACACAAGTTGGACTTCGGAAGGGTCGGTGAATGAATTTTGGCCACCGGATTAAGGACTCTCATTTCAAGATGGTTGTAGCTCAAAGGTTTCAGCAGTTTAGTATCTAAAGAGTTCATTCATGTATACATAAGTACAACCCCTTCCATGGTTATAGACACTGGAATTTTCATACCCAACCACATATTTCAATTTTCGGGTTCTTGAGTAAGAGAGAGACAAACACATGTTCGGTTTGATAGGCAAACGGTGGTTGATCGACCGTTTTACCCTGGGATCCGTCTTTCACTTATTGATTGTTGGTGAGTCAAACTTGCACTCTTGCCTCTTTCAGATGACGTCCCATCTGTGAATTTAATTATAACTTTTTGTAGCTTGTTTGGCATTTTATCAAAAAATTTATACTAAAAAACTATTGACATAAAGTCGGAATGTCAAATATGGTCTGGACACCTCTCCACCAAATTTGCATATGTTTTCATCATAAATAACAAGAGTCTGCATTATTGTAACGGTCAGGATAACATTTCATATTGCTCTCTCTCTCTCTCTCTCATCAACTTGATAACATTTAAGTTCACATCATCATCCATTATTCAAAGACCGGATAGTCTAAAAAAATTGCCTAGAAAATTGATATGTTGAAATAGTCCCCATCCCTCTTCCTCTTAGTATATCAACTGTGTATATGATTATTGATGAGCCCGGATTGACACACCATTCGGTCTTTCGATGCACAAATCAGTGCTAAAGTTTTCAGCACTTAATTGCTCTTACTCAATCGCTCAATTTTTAGTTGCTCAGAATTCAACTGCTCAACATATGATCATTCGATTTTAGGTGCTCGGCATTACATTGTCAGCTAACGCTCACTCGCTCAACCTTTCGAGAATTAGGTCACTCGGCCAGAAGGAACTAGTCACAAAATTTGCTTAGCAAAATCTTGTTGGAAAAAACGTATTAAGACAGTGATGGGTCATGACGTGTTAACTGAGCCTGTTGGTATTCTGGTCAGTCGGTAAGTCGCTCAGCCCGGTTAGTGACCTGTTCAGCCATGGCCTACTCTGCTCAGCTTTGACCTACTCTGCTCAGCCATGACCGGCTCCGTTCAGCCACTCTTCGTATACAAGATCTCCTCCTCTCCTTAAATGGATCAGCCCGTATAGAAAGGGATCTCCAATCAAGATCCCACAGATTTCTCCACATACCATGCACTAACTCCCTCATATCCCCCTATTAAGGGCAAGGATAATCGTGGGAGATGCAGTTACCTACTTGGGAGCAACTGCCCTTGATTCACGCCACCAAATCAGGGAGTGACCTTATCTCTCCCTGATTTCTAGCTAAGGAATCTCTATATAAGGGAGGCAGCTCTAAGGTACAAGGTACGGACATTCTGCCCACTTTTACCGATACAGTCTTTCTACTTTATTCCTCCATCCTCAAGCTAACTTAGGCATCGGAGGGGTGTTGGCAAGATACCACACCGGTGTCAAGTTCTTTTTGCAGGTCAGCCGGGGACGATCGTAAATCCGTTTCATCAGTTGGCGCCGTCTGTGGGAACCGATTACAAATTTACTGATTGGATTGGATTTATGGTCTTGACCCGCTCAATGGCTTCCAACGATAACAATACCCATCCTTCTCCTCCTGTTGCCACCGCTGCCGATTATCAAGCCCTCCGTCAGGACGTGATGACGTTGACGCAGGGGATGCAGCGCATACTGGAACAGAATCAGGCCTTGCTGCAGCGCCTGCAACCGGAACCTCTTGTTAGGGATCCACCACCTCCGCCAGCCCCAGTGGCTGACCCCCCTGTTCAGGGAGCGGCCGGAGCAGATTTTGACGTCACTGGAGGGGGGCATGGGGAGACCAGTAGTCATGCTGCAGCCCCTCCATATGGAACTTTCTCCGGTTCCACATTCCAGGAAGGTCTCATGACTGACCAGGTGCGCCGGATGAAAGCGCAGTTGGATAACCTGACAAGGCAGATGAAGGCCAAGGCTCCAGCCTCTGTGGATGAGTTGGTGCAAACCACTGAGCTTCCTTTCACTGCTGATGTGATGGCGGTGCCCCTCCCACCAAAATTCAGAGTCCCTCAGATCGATATCTTTGACGGGACAAAAGACCCTCTTGATCACCTGGAAACTTACAAGTCCCTTATGCACCTTCAGGCGGTGCCTGACGCCATCATGTGCAGGGCCTTTCCCATCACTCTCCGAGGAGCCGCTCGGATGTGGTTCAACAAACTTACTCCCAACACGGTCAGTACCTTCAAAGAACTCAGTCGCCTCTTTGTAAGTTATTTTATTGCTGGTCAGCGATACAGGAGACCAGCTATTTATTTGCTCAACGTCAAACAAACCAAGGGGGGAACACTCAGAGAATTCACCACCAGGTTCAACAAGGAATCCATGCAAGTGGATAATGCAGATGACCAGGTCGCCATTGCAGCGTACATGTCAGGTCTCCGGCCGGGACAGTTTCTGTTTTCCTTGTCTGCTGAACCACCAACCAATATGGCCGAGCTCATGATGAGGGCTCAGCGACAGATGAATGCAGAAGACACCCTTGCTGCCCATCGCAATCGCGAGAGAGAGACCCCTGCCACCCAGACAGGGACTCCTCAGTCGAGCAAACGAAGGAAAGAGGCTGGGCAGTCTAGGGCTGGGGACTCTTAGAGGGATTGGACTTCCTAGAAGAGAAGAGAGAAAGAGCAGCCATCAAAATGGCCACTTATCAGCAGCAAATGGCCAGATTCTACAACAGCCAAGTCAGGGAAAGAAGTTTCAGGACTGGGGAGTTGGTGCTGAAGAAAGTGGATCCCACTGGGAAGAGGATTGGGCATCTAGGTCCAAATTGGGAAGGTCCTTATCAAGTAACTGAGCATGTGAAGGCAGGGGCCTATCGTTTGGCTACATTGTCAGGGAAAAAGCTCCCTCAACCCTGGAATGCTGAGCACTTAAAGAAGTATTTTCAATAATATTCGCCAAGTGTTTATCCCTACTGTCTTATTTCTTTGTTATTTCTTTGTCCTGTCCTTTTTATGTGAACAGGAATTATCAAATTTATTACAAGTCCAGTCAAGATGGACAAATTGTTATTTCTATGAAGTTGTCTGAATTATGTCTGAAGATAACTAAACATATTGATCGAGCAGCCCCGCCTGCTCAGCCATGTCCTCCGGGACCATGCATCCGAGCAGCCTCGCCTGCTCAGCCATGTCCTCCGGGACCATGCATCCGAGCAGCCTCGCCTGCTCAGCCATGTCCTCCGGGACCATGAATCCAAACAGCTTTACCTGCCCAGCAAACAAACCTCAGGGGTAACCAAAGAGTCATCAGAAGGGAATCTTTCAACTTTAAGTTGTATTTCAGGAACTGTAAAACTACAGACATCGCACACAGAAGTAGAGAGATAAAAGAAAAGAATAAAGTTATTCATTCAGATGAAGCATGACAGATGGAATTGCTCACTTCTATTCATTGAAGGGTTCTTTTTTACAAGCAGTGTGAAAGTAAATGAAAGATACAAAAGAAGAAAAGAAAAGACTAGTTGTTCTCTTCAGCAGGTCCCTGAGCCAAAGGCTGATCAGCAGGAGGAGGCTGGTCTTGGGCTGGAGGGTTAATTACGTGATCTGCAGCAGGAGATGGTTCCCTGAGGACGTCCTCAGCAATTTCCTCAATCAAGGCTCCAGCTGCACCAACCGCGATCTCTTCAGCTATGGCCACGACTGGGTCGACCACAGCCAGAGGAGGAGGAAACTCGTCATCACCAGTGACGTCTATAATAACAGCAGAGCCCTCCTCGCCCTGGGTAATTCTGAGCAGACCACGGTCGGTTGTCCCTCCAGGAGTAGAGCCCCAGCATGGCTGTTCTCCTCCTCTTCTTCAGACTCTTCGTCCTCAGCCTCCTCCTCCAGAGCTATCTCCTCATCTTCGGCCTTAAAGGAACTCAAATCCAATTCGGGATAGGCTGAACTGATCCTCCTCTTCAGAGACATGAAGCCGCCGAAGTAGTATTCAGTCATCAGATCAATGAATTCCGGGGAGTCCTTCAGTTGATCCATCTGAACTGACCGAGCCTGCCCTTTCAGCGAGTTAATCTCCATGTCTTGTTCCGAGAGCAGCCTGCCCTGCTCATCGCATCTCTGGACCAGGTCTTGGACCTGCTTCTGTTTAGCTGTCAGACCTAGCATCGCGTCAGACAGGTCTTTCTGCAGATCAGCAATCCGGCATTGCTCCAGAGTCAGCTTGTCTTCCAGTTGAGAGACCCGTTTCTCATGGGCTGTTGAGGTTTCCGTCAAGCTCGAGATCTGACCGTCCTTGACGGAGTTCTCATCCCTCAGCTTGAACACTTCAGCCTTTAGCTTGGAGACGGATTGACGCAGTTCAGCCTCCAGGCTCTCACTCTTCTTCTGCTTCTCTTCCAGAGCAGAGATAGCCTCCTCGTCATTCATCGATTCCTGCACCAGGTCAGTACTGAGAACGGCCGCCTACGACACAGTAAAAACAAGGATTAGAGCTAGTCAATTGTTGAGAAGGTATGAGGAGAAGAAGAGAAGGATGGTTACCTTGGCCAAATGGACGAGGAGCCGGGCACGCTTCTCCTCAGAAGACTTGCCTCTCAGGATTTCCCGGTCCTTCACAGTCGGAAGGTCGTTCATTATGTCCATGCAATATCTGCTGCTGATCATGATGGACAGTTCTGGAGCAGGTGGTGGAAGCTCAGCCTCAGGTTCGACTGAGACTGAGGACGAAGTTTCTCTGCTCTTCCTCTTCTGGCCTGTCTGTGCCTGCTCGGCCACGTGCTGGGTTGGTGAAACATGTACTTCAGAGCCAGAGGCAGCACCTTCCTCAGCCGTTGTCACTTGCATGTCCGGTGCAGCCTGCACTTCCGGAGCGAGAATCTCTTCAGGCTCAGCCCTCCTGGATTTCTTGGCAGGGGGAGTGAAGGTTTGTTGACCTTGACTGGTCACCCCAGAATCCACGAAAGTGGAAGGATCAGCCAGGGCTTTCTTTTTCGATTTCTTAGGTCAGGGAGGAACCCTGGTAGTGGTACGCTCGGTGAGGGCGGCCAACTTCTCCATATTCAGCTTCATCCCTTGTTCTTCTTCTTCTGACAAAAAAAGAAGGGGTTAGATGACTTCACATAGTAATTAAACAGGAAAAAGAGGAGATACCTCTTTCTAGGGCTAGGGCCTCACGTGAGGGTTCTGGTCCAAATAGATAAGTGGCTAGGGTCTCTGGTGCGAGGAGAACCCTGTGATCACGGTCAGGGTATTCAGCAACCACTCTCAGCTGTTCAGCAATTCCAACCGAGATCTCAGGTCTCTGTTTCCCTGTTCAGAACACAGCAGAATAAAGTCAGTCAGTCAGGTAATGATAAAAGGGAGAAAAACTGAACACATGGGAGTAGAATGCTCACGAGAAGGAGGAACCTCTCCCCAGAAGCAACGAATCCTGGAAGAGCTCGTCCTCTCTTCCCAGGAAGGGAACTCCCATCCTTCCCCAGAGAGGAAGAAAAATTTATCCTTCCATCTCTTGTTGGCTGAGGGAAGACCTTCGATTGAGGGGGCTGTGCTATCCCTTCTGGAGAAATACCACCATCCTTGAGCAGCCATGCTCACTTGATGGCAGTAGAGGAAGGCCTCTGGGGTCAGGACAGCCCTCTCCTCTGTTGCGGCTGTCCAGAGCACACCCCAGCTGACTAAGATTCGCCAGGCATTGGGTAGGAGCTGCCCTGGAGACAGCCCCAGGAACCAAAGAATTTCCCTTATACAGGGATGGAAGGGCAGCCTCAGCCCAGCTTCAAAGTCAGCTACATACAAGCTCACCTCGTCAAACCTGGGAGCATTCGCTCTCTCAGTCGGATTAGGGACTCTTAAGTGGACTAAGGCGGGGATCTGATATTTCACCCTCAGGACAGCTAGGTCAGCCTCGGTCATAGTCGAAGCTATTCGGTCAGCCTCTACGGGTCTGATATGTAAGGCTACACCTCTGGGTATGGGATGGTCGGCAACGTTCGCCGGACCAGGAAGATTAGTCTGACCTATGTTTGCTTGCGAAGGGGATGGGACAGAAGGCTTACTATGTGGTCGTCTAGGAGCCATCTTTTGGAAGTGAGGAATGGCGGGCTTAATAATTTCGAAAATCTCCCGATAATATTGGGAAACGACAGGGGAGTAAGCAAACTCTCCAAATGATGGACAATCAGACTGGCCGCGCAAATAACGACACAGTCTGAGGAAGAAAAATGCCCAAGAATGTCCTAAACCTCTAGGATCCAGAAAGGGACTGTTGCCAGCCAGAATGAGAAAGAAGAAGCGTGGACGTACCTAGAGGAAGCGAGAACCCCAGTCGGCTGAGGCGGATGGTAGAGGGCAAAGTTCTTGGGCAGAAAATTGCAAGAACTTGGTATCTACTGGAAAAGCAAAAGAGAAGGAAAACCCAGATAAGCCAAAACAAGCACCTTTTATAGAACCTCCACGAAGAGTCTTCAAACATAGACCGTTGATCAAACACAGGTGGCACGCCTAGATTGCACGCCTCTTCCCAGGTACTTAAGCGTTTCTGACAGCATTAAATGCGGCGTGTGAATCCTGGCGAAATCTGAACCGTCATGATTCGAGGTATCGGGCTGTTGGTATTTCTTCTCTTAAGGCAGGCCAATCGTTCAGAAATAGGGGAGTAGCTGATGGGTCATGACGTGTTAACTGAGCCTGTTGGTCTTCTGGTCAGTCGGTAAGTCGCTCAGCCCGGTTAGTGACCTGTTCAGCCATGGCCTACTCTGCTCAGCTTTGACCTACTCTGCTCAGCCATGACCGGCTCCGTTCGGCCACTCTTCGTATACAAGATCTCCTCCTCTCCTTAAATGGATCAGCCCGTATAGAAAGGGATCTCCAATCAAGATCCCACAGATTTCTCCACATACCATGCACTAACTCCCTCATATCCCCCTATTAAGGGCAAGGATAATCGTGGGAGATGCAGTTACCTACTTGGGAGCAACTGCCCTTGATTCACGCCACCAAATCAGGGAGTGACCTTATCTCTCCCTGATTTCTAGCTAAGGAATCTCTATATAAGGGAGGCAGCTCTAAGGTACAAGGTACGAACATTCTGCCCACTTTTACCGATACAGTCTTTCTACTTTATTCCTCCATCCTCAAGCTAACTTAGGCATCGGAGGGGTGTTGGCAAGATACCACACCGGTGTCAAGTTCTTTTTGCAGGTCAGCCGGGGACGATCGTAAATCCGTTTCATCAGACAGATATGTAAACACATGAATGTATCTAGAAAACATACATCTATTTCATTAAAATGAATCAATAAAACTGAATCGATACAACGATATGAACAAAATGGAAAAAACCCAAAAAACGTGATAAAATTACCAAACCAAGTCCTGTGTTTAACACAGTCCTTTAAGACTAAATCGCTGCGTCACCGTGGGTGTTGGAGGATAGCTTTGACGTCGTCACAGTAGGTAAAACGGCTCCACGAACTAGAGAATACCTAACCTTGTTCGCCTGTCGAACTTTTTTGTGTTTGTCTCTCTCTCTTGCAAGAATCACAAATCTTGGAATGAAAAATTATAGACTAAGATTTTCGGGATACCCTTAAAAACGTGAAAGCAACATATAAGTAAATTTGGGGAGGGACTTTTGATATCTTACAACCCCCAATACCCTTGGATGATAGTACATAAATAAGACATCATGGAGCATTATGATGACTCTTAGGGTGTGAAACGATCGAGATTTTTCGATTGTCCCGAGACCTCCGGTGTCCCTTTCATTCAAACCCTTCGAATTTTCAACAAATCCCATGGATGAAGCCTGAGAATGCTCTGAATCTCGGAAACAAAAGTCTAAGCAAATGACTCGCTCCTCTTACCAAGAAAATAAGTAGCGCAATCAGCCACCACCAAGCCCCCTCAAATCTTCTACCATTCACCCCATCAAAGGAATTTTTGGTCTAAGCCACGTTCACAACTCATCTTCTACATACCTACATGTATACATCCTCTCTCTCTCTCTCTCTCTCTCTCTCTTGATATGTACATTGATCATCGAGAGTCTTCGGTCGAAAAATACTCCCAATCTTAGGACTTGTATGTAGAACCCCAACAAAAATTCGAGAAGCCCCTGTTCAATTTTCGACATCATCAATTATATAATCCATGATTATATAGCTCTTGCAATAAATACCACTTGTTTTGGAAACAGTAGTAATTTATGACTGATCCATAGCCACAAGCCACCCAAACGTTTATGGATTGTTTATAAGGGGTTGAGCTTAGAATCATAAGATTGGCTGAGTGGTCATTATTATTTTGAAAAGGAAGGGGTCTGTAATTGTTAAATAACGAACTCAACTAACCTGTGGAAATACAAAATAGGTGTAAAATTGACTCATCACGGCCAGAAAATGACAAATGAGAGATCCATCATTGTTGTCGGTCTTTCCACCAACGAGCACTTGTTTGATACCCCTTCACGTTGTAACCAAAGACCACTTTGCTTAGTAAAAATCGAGACCCTTTGACAGTCATTCTTTTGAAAAACGCTAGAAATGAGATCCGATCAAATACCTAGTTCAATCTCATGTTTATTGTAATAGGTCGAATGTGGGGTCCATTCCCGTTTACCCGAAAGCAACGAATCCACTGAAATACCCAAAAAAAAAGTCGAAGCTCGAGCAGTTTGATTCACGATTTGTTTAACTGTTCTTGTTTGAAATTCTACCAATTACACACCACAAAAAAAAGGTGCAAAAGATAGTACAGATCTTCATTTGCTTATTAGGGTCCGGATATTGCATGATATGAACCAACTAAACACACTCACAATGCACACACAAAGTCTCCACTCATCTCTATATCATCTAGGTCAGTATCTTCTTCATTAATTATATCATCAAGATCCAAGCTGCCTCCCCCTTTCAGCAAATCTGCGGAAATTCTTGCCTCTTGTATTATCGCCAACGCTTCTTCAGTACTTTGAGACGGGTTATTACTCGCCTTGCTCGTTTGTAAACTAGCATCCCTGTCTTCGGTCAATTCTAGAGGCAAGTTTTTTAAGAACCACGAGTTCTTTTCAATTTCCGGTATGGTTATTCTCTGCATGAAAAAAAAAAAAAAAACTTATCGTAAACAAATTCGTAGATCATAAATCTGCAAGAAGAAAAGAAAATGTTTCGAAAATTACCTTTTCAGGGTCAGCCACGAATATTCGAGACAGAAGACATAAGCACTCCACGGAGACTCGGACATAGTCTGGAATCGAGTACTGGACACTAAGTATCCGCTGCCAAACGTACCACTTTTGTTATTAAAAAAAATACCCGTTTCTGTTTAACGAAAAAGGCGCGAATTAATTAACGTACGGTGATTGTTGTTCTGAAATTTCTTGGATCGTCAGCATCTTCAAAAGGATAAGCACCAACCAGCATGACATACAAAGTAACCCCACAAGACCAAACATCTGCAATCTGTTACTTTGATTCTCAGCAATGAACATAGATTATGATTATTAGGTGACCAAACAAGTTTGAAATTGAAATTTAGTACCTTCCCATCATATTCTTTTCTGGAGAAAACCTCGGGCGCGATGTAAGCCGGTGTTCCAACTGTTGATTTTGGTTGTGAATGGAACACTGACGACTGGAAGATTCAAGATATTAAGACCAGTGACCACGTATATAACCTAGCCATAAATTCAAAGAAAATAGACAATCGATCCAGATGCTGACTGTGAGCCGAGAAATTGTAGTAGGATTTTTGCTAAAATTTCTCATATAAGCTTTCGATGTCCTCTTTTTTTCTTTCAAAAAGTTTGCTATGTTTTTCATTTTATTACATAGAGTCGGGTGGGAAGTCGGCCTCTTTCTGATCATCATGTCGTTTCTTGTCAATGGCAAAACACACTCATTGTAGAGAACACGATGGAGTCGTCTAGAGCAGTAGAGCTCCCGACACATCAAGCTCGGAAGCGCTGGTAAGGGTCGTGACTACCAAGACCAGATGGGGATGATATTGATTTAGATTTGACTCTTACACCACCGAAGGTGACAAAAAAAAAAACCACCCTAAGTTAAGGGATAAATATGAGAGTTCATATACGTACCTTTGAGTAGCCAAAATCACATATTTTGAGACGGGGCGTTGAGCTTCCATCTAAAAGTGTATTTTCCAGCTTTAGATCTCTGTGACAAATTTGCTGCAGCAAAAAAAAAAAAATTCAAAAATTTTCTGGCCAGTAGGTAAATATATTTAGCAAGAAAATGAACGAATTTATTTTAAAGTTGTTTACCATTGAGTGGCAGTAACTGACCCCTGATATCAGTTGCTGAAAGAAAAATCTTGCCTGAACCAAATAAATTGATTTCGTTAATCGACAGTGAAGTTTCATATTTGATGGTTTATTTAGTACTTCTTATGATGAATTCGCCATGTAGCATTTCTTTCGTGATGTTGGCACCACACAAGCCCGTCAAGTAATCAACTGACATAGACGGGCACAGATGTCATCCGCATGAAGCGACGAACGCTTTAGGTAAATAACAACAACAAATTATATAGCCGCATGAGTTTCCGCATCTAATATCAAAATGATCAAATTATTGTACCTCATCCTCACTGAATCTACCGGCATTGCATATCCTTTCGAAAAGTTCTCCTCCAGCTGCATATTCCATGACTATGGCTAGATGAGTGGGTGTTAATAGCACCTGATAAGAGGAAAAAGATCTCCCAGCTGAGTATTTCAATATCTGGATCTTAAGCTGGAGATTGAGAGAGAAAGGGAAGAAGGAACAGAGTGCCCTGTTTTCCAGCTAGCAGAGTTTCATAGATAAAATCTTAAGGAACGTGATCATATCAAATTGGTAGTGATTTTTGATTTTTTCACATTCCAATTTCACACAAAATACTTTTTTTCATGTCTTCATTATACAAAATTACAAACAGATCTACTTAGAGATTTCTCTCGTCTCCTAAAAATAGTTGAGTTACGCATGAATTGATTCCAACACATTTTTTGTTAAAATAAAAAATGTTACAATCCAATCCAACAAGTTGAAAGCCTATTCTGCAAAGAATAGTTACATATAAATATATGTGCGTGCGTGTGTGTAATATGTAATCGACCAAAATCTTAAGAAGAACAGTTAGATAGACAGTCATGTTCGAACTGAAGGGATATAAAGTTCGATTCAAGATAAAAGACATAAACGAAAAAAAATTGAAAATTCTAGATAAATTTAACTGCTAATAATAAGAAAACATGACAAATTTACCTCTCATCAATTAGCTAATTAACAATCAGTAACTAGCTTGACATGATGTACCTCCTTAAATCTAACAATATTGGGGTGCTTCAATGATCTGTGGTTCATGATCTCCCTCTGAACATGTTCATCAATCTGTAAACCAAAAAAAAACAGAGAAAACTTTCGAATCAACAGGTAAACCAATACCCCTTATAAAAATTAGATACCCATATGACTAAAATCATATAGAAGCCTATATGTTATACCCATATATACATATAGGTATATATATATATGTAGAGTTTTTATGAGAGAGAGAGAGAGAGAGAGAGAGAGAGAGGAATTGGGGCAGACCTTCTGGCCTCTCTCAATAAACTTGACTGCATAATGCTCATTGCTCGACTTATCTCGTACCAGCTTGGCTACACCAAAGTTACCGGACCCTATCTCTCTTAGAATCTCGTATCTTTCCATGTTTATTACCCTCCTCAATCACCAACCCAACGAACTAAACTTTTTATACTACAATCTCTCTCTCTCTCTTCTCTCTCTTCTCTCTTTCTCTCTCTCTCTCTACACACGTCAATCTTCTGAGAATTCCATTGGCTTCAAGTTTGAGAAGATCAATTTAGCTGTAGAGATCTTCGATGACTCATCAAACCCTGTAAACCAATAAACCGTACAAGTCAAGTTTCTCTCTCAAGCTGAAAACATATATGATTCCACACCAGCTGCATGCGGGACCCAGAATTAAAATTAAGAATTTTTTTTCCCAATTTAAAAATAAAAGTCGGGATGTATTTAGATTTGTGATTTCCCACACTTAATTGAATTTTGACATATTATTTTGAATTCATAAAAAAAAATTCTCAATATTTTTCATCATTACTTGTTAGTTGCTACTGTAATTCTTGGGATATTAGGAAACTCGATATCTTTAATAGAGCTCATTCGAGAAAACGTGTTAGTGTTGACTGGTCAACGATCGAAACGTAAAATTCAATTTAAGATGATTTGATTGTTTGTAGGCATATTTTTATATTAGTTTTGAGTATTGTATTTGATGTGACAATTTGTATTAAATTATAGTAACGCTAAATTTGTATCACACAAGATATATAATATTTATTATAAATAATTCTTTATGTATAATTATACTTGTAAATGTCTTACATCCCTCCATTTCTCTAAACATTCATTTTTTTTTTTTTGATACGTCTGAGCCCCACAACAACGATTCAAATTGCTCAATTTTTATGTTTTCCGTAATAGAATGTGTTTGCAAAAAATGAAATTGGTCAAATGAATGATGATCATTATTTGTCATAGTCACATAAACCGATCATATTTTACTTTGTAAAATATACGATGATCATAATTTTTAAACTAAAATTGTATATCTTATAGAACCATATGCATTAGATCATGTGTCTTTTGATATCCGATCAAGTCCAATTTTTACAAACACATTTTGCTTTGTGTAAATTAAAAGATGTACGATTCAGATCATTTTTATAGACCTCGAGTGGTTTAAAAATATCAAATTTTAGGGGTATATAGAAGTATGAAGGTACGGAGAGAAGGTGAACCCTATTTACAGAATGCATGCAACGTAGCGTGATAAAGAAGGAAAATTATTGAGTGTTTCTTGAGATACTATCCCGTAATGTCATAATATTCTTTTTTACTACACATTTATATCAAATTCATGACTAAGTTTATGGGTCCTTAGGATGAAGGAGTAAGTTCTAACTGGAATTGGGCAAATTTTGTTCAGAAAAAGTCGTTTTTTCGGCAAGGCGCCCTCGACGCCGAGCTCCTCCTCCACGGAGTCAAGAAAAAAAAAGACGGGGTCTTCTTTTCGCCGGGATAGCAAAAAATAAATCTTTGATTTTCTTTTTTACTTCGTCCATGCTGGGGAATTGGGGAACTCTCGCCGGTGCTGGAGCGGAGTAAGTCCACACGTAAATACTTTTATGCATAGATTTAGACGTAAATGTGTTCAGAACTTTTGAATGCACCCAGTGTCGGTCCCGACATTTGAGTTCTGAGCTCAGTTTGGTTTCCAACTTAGTATTAATAATAATTTTTTTCGGTGAATTTCTATTATTTTTTCTATATTTATATAAATAATTAATTAATTATTGTCCCATGTTGGGGGTTGCTCGAGCCCAGGGACTTGCAGAGCTTATTTTGGGGCTGGTCCTGAATACATCTATGACTCTCCAAATAAAATAATATGAATTTCATTTACATCGTATGATTACGAACACATCTATATTCGAATTTATACGAGAGTTATATGTGTTGACTTGCTAGAGAGGTTGGGTGTAAATAGTAAATACCAGTGAACAAAAATGCTAAAGACACATTATTTTTGCACATCGCTTTCACACATCACTCAAAACTATGTAGTTTTGTGTTGGAAAAAAACCATATTTGTTTTTGACCCATATCGCTGAAAACATATTTAGGTCTTCCTTAACATAAAACGACGTAGTTTTAAGTGATGTGTAAAAATGATGTGTTAAAATGATGTGTATGTAGCACTCTTAGTGCTGGGGGGAGGAGGGGGGGAGACAAAGACACGTGTCTTAATTCTAGAAGTTACTTCGTTCAACACAGCTCAACAAAGTGCAGCCGACGTGGATCCTCACAGTAGCTACTCTCTGCGCATATGATATATTGTGTACTCGCTCATTAGCGCGGACCGCATGTCTAAAGAGGCTAAGTAATGTAATTTTGGAACAAGTGTTACCAATAAAAGGCGAGTACAATGTGAATAAGAAAAGGAGGCCGTAGCCGTGAAGATACGGTACGAATATCCGTTGGTTTCCCCAAAGTTATTGAGGGAATTGACGTGGACGGCACATATTAGAGGTAACTTAAAGGAATAAATAGACCCTAAAAAAATTAAATATAATTAAATACACAAAAAATAGCGAAAAATATTGTTTTAAATATTTTCTGTTTTTAATGATTTTTTAAGGATTTTTGTTTATATTTTTAAAATTTTAAATTCGTTTCGCCAAGATAAATGATTAATTCAAAAAATCTTAACACAAACTGAATAAAAATAACAAAAAAAAAATAGTGACATTAATACTGTTTAATTTAGGTCAAATGAGGCCTATTATCTTATCTTCAGACACAATTCATCAAGTTTAATTCTTATGGCATTTGTTAAATACTATGAATAATATGTTCTCTTAACTACATAAAATACAAATAAATTATTAATATGTTGCTAGTTTATGTGTATCTCAAGTAGATTTATTTCGTCGTCCACCAGTGATGTGTCCAATTTGAACCAGGGTAAATTTTCAAATGAACTATCCTCGTAAGAATTAATAAAACCAATGAGATTTCAAACTTAAGACAGATGAAAAAAAAAAAACTAAGCCAAATCGTACGGGTTAAAAATTTTATTCCATTGAACTTGCCAATTCAAGAAGTTTTACATTAATTTTGTTAAATTTGAAAGTTTTCTTTTATATTTGTTCTAGGTTTGAACACGTAGGCAAGGACACTGGACATCATTGTTGACACTGTTGCATGTACATTTAGGTTCCAAATTGTCCAAAATTATAGGTACAACTACATGTGAAATTTTGTCCCTCCACCATTTTCAAGGGTCTGACCTTGCAAAAACCCTCTTGCCCAGAAAGACTTGGGAACAAAAGGGGGGGACAAGATGCACATACCTCAAACTTCATTAAACACCAAATGTTTTCACTCATAAGTAAGCATTATTGTTTAAATCCATGGTATATTCATACCCCCTGGCAAGAGTTCGGAGATGATGGAGTGCGATAATATTTTAGTATAATTAATTGATAAAATTTTATCTTTATTTAAAGTTGTAAAGAGCTTAATAGAATTTATATTTATTTTTGATGAGCTCGGTTTGGCTCTGGACCGATCAATGGCTAATACGCTCTTCAAATCAGTTAGAGCCTAGCGAGGTGAAGGAACATTGTCCAACTTGCCGAGTAATATTCATTCAGACACATATGTGGTACCCCGGCCACCCAGAGAGAGCAGACGCTCCTGATTTATCGGGTGATCTCGAAAATTGCACTCAAAATCACCGTGACATTCTTTCCAAGATAGAATGCAGGCACCGTTGGTGACGAGACGTCCACCCCGAATTACTCTTTCCCTCAAGGCATTAAAATACATCTCCGGCTATGAGACTAAGTACATTTTCATCTTCACCATTAGTACAAACTCGTTTATGATATCTACGCGCATTCTAATTTGATCGTCAGAAGATTCTTATAAGACACTTTATGAACTGAATGTGAAAGTTGTTTTCCATCAAACGACTGTTCCCGTAACTCTACTCACGACTTCGACTATATCCAAAAAGGTATGCTCTCGGCCATTCTACACCACCTCCGATCACCAAACTTATGTGCAGGAGCCAGAAGCAGAAGTTCGGAGCGAGTTAATATTTTCCGACGTCATCAATTTCAAAAACTCTAAACAACTTTAAATATGAGCAAAGATGTTTTACCGCACTACAACACCGTAATACAAGAGTACACTATAGCATCCTCTGATCAGCATAACAAGTGGTTAAAGTTCAAGAAAAAGGATTGCATGTAGACACCATAAAAGAGAGAGGAAACTTGTACCCGATTCATCCAATGGTAAAAAATAGGTTGGCATCTCAATGTGCACTCAGAAAACAGAGAAATGTCAAACCCTGCTATCAAACACGGTGCATCTATTCAATCTTCAGTAGTTTGATCTTGAAAATTAGCAACTCCTTCACAATGACAAGTTTTAGCGCTTGAACTACTCCGGTGCTTTGGACACAAATTTTCGGACGGACATTTTTTTCAATAGACAGATTTTGAATGCACACTCCAACCCAAGCCGTGTTATGTATAAGAGCGTGCATCGTACGAAATCCGTGTGCATCGAGCATTACACACACGTATGTATCTGAATCATCATCCAGACATCTGCTCCTTCAGATAAAGATCATAATATCATAAAAAATCCAGCAAGTAAACTGCCTTCGCGTGCTTATATACAAGTTAGCATCCCAAGTCGTACTATAGCATATTTTACTCATACATACAATTATACAAAGATAATATATATATTAAATCTCTCTCTCTCTCTCTCTATATATATATATAGACGTGTATATATAATCATGGTTGTGCTTATCTCAGCTATTCGCTGAAGGTCCGCCAATGAGAACTTTGATAGGGAAGAACCTACGCCTTCAATGCAGCCTAAAGTTCGTATCCAGGGAACTTTGAGTTTTCCGGAGCAAGCAAGTCGAACCAAAGGCAAGCAGTTCCAGCCACTCCTTGGAAAAGAGAGTAGTTAACTTCAGCTCCCCGAGAATGTGGCTTCCTTGCATTATGATACAAGAAGCTTGCAAACGCCTTTCCTCTCTCTGCGTAGACGACATCTCCCGTTAGGCGATAGAGGGAAAGAAAAGCGTAGGCATTTCCAGCCACTCCATCGGCAAGTCCTACCTTCTTCACCAGCCCGCTTTTCCAAACTACCTCTCCAGCTTCAATAGCAGCATCGCGAAATTCCCTATTGGTAGCAAATACCTGCGAAAGAATATGATGCAATGATCAACACTATAAAATAGAACATGATAAGAATTTTTTAAGCCCTCTTGGGATGGATGCCAGTATGCCATACTTTCCACTATTACCTTTGAAAACTGGAAAGAACAGAACTTCCCAGAGAATTCATTAGAGGGAACTTCCGTTACAAATTCTTTGTTCTTAGTTGTTCTTAATTTTGAAATTAATCCCGGATACATAGTGGTTCCATTTTCAAGTCTCGGAAAACATGAACTCTCCTCTCTGTTGTGGAGCAATTCGTTTTCTTACCACGGATCCATTTCTAACATGCTGGCATCTAGCCCTTATTCCATATGAAAGCTGAATAAATTGTAAACTAACCTGTGATGCCTTGCACAAGGTGATGGCCATGCCAGTAGCTCCATGAGACCATTCTACCAGCTTGTCCCTCTGGTTCCCTTCGCACGATGGGTAATTTCCACTACGAGGGAACCTGTTACTCATCATGTACCGTAATGTCCCCTTCACATCCTCTGCATCCTCTTGGGAGAGTGGAAAATGAAGCAAAACATTTAATATACCAGCAAGCCCATGGGCTGCACCCCAATACCTTGTCCCGTGCCATCTATACATCAGTGGGCTCGCTGTGTTGTCAGATGCTCCAGCTCTACCTCCTGCTAAAACTGCTTCAACAATTGGGACAAGAAGCTCATTATGAATCGTCTCCTGTCCGAGGTGCTTGTTTATGAACAAAGCAGCCCACAAAAACCCAGCTCGCCCATAAAGAAGATCGTATGACATTCCAAAACCTCCTTCCTGTGGGCCAACAGGAAGGGCTCGCTCTTGTGCAACCTAGCCATGTTCAATTAGATTAGACAATTATTGTTCATTAAGAAACAAGTATAAGAAGAACAAATTTATTATGATTCAGTGCCCCCGTGATTCTGCCTCAACAAATTTACAATCTAGCTAAAATGGGAAATAGAAAAACCTTTGAAGAACAGGTTTCTTGCAGCACTAGACAACAATGGGAGTCATGCAAAATCAACAAACCTAATTTATAGCAACGTTTGCATCTGATCTTTGTTCCCCTTCCTATTCAGTCCCAACTTTACCTCACATGCAGATACAGTAAAAATATCGCAAGCGTATACATGGTACTAATCTTACAACTTCGCCACGAATAGGAAGGACGATGTGCAAAAACAATTTTTGTTAAGAAATGATTACTAGCGTGCCTCGGTATATGATCACATCATGACATTAGCGCCATGGCTAAATCAATGATTAGGTAATGACACACATGCTTCAGTATATCTTTCCGTGAACTCAATAAAGGGACGGAGCCAGAAAAGTTACTATATAGGGGCGAATATGTATTTATTACTATTTTCTAAAATATTTAGTGGGGGCGAGCCTATATACTTGATAGGAATTTTTTTTTTCCCTATATAATAATAAAGGTTTTTTTCTTTCTTGCGGGGGCGACCGCCCCTACCAGTCCCTCCCTGGCTCCATCCCGTCGTGAAGGCCTAAAGTTGAACATGTAATTAACTCCTGCATTCATCCTGGATGATAGCAGAATTTCTACTATCCAACAACTTGTCCATTACATCGGCCTTGTAAAAGTCCAGATGGGGGCAGAATATACAGAAAATGATTGATCAAAAATGTTGCCACCCTCTTCGACATCCTTAAATTTCACAAACTTCTAATGCCATATCTACATTATCTTTAATTGGCCAACTTCTAATATCTTATCCGTATATTATTACCAAAGTGGTGGAGATTAGCTCAAGATTCCACAGACTTCTCACGTGTATTTCCCCCCCTAGGCTAGGACAGCTAGAATATAATGTTTGGGACCAGATTGATAAAGCAATGGATAGATTCTCCTGTTAAGTCAAGAAGGAACCTTTTTCACTAAGTGGGCAAACTGAGCATATAACACTACACATGGTAGCAAGGTCCTGATGTAATATTCAAGCCTCAATTCTAATATATTAGTTCTTATTTTGCCTAAAAAAAAAAAAACATAGTTAACAGTCATACAGGATGTTGAAGGAGAAAATGATTACACAATTCTATGACAGAGAACCAAATTATGGACCAGAAGATATTTCGAGAAACGACAAGAACATTTGATGTATGACACATCCACAAGGACCGCACAAAATAAAATACAAGCCTAAACTTGGCCCAATAGGAAAAATCGATGTTAGCAGCCCTTGCTTGGATTTCAACCAAATTTACAGGCCATCCAAAGGGCACAGGCGAATCACCATCTTTGATTTACAGAAAGTCCTTTATAAGATTTCTGGTGAATATATTTGAGGGATATTGGTGCCCACCCTTGATTCTTTTCAAAAATTTCGCATCAACCCAAAACGTCTATTTTTCAAAAGATATTTGTTGTATATACGTTCACGAACCCAAAAATCCTATCCGCTTCTGCCTTGGCCGTCTGATAGATGCATATGGATATTTTTAAAGCGGAAATGGCAAAAAAGACACTGCCTTATCGGATCTTTGTTTCATTACACTTAAAAAGAAGGGAAAAAGAATGCAATCTTAGCTCAACATAACAACAAATTGATATTCGTGTACCTCATTAAATAGATCCAGAAACAAGTCACATTTATGATGGTCCCCCCTGATTTTTGCAACCACAGCACCAAGTGCATAGACTCCTCCCTTTCCGCACAAAAATGTCACGTGCCTGTCATGCCAATAGTACCAGAAAACAAACAAAAATGTCACATGCCTGTCATCCCAATAGGGAAAACAATCTTCCAGTTTCATACAAGACTAACTACATAGATCTTTGTAACAGTCAGCTCTTTTCTGAGTTGGTTTTTGTGAACTTTTTCCCCTTCCTTGCCAAAAGGTTTTAATTACCAAGCGCATGACAGATTTTCAACTTCAAAATTCCACAGAAGACCAAAAAAGGAACGGATTTTGTAGTCTTCTTCAATAAATCAGCTTAATTTGTTCCAACACATCTCTGTGCAAATCATCTTACCAAGTAAATTGCAGTGAAAAATCATAGGCATCTATTTGCGCATATAGTAATGTCATTATTAAATATTCCTCAAAAGATATTTCATAGGAAATCACCACACGTACAGGTATCATCTTCAAACAAATGAATAATGGAAACAATTTACACATACATATGGATCTCTGTACAAATCAAATATTATATATGAATCTCAGTGCAACTGCTTCTAATAATCAAAATCAGGGTGATCCACGTAAGAGTAAAGATGAATGATATTGCACATTTGTACGACTTAAGTAAAGCTTTAAAACCTAGGAAAATTGTGTAATCACCATGTGTACAGTTTCATCTTTGAACAAATGAACAATGCAAACAATTTGCATAAATATATAGATCTAATTATTTGGATCTCACTGCAATTGCGTCTGATTTCAGGTACAAAGAAGAGTAAAGATGAATGATCTTGCACATTTATACATAGATCTCTGTACATATCAAATATCAATTATTTGAATCTCACTGCAACTGCGCCTAATATTCAAAATCAGGATGGTTCACGGAAGAGTAAAGATGAATGATCTTGCACATTTATACGACTTACGTAAGGCTTTAAAACCTAGGAAAATTGTCCACACAAGCCCCAAATTATTAGGCAATCACCATTGATTTTCACACAACTAATAAAATCTCACAATCTCGGAAAGAATATCAGAATTATTCGTGCAGTATAGCACACATTTCCAGCAACCAAACATCAGATTTTCATTCAACTGATCCCATGAAGATATACCAATTTTGCTATCAGCAATGAAATGCAGCCGGAATTCTCAGCTGATCACCTTTAAAAGTTAAACTACGCGCACGAATAATTAAACTATTCGCGAGAATAGTTTAATTCCTCAAAGGTAATGGGTGGGGAGTTCATAAATCACTGCTGATAGCATTTTTGAAGATATACAGCCCTAAAAAAAAATTTAAGTTAAATTAAGTTCGTAAATCATTCCTTCGTACCTGGTGGAGGCACGAGCGACAGAAGCACAGGCGTCGACGATCTCGGCGCACAATAGCAGGTCCCGGTGACTACCGGTAGCCTCATACGACCGAAAGCAGGTGAAAGCTGTCCCTAACAAACCAGTGTAGACGGTTGGGTCCGCAATATTATTGCGGCGTCCTTCACACAGTCCCTCCCACGTCACTTGTACCACCTAATATTCACAAGTCACAACAACTTCAGTTAACATTTTTCTACGGGTGACACAGCCTAAACGGCTAACGCCATGGAGTTTGAGCTCATACATACCTGGTCCTTGAGCGAGATGGCCGCTCTGAGAAAGGTCTCGACCGGAAGTGAGAGACTCGTAACCGTAAGATCTGGAATTTGATGTAAATCGAACCTCTCGTTTCCCTCCTCGTGACCGTTGCTTTCCTGCGAAGTAAACCCCACCACAGATGACATCTCTCTCTCTCTCTCTCTGTGAAATTGTAGACGATGAATTGTCTACTTCGGTTGTTGGGCAACCGTGAGTTTTGTAGTAATTTTTTACCGGTGGGAGTCGTGAAGAGAGAGAGAGAGAGGAGAGAAGTGGCAGTAGGGCCACACGGTGTTAGGTTTCACACGTGCCACGTTAACCATGAGAATCACAATATACTTGTGCCGTTTACGATAATAAAATAAATATAAATTGTGGGGCGCGGGTTAAAATCAATACAAAATGTGGGCGCGGATTAAAATCAATAATAGATTTGTGGGCCCGGGTCACGATATAATCAGATATTCAGATAGATTTCGAAATAGGAAAGAAGCTAACAACCGCCCGATAGCAAAACAGAGGCCCACTGTTTCGTTCTACCCACCGTTTTGGGCCACTTATCCTTTGTGCTGCCCACTGTTTGGGCCACTTATACAGATATTTCTCAACTTTCTTCTTGCGTTACAAGTCCAATAGGTTGGCCGAAAATGAAAGAAAGATTTTTTTTTTTAATTTTTTATATATTTAATTAGTAAGAAAGTTGTGGGATTGACGACTCTAAATTTTATCAGTCGGGGAGCATGATATCAGTCATAAGTCCAGACAATGAGAAACACATGTTAATTTTGTTTTTCTCTTCCCTTTACAAATCCTTCCATAAATTCAAATAAAAATTGAAGGGGTAAAATTTAAATGACAAATAATAAATTTTCCCTTAGATAAAACATTTACTTTTGGCAAGGGAGTAAAATGACGTCATGACACACATGTCGATCACGTGAGGATATAAGCGACTTTAGAAGGATAACTATTTGAAACTCTAATAAGAAAAGATAACTATTTGATAGAGATCAAATTAGAAGTTATCTCATTAGTGGCCAATCAAAAAATATTTCACTCAAACTAAAGTCCTGAGAGAATTAGGACAATTCAAAGTCTATAAATAAAACTCTAAGTCAACGAAGAAAGCTTACACATTAATTCGTTATCTAATAGAGAATATTAGTTTGATTTATATTCATTCTTATGAGTTTTGCCTGACTTAATCATCGGAATGTCTTCCTAACATAGCAGCAGAGGATTCTTTGACCAGTAATTGTTTTGTAAATCACAAATCCACCCATATTGAAAGTACAAATTCTGCTGGATAGTAAGGCCCTAACTTTCTTCCCTAGTTGTGAAAATGAACCCACTTACAAAAACAAAGCATAACATAAAAGAACAAATTTTGGAACACAACTTATATGCACAAATCCGAACAAAAATGTGTTCAGAACTATTGCATGCACGTGAGATCCAATTATTTTGAAAGACCCCACGTGTATTCAAGGATTCCAAACACACATGTATTCGATCTATACGCAAAAAATTGTGTTGCTAAACTTTTCCCAACACAAAACTACATAGACTCACCCTTTTGAGAAGTGTAGCTTTCTGCAAATATACATAACCAAAATGACGCAAGAGCTGCTCATATTTGTTGCCCAATAGATCAATAGGACTAGGAGGAGACTTTTGGTTCATCTTTCTATTTCTCTGTGTTCTTTTACATACAAAACCCATATGGATAATACAAAGTCTAGACAATAGATATACAAATGAAATATGATGTTCAAGGGATGGTTTCTTTAAGGGCTAATTCTTTCTCCTTAAAATATCCCCCAACTTAACCAGCAATGCTCTCCTTTTTCTCTGTGAATTCCTATCACTTTCCCCATCTTCCAAATCTTTTGAACTTACAATTTTGTCACCTTTGAGTGTCTCGGATTTTACTGGATTCTCGTGCACAACCTTTTCGTTTCTCTCTTCATGAATTTTCAAATCGCTAAGATCAAAACTCATAGCTTTGTTTATATTCTTTCCACTTTCAAGCTCCTTAAGAATCGATTCCCTAGACTTTAACGTCATACCTCCTTCTTGGTTCTTCTCATCGGTCTTCAGGTGGTCCTTCACCGAAAGCAACCATTTCAACTCCTTGATGCTCTCATTCGCGCTGGTCTCATTAATCCTGAATCGTTCATTCTCGCGAGCAAGAAATTCCAAAGCCTCGTCCTTATCCTCGTTGGAATCCTTTAGTTGGGAATTCTCAACCCTAGCAATCTCCAAAGCTCCTTTCGCGACATTCGCTTCGTTTATCGCTTGCTTGAGAATATCTCTCAACTTGAGGTTTTCCTCCTTTGACGCCTTGGTCATGTTCTCAGCTGCATTTAGTGACTCAACCAATCTCATGTTCTCTTGTTCCAGGGCATACATCTCCTCTTCGGCCACTTTTATGCAATCGACGAACCCTATTTCCTTATCGTTCCACGCCAATAGTGACTCATCTGCTTCTGACCTAAGTCTCTCGATCGTGTTTTGACACTTTTCGGTTTCTTTCTTTGATTCATCCAATAACTTGATGTACATATCCTCAGTGCTCCTCACCATAGCCTTCAAATGTTCTGCCTCTTGTTTTACATGATCTAGCTCCAACTCTGTGGATATGAGTTTCTCCTTCGCCAAATTGGCTTCCGTCGCTACTTCTTTTAGGGCTAATGCTAGATCATCCATGGCTTTCTTGCTCTTCTCTTCTGCTTCAAAAGCTAAATTTAGTTCACTTTTAAGCAAGTTCACATTTTCAAGCAAGTCCTTCACTTTCGACGAGGCAACATCCTCACCGTCTTTCGCCAATCGAAGATCGATTCTCATACTTTCAAATGCTCCTTTTGTGGAATCTGAATCCCTGTTGCTGCTATCAAACTTCTCGCGAAGAGAAACGGCTTCAAGCTTCGACTCCTCAAGCTCAATCTTGGTTTGTTCAAGGTGTTTGGTTTGTGAAACCACTGACTCAAACATGTTGGTTTCTGACATCTTTCCTCTCTCCACTTCATCCTCGAGTTCTTGAATCCTTTTCCTACTTTCAGAAAACAATCCCATTGCTCGAGCCTCCGAGGCTTTTGATTTACTCAATTCCTCCTTCAACTTATCAAACAACACATCTGTCTCTGATAATTGCTTCATCTCTTTCGTGTTTGATTCTTTTTTCGAGTTTGATAATTTTTCGGCCACTTTCCGACTGGGAAAATCGTTGCTGAGCTTCATATTGGCTTCCTGAGCCACCATTTTCGTACCTCTGAGCTCATCCAGTGCTCCATCTCTTTCTTTGTGAGCCAAACCCAATTGCTCCTTTGTCATCTTCAGCTCCTCCTCAATCTGACCCCTTTTTTGCTGCATCATCAAAGGTCAATCAACCTGTTCCTACATTAAGTCACAGAAAACCCATCATCAATTTCAACCCAAAGATTTATAGAAAAGTTCAGAAAGTTTGAATTTCAGAAAACAACTTTCATTAATCATTAAAATTGAAATTACAAAAAAAAAAAAAAAAGATTTGACGTCTCACAATTTCGTAAAACAAATAGATCGTTTCACCGTACGTACTGGAGGTTATACCGACATCTATTTCACACGGTGAATCGGCTCACTCAATCGATGAACTACCAAACACCAATTGTTTCGAACCAAACTCGCTTGTGTCCCTCTCTCACTAGAGAACGCAAAAATAAAATCTACTGTTGTAAACAAATTTCTCCGTGTCTAGAAGTGTAAAAGGGGTACAGAAACTTTTGAGTTGCAATGATCAAAAGTTGCCCTTTAAACTTTGACCATCAAAAGCCTTCTTGAATGAGACGAATCTTTCGGTTGACTTGTGAGACACTTTTTTGTGTCTTGAATTCATTCACAAAACCATTCCGAATTCCAACAAGATTTGTCTTAATAAATTCGTGGTTCGCATGACACAAAAAAGCGCATTCTTATGAAATGAAACCCTTTCATAAATCCCAGGCACAAAATTTAATTCAATCCAATCCAAGGATATGAAACAAATGCTCTATCCATCTGTTTCTTCATCAAAGTGCATAAAGCCCATCAACAATCCCTACTCACAATTCCAAATTCCAAATCGAAGAACTGAAAGAAAAAGTTATAGAATTCTGTTTCTTCGTCAACTTGCTCAAAACCCATCAGAAATCCAAACCCCAAACAATTCAATTCAATCTAATACAAAAGCTCCATCAAATCTTTTTCTTAATAAAATTGCAAACAACCAATCATCAATTTAAACCCATCGTATCCAATAGTATGAAAGAAGAGTTCATTACATCAAAATGCACAATCATCCCACCCAGTCAATTGGTTCAGCCCAACAATATGAAACAAAAGCTATGTCATCAGTTTGCACAATACTCATCACCCATCCATGATCCAACCCCCAAAAAAGAAAATTCAATCCAACAGTACAATACAAAAACTCTATAAACATGTTCCTACTTCATATTTCACAAAACCCATCATCAATTTCTACCCAAGACTTTCAGTTCTATCCAATAATACGAGATAGATAAAAAGAAAAAAGATAAGAACAAATACAATGATCGAAACAAATACCTCGGATAATTAGCAACGTCCGAAGGGATTAGGGGCTTTAGATGCAGAGATGGTCTGGGAGAGAATTGATGCGTGGTTCTTTCTTCCAAAAGAAAGACCCAGATCTACAAACAAACAGGGTAAGAATCACACAAATTCAATGCCCGAAAACGGATGAAAACCACGTTGTTGGATGGTTACATGAATACCCGAAAAGGCCTGATCCTGAACGGTGAAGCTAAAAATAGCACGACAAAACAGCTTATATTATATGGATACCAAATTTGAGCATGAGAGAGAGAGAGAGAGAGAGAGAGAGAGAGAGAGAAGGGGAAGAGGGAGAGAAAAAGTTCGTTAAATTACCTACAGTCGGCTACGAACGAAGTCCGGAGTTGGCGGGCTTTCCTGCAAAAACTCACACACGGTACCTACGCTCTAAAAAAATCTGGAAAATTCTTTTCCACAGTTTCTCTTTCCAAGTACTTGCAAAAAAAATATTTTTCTATTCAAATCTGCTATACGTACATACCATATGCACAGATTGTGCACAGACTTAAGGAAAAAGCAATGGGACCCACTTAACCATTTAATTTCTAACTTGCTTTTTCCTTAGGTCTGTGCACCATCTGTGCATATGGTATGTACGTATAGCAGATTTGTTTTCTATTTGCTAAATATGGAAAATTATATTATCGTCATCTACAAATTAGCAAATCCGAGATAAGATTAAAAAAAGTTCTATTTTTCTTTATTTTTTGGGTTGACATATCTTCTCACGTCGCATTAAAATCTTTGCAGACATCATTCATATTCTCGATTTTTATCATTGGTCGACTCCGTTATATTCAAAAATCATCTTTTGCAAATAAATTTGCATGCTTTAATAATCAAATTAACTAGATTCTTTTTGTGAGATCATCAAAATAAATATTCTAAGACCAGTATAATTAGATAATTAAACATTTATATTAATTATGTAGGTTCCATAACTTAGCTCATCAAATGCAAATTTTATATTTTTTTTCAAACTCAACGTTTGTGAACTACAATTCCCTTTTTTTTTATTGATTATATTAAATATTTTATTTACAGTCTTCTCGATTTTTAATCACACACTTTTCTTGTAGTCACCGATTGAGATTTGTATTATCTTTTCTAAATTACAAGACAAAAAAGTGTTTGACTTTGAAACTTTTTGAGGTGAATAATTTTTGCGCACACAATATAATCGTCCAAAAAAGAGACAAATACAACTGTATATATATTGCTTGAAACAAGGATAAATGCTGGCACCTTTATAAGCAAATTAAGGTCGTCCAAATCCAATTATGTCCAATGTCTCAGCAATACATGAGCTTTGAGTTGGCGATACAATAGTCTTGCTTATTATCTTGCATAATTATAGGGTGATTGAAGAAATCCGTGTACAACTTATTAAGTTCAAAATTCAATTCATCAAAATATACACATGTTCAACATACGTATCCATTATTTTAAATTTTGACTAGTATAATTAAGTGTACCAAATGTCTCAAAAATTGTTTTCCAAGTCAGTCAAGATAGTTAACTCGTATATTATGTTAGGATTGTGATGCTAACAATTTAAGGATTTGGATTCATTGTGATTGGGTACATCATAATACAAAAAGATTTGACAAAAAAGATGAGCCTTGGGTACCTTTATTTAGAATGGTTCAAAGCCAGGGAGAGAACTTCAACAAATAAGCCTCCGCTGCGATAGGGCCTTGCCCCAGATGCTAACCTCAAATGTTAAACGTTGTTGCAAATAATAACATTCAATGACTAATGTATAGTTGAACGTTGAATACTATTCTTATATACACTTAAAGCGTAAAGGCTGCTTCTATCTTTCTTACCTATTTGCCGTGCATATTGAGCGATTCTCAACCAGTCAAGTCCCAATGACAATTACAGTATATAGCCTATACTGGGCCGAAAATAAAAGACAATTTCAACGAAGATGACAATTTCAAAAACAACGCTCGCAGCAAACCAGCCAAATGGCCATGTTTTGTGATCATCACACGCAAAGAAATGTCTCATGACGAGCTTATTCCAAGTTCATGTCCGAAAAGATATCCAACTAGAAGTCAAAAGAATCATACAATCCATCAGGTGCTTTATACCCAGAAACCAAAACGACTAATCCAGCGATTTCTTGTAATCCAAATATAGTCATGGTTATCTAGAGAACCGAGTAAAACAAAACTATGAAAAGTTTGTAGATTACATCAAAATAACGGGAGATTAGAACCCAATAAACCAACCAAATTAACACGGAGAATATTAGATAGGATGGTCCAACACCAATTGGTGCAACAACAAAAACCACAGATTAGACAATAATCAGAAATTTGCAAGGTGCAAGCATTCCTCGCCGAAAGAACAGACACCCACCGCCAAGACAAATCTCCAAGATACCATCAGGAGCAAACTACCCATACGCTAAAAAAACTAATAACACCTATATATGACAATAAACCATAGAAATCCCAAAACAGTTTGAACACCACCCATCTACCTCCCCACCACCACCACCACTAATGTGCCCCTTCCTAAGCACGCTCACCCCTGATCCTCCTGGCCAACTGGATATCCTTGGGCATGATGGTCACACGCTTAGCATGGATGGCACAGAGGTTAGTGTCCTCGAACAGACCCACAAGATATGCTTCGGCAGCCTCCTGCAGTGCCAGCACAGCATGGCTCTGGAAACGCAGATCAGTCTGTAACAAAAAAGTTATAAATTAAACATTACACAGTCAACAACAGACAATTCATCACAACAAATGAACCTGCATACCAGAAATTATAAATCAAATGCAAAGAAGCCTCGCGTTACCTTGAAGTCCTGAGCTATTTCACGGACAAGCCTCTGGAATGGGAGTTTCCTGATCAGGAGCTCAGTACTCTTCTGGTACTTACGGATTTCACTGCATACCATTTACAGAGCATATAAATTGGTGAGAAACAGAGATTTTTTCTACTTTCTTCTATGTATGCAAATTTTCATGGTACGTTCACGGAGCAAAGTTTGAACTCACCGAAGAGCAACAGTTCCTGGGCGGTATCTGTGGGGCTTCTTGACACCTCCAGTGGTTGGGGCAGACTTGCGAGCAGCCTGAAACAAGCAATGATGTTATAGAGATATAGATATGCACGTGTGCGCGTGTGTGGAGGAGGTTGGGGGGGGGGGGATGTTACCTTGGTAGCGAGTTGCTTCCTGGGAGCCTTCCCTCCGGTGGACTTACGAGCAGTTTGCTTGGTACGAGCCATCTTATCAAACCAAAGAATCATGTGTTAGAAAGACAAATGATACCCTACATTCCTAATCTGAACAGCCCTAACCGGATGCTTCAGATAAAAATTCAATGAAACACGTGACATAATGATCATAATGATATCTACCATCGATCAAAAAAACTAAGAAGTTGATTTAATAATCCATTTTTACTGAAACATATGATCCAAAAGTCCCTTACGGCTACAAATAAGAAACCTCGGTAACAAATTGAAGCACAGGATCAAAAAGGACATAATCGAAGAAAACTATCGGAAGATGGAAGGGATATCAAACCCTAATTTCAAGAAACGGGTGACCAATACTTTCAACACATATAGACCCAAACAAACATCAAGGAAACGCGACATTTAAACATCCATATGTTACATCACGAAATACGAAAAGATCAAACCAAACTACGAACAAAGAGGGTAAAAATCGAAACTTTGGGCACCAAAAGTGCAGGACAAAGTCAACCAGCTCTAAAGAATAATTGGGGCGAAACACCAGAAAGTAACCAAGAAAACCAAATCCAAACCCTAAACATAATATACTAAGAAATAATCTGGGCAAAACACCAGAAATAACCGAGAAAACTAAATCCGAATACAAACCCAAACCCAAACCCTAACCAGTCAAGCTCGCCAGGAAATTGAAGCTTACCTCTCACTTCGCCTGAACACGCCTTCCTTCTCTCTGCGATCGAAATTTTCATACGTAGAGAGGTAGACGGGTATATATAGCGTGTGGGGGTCGGGACAGAAGTGTGAATCGGACGGTAATCATTCGTTATCCGTGTGCTTTTTCAGTAAGTATCGGACGGTTATTAGAAGGCTTTGTTGTGTTTTCTGGAGCGAAGTGAACGGTTGCGATGTGAAGTTGGTGGCTGAAATTGGATCGATAGGGTTCAATACGAGAATTCTATTGGTTGGGGTGTTTCAGTTGTTTTTCTTGTCCAATGAAAAGTTAGTGGTAGCCTGGTAGGTGTACTACCTGCCGTGCTGCGAACTTAAAGCACGCTTGATAAGGTTTTTGGATAGGCTCAATTTTGCCTGGAGGAATTATTTGATTATTAACTGTTTAGTTTTTTGTCTTTATTTAAAAAAATTTTAATTTTTTGTTTTTTATCAATTTTTTGATGATTGTTGATTCGTCTCGACAAGAGATTCAGAAAAGTATAAAATTATGTCAAAAATTAAAAAACGTTCAGAAAAAACAAAAAATAAGCCAAAAACAGCGTCTGTGTTGACTTATTTTCATCTTTAGTGACTTTTTTTTAACTTTTGGACATAATTTTATATTTTTTAGATTTTTTTCATCGATACGAACCAATAAGCTACGAAAAATGATATAAAAATAACAAATAAAAAAAAAATTGAATAAAGATAAAAAATAAGCCAGAAAAATAAGTTAGGGCAAATGAGACTTTTGTATCTGTGTCTGGATCCGTCGGATATACATGGGACTTTTGAATTATTAAGGGTTCTACGTGCATTCAATAAATCCGGACGCATCTGTGTCCGATCTATGTACATAGACTTTCTCTTTTGGATTGGAGCAAGTCTAAATACATATGTTTCGGACACGTTCAAATACAAATATATTTAAAATCGTTAGATGCATGTAGAGTTCTTATTAATTTGGAGACCTCACACGCATTCAATAATTACTAAACACATCTGTGTTCTTAGATAAGTCTATAAAAGCATTTCTAACAAAGATGTCAAATCTAACGTAATAATTGAGTTTTCAAAAAATAACATCAAAATTAACTTCAAAAAAAATGTCAAAAGTTGATTTCAAATTTAACATCAAGTTTCAAATGTCTTTTTACATTAAATGCCCCAATTTTAAAATTTTTTAATCTTAAATGTCTCAATTTGACTTCTTTGTTGGATATCAAAAAATTGAAAAATATATAAAATTATGTTCAAAAATTAAAAAATATCACTAAAGTCGATGAATAAATTTAAAAAAAATTATTTTTTTATTATTTTTTTTCAATTTTTTTAATTTGGTCAATTATATTTATAATATTTTTAATAACTTTTGTTGAGATGAACTATTAATCTAAAAAAAATTGATGAATGACAAAAAATTACAAAGACATTTCACATAGGGCTCGTTTGGATGGGGGAAAAGGAAGGGGGATAACTTTTGGAGGGGGTAAAAGGATTGACATGACATGTTTAGCATGGTTTGGGAGCAAAAAATGCAGGGGAATAATTTTTCACCCCTCCAAAAATAATCCCCCGGAGAGGGATAAAGAGGGATAATTTTTGGGCCGGGGGAAGGTGCCCAAAAAATAAGAGGGGGTATTATTCTTGGATAATACCCCTTCTCCTTCATTACAACTACAAAATAACCTTATCCCCTTATTTTATCCTCCATCCAAATCAAGTATTATTTTATCCCTTTTTTTAATATTTCATCCAAACTATCTACTTTTTATTACCCCCTCTATAAACATCGTATCAACGTGGGTCATCCCTTTAAAAATAATAACCCCTCTTATTTTATCCCCTCTCAATAACTTATCCCCTAAAAATAATCTCTTATCCAATCGGCCCCATAAGGACGAAAAATAATCTAACAATCTAGTCAATCCAAATGAATTGACAACTAAAATTATCCAATGTACGTGGGGTTCATATTATTTTAGAGAATTTCACTTACATCGGACGATTTCAGACACATTTATATTTTAATTTGTGAGCGAAATGATGTGTTCATAAATTTTCTCTTTCGACTGTGGATTTGAGATGGGAAAGTGATAGGACCCACGCCATTTCTTAGTCATCAAAATTTTAGAAAGGACGTGATAAAAATAATAAATTTGAGAAATTTATTATGAGTAGCCGTATGGGCTTTATTTTAGTTTTATTTATTTATTTATGAATGAGCACTTAATACATATGAATAAGTGAATACTATTATTATAATTGATAATAATAATTTTTTAATTAATCCAAATAGAAGACTAATATAAAAGATATAAAATATGAATATGAGTCATATGACGACTGGTTGAATATTTTATTCCAACAAAAATAAATCCCCAATATTATGGTTGAAGTTTAAAAAAGTAAACAAACTTTTAATATGAAAAAAAAAACCTACGGTCCCCAAAAATAAAGCAATAAAATTTCTCCGAATTCAAAATTAATAATCATGATTTAACTGTATTTGTGACCTCATTAATCTAAGTAAATCATGACCATTAATTTTGTTTCGAAAAAAAAATCTTGATCTAAGACCATTACATTACTGAAATAGAAAAAACTCAAATAACTATATTCTAATTGCTAGCAATTGACATTTAACGAACACGCCACTCTCACCATATTCCTTGGGACTTACCAGCTCCATTTGGCCAAAATTAACCCAGACTAGATTATCCGGGTTTTTTTTTGTCTTTATTCAATTTTTTTTTGTATTTGTTATTTTTATGTCATTTTTTCGTGGATTATTGGTTCGTATCGACGAAAGGAATCTAAAAAGTATAAAATTATGTCCAAAAGTTAAAAAAAGTCACTAAAGACGAAAATAAGTCAACACGGACGCTGTTTTTTGCTTATTTTTTGTCTTTTCTGAACTTTTTTCAAATTTAGCCGATGATTGATAACTTTTCTGAATGCTCTTGTCGAGACGAACCAACAATCATCAAAAATAATTGATGAAAAAAAATTTTTAAAAAATTTTAAATAAGGACAAAAAACTAAACAGTGAATAATCCAATAATTCAGCCAGGCCAAATGGACCCACCAACTCAAGTAAAAGGTGGTATTGTGGATCCTTTCTCATGGGATTGGATTTTGTGGTCGTTATTTTACTCATAAACTTTCACATATTGAAATTTCAAAATAATTACTATTCCAACAATTAAAGTAAAACCGAATTACGTGTTTCTTACTGGATTCAATGAATGGATAACTCGACACTCTATTTGAATTAACTAAATTATTAGATTATTTATAAGTTAATATCTTTTTATTTTTTAACATTTGAATTAAATAGATTTTTACTATTCATGACAGTTTACATTTATTTCCCCATTTTTTAGATAAAAAAGAATAGTATATGAAATTACGAAAATGACCTCAACACGTACATTGACTTTCAACAAAAAAGAATACCGTATTTTAATTCAAAATTAATTTTGTAAAGAGCATTTTAGACTTTATACATTTTAAGTCAAACAAACATCTTCATTTAATGCGGTCAAAAGACGACATAAATAATTTAGTCCAAATGAATTCAGGTGGATTAAATTATACTTCTACCTACATAATTTAATTATCCAATAAGGACGAAGAGTCTTATGTCTTCAACTTAAAAATGAGAAGTTTACAGTTAAATGAAACTCTAACAATAAAAAATAAAGACATGGATAGTCCAGATAAGACTTACCTTGTTAGTGTCTAATCAGAATATAATTTTATTTTGTTTCGAATAAAAAATTAGAGATCGGATGATCTCAGATTACTAAAGAAAAAAGTCTATAAGTAAAAGTACATACCGGATAAAAAGGAACGTCTGAAATCACTACTACAAACTTGATATTGAGAGTTATTTATGAGTTAAGTATTAATTTAATTATCGAAGTATTTTTTCGCCACAGATGTTAAAAGTTATTTGATAATCGTGAGAATATTGGTTCAAGCATTATGGAGTATCAACTTTCAGACCTCTTATTGTTGGCAAATTACGCTGTGGTATTGGCAATGGAAGTCTATTTTTTTAGTTTTTGAATAAAATAATATTACTGAATATCTATCGTGTTTTTCAGTATGTTATCATCTAGGTATTTTCAGACATTCTTGTTATAATTTATTATTTGTTATTTAGAATTTACAACCTACAAATAATTAATTTTATAATACCCCAATTCGGTAATTTATTGCTCCGATAATATTGTGGAAGCAGAGATAGTGGAGACCAACAATTTAACGGGTTTCAATCCATTTTGATTGGGAGTTGTGCTAGTATCATTTTTGATACGCGTGTTCGTAAAATTAGACAAAGTAATGTACTTATTGGGTCATAGAATTAAAACTCACGGCACGAAAAGTTTGAAGAATAAAAAAAAAGATATACACGGTACTTTTTGTTTGTGGATGTCGAACCGCATACGCATGGCGTAATAAGCATCAATAATCAAACCACTAAAAATAGGAGGGTGAAATTGTAAATGAACAAAAGGAAAATGAACACAACATGCATTATTTTTTAGCAAACAATACCCGATCCAATTAAAATAGTGGCGGCGGCGGTGGTGGTCGGAGGGGTTAGCGGCAGTGGTCGAAGACAGTGGAGGCAATTTGGTGTTGGTTGGAGATAGTGGGAGGTGTTGGAGCAATAGTTAATAAAGATGATATTAAACAAATCTCATCTCTTTGAGGATAAAATAATACTCCACACATATTCATTATAATAATTTCGGAATTATTTGTCTTGATTAAATTTTGAGAAACTAAACACGAGATGTGCAGAATTAAGTACAAATAATTTAATCCCGTACGCTTAATTTGCAAATCAAACAAAACGTAAAAATAGTGTTAGAGTCATCAACACGGCAACCGAACTTTATAAAAGGTGGGGAACTGGTTTGGATCTCATTACAAATAAACAATATTCAAAACGGGGTAAACAATATTAAGAGCCGAGTAATCAAAATTAATTTTTGATTGTCACCGGTAAACAGTACTCTTTTCGTAAAAAATTTAAAGTCTTTTTAATAATGACTATAAAAAATATTTTTCTTTTCAAATATACCCTTGATGTAAAATTTCAATGAATTTTTTTTTAAAAATTTGATTGATGTGTAAAATATAAGTTTTCTTTAAACAAATGAGTAAAACATTTTTTTAAACAAAATTTCAATTGTTATTTTTAAAAAGTAGACTTTAATTTTGAGATGTACCAAATTGAAATAATAGACTACGAGACGAATGGAGTATTAAGAATCAAAAGAGAAACTCTATAAATACTGATTTAGGTAAACAATTTCATATATAAATATGTCCAAAATTATTTAATACATGTAAAAATTATAAATTAATAAAAAATTCACGTGCATGGGAGAATTTCATTTGCATCTATCATCTATGCAAGACAATTGTGTTTATAAATTTAATTTATCCAAAATCAATTTGAATTAAAACTTGTGTGAACGTACCCCCTCTTCTTTGTGCTTATCAGTCACCACCGACCTAAAAAATCAATCTCCTATTTATCGGCGTACCTGGTACTGTTCATAGATAGACAAATATGAAAACCTAAATATTGTTCTGTGAACTGTGCAAAAAACAGTGCTTCAAAGAAGTTTCAATTGAGAACAGTTGCCGCAAAAAGAAGTTCGTTCAGAGAGGGGTTGTCTTCTTCTACACAGGTGAACGCACAGAAGTTCCAAATATATTCTCTCGTCTTTTTTACCGCTTCATTGTTTGGCTTTCTCGTGATTTCATCCCGAATTCACAAGTTGTTTTACATGTTTAATTTCGCTCCCTTTCCACATAAAAACCTCCTACATATCTCCTCTTCCTGAATCTTCGAGCTTTTGTATAGTGACTTCCTTGCGAGTAACTACCTACATAGTTTCGTCTAAGCCTATGCGCTCAAGCATTGTGTGGGCACCCTGCCGTTAGTTTAGAATATTGTTTCACCTAGATTTTGCATTTCACTTTCTGGGTGATTGATTACAGAAGGACTTGAGAAATCCCACTTCTGATTTTGTCATTCGTCTAAGCCTATGCACCCAAGATGTCGCTAGTTTTAGAATATTGCTTCACCTAGATTTCGCATTTCACTTTCTGGTTGATTAATACAGACGGGCTTTGAGAAATTCTACTTCTGATTTTGTTACAGATTGGTTTCCGATTTCCTAATATTCGTATATGACTTTGGGGTTTATAGAAATTTTAAAAGTTTTAGAAGTGGACTGTTGTTCATAAATCAGACCATATTTTACGATCATATCAGAACACTGTAAAGGACCCCCTTGTCCCAACCCGATTTCGGAGCATATGGAGAAGACACAATAATAAGAACCCAAAAATTCTCTCTCCCTGCAAATGGTAAAGAATTAGAGTACCTTGAATCTCTTTGGGTGCGAACGGATGTATCTCTTTTGGCTATAGTGAGGGAACCATGAAATTGTTGGAGAGATGGAAAAACATTAGGAGATATGATGAAGTTCTGGATGATGGAAACACTGATTTGCAACTGCCATATGGTGTGAGGACGATGGTCTTGGAGGAGGGTAACTGCTATATGGTAACTGTCAGTGTAAGTTGCGTAATTTTGTTTTACAATTATGCCCTTGCAGTTATGATAATTCGATCTGACAAACAGTGGTCTAGATTGATTACACTTCGGATAAAAAAATAGAAAAGAAGTGAAATATTGCTGCCGTTGAATTTAGACATAGATAAGGACACACATCGCAGCAGATGAAAAGATGAAGAGAAATCTTTGTATTGGTAATGATGATGCTGGTCTTTGTTATTCCGCATTTTTTAGTTTCTTGTTTTTTCCTCGAGTTATGATAGAAGTTCTTAGATGTCTTCTCTTCAACGTGTCCTTGAGTTTGTTTGAGATACGGCGGTGGTGCTTGCATGTTCAAAGTTTAAGTATAGAGAGGCTTTAATGGAGTAGTTTTACTATAGGCAGAGTTGAAAACGGAATTAAATGTGAATGTTATCTTCTGATTATTTTCATTTACAAATTTGCCCATGAACTATTGGTAATCAGTGATTAATGCTTATGCTGTAATTCTATATCTACTTGACTTGAATTTGGTCATGAGCATGTTTTATATTTGTCCTTTTGGGTGTGAAGCACAGTTTTTAATGACTAATGTGATACTTCTGCATACTGCAGCAGGCTGATCGAGGAAAATGGTTTCTGAATTAGTCAATGCCAATCCCACTGTGTATGAAAAAAAGGACCGTCGAGCTAGAATTGCACCCAGTGATGTGGATGAATATTCTGTGGAGCCCATTGACCAGCTAGAAATTTTTGATATCCTTTCAGATTACTGCATCTGATTCTATCTATGTTTTCTTATTTCTCTATGTCAGAATTCACAGCTTTCTTTGCCAGGCTTATTATCGAAATTAATGTTCTGATATAGAGAAATGTACTGGGGACGAATCTTTAGTTTGTGTGTGTAGATCATACAGATTAAGCAAAGGGTTGAAGCTCCTAATTCCTAAACAACTTCAACATCTTGTCAACATTCCCTTACCCTAGCGGCTAGCGGTATAGAAAGAGAGGAGAGCCAAATAAGAAACACATGCAAGTCAGGCTGATTCAAATTTCTTTGTAAATTTGTATGTTGAACTTTAAAGAAAATTTTGATGATCAATGCCATATTGCAGAAAATAACTGTGAAAGAGATCCATTTCACACGTGTGATATGACTTTCACATAACCAACTCTTGTAGTCAATAAGTATCACCTATTGGTTTTGTACGACAGTTATAGGTTTTTATGCACTTGGACATGTCTATACTAGTTGATAGGGGCTTCAGTCTTCACATGAAAAGTTTGAAAGTGGAACGTCATGTACTCCACTTTCCATCTTTGCTTGTAATACTTTTGTGTTTACGTGTGCCTTTTATAGCACAAACTCATTTAAAGGGCCTAAGTCCTAACTACTGGGGTCAATGATCGCAATTCCTTATTTTTTGTCAAGGACATCTAACGTAATCTTTATAATCACAAGCAAAACATCCGGTAGGTCTGTATGGGGACATCCAGGGTGGTTCTCAGTAAGTGGTTAAAACTTGACTTATTAACCACGAGGCTTTCGGGCAGCCACTTTGTGCATACAAAGCCAAAGTTTTTTTTCCTTTTCAAACATGGAAAAAACAAAAGAGCTACTTGACCTCAACAGAGGTATCCCAGTGAACGTAGAAATAAAAGCACTAGGAGGACACCAAACCCGGTTTACAGGAAGCTTTTGTTTGAGGGAAGATGCAGCAACACAGTTTGCAGCCCCATTCATTTCCCTAGGAATCCCATCGAACTTGATCAATGCTTCCCTTGCTAGCTTCATGGTATCTTGAAAAATGATGGCTGCATCCTTGGGATGCACATTCTCGAATACACAAAAATCAATTGCTACTTTACTATTCGTTCAACTTCCACGTTAGACATATTCATAGCATTATAGCAATGGCCATCTGGCATGCTAACCCAATAGCAAGGGCTTCACATTGTAGAACAGAGGAGGCATGGATCTGCTGAACTTGCCCATCTATGAGCCTTTCATAGTGGTCTCTTACAACCGTGCCACTCTGCCTCTGAACTACTTTTAAAACTAGCATCACAACTAGATCGACAGATCCCATTGGGGGAGGGACCCTCTGATGCTACGGTTGGAAGTGGTTTGAAGAGAGGGCGGACATTGGTTGAAGAGAATTCTCCCCAAGCAAATGAGGTCTTCTGGATAGACCAGGTGTAGTTTCTCTTATGTGTGAATAATGCACCGTGTTTAATGTTTTGGATAGTATATTGTATTCTTTCCCATTGTGTTGAGAGCTTGTTCTTTGAATGCAGCACTAACTCTTATCGTATACTACAAGCGAACTACGTAGTTGTGCAAACTCTGTACTTTTCTTAACTTTCTTACATCATATTAGAGACATAAAAGATCCCGAGCATCCTTATTCCTTGGAAGAGCTGAAAGTAATAACAGAAGATGCAATTGAACTAGATGACAAGCGCAACTATGTGAGGTAAATTCCCCTGTATTGCTGGAATTTTTGATTCTCATACTGGTTCTCACTCTCCAGTCCTCTAAACTAAAGAAGCTTCTCTGATTCAGGGTGACATTCACTCCAACAGTTGAGCATTGCAGTCTGGCAACAGTGATTGGCCTCTGCTTGCGAGTGAAACTCATGCGAAGCCTGCCTTCGCGTTATAAGGTATCTCCCTTATTCCGTGGTTAGCTTGGTTGACTACATCCTGCCTCTTTGTTAATATTGCAAAAAATTGAATAATTACAACGTTCTGAAAGCATTTGAAAGCCATGTAACTAATGAAGAAAAAACTTCTCAAACTACTACTTTTTCTAAATAGTTTTGGGTTTGCATCTGTTTTTCTGGACTTTACTCAAAGTGTCTCAGCTGTGTGTTGTTTGTCCGGCGGCCTTTTAGCCTTTTTTCTCGTTTGGTGAGATTGGTATTTTATGGATCTTCATGTCAAAGTGGAACATGTTGGCCCCCTTCTCTGCCACATTTATGCTTCGTTGTTGACTTAGATGCTCTTGGATGTCATAAGGCACTATGGACATTTTCGGAGGTGTGCTAGATTTTGACAAAAGACTTCATTTGGTTTTTGGCGTAGAGTTGGCAGAATGAGGTCATTGCTCACTACTTGCAGGTTGTTGTGGAGAAGCCTAAAAGGCCACATTCCCGTACATTGTAGATGTTGGGATGCATAAGCATGCGTTTTTCTAATATTAAGGTCATCACAAAGATTTTACCTTTGAGGGGAATAGTATCAATATAATGGCGGTTTCTTTATTTTTTTTACCTTCAAATAGGACTGCTAAAGTTATTTCGTAACGTATTAGCTTTGTTGCAGATGGTGTCGTACTATTAAAATTGATGAATGTAAAATACATAGCTTCCCGCTTTTACTCTGTATTATGAATGAGTGTATTTGATTGAAAAATATTTGTAACAAAGTGGTACTCCTCACTTTAACTGAATGTGAAACAGTTTACAGTATGGAAAGCTGAATTACTGTTGTTTTACTTCCAACGTCTGGTTTGGATGAATTTAACAGTTTTGAGATGCCCTTCAATTATTTGTAAGTTCCCTTCTTTTGTGCTTTTTCATTTTCTTGGTTTTGACATCTTTTGCTATTCTTCCCAGGTGGATATCAGGATAGCACCTGGAACTCATGCAACTGAAGCGGCAGGTCTCTCTCCCCCGCTCTCTCCCTCTCTCTATATGTATATTAATAGCACCTTGTCAAGTTTGTTAAGAGTTTTCACCAAACATCAATTCCTTCTGGAAAAAACAAATAATTCAGTCTAAACCTCCATCTTTGTGATTATAAATTTCATTAACCCCATACGATATTTCTTTGAGCTTCATAGACCAGGCAGGGTCCTATTAATGTAGTTTAACCAATCCGATATCAACTTAGCAGTTGATCGTGAATTTAGCATGGTCGTAGTCTCTAAAAACTCTCGTCCTTCTTTATGATGTACGTTTTTCTGCTTTATGCTGGCAGTAAATAAACAGTTGAACGATAAGGAACGGGTAGCAGCTGCTTTGGAAAATCCCAACCTCGTGGATATGGTTGACGAATGCCTGGCTCCATCTTACGAGTGAAGACTAAATATCCATAATGTGGTCGTGTTTGATGACATCGAAGGCTCTTCCCGGGATCATGTCTTGTTTTACACTCACATACACAATGATCTATCTTCAGTATGCCGCAGGCTTTGTTGGCATGTATGGTTTCTGTTTAGTTTTTTTTGTAACTCAGAGAGTGTCCGTGTCAGTTTATGCTCATCTCAATTAATTTATAAGAGACCACACGGCCCATTTTTTGGGGACCCCGTTAGTTAGTGACATGATATATGTAATATGATTTGTTTATTCGTTTTTTGTTCCTGTTAACTGATTTATTTTATGTAAACATTATATTTGCAGCATTTCTGATTTCTTGCATTTTTTATTACTCCATTATGAGGAATAAATGAGCTTCATCAATCAGTACTCTTGTTAAGACCTTAAACTAATAAGTTATATGGTTCCGTTGGAATTGAGAGCAAGATTCTTGCTGAGAGAAGATTCTAAAAAAATTCTCTCTGGCTCACTATGGGGCTGACCCATGATCGTTGCTGAGTTCTTGCAACTTGGAATTAGAAGCACTCTAGGTGGGATTTTTTCAGATTGAGAGCTTCTATTTTTGAGTTGCAAGAAATTAGCGACTATGATGGCCAGTCCCGGAAATGAATCGACATTTTCCTTCCAAAACCACCCCAACATCTGACATAGCTTGGATATCCTCATAGATTGGTCAGATGCACTATCATCTACAAGAAACTGGACAGTTAGACGGATGTCAAACGTGAAATGATAATTTCTTTGGTAAACAAAAACATGATCTGTTGAACTAAGAAGATGGCTAATTTCCAGTGTATCAGAAGGTCATCAACTGAAGTCAGAATGAGTAATGCTACATACACAGATGTTAGGGACACATACATAAATGTGTCCGAAACTACTGGATGCACGTGTCTGTGTCCCTAACACCTGTGTATAAAGACTTTCTCAATCAGAATAATGTGAAACACAAGCCATTGAACTAAGAAGGCCACAAATTTCCATTGTATCAGAAGGTCATCAACCTAAACCAGAATAATGTTTACAGAAGATAATCAACTCAAAATTACAAACAGTATACACGAATCACACACTAGTCGAACCAAAATAGGGGAAAGCACTATATGGAAAATTTCACGCCCTCATCGTCAGCTGAAGTTCCTTTGAAGATTGCGAGCTTCCCCTTGTGTTCTAGTAGCTTCAAAGCTCGCATTAGTACTGTGCGGTCAATCCCTTGAAGCTCTAATGCACGTCAGAGAGAGAGAGAGAGAGAGAGAGAGAGAGAGAGATAAGCACAATAACGTACCACAATCTTTTTCGGATGAATTTAATACGAGCCAGCAATATTTGAGGACAAAGCTATAGCAAGGGCAATGAAGAATGATTGATCCAATGCTTTCCCTACTCTATTTGAGTGAGGGTTTTTTGATATAATGTTTGACATACTTTGGTGCAAGACTTTCGTTGCGGAATATACTTGGAAAGAAGGAAACTCCATGCCCAAACTAAGCGTTGGCGAAACCCCCTCTTAAATGAGAGAGGAAAACCAAATTAATAAATACTATCGCGATCCGATTATTCACAGAAGACGAGGCATCAAATTTTGATCAACAAGCCAACAGCTACGAGCGAAATTAAAAGGCATACTCATTCTGTGTAGTACTTTGTACAGTTCCATTTTCATGAGATAATTAAGAGTAATCATCATAAATTATCTTTAACAAGTACAAATGCCATTCATCATCTTGGGGAACTACTACAAGGTGCATCATCTATGGTAATCTAGAATTTTTTTGCTTCACCCTATCTATATGCTAATTTGGGCTTAAGCTGGCTTTGGTCAGTTTCCCTCAGTAAGTGAAATTTGGTGGCACAGAGACATGTATAAAGCCAGAGCAAAATGGAAAATGAGCTGACTGGTCCATAGAATCTGACCTACAAGTTTTTATGGAACGCATTGCAAGTTTGGTCAGTTTGACTACCTTCTTTCCAATTATTTTTCTTTTGCCTCGACAAATCGCTCCTTAAATCAAAGATCTAAACGCAGCATGAATGCAATATCTACATAAAGAATCCTATTTCCAAGCGGATTGTTTCAGTCGAAGCCAAGATTGTTGTCATCTTCCTTTGCATTATTCTTATCGGAATTTATTTTTGGACAGCTGCTGATTAACTTGTATTAATAGGTTCTGTTTCACGTTGACAGCAGTAGTAAGCACCAGGGTCTAAGAGGGAACTTTAGGTTTACAGTTTACCTGTGCCACGGGATTCAGTCCCAGTACGAATTTCCTCAACTGTCATTACGCTATCTTCCAAGCCGTTATCTTTCACCTAATCAAGTACTTTCAAATAACATTAACAATAAGTAAATCACTAGTTTAGCAAGCACCCATGAATAATGCACAGGTTCGAATCAAGATCACAAAGCCTACTCACAAAGCGTAAAATTAAGTCGGCCCAATCTTGAATGCGGTGCCAGAGGATAAGACATTTCCTATGTCCCTTATCCATCCATTCTGCACGTCCTGTTAAGTCAAAGCTAAAATTTTAACAAAATAAACGCTAAGTTACATGCAAGACGAGGAGGGTCATACTTCAACAAGAACAAACCTTCGGAAACTAAGGCGGAGAGAAATACTTCCCTAGCTTCATGGCTTAGAGTCCCTGAATTGCCACGATGAAATTGAAATTCAGCAGCAACAGATCAAGCGAGGAAACATAATTTTTCCTCAGATGCACACGTTAACACGAGTTCTTTTGAAATTCAAATGGTAGAGCAAATAGGATCTTTTAGTAAGTGTTCGTTTTGAGTGTTTCTGAAACAATTTTTAGCAACAAAACTCTGAGACGTTGTTTGGTTATAAGTGTCTTAGAAACTTTGGGAAAAAAGTGTTTCAGAGACACTTTTTATAGAGAGAAAAAGTTGTCTGGGAAAAAAGTCAAAATGTTTGAGAAACTTGTTCCAGAAACTTGTTTGGGAAAAAATCTCCCCAACACCTTAACCAAACATAGCTTAATGTCCGGTATTCCTAGTGCTTTAACAGTTTAACTCTTACAGTTCGTACCTTTCCATAGACGATAAATAAAACATAAATGGAATGTGAATTCATCTAGTCCGCCTTTTTCTTTATCTTTTGGACAAAACTTGCAGCTGCAGAGCAAAGCCTAAGACAGATGAAGACAATACTATACTTATTGACTGAAACCAATCTAGTACACTCACGGAGAACAACATTTGAGCTGAGCGGAATCCCAAGGCTCGAAGGAATGGAGTGTAACATGAAAATACCATCCATGTTCAAGCACTGCTCAATCGTGAGCAGAATTTCATACATTAATTTCTCCTCGAGCCAGATATGATGCATATAGACTAGAGGCATAATAAATAGAAGACGACGAGGAAATATCATTTTCCCCCTTCCCAATGCCTTGAAATCCCTCATGCAGTGGTGGTCTACTCGTGGTTATAACACACAACTCATTTGCTTTTAGAGAAAGTTAAAATTGCATTAAATAAGCAGGTCAACCGAAAAAGAGAAAGTGACGAGGAGAAAGGACTCACTTTCAATTCCAGAATTTGTAAACAGAGGAAATTCTTCGGGTTCAACTATAAAAATCTTTTCGGTTCTGCAGAAATCAATTATCAGTTCCTTCCAAAGTTGAATCTGCTTCTCCCGTGTGTCCTTAACTGGCTGCAAGCTAGACAAAGAAAGAAGAAGATATGCAAATGAACACCAATTTTCGTTATGAAAAGGTTCCAGAGTAAAATGCCAAAACGAGCAAACTTCATAAGGCAGATATTTGAATATGTATGCGACGACCAAGCGTAGATGAAAATGAAAACCCAACAAGTCAATGACGTATGAAGGGAACCATACCCGTACTGGAGAACAATACTCCTCGGTCCTAGGATACTCGTAGACACATTTATCTGACATTTCCCAACATATCCATCTTTGAAGTAATGGACGCTCTAAGTCAGGTATCTGAACTTCTACTGCGGGGACATTTTGGCACTTCTTGCTTAGTATTGGAGTACAAGACAAACACTGCAATTGGATCACTCATCCATTCTCTAAATTAGCACACGCTTAGACACAAAATATTGGGCTCTCTTTTATCCTTTTTAGGAGCTAAATTTAGCTATCCTTGAGGATTCTCTCAGCAGTACGAAAACACCCCAACCACCAGGGGGAGGAAGAAGAAACTTAGAAACTAAATGCCGAAAGGTACAAGCCATATTGTCTCTAAATAAAGGCAACGCCATATACAAACTAACTAATGTTATACGTATCAAATTATCGATTGCATTTCAGAAAATTTCCGAAAAGCCTTCTAGTTTTGGGTTCCCAGTGTGAAATTAACAAATAATCATGAAATAAGCAAAATAAATCATCTTTCACAACAAAATGCACCGAGGTCAATGCTAGATTGTACTTTCCAAGTGGAACTTTCATGTACTTAAATCATAAATCCATGTGCAGCAAGTATCTCAAAGCCAATATTCAATGACCTATCAAGCAAAAGGATAGCAATATATTACGTGAAGTAAGGTGGATAGTTGAAGAAGTTGGGCAGCTTGAAATCTCCCATTTTCTGCATCTCTCTCTACCACTTGTTTGTTTATGAATTACCTAGTATTGCATCTGTACAATAGAAGATAAAAGATTGAGGATAAAGAAATAGCAACTCAATTGGTGAAAGCATTCGACGTAAATGAATTCGAATTCCATAAAGAACCAGTTCTTCCTCCTAATTTATCACTTCCATTATTAATCAAACCATAAATACTAGCAGGATCGACCCTGGGCACGAGCCTAGAAAGCCACAGCTTCAGGACCCACAAAAAAGCTAAAAGGAAGGTCCTAAATCTTGATAATTATTTTGTTTACCATACATATGTCGAAAATCTTTAAATCAGCATAATGATATCAATCAAGCAAACTAACAAGTTCATCAATGAAACCACATTTTACGGAAACATATGATCCAAAAGCCCCTTACGAAATGATGGATCAACAATAAACAACATTACAACATGCATCACTTGCAAAAGAACACGAAAATCAGCAGGAACTACAAATCAGACACAAATTGAACCACAAGATCAAAAGCAAAGGCATAATCGGAGAAAACCATCCAAAAAGAGAAGGGATGAGAATAACAGGCTTAACAGCCCGTTAGGAGAAAAGAAATGAGTATGGTTTTCGTTAATCATGAGAAAAGAAAAGAAAAAAGAAAAGAAAAGAAAAGAATCGAATCCATCTCATTTGCATGCACGAAATGATAATGTAGTTTGTTCATTTTCTTACCTACCTTGTTTGGCTAGCCTGTATAAGAGAAAATAAAATAATCCAGAAAAGAACAGAAGAATAAAGTTGGTAATATGAAAAATTAAACTTTCATGTTTCTTTTCTCACAAAATCCCCACCAAAATTAGTGAGAATCAAAATGAGATTTCGAGTGTCTCTATTCTCACCCCCTCTTAGCTTCTCTTACTACCCTCTTGTCAATCCAAACACGAGTGTCAAACATGAGAGAGAGTATTCATTTCCTTTAACTTCCTTTCTTTTCTCTTGAAATCTATCGATCCAAATCCAAATGGGCCATTATTTTCCTTGAAATCTATCCATCCAAATGGGCTGTTATTCCAGAAACGCGTGACCAATACTCTCAACACAGAGAGACCCAAACAAACATAGAGAACAGCCATTACGAAATAACGAAGAGATCAAAAGCAACTACAAACAAAGAAGGTAAAATTCGAAACCTTGGGCAACAAAATAGCAGGACAGAGTCAACCATCACTGAGAATAATCGGGGAAAACACCAAAAATGAACCGAGAAAACCAAATCCAAACCCTAACCAGTCATGCGGAACAGAAAAATTGAAGCTTACCTCTCACTTCACCAACACTCGGCTTCCTTCTGTCCGCAATCGAAGCTTTCAAACGTTGAGAGGTAAAGGGGTAAATTAACTGCCGTTCTGAGAACTCAAAAGCATGCTTGATAAGGGGTTTGGATTGTGGAATTGAATTGGGAAAGTGGTGGCTTCTGTAACTCGAACTCAAAATAAAAACCTGACGTGGCGCACTTGCTGACTAGACTCAAAACCTGACGTGGCGCACTTGCTTGCTAAACAAAATAACCCAACAGCACAAGCAAACTCCAGCGATCGGAGAGAGAGAGAGAGAGAGAGAGAGAGAGCGCGCGCGCTGTATTGCCCCTGATTTCTCGACTTGTTCTCCCTTTCGCAAATCTTCCACTAGAAGCATTCCAGTCACTGGGGATAGAGAGCAAAATAAAGATTTTTTAGAGAGAGAGAGGAGGAGGAGGAGATAGAGATGTGGGTATTTTATCTGATATCGCTTCCATTGACGCTGGGCATAGTAATTTTCACGTTGAGGTACTTCGCTGGTCCAGAAGTACCTCGCTATGTACTCTTCACAGTCGGATATACCTGGTTCTGTTCTATCTCTATCATCATCCTCGTCCCCGCCGACATTTGGACGGTACTTGTGCAATTCCTAGATTTTCCCCAATTTTTTCGTTCCACTTGTATTTATGTTCAATCTAGTATTTATTACAGCCATAAAAGAGATTCACGTAATCCGCTATGGTTTCTTAGCTTTTACAGTGTGCTCAGTTGTGATATTGTGCTAAATTTGACTGCAATTTCGAGTTGCGGATCATTTTGGATTCAATATTCCCTTTTAATTTGATCTTCTGAGCATGACATTTCGAACCAAAAACTTCTTCGCCTCAGCTTGCAACTGATTTCTAGTTAGGATTGTAGACTTGGGGATGCGTGATTTAGTTTTTTTTTTCTTCTTATTCTCAAATCTCCTTAGGGTTAGAGTCAGGGAATTGGATCAGTTCTTTTACAAGGATATTTAAGGTGGTGAAAAGATAATTATTTTGCAGTGGTTTGTGGTTATAGTATGGCTTCTGAATAATTAGTTCCAGCAAAATGCCTTTCAAGTTTCAAGGGCGGGTGCTATGTATCTATAAGTCACCTGTAGTACGGGGGTTTTGATTTGCTATGCTCTTCGCCTATTTGTATCACTTTAATTGATTACACTAACAGTAGTAATTGTCTTTATTGGTGACAGACAATAATTGGTTCTCAAAATGGAGGCATTGCTTTCTTTTGGAGCTGGTCATATTGGAGCACGTTTTGGCTTACTTGGTATGTCATGTATACCTTTGTGGATAACTATGTTTCTTTTACTGGTTTCTTAGTTTGCTAATCAGTATGCTGAACATGGTGACTGATCTACGAGATTATTGACCGGACTCTATTTGAGGTCTAGTTATTGTATTGTGCACTATCACTGATGCATAACCATAAGGAGCTGGATGAATAATTAGGGTTTTATAACGAAATTAGGTTTTATTTCGTATTTTGGATATTTTGTTACCTTTGTTAACTTCTTACTGAGCTTTTGTTGGATGCCTATGAAAACGCCGTATGATTATGTTTATGCAGAGTTGATTCTGCAGATTTTGAGAACATGGCTCTGCATGTATCTAATATCCTATTCTTCTCCAATGGAGCAATGCCCCCATTTATTCTCGATTTAGGAATAAGTGCATTGTAGTATGGATTTTCTTGATAGCCATTCGATAGATATCACCTTGCTGGTTTGGTGGTTAAGATTTGTCTAATTTGAATCCTTTAATTTGTGTTTTTAAACTGAGAGGAGACATGCAAATATCAGTGGATATTTGATGTTGAAATGGATCTTTCACACAACTGATAAATGTCTTGCAATCCTCCCAAGTACCATTTTTTTTTCTGGTTCCGTTGCCATGGATCTCTTTACTTCAGTTCGACTATATGCTTAGATTGGTCGTCTGCACATGTAAATTGGATGCTATTTTTGCTTTTTTCCCCTGGGAGCATTTGTAGTTGTAAGCTCATATATGAAAGTCCATATAGAATAAACACGCAACTCTGAAGTTCTTTGGTTAGGTGTACCTTTCCCTGGAAGTGGGTGTAGTGTGTGATTGCTTGCACTTATGCTATGGTTGCATATGATGATATATAGGTGGCCTTAGGTTTTGTGGTTTCAGGAACATCTTGATGGTTGCGTAGCCTGTTATGCACACGTACTTACATAATTGGATCATTTTATTCTTCTAAGCAGGGCTGTGGTGCCCCTTATTCAGGGTTTTGAAGATGCTGGAGACTTCACTGTGACAGAAAGGCTGAAGGCTAGTTTACATGTGAATTTGCTGTTCTATTTAATTGTGGGATCTGTTGGTCTTTTTGGACTTATGCTCCTCATTATTATGCACAGACATTGGTTAGTTCCTCACCTTCTAAGCTTACTTTTCTTTGTTGTGACTTGTGAATCTCCCTTGTTTCTTTTATAAAGATGGGTTCCCTTTTTAAGGCTCTTGATCGATGTAGCCTCAATGCGTGCTTTCTTTTTTGGCAGGAGTGGAGATCTATTGGTTCTAGCCATGGCATGCTCAAATACTTTTGGACTTGTAACTGGTGCATTTCTTCTTGGTTTTGGTTTGAGTGAAATTCCAAAGAGCATTTGGAGAAATTCTAATTGGACCACTCGTCAGAAGGTTCTCTCTCATAAAATTTCGAAAATGGCTGTGAAACTTGACGATGCCCATCAAGAATTATCAAATGCCATTGTTGTAAGTGCTTTTTTTGTAATAGGCCTTGAGAATATCCTTCCCCTATGTCTTGTACAAAAGGTCTGGTGTTTGGTTGTTTCATTCTCTACTTCTAGAGTGCTCAATTATCTTGATAAAACAAGCATGTTAAGTATAATAAAGAGTTAGCTAACAATGATAGCATGTGGTTGTGGTACAAAGAAAGATTAGAGATATTAATTTGCGACATGTAAAGAGTTATATTGCCTCAGAGAATTGTGAAGATGCTAGGAAGTGAAACTATGACTTTGCAATGATTGTCTTGAGTGTCTGACCCCTGTACTTGTGGAAAGGTATTTACTATTTACATGGAAAAATGGGATACTATTTTATGTTCCTTGTACATATGTAGTTCTGTAATAGTGCTTGCTAAGATTGCAGTTCAGGGTGGTGTAAAATTCTTTCTTAGTTGTTGTAAGCTATGTGATGCAGACAAACACATATTTCACAGATTCCTCTTGGTATATTATAAGGAAAGCGAACTATATTGTAGGTGTACGTCCTACTCCTTTGGCAATAAGATTCCTCATTGTTAATTGGTGTTTTCTGATAGTTTATGTCTGCTATGATAGGCAGAGAAATTTGTAATGTTTTTTATGCCAATAATTGACTTGTTAGAATATCTCTCACCTCGTCCTTTTTAACTAAATTTATAGCATGGATTAATTTCCTAGGTGGCTCAGGAAACTTCCAAGCAGATGTCCAAGCGAGATCCTTTGAGACCTTACATGGATGTTATTGATAATATGTTAGTTCAAATGGTATTTCTACTACATGTATATTTCAACAAACCTACTGTTCCAACAAGTTTCTCTCTTATACCTTATACTTTCAATTTGTGATCTATCAGTTCAGGGAAGATCCATCCTTCAAACCCCAAGGGGGGAGATTAGGGGAAAATGATTTGGACTACGATACAGATGAGAAATCCATGGCAACACTCAGGCGTCATCTTAGAGGAGCTAGAGAGGAGTATTATCGATACAAAAGGTTAACCAAGTAACATATTGTTTCTGGAATTTCGTTGGCATATGCTTTACTTGAATCCTCATGGCTGCTGCCGTATTTATTCATTTTTCATGTTGTTGTCAGCTACACTTCTGATATGTTCTGTCGACGTTGTCCCTACTAGCAACTTAAAAGTCCACACAAATTGTATGGAATACTACATAAAAATTTGGAAAGATATCCTATGAAACTAAAAGAAACAAAATACAGCATAACTAAGCATAAAGAGGGTTGAAGTTTGACAGCTCACAGCTCACAGCAACCATTGGGCCAAGTTGTCGAGTGGCTTTAGGTAAATTTTATCTTATCATAGCCCAGTCTTCCTTTAATGAATATTCTGAAGTTCAATTCCTCTTTCCCACTTTGTTGGACATAGTTAAGTCCATTCTCCCGGCTTTCCCAATGGTTTCTCATAAAAACTTTAATGCTTGGGGTTTGAATCTTAATGTGTCGGTGGAAAAGGAACTTAACATCTTAGTACCACTAAATGTACATAACTCAAGCTACCTACTGGTCTTGCTTGGCATTTCCATCTTGTATATATGGAGCTATTTTTGTATTTGATTGAAGGTATGGTGAACATTTATGGGTCTCTGTCAGTTAAAGTAAATGTGACTGTGTACCATAATATTCATATCCTCTTACATTCTTGAAACGCTTAACGATCATCTGATTTATTGTTCGCTGTTTTTAATGTTTTTCATAGTATCTAATCAGCTGTTTGTTTTGCAGTGAGTATATGAAATATGTCACGGAGGCCCTTGAACTGGAAGATATTGTCAAGAACTATGAACAGCTTAGTGCGACTGGATGGTTTGCTTTTTACCAATTACATATTCCTTCACTTTATTAGGTGTTGCCCAAATTTGTACAATACAAGTAAAACACATCTACAAGTGTTGCTCCCATGCGATGCACTGGATCATGAAATGTGTATTATTCAAGTAGATTAGAAATAGTTTTAAAATATGTATAAAGATGCAACAAAAGATACAAGAATAAACGAATATATAATGTATAACTTAATCACCAGTTTGACTAAATCCTTAGGTAGATAACTTCAGTCAATCGTAGACTTTTCATTTAAATGCTTGGATTGGAATTCCAAATTTTTTAAATAAACTCGTTAATTACCAAATCGAAGATTTCCGAGGATAGTAAATGGAGAGAGGGAAAAGAGTGTGATAAGTTGCCCCGTGCAATTTTCTCGGCTTTTCTAGACGGTGACATATAGATAGATGAGAAAGATAAATACTCCCCTTAATTTAATTAACTAGGAAATTTGAACAAGTAATATATATGATATTGCGTCTGACTTCCGTTTGGTTGTTAACCCCCCTCAGTTTTTCATCCTCTTGGCCTTCTATGCATTTCCATGTGAGGAAGCTTTCAGCAACCATCTTAAAAATTGAATGTCACTGATGGGTTCCCTGCAGCTGTTTCATGGCCCTAGTGCATACATGATGTTGACAAATTTCTTTGTTAGAATGTCCATTCCAAAATATTATTTGTTTGCACGTTCAACTGTTGATAATACAAACAGATGCTATTACTGCAGGAAATTCATTTCCAGCCTCAGACCTGATCGAACTGGACAGTGGGGGCCTTTTTTTGACACAACAGGTAATGATCAGATCTGGTAACTCGTCTGCTTAGTTGCATGTTGCACTATTAGCTGGAGGCGTTTCTTTTCATTTCAAGAAGTTTTTTTATCTTCTAAATGATGGTGTGTTTTCCTTATGTTGGCTGTTTTTTGGTAATGTGGTTAGAAGCATATGGTATTTTGCGCTGTGAATGTATGCCTATACATATAGTTTGGTACTGGTGGTTTCTGTTGACATGAAGCAATTGTCATTATTTAGTTTTCATTTGTTAATAATACTGGATGATGTAAATTATTTGGGCTCGGTAAGATGGATATTGTTCAAGGCATGAACTCTATTAACTACAAATTCCCCACTCGTGTCCAAAAGCCTTAAATGTTGTTCCCTGCTCGCAGAATTAATCTGGCGATGTATCCTAAGGAAGCAACTTGAGAAGCTGCTGGCGATCATTCTTGGTTGCATGTCAGCTGCTATCCTACTCGCAGAGGCAACGCTACTGCCTAGCAGAGTTGATTTATCGCTTTTCTCAATTCTTGTAAGATCTGCAGGAAAGCAAGAGGTGCTCGTGCAGGTAGATGATGGAAATTTTTAATTATGTTTTGCCTGATAATCTGGATATGTTGCTTTTGATGGCTATAATTTCATATATTGCCATAATTTTTGTTTTGTTGAGCCAATATTTTCATTTGGATACCAGAGCTCCTATTAGCTTACATGCTGGAATGAATATGTGCAGTAAATATGCCCACATTTATCTTAGGCCTGCTGCATGTTGGCGCTTGTTGGTGTGAACAGGAGTTACATGCAGTGTAATGTACTCATAGTATATAAGCACGAGAGCACCCTCACCTCAGTCGTTATCTTTTGGGGTTGAGTTTTACCTACGATCTTGTAAGATGGTATTAGAGGTGGAGTGCTCAAGGATAAGTAGGGTGTGTTTCTGACACAGGCAGCAGGTGTTGCTGAACAAGCATGTACCAGGGTGGGTGGGTACGGGGGGTGGTTTTGAAGCAGACTCCCCTTCATTATACAAAGATGGCCAAATTTTGTCATCCGCTAGTACATGTGAGAGAGGGTGCGAAGCAAAGTCCACATTTCCTTGGTACAGGAAAATAGTGTGCAGTATAACACTTGCCAATAACTTGCCTTTCAGGTTGAGTTTTACCGAAGTCCGCAACACGTACGAATTGACACCAGTACCATGTTGCATGGGTTTATGTGATTGTCAGCCACTGTTTTCATTTCACCTGTTGCTATGTAGTTTGTAGTGTAGTATTTGAGTTCTTTCACTTTTGAGTGGTTGGTTGAAGGTCTTGTTCTATTTTCTAAAATTTCTAGGTCTTCGCTTTTGTTCCCCTGATGTATATGTGCATCTGCACATACTACTCATTGTTTAAAGTTGGCACGATGATGTTTTACTCGCTTACACCGAGACAAACCAGCTCAGTCAATTTGCTCATGATATGCTCGTAAGTGTTCCGCTTGTAGTCTTGGTGGTAAAAACTGAACATTTAGTGATATTTCAGAAATGATTTCACACTCTCCTTCTTTGATAAAACAAACACCACTTTTTATCCTTACTTGAGAAAATTTCCAAAGCTGCCATCCATTTCTTTTATTGATGATTTAGATCATCATATAATTTTTCACAAATGAAAGCACAATTTTGTAAATTTGCTTATGTAAAGACAAAATGGTGGTATTTGTAACATAGGTGAGTGTGAAAATCTGTCTCTGTTGTATTATTTCACACTGACTATTAGACTGTTCTAACATCTCTGCTAGGATGGTTGCTCGTTATGCTCCTCCAATTTCGTACAATTTTCTCAATCTCATTCGTCTTGATGGGAAGAAAACTAATTTCGAGGAGGTGAGTTCTGTTTCATCACATCCTTAATATGTGCAGTAGCATATTATTTGATGCAAGTGAATTTTTTTATTCTAACTTATCTTCCCCCGAACGATTTTGACTAGTAATTGTTTTTAATTGCAGAGAATGGGGAACATTGATGATGCCGTCCCTTTCTTTGGGACAGGCTTTAACAGAATCTATCCGCTTATAATGGTTGTATACACACTGCTGGTTGTTAGCAATTTCTTTGACCGAGTAATTAATTTTTTTGGGAACTGGAAGATATTTAGGTTCCAAACAGATGCAGACGATACAGATGGTTTTGATCCATCAGGATTACTTATCTTGCAAAAAGGTCAGCGTATGATTATCTTTTTAAAATAGTTTACTTGGTACTCTTTATGTTTCTGGTTTAAAATTTTCGATGTCATCCACACCAGTTAAGTATGTATATAGTTATCAAGTTTAGACCTACTTCTAGTGCATAATCATTGATCCCACTGATTCCTTCATCGGTATGCAACTTTCTAATGAAGATGTTTATGTTTATGCTAAATAGTGATGTGTGTCATTGTTCCCAGAACGGATTTGGTTTGAACAAGGGCGGAAAGCTGGTGAGGAGGTTGTGCCGTTGGCTAGGAATTTCAACAGTATGAGCATCGATGTGGAATCTGGCAGCAACATCACGGTATGCAGACATCACTGGAAGGATCAAAGCGCGCAAACACGCGCACGCACACACACATCTTTTTCACCTTCACTGTTGTGAAACACTAAATACCCCCTTGACTTTAAAAGCCTATAGTATAACCGTGTATCCGAATTAAGGTGAAAACACACGTTAGGTTCCGAAGACAAAATAAGTCATTAACGTAACCCAGATTAAAATACTTGTGCTTTTCTCTTACTTTCGTCCTCTATAAGAGCCAGACGTCCCCTACCTCCACCTGTACTACCTAGCACGTACCCACTCAACCCATCCCTGCTATTTACATCCACATGGGCCTTGTATAAGCGTTGGAAAATCCTCATTGGCAGTAACCATGATATCTCGTCCTATTCTGCCATCGATTTCTTATCTTGGTTTACTTTTGCCCTCTTACTCCACATTATACACATACCAACGGGGTGCTCGATCCCTGAAAACTCTGCTTGCCATGGCCACTCAATATAACTTAAAGGTGGTTCTTTCACTTGAGGCAAGCATACTTGAACATGTATTGCATGTCTTATAGTTTGACTGTATATTAGTAGTTTTAAGTTACTCATGTAACAAGTTATATTGTGATTTTTCCGCATGAAGTCCTACACTGTTTTCCGGACGAAAAAGTCTAGAATACGAAAGTGAGATTTTTTTTGAAGTTGTTGAGAGAGAGAGAGAGGGAGAGAGGGAGAGAGAGGATTGGCGATTGACACAGTAACTACGGAATATGCAGAAGACCCCGTAAACTGTCTTCCTTGTCTATAAGTTTCTGTTATTTATCATCCCGGGACATTCTATTGTAGTTTACGTCTGAATGTAAAGTAAAATGTTCAGGAAAGGGATAGTCTTGAAATGAAGGGACCAACCAGTTCAGCAAAGGAGGATGTTAGAGGAAGTTCGTCGAAACTTTTGAAAGACGACATTCACAGGTACAGTGGAAGCCGTGAAGCCATCAGCAACAAATATGCTGCCATTAGGGAACAACAGAGTAGACAAGCATCTAAAATGAAGCCAGAGGACAACATTGCCTCCACCAAAGTCTCCTTGTTAGAAGCAGAGACTTCTCAATCTGGAGACACAACTGGAGTCCCCTCTTCTGGTTTAGCTTCGAAATGGGCATCTGTGAAATCCGGTTTTCAGAGTTTCAAGGCTAAAGTGGAGACCAAGAAATTCATTCCGCTGCGCCAACTTCAGGACAAGAAGCAGCTTCTCTCCCGGGTTTCTTCATCGCAATCTCTTGATGAAATATTTCAGAGGTTGAAGCGACCAGGTTTGGAACGCGGGAACGATAGTGACGAGGATGAAAATGGAACATAAATCAGGAGTTCAGGGGCCTAAGCATAGTGATCGATTACTTCTTGATGTTGTAAAGATTGGGAAGGGGGAGTTCTAATAAGCCCCCAAGATGTACAGATCCTGGTGAACGCTTGACGGAAAATTTTACGGATTGATTTGGCAGTTATTCTGTTGTTCTAGGTTTAGCCTCCAGGGGGATTTACTCATTTCCCCTCGAAACTGTATATTGTTAACTAAAACTGATTGAAACTCGTTCAATATAGGAAAGAGATGAATGCAATAATTCCTCTTTTAGACTGCTGTCACAAATTTATCCAGTTTCCATTTATCCTGGGTTTTTCTTCTTTCTAAACTTCACAATATGGGGTACTGATTTGGTTTGAAAAGGAGCAAAGAATGGGTGTATGATAGGAGTGAAAGGATTATCAAAAAAATCAAACCCACCGAAAAATTCGTAGCGCAGTCGTCCAGAATAGGGGTGAGTTAGTTTCAATTTGTTCGAATTGATTTTTTCAATTTTTCAGTTCAGTCTCAAAACTAAGCGTATTTTGGTTTGCGGCCACAAAATTAAGCCCATTTTGATCAACGATTATGAAACTTAAACCCATTTCGATCAACCCCAACATCCCGAATTTCTGACCGAATCGGTATCTGACTTTTTATAAAATCACCAGGATCCCGGGGAAATTTTCACCCCCAAACAATGCCAGTCAAATTCTGCATAGTGCTTCCCTTTAAAGTAACATTCAAAGGGTTCTTCAATGTTTCTAAAAGCTAAAAAGAAACATATAGAGGCACCTAAAATTTTCATACATATGTTCTTCAAGCAAGAAAAAAAAAAAAGAAGACAAATTATTCTTCACCACTCCCTAAAGCTAAAAAGAGGTACGCCAAGAGCCCCTGGATTATTTGGCAGAATCAGCAGCCTCAGCAGTTTTAACTGTTGGGCATTGAGAGACGTATGGCTTTAGCTGCATAATATGCAACAAACAACATGAGTAGGTCTAAACGAACAAAACAAAAGCATCCACATGCAAACTGATGAGAAAATATGAAGTGGGGTGTTAAATGGGGCAACCAAAAGCTTGCAAAAATATGTAAGGATCTTTCAGCAGCTACACAGCAAATGGTATCATCAGGAAAAAGAGCCAATTAAGCAGCCACTTTGAGAAATAAGTAAGACGTAATGAGTATAATCTCATCCAAACTTTACATATCTCAGGGCAAAAATTGACCTCAGAAAAAAATGGAGGATGAAACATCTTATAGAACTAAGCAAAGCTATCTCCATTCCTGACTTCTGAATTTTTTTTCTAAGAAGGGAAATCATAGATCAGAAGCATGAAATGAGTTTCGCTATCACGAAAATGGACACGCAAAACACGTGACGTATTAGCGAGTTCCAGCAACAAACCTATTCTTTCTATGTTCCTCTCTCCTCTATCACAAGCAATTGGGCCAGAGGCTTGTACAACTGGGGTTGGGTACAAAATTTCAAAGGGAGTTCCAATATTCATCAACAATGCTCTTATAATACAGTGTGTACAACCATAATAAGGAGAGGTAGGACACTTTAGTAGACGAAGGAGGGAATGGAGCAGACTTAGACTAAGACCATCAACTTCTACACGAGCTCTCACATTCTTCTATTGAAAGATTGCGCTTTTTGTCCATGCTATCAACACAAGTAGTTATGCATAGCCCCTCACTTATCATCTGCGTCCAAACAGCTTCACCACCTATATTTGGCTTCTAGACCAACAAAATTTCAATTGCCATGTTCAAAATACAAATTAGACACTGAAGTGAAACTCCAGGGTTACTCCATTCACGTTCTCTCCTTGTCAGAAGATAACCTTTGCAGATGTGCTCCCCAAGATTGGCAATGGATTACTTTACCAGGCTCACCCATGGGAATTTCCCATCATTGCATACCATCAGGATTGGCCCTCCATGTATCAAGGCAAGTAAGAAACATGTCACATCTGGTGAGATTTGTGTAATTGTGACAATTGCTACTGGGAAAGATCCGAGCTAGAAGATAAGTATGAGCCAAAGGGAAAAGGGAAGTCCAAAAAGCGAAATCGACTCAAAATTTCTTCATGAAAGTTATAAACAGGGGGATCCCGACGTGGGTCTACTTGGAGAACCTACTTGAGACTTCTGCATTCTTTATATTGTCGATGGTATTACATTTCATTCACTTTAACCCAAATTCCAGCAGCAAGAGACCGTATTCTTAACCAAGCACTAGAAAAAGTGTCTGAATAATCTCAACTTTGGACAAAGGATTACAAGAATCTGAACATATAGAAAAATATTTGTGCACCACGTAAAGCCGCAGTAGATGCAAACTATGCAACTTCCCGAACCCTTTCCATTGGAAACAAATCTTGCATTCCTATTAGGGGGTGGGAAATTGAGTACCTTGAAGTCGGTGAGATCAGGAACAACATAATTTGGCAGCTTTTCATTCACCACAACATATCCACCTGCAGTAGCATGATAAGTCCAATATAAGCAACCGAATGATAAGTAATAAAAGTAGTAAAATTGCAGTAATTTGTATGCTCCAGTGTACTCTCAAATTATAAATTCAATTTCCCTAAGAACAGCACATTTTCAAATTGATCCCAAGAAAATGAGCAACTAACCTTTGCGTGTATGAAAACCAGTTGGCTTGCAGTTCTTCCCCTTGTAATAGTCCCGCGGCCCCCGCTTTGAAGATAGAATGTCGAGTGATGATGTTCTCTTTCTCCTCATTGACCTTCCTAAACCCAAAAGTATACCCAGAGGCATCCTAGGATGAATTTGACTTTGATTTTGCTCCCAATCTGCCAATTTGTGGGTTGATGCTCAATCAATTCACCTAGGTGACATAACTAGGTTTCTCAAAACTTGAGTAAATCAGTTTTATTGACCAAGAACCACAACACAAGTGATTTGATTCATATTAGGTTTTCTGCATTACGGATAACAGATTACCGAAATCAAACAGCCCCATCATCAGGATGGATCAGTGTTTCATCAGTGATGGACATAAAAATGATTTGAAAACAATTAGAGAGAGAAAGAGTTACCGGATCGAAGTGACAAGCAGAGTGGAAGTGTGGAAGTAGATGCTGAACTTCGTCGTTGATAATTTCCGAAGTATCCAAACAAGCCCTATGAGTACATGGGCCATGGATTCATAGTCATGCTTCCTTCGGAGATAATGATTGGGCTACGCTAGCATAACCATGGCCCAATAGGCCTAAAATAAAGATTGGGCCTCGATGCCCTACGGAGACACCTAGTTGCCGAATTAAGCCCAGCTAAGCCATTAGATTGTGATCTAAGGATGACAATTTAATCCGTCCCGATTCGCTCTATTTCGTTATCTGCTCCGCACGACTTAGAGTTTCGGGATTTGAAGAGAAAAATTAAAAAAATTGGGAATCAAATCAGAGGCAGGTCTATATACTTCCGATCTAATTCCTACTTCAATCTCTGCCCCATTTTTTTATATATACAAAATATTTGTATATTCGTATTCTAATCCTTACAACAACTAAATATATAAATTATAATTATTTTTCTATATTTATAAAAAATAAAAAAAATTATTTTTTTGTCTTGAAAATTTTTAGGACAGGCAGGGATCTCGAATCCTTGTTCAGAACGAAGATAGTGATTGGAGATAATTCTAATCATACATGGAAACTATTTAGTATTTTGGGACCCTGTAAAAAAGTGGTGTTGGGCAAAATCAGGCAGGCAGAGAAACGCCCACATTTTGGAAGTGAGAGACCAATGAGTAATCTTCCCTCATTTTGCTAAAATAAGAGCTTTCTATTTCTTGATCAAATTTTAATGATCTGAACTGTTTACTGTATTAAAAATATGTTTTTAAGGATACTCGTGAGAAATCAGCTTAAAATATTACTGGGAAAGTTTTGATCCAAGTAGTTTCTCATAAAACTGTTCTTGTCAGCATTTATGAAAAACTGTTTGGATCAAGCTCTTCCTGATATTTTTTTAAGCTGATTTCTTGCGGGTACCCTTAAAAACATGTTTTAAAAATATTGAAATATATATATATATATATATATATATATCTTTGTTCGAAAAAATATTGTTATTTATTAGAAGTTGAAAATGATTTTACACGTGTATTTTTTAAAAGTAATTGCTCCACAACTGATGTAGGACAAATCAAAATTGATTTTCTGAAAAAAAAATTGATAAAATTAAATTTAAAAAGAATAATTGATTAGGATATTGATTCATGGAAATCTTGATTAGAATTTTTATTTATATAAAAACTTTTAGTCTTAGAAATTTTATTTTTTCTTTAATGCCACTTATTTTGACATGTTTTTATTACATTTTTAGTTACAGATTTGATTCTATGTCAAATCTGTTAAATATATAAGTGTTCTATTTTTCTTCTTTAATTATTAACAAAAAGTTGTCTAGTTTAATTCTTAACAAAATTAGGAGTTCATGACCTATAAATAGGGGTGTATACCTCATTGGTAATTCATTCAATTATTCAATAAAAAATCATAATTTTTCTATATATTCCTTGTGCACAAAGTCTTCTATCTTTTTTTTTTTGTGAATTCAAGAGTTCTAATCTAGGACGAGATTTAGCAAATCACGTCTATTAAAATGATATCTAACCTATTTGTCTACTAGAACAATTTATCTAATTCTTTTTCACCACAACGCTGCGTCGATAACTCTAGAAAAAAAAAACGAACAACATGATAATCAATATAGACAAAACGTCCTGATTATAATTTTATAAAACTTGGTTTTTCAAATAAGAATTTCAATAAAAATTAGCAAAAAATAAGTGAAAATAACGTAGCTAGTTTGTGTACGTTTGGGACTCTTGCATTGATGTGTGTCAATAAGAAGCACGTACTACGAACAAATATCTAAGTCTTGTGTGTTTGAAATAATTTTGAACAAATTAATTGCTTTTAAGTGGAGTCAAAATGGTAAATTTTGAATGCACAATACAGATTGGGCTCTTGTGAAATGAAAGAAAGTGTTATGAGCTGAACTCACTTCTACGTACATGTCTCTGTCATTATGTGTGCGCGTACAAACATATATTATTTCATTCAAGGTGTAGTGAGTCAAATTTTTGGATTGATCCATATCTAAGATGATGGGCCGAGTAGCTGGATTGGGCCTAGGATAACATGTGAAGTCGTCACCTCGGCAAATTGCCGAGTAAAATGCATGGGTCGACGGCATAATGCGGAGCCGAAATTATGTACGGCCAATAACCAGAATCTTCTGGAATTTAGAAGGATTTGAATAGGAAGGTGCACTGTTTTGGACTGTTCCTAAGGAAACTCTTTATACTGCAAGATAGTGGCTATATTTTGTAATGTGCAATAAGGAAAGGATCTTGAGATATTCTATTACCAAACTAATGCACTTGAAAGCTTATAAATATGCGAATGTAAAGCAAAATTAGGTATGCTAAACTCAAGGGGATTGGTTTGGTGGTCAAGGCCTGAGATTTAGAAATATGTTTCCTCTTAGATCTCAGGCTCGAAACCTCACTTATGAGCCCAGTCCATATAGGACAAAGTCTTGACTTTAAATGAAATCCTTGCAAATGGACGGTGAGATTGGTTCCTCAATAACTAGTTGGCAATAAATTGGGGCGATTACCTTGGTTATAAAAAAAAAATTAAGTACGCAATTAATTTCAAGTACAATTACTATTTTGGTTTTGTTCTGCACATTTTAATCTAAGCATCAAAGTGCTTTTCGGCTGATAACGACTACGTAACACTAATTAATTATTTCATGTGCAGACTACTCGAACAACTAAAAACAATGAGACGAGTTGAATCACAATTTATGGACATTTGCAACCCCACACAAAGGCTTCTCATAGAACATTAGAAACCCCCCCAAAAAAACTTGCAACATAAGTTCTACCAAATAATGATTCACAACATAATCATATGCAAATTACAACATGACTTGGGGTTATCAAGTAGGCATAACCTCCTCCTCTTGGATCTTTTTAATCATCTCATGAACTGTGGTCGCAATCTCATTCACTGTGCTCAGCTCACAATTATCTTCAACTTGTCTCAAAATCAACAACTGATTCAATGTTTAATTTACACTTTGCACCCTAAAAATTGTTTTTTAGATAAGAAGGAATCTCTTCAAAGTAGGGCCAATATAAAATAAATAATTGCAGTGTTCCCACTCTAGTTCTTAAACTCGAAGTTGACACTATTTTGGTGTTTCTTTCTTTCCTTCTTTTGAAAGATACTTTTAAATTTTTGTCCATATGGGCTTGTTTGTTAACAATAAAACAGCGTCATGCTAGATATAGATATCCAAGTTGTCATATTTGGGGGCTGTTTATTTCTTTGGACCTTAGATATGATATCGGGAATACTATATTTTATTCTCACGAAGGGGATAAAATAATCCACCCCTACCTCTCCCCCTATCCATATTTTATCCCTATTTTATTTACACAAATACCGTTATTAATTACGAGAATGTCATCCATCTGCTAATCATATCTACTCTATTCGTCTTTCTAAGAAAATACTCAAACAAATTCTTTATAACTATTCATTCATCCAGAACAAATCTTCTCTTTTACTAAGTGTTATTTATTTCGTACCATACCAACCTCATAAGTCATAACTATACCGGATCACCAGCGTACTATTCCGGCCTGTTTTGGCCAATATCGGACGGTATCATACCGGTCCATATGAAAAAAAACAAATTTAATTAATATTTTTTTTTGAGTAATTAGACATAAATTGAAGCTAAAATTATTCTCTTTTATGTTTGGTGATTTATTTTTAAGTTGTGATTTCTTATTTTATACGTTTAATATAATTTTTTGCTAAAATTTTTTATTTGAGAAATGTATATAAATTTTAACGATAAATTCGAAATTGTATGTTAGTACACACAGGTACTAATATGTACCGTACCAGTAATGAAATCGGTACATTCGCCTGTACGAGACTAAAAACTTTGCTTCTTATTATATCTATCATATTTTTTTTTAAATTTTGACCGTTAATAAATAGGCCGTATGAGACAACTGAGAACTAAAGGAGAGATTTTTATCCATATGATCACGTTGAGAACTTAGTCAAAGTAATGAACACACACGACACGGCGAAAGCGAAGGGCTAAAAGGGTCAAAAGCCTAAGACTAAAAAGGCACCCAAAGAATTTGGATGGTGGTTATTAACTTGACCAAATTAATAAAGAATAAATTACACTGATCTTCCCTGAATTTTTTTGACAAATATATTAACCTCCCATGTGGTTTAAAAAATTACTCTGACTTTCTTTCTTTTGAAATTATTATGCAGTTACTTTTTCTAATTTTAAAATTAGTCAAACGCCGTTAATTAGGCTATTGAAATTTCAAGTTCGGAATTTTTGTTAACAAAAAGAATTGCCATATAATTTATATTATGTTTGAACATAGTTGTTAAATTTTGGTGGAACCAAAACTCGAACAAATCCAAAAACTGTGTCCGAGTTTTGATTTTTAAAAAGTCTAAAAAATATATTAGCATAGGCAAAATCGGACGTAGTAGGAATTATATTGTAAGTTTATTTGGCCAAAAAGAATTCCGAAATTAAAGTTTTAATAACTTGCTAATAACATTTGACTGATTTTAGCGATAAGATAGGTAACTGCATAATACATTTGAAAAAAAAAAAGAGATTAGAATATTATCAAACTACAAGGAAGTTAATTGCATAATACATTTGAAAAAAAACAGATGAGAATATTATCAAACTACAAGGAAGTTAGCATACTTTTTAAAAATCTCAAGGAAGGTAAGTATAATATACCCATTAATAAAATCATAACATTTGAAGTCCATATTGTCAAAATAAATAAATAATGGAATGCTTGTGCTCTCATCCAAACAAACCAGCTAAAGGAAGTATTGTTCATTCTCTTGTTTTGCTCATTCACAAAACCTTACAATCCCAATAATGTCTTCGTTTCGAAAAAACGTTGTTACTTATTAGAAGTTGAAAAGGATTTTACACGTATATTTTTTATAAGTAATTGCTCCATAACCGACGTAGGACAAATCGCAATTGATTTTTTAGAATAAAATCAAAGACGAAGCATTGATTGGGATCTCGATAATGAAAATCTTGACTATGATTTTAACTTTTATATAAACTTTTAATCTTAGAAATTTTATTTTTCTTTAATGCCGCTTATTTTGACATGTTTTTATTACCTTTTTAATTACAAATTTGATTTTATTTCAATTTTATTAAATATATTAGCGTTTTATTTTATTTTTTAAGTATTAGCAAGAAGTTATTTAGTTTAATTCTTAACAAAATTACAATTTTCTGACCTATAAATGGGGGTGTATACCTCATTGGTAATTCATTCAATCATTCAATAAAAATCATAATTTTTTTTTGTATTCCTTGTACAGAAGGTATTTTATATTTTCTTGTAAATTGAAGAGCCCGTAATCTAGCGCAATATATTGGGCTCTTGAGAAATGAAAGAAAGTGTTGTGAGCTGAACTCACTTATACCTGGTGGAAATTCGAAAGTTTGATGTGATTGAATTGAAACACCGGAAGGTCTCGTGGTAACCAGAAGGTCTCGTTCGTTACTCATCCTAAAGGTCTCCACTTCCTATCACTAATTGCCTCCATTATCCTCCATTGATGGCTAGATGCTCAAAAGTTTTTGATTTCAGTTCGTTCTTTCAAGTGAGAGAGAGTCAAATATGAGTAAGTTTAACAGGCGAACGAGGTTACGTGTTACCTAATTCGTGGAGACGTTTTATCTTGGTAGACGACGCCCAAGCTATCTTCCAACACCCACGGTGAGGTAACGATTTAGTCTTAAAGGAACTGTGTAAAACACATTACTCGGTTCAGTAACATTGTTTTCACGTTTCGTATTTCAATTCTTATATTATATTGTTGTTTTATTTTTGTAATTTTTGTTGGTTCGATGATTAATGAAATAAATATATAGTTTTTGAATTTTCATGTACTTTACAAATCTGTCTCAATACTTTTACCGCAACACTACCTATATGCCTTTGTCATTGCGCGCACGCACAAACATATATTATTTCATTCAAGGTGTAGTGAGTCAAATTGTCGGACTGACTCATATTCGAAATGATGGGCTGAGTAGCTGGATTGGGCCTAGATGACATGATTCATATTGGTCATGAAGTTGTTGCCTTAGCAAATTGCTGAGTCAAATGCGTGGGCCGATGACATAATGTGGAGCCAAAGTTATGTACGGCCAAACGGCCAGAATCTTCTAAAATTGATAAGGATTTGAATAGGAAGGTGTATTGTTTTGGATTGTTTCTATTTAGGAAACCCTTAATACTGCAAGATAGTGACCATATTTTGTAACGTGTAATAAGGAAAAAGATTCTGAGATATTCTATTACCAAACTAAGGCACTTGATAACTCATAAATATGAGATTGTAAAGCAAAATTAGGTTCGCTAAACCCAAGGGATTAGCCTGGTGGTCAAGACTTAGAACTTAGAAGTATGCTTCCTCCTAGGTCTTAGGTTCGAAACCTTTTAGGTGCTGTCAATCCTTATGGGGTCAATCCATACAATGCTAGGTCTCAGGTTCGAAACTTTTTAGGTGCTATCAACCCTTATGGGTCAATCCATACAATGCAAAACCCTGGCTTTAAATAGGGCCTTTGCAAATGGACGGTGGAATTGGTCATTTGAGGACTAGTCGGCGATAGGTTGGGGTGATTACCTCGGCTATCAAAAAAAAAAAAAAAAAAATTAGGTACGCTATCAATTTCAAGTATAATTACTATTTTGATTTTGTTCTGCACGTTCTAACCTCAGCATCACAGTACTTTTCGACTAATAAAAACCACTGATTAATTATTCCATGTGCAGGTTACAAGAGCAACTAAGAACAATGAGACGAATCGAATTATAATTTATGGACATTTGCAACACCACACAAGGCTTCTCATAGAACATTAGAAACCCCCTAAAAAACTTGCAGCATAATTTCTACCAAATAATGATTCACAACATAATCATATGCAAATTACAACATGACTAGGGATTATCAACTAGGCATAACCTCCTCCTCTTGGATCTTTTTAATCATCTCATGCACTGTGGTTGCAATCTCATTCACTGTACTCAGCTCACAATTATCTTCAACCTGTCGCAAAATCAACAACTGATTCAATGTTTAAAAATATATAATGATTACTATATATATATAAATTGCACTTTGCACCCTAAAATTTATTTTTTAGATAAGAAGGAATCTCTTCAAAGTAGGGCCACTATGAAATAAATAATGGCAATGTTCCCACTTCAGTTCTTAAACTCGAATTTGACACTATTTTGGTGTTTTTTTTAAAGATACTTTTACATTTTTGTCCATATGAGCTTGTTTGTTAACGATAAAAAAGTGTCATGCCAGATATGGATATTCGAGCTGTCATAACGGGGGTGTGTTTATTTTTTTGAATCTCAGATATGATATTCGGAATACTATTTTATCCCCATGAACGAGATAAAATGATTCACCCCTCCCTCTATCTATCCATATTTTATCCCTATTTTATTTTACACAAATACCGTTATTAATTACGAGAATATCATCCATCTACTGATCATATCTACTATATTCGTCTTTCTAAGAAACTACTCAAACAAATCCTTTATAAATATTCATTCATTTAGAACAAATCTTCTCTTTTACTAAGTGTTATTTATCTCGTACCATACTGGCCTCGTAAGTCGTAACTGTACTGGACCACCAGTGTACCATTTCGACCTGTTTTGGTCAATACTAGACGGTACCATACTGGTCCATATTTAAAAAAAAATAAAATTTATCCATATGAACGGGGCATATGAACAACTGAGAATAAAGGAGAGATTTTTATCCATACGATCAAGTTGAGAACTTAGTCAAACTAATGAAAAGCACACATGACACGGCGAAAGCGAAGGGCTACAAGGGTCAAAACTGTAAGACTCAATGGCCAAAGCACCCAAAGAATTTGGATGGTGGGTATTAACTTGATCAAATTAATAAAGAATAAATTACACTGATCTTTCCTGAATTTTTTAATAAATATATTGACCTACCACGTGGTTTAAAAAATTACTCTAACTTTTTTTTTATTTTAAAACTATTATGCAGTTACTTTTTTTACTTTCAAAATTAGTTAAACGCCGTTAATTAGGCTATTGAAATTTCAAGTTCGGAATTTTTTTTAACAAAAAGTATTACAATATAATTTCTATTATGTTTGAACATAGTTTTTAAATTTTGGTGAAGCCAAAACTTGAACAAATCCAAAAACTGTGTCCGAGTTTTGATTTTAGAAAAATCTCAAAAAATATTAGCATAGACAAAATCGGATGTAATAGGAATTATATTGCAATTCGTTTGGCAAAAAAAAAAAATTTCGAAATTAAAGTTTCAATAACTTGCTAATAACATTTGACTAATTTTAATGATAATATAGGTAACTGCATATATAATACATTTGAAAAAAAAGAGATCAGAATATTATCAAACTACAAGGAAGTCAGCATACCTTTTAAAAATCTCCAGGAAGGTAAGTACAATATACCCATTAATAAAATCATAACATTTGAAGTCCATGTTGTCAAAATAAATAAATAAATTAGAATTATGAGTTTAATATAAAAAGTTTATAAGTGGATATAGTAAACTAACCTTAACACTGAATGAATAAAGGACCATCTCCATTTGATCAACTGTAGTTGTGACATTGATATGAAGAATGGTGAGGCCTAAAGAGTAGAACCAAGAAACCATCTTCAAAAGCTGTTTTGGATGTCTCCTTGATAGTACTTTGATGTTGGCATAGCTTTCTACCATCCCCACTTCAATCTCAGCAGCAATTGTGGACTCCTCCTTCTCTAATCCCATCATCATCAGCGACTCGTGACCCGCCAAAAATAGATCATTTCGACGGGTCGAACGAGTCGAGTATTGAGGGAAGTTGAAGAAATTGGCAAAGAGGGGATGGTTATTATTGGATTTAATTGTGTGGGATTGTTGCTTCAGTACTTGGTTATGGGATTCAAGGGATTGGAGGAGTTTCTCTAGCTCTTTCACGAAATTAATGGCTCCCCCTACGATTGATGCTTGGTCCCCCTGTTTGTATTATTTCAATAAGTTAATGAATATATATCTATATATATATATATATGTAGATAGATAGATAGATAGAGAGAGAGAGAGAGAGAGAGAGAGAGAGAGAGAGAGAAAGAGAGAGAGAGAACCCTTTGAGAGTAAGAAGGAGGCATCAACGACCGGAGGACGGCAAGGTAGTGATTCATCTGTTTCCTGCGATTTCTTTCGATTTCAATGTGACTCATCCTATGGTTCTCTGTTTCTACCTGGTTCTTCATACTTTTAATCCGCTGCCTCTTTGGCCGTGCCGGCGGCTGTACAGGATCTCCGGCGATTAATCCATCACCGGCACAAAGCTCCGGCCAAGAATAGTTGGTGTCCCAGCAGTACTCCCTCATGTCTTGAGTATTGGAAGAAGGTGGAAGGGAGAGGGAATCCCAGTATCCACTAAATCCTGCCATTGAGTACATCTCTCTCTTTCTCTTTCTATCTCTCTCTCTCTCTCTCTCTCGGATTCTGACCTTTTTCACATCATAGTATCATACATATATCATATATGAACTGGGGGAAGCCAATAAAGTTACGTGTTTTTTCCGTTACCTTTTAAAGAAGCCAAAAGTACAGCGAAAAAGCCAATTATAAGTTGCACCTATCACATATATCCACAGTAACTTTACACCTGAGATTTTGTTTCTGGTGTAACGAGAGAGAGAGAGAGAGAGAGAGAGAGAGAGAAGAATCTTTTAGTAGATACTAGGAATTGCTGATGGGGAAATTCTGAGGACTAATTAGCTAACAGGAAAAAATGGAGGAGAGTAAATATTTATTTTGATTTTGGTAATCATTAGATTATTATTTTACTAATTTTATTTGAATTTTATTTTATGTTTTTTACTATTTTGCATCAGTTTTTTATTGATTGTTGGTTAGTTTCAACAATAAATTTTTAAAAAATATAAAATTATATTTAAAAGTTAAAAAATATTCAGAAAAAATAAACAATATTCCAAAATAAGGTATGTTTTGACTTATTTCTTGTCTTTAGTGATTTTTTTTAATTTTTGTACATAATTTTATACTCGTTAGATTCATTTCGTCAAGATGAACTAATAACTTACAAAAATTGAAGAAAAAATAATAAATACAAAAAAATGAATAAAAACAAAAAAATTACTCTAACTTAAATAATTTAGGCAATAGACCCGACCTCTTATTGTCTCTCCGAAACTAGGAACTTTAGGTGTGTTGTGTAGCAAAATAGGTATTGCTTTAGCTACCAAAATGCTGCACAAAAATTGTTCTACTGTTTGGTCAACAATAATCCGTGTTTTGTCACTCCCCACCAAATAATCAAGAAATTGTAACTTTTGTCCAAAACTAAGAAACTACAAGGCAAGGGAGGAATCATGATTCAACGTTCAGGGAGGCCAATATTCTCTTTTTGGATAAGAGAGAGGGTTGAAGATAATTTGGGAGACTAAAATATAATTTTTTATAATTTTTAAAATTCATACTTAGGACCTAATTTGTTTTTTTTGAAATTTTTGGACCTTTCCCAGTTATTTAGTAGTTCCGTCCCTGATTACGAGTATATTTTTTACTATAATTTAAAATATCTGATTTAACTTGCTTGCCTCTTAATTAATTGTATTCAATGACCATCATTACACACTTTAAATAAACAAATAGGATTACTATTTAAAAGATTTGACAACAATAAAACCATTGCAAGCAACAAACTGCTCGTAATTGTTACTTTCTCTCTCAATTGGTGGATTCACATATAACTTTTTACTTTCCCTCCTAATTGGTGGATTCATGTATAACTTTTGAAGTCACTTTCTGAACGGTCTTTTTTCTTTGTTACCTCTATATATCTAATCATTCTACTGCTATTCTTTTAAGCACTACAAATTAGAGAACGTCTATTGGCCGAGCACTTTGAGTTATTGAAAAAAAGATTTCACTTCTCTACGTATCAAACAAATACTAGATGTTGTGTGGCAGTGTACAACAGTGTGTTCTATATACGCGTCAAAACAACGGAGGCATCGGTCATATTCAAATAAATACTACACAAGAGGGAGAAGTCTAGACAAGTATGAATCACGAGTGAACAGTAAAGAGTGAAAACCTAATCCGGTACAATTCTTAAACATAATTTCTGAATCCGCCACGGTTCCAAATAAAGTCCGTTAGAATTAAGTTTAAGAAAAGAAGGGCTACTGATTTGAAATGCCCATAAAGTAGTAATAATGATTAAAAGTCAATTTTCTTGTAGGTTCTTCCCATATACAAGCGAAATTATTAGGCAAGACGTTTGATGAGAAACTTTGTTGAAAAAAATGCATGTGGGTTGCTTGTTCCTCGATATTCGGTGGCTTTCAAGTTTTTAATCCATAGTTTAGGCCACCTGCGCTAATCTCTCCATGATTTTTTCATTTTAGGGTTTGTCTCCTTGTTAACTACTTTTGCCTCCATGGGTCCTTGTAAGATTTCGGCTGATCTCTTTCTATATTAGTACTATACAAACACATTTCATGGAATTTTCAATATGATAACTCAGACTGTTCGGATCAGTTTACGTGCATCTCGACCAATCTCTGAGAGATTAATTACATTATTTGTTTGCGGGTATCTCATTAAAATCTGAGCAAAACTCTGTATAGACTAAACCCCATAAGACTTGATAGTATCTAGAAGGTTTCGAACTTAAAGATCTTAGAACGGAGCAAGTATCTTAGTCTCAAATCTTGACTAGCTACTAGGTAAAAACGTAAACGTCACGATTGAGAAACACCGCGTCGTGAAATCAAGAGCCTTGGATATGGAGGTCGAATTCCAAATGTACCAGACCCTTCTAAACTGCCTAGTCATCTACAAAACTTCACCATACAAGTCCGTGTTTTAATTTTTAGAAAAATCACGAGTCTGCATGTTCGTGTCATGTCGTGACGATAAAGCTAAAGTACTTTATTTTAAACTTAAGAAAGTTGCAATGAAATGAGGAAAGAATCAATTCTTTTATATCAATCAAATTATAAAAAATTAAAATAACATTTCAAGATAATTATTACCGTTTCTCGATATCTGTGTCCTTTCGAATAACAAGTTTTGACAAATACTACTCACTACTTTTTTAAAGTCAAGACTTAAAATCTACAATTAAAGTTTTTTACAAACAGGCACCATGCATGGCCCCTCCAAAACCGTGAAAGGCTGTAGAGGAGAGCCATATTTTTGTTGAATTTTATCTTTGATAAGTAATTTTTTGTCTTTAATATTTTTGCATAACTTTACAAAAAAATTTAAAAAGTGAAAAAATATATCCAAAAATTAAAAAAGTCGTACATGTTTTGACTTATTTTCATATTTTCTGAACTTTGTTTAGTTTTTAAAAATAATTTTATACTTTTTTTACAATTTCATGTTGAGACGAACTAATAACTTACAAAAAAAATTGATGCGAAATAAAAAATTATATAAAAAAATTAAGTAAGAATAAAAAACAATAATACAGTTGGATTTTACTTTTTTGTTTTCAAAGTGTGGCAGCCAGTCATGCTAGATAAAGTCTACCATTTGCTTTAAGCTAGGCATCTTAATCATCTGTGACTGATGTTTTAGAAATATTTGGACCTTTACACAAAAATGTCATGATTATGAATCACTCAAATCAGAGAGTGACCTTTTCCTATCCGTGTGGATCTCACTTTCGAAAGAGATTATCGTCGTCTGGTAGGGTTCACGAGAGACTATTTATACTTACTTCATTTGGACTTTCCTTTCTCCTAGTTCTAAATCAAGAAAAAAGAAAAAGAAAAGAAGAAGATAAAAGGCTGAAATAGTTTAAGCAAAGAAAACTGATTTATTTAATTAACCCCAAAAAAAATTATGATTCATGGAAAACGTAACTATTTGAATTTTTTTCAAAGCATAAATTGAAACAGTCTGACACTACAGAGCAGGGGAACTCTTAACTTCATGGAGAATTTCGTTCATTTTAGCTATGCTAAGCAATATATTAACTGTTAAGTGCGATTAGGATTTTCTTTTGACGAGTTATTTCTCTTATATATATTATCAACTCTCATTCTTTCTCTCCTATATTTTTTTATCGGCAAAAGAGATTATAAATCACTCAAGTCATGAGTGATATTCTTTCCCTATCCTTTTGGATTTCACTTTCGAAAGAGAATATCATCGTGGTCGGGGTCACGAGACTAATATTTATACTTCCTTCATTTGGACTTTGCTTTCTCCTAGTTCTAAATCAAGAAAAAAAATAAGATAGAAGATTTAGCAAAGAAAAATGATTACGATGCATGAAAACGTAACTATTTGAATTTTTTTCCAAGTATAAACTGAAACATTCTGGAACTACAAAGCAGGGCAACCCTTAACTTCATGAGAAATTTCGTTCGTTTTTTCTATGCTAACAATATAATATATTACCTATTAAGTGCGATTAGGAATTTCTTTTAACGAGTTATTTCTCATGTATTATCAACTCTCTTTCTTTCTCTCCTATATTTGTTTAATTTTATTGGCAAAAGAGAGTATTAAAATTATAACGACCAAACAAAAATTACCGGGGGCCTAAAGAAATTAAATAGCATCACAATGGAAAGACCACTTCTCAACTAGGTTGACACTTGGGATCCCGCCTATCACGTGCCATTGGGCACTCCTCCCCAGCCCAGGTTGCCAAGTGGCCGACATACAAAGAGCATAATAAACGAAATGAAATGAGGCCGAAACAGTCAGGCCCAACCTATTCTTAAAGTGTGGTCAGGCTGCAGCCGAAGACCATTTTGCTTGGTTTGAATAAAGATCGTCCAGCAGTCTAATTATGGTTACCTTAAGATAGTTCAGGTTGGTTAGTCATGGTAAATAGTGGCTACATGAATATATACTTAACGAAGAGGTAATGGTGGATTGCTCGTTTATCCATAGAACAAATTCTATTTAAAATGGATAGTGTGAGTTTTAGCTCTCGGGAAAACTATTTCAACTTATCGAGCCGTTAAGGATAATTTTTACGTCCCTCGTCTATCTGAATACCTGCCCTTGATGTTTTCCACTAGGAAGAAAGTCCATACTTGCACCTTAATTAGGCTTACCATTTTTTCTTCAATTCAGTGATGGTTCTAGCTCCAAAAAGCATATACATAGAGCTATGACACAGACGGCAAGATTTGATTCGCCCATAGCCTAAGACCCGCTCATGCTGAAGAGAGCATTCTCCAATGACCGATAGACTTTCAACTTTCCCCCCGAGTCGCCCCTCTTTCTTTTGCCATCTCTTTATTTTTCTTTTTTAATAAAAAAACATGGTTGATATTTGTAATATAATATTATTTCTTATCACTAAAATTTTGTATATAGGTTTAACAAACAAATCACATGAGCTTCTTCCTCTGTTGCCCAGCCCATTATTTAGATTGGGCTTCATTGCTTTCATCTGTCTCTCTGGAAAATTAATTTGATCACAGGAAGGATTTAAGGAATTATCCAGTCCATTTCGAGCAGGGATCGAAATCTAGAGAGGCTGTTTGTGTAATTTATATACTTGGTCAAGTCAAGTCACTTCCCCCAAGTGCAACAAAAAAATTGGGAAAATTGGCCCCATTTGACTTTAGTTTAAAAACTAGAGTTTAAGCAACATAAGATGGCCCCTAGCTAAACTTTCCGAATAAATTTCACACCCATTTAGCACGTATTTATATTAAACACGCGTGGAAAGATATTGTCAGAGAGAAAAGAATATTAAATGAAACAATAAATCTAAGCTTATTTCATTACAAAAGAAGGAATAACCACATCACCAAAAAAAAAATTTATTACGGTCCTTCCAAATTTGCCAAAGGGCAACGATGAGGGAGTGCCACTCCAATGTGAAACCCAAAGAAAGATAGAGAATACTCGGAACATGAGGGTTCCTTATGCATTATTTTCCAAAGATGGGGGTTGTAATGTATTATTTGCATATTACATGGGGTTATAGCGTGATTTTATTTTATCTCTTCACTCCACAAGGGACAAGAAATTCAAATTTTTGTTAAGAAATATTTCTGAAAGTGAATTTTTGCTTGGTCATCGGTAACTAGCAACAAGTGGCCCATTCAGCTGAAGTTTAACAGCCGATGTGAATGCCCTATCCTTTTATATATTTGCGCGATTTATAAGTTGTTTTCCTATCTTAGATTATTATACCCACAAGTTTGCCATACAAAATCAAATTCAACAAGTCGGCCAGAGAACAACTCTCTCCTGTCACCCCGATCAACCCTTATAATTTGAGATATTTAATCTTACATAGAAGAAATCAAGATTATTTCATCTTAATTACAATCTGTCATGCATGTTACCCAGAATAGAACCAGCATTGACTTCGTTAAATGTTCAAAACACAAGTGACCCATTCAACTAAAGCCTACCCGTTGATGCGAATGCTAGCTGTATACTTTCTTTATTCGCGGTTGATAAATTGTCTTTCTATCCTGGACCATGCATCCACAGGTTTGCCATGCAAATTCAAATTAAACAAGTCGGTGAGGAGCCACTCCATCCGACCTCTATAATTTGAGATACGTAATCTTACATAGACGAAATCAATTAAGATTATTTCATCTGACAATCTGTCATGCATGTGATCTAAGATTGAACCCACGTTTGATTTTGCTAAATATTCAAAGTCTTTCATTTTAAAAGTCTAAATGTGTAAGCATTTTTGTAAATGAATAAATTTGTAAACATCTAAGCATTTTTGTAAATGAATAAATTTGTAAACATCGGTGTTTGTCTGCACAAACTATATTTGTACGTATGAGGGATGGATGGATAAGGGTGCTCTGAAATAATTAAAAATCGTTCACCTCCTTATCGATATCAAACTCTTTCATTTTGAAAGTCAAAATATGTATGTGTTTATGTAAGACAAATAAATTCGATAAACAGACAACCCATGTTTGAATATAAGAGTGGATGGACAAGGGTGCTCTAAAATAATTAAATTTGACCAAATTCTTATATATCTATATCCAATTAAATTAATTTTTTAATTTTTTAACAGATAAGTAATAAATGAATGGCTCGATTCATCAAACGAAAATGTGACAGATTTGAATTGTACCTATTTCATGGTGGACACGAGTGGAGGACTGACAGAGGGGGGACGTGTCATGTGTGACACCACCCATGCTTCACTAAAGGCAATTTTTTTTTTCTAAGGTTTTACGAGTATATCAAAACTTATTGCGTGACACTATAACATTCCTATACTCTTTTGCTATGTCAAATTCTATCTAATCTGGTTAATTAAATTATGAATACCTATATTTTTTTTATTATTGAATAAAAATACAAATATAATTCTTAATTGTTTATTTATTTTGATGGTGACATTTTCAAATTTAAATTTTGAATCTGTCCTGGTAGACACGACACTCTCATAGTGCCCTCGATACAATAAAAGGCTCGATTCATTGTTCTTACTTTTCATGTAATTATTTAATGCTCTCAGGGTACTCCCAACGAATTATATAGCGCCAATCAACAAATTGTAGTTTCCACGATAAGCTCTGTCGAAATCTTACTGCAACAACCTGAATCGTTAGGATTTATTAAACATTAATCATATATCAAAAATTAAGTTAATTGAAAGTTATAACCACATGTCCACATCCACATGATTAAGATATCTTCATGAGAAGTGCTACATGCACACCCACCCACTCTTTCTCTCACACGTATAACTCCCTCGATATCTCTCTCTCTCTAGCTCTCTCATATTTGGTTTTTTAGATTCCTATTTTTATTCTTATTTTTTAGTTTTTTATTTATTAATTTTTGTATTTATTAGTTTGGTATTAATTATTTTATAAATTATTGGATCGTCTTGACGAAAAAAATTAAAAAGTAAATTTTTTCTTAAAGCTAAAAAAAAAATTTTACTAGAAACAAAAAATAAACCTAAATGTGATATATTTTGACTTATTTTTTTAATGAATTTTTTAGTTTTTCATATAATTTTTTAATTTTCTAAAAATCTCGTCAAGAAAAACCAATAATTAATAAAAGAGTAATAAGTTAGACAAAAAATAAATTCAATTAGGCAAAACTAATCAGACTTAATTGTTTGGTTGTTTCATATCGTTATTTAATTTTTCTAATTTGTTATTTGGTGCCAATTCTTTGTAAGTTTTCGGTTCGTCTCGGCAGGAGATTTTAGAAAAATAAAAAAAATATGTTCAAAAAATTTATGAAAGACAAAAAATAAGACAATGAGCTTATTTTCATCATTAGTGAATTGACAAAAAAATTTGAACATAATTAATACTTTTTAAATTCCTTTTATCGAGCCAAACAAATCTTGCGGGAGTGGCATCAATCCATACTATTCTGTTTGTCCCAGATTCATAGATCTTCATTGAGATTTTAACTTTTTAAGAAAACATAATAATTGCTACAAAAAGTATTATTTTTTTAAAATATGTCCTTGAGGTAAAATATCAATAAGTATTTTTTAAAGGGTTTGTTTGATGTGTACAGTACAAGTTTTATTTAAATAAATGAGTAAAAGAAAATTTAACCAAATTCTAATTGTTATTTTTAGAAAGTAAATTTTTATTTTGAAACGTCCCAAATTAAAATAATAAAATTTGAAAATAGAACGGAGGGAGGGAGTAACTTACAAAATCCAAAGGTTAGGTCATGGAAAGAAAGATGGTGACTAATTATGGGCTTGCTTCTAGAGGTCATGACTTTGAATTCTGCTAGAATCAAACATTATGAGTCATTGAAGATCTGCTGAGCATTCATTTTAGAACCTCGAAAATTAATTAACATTAGATGGGAGTAATTTTAAAATTAGTCGGACACCTTAATTATAAAAAAAAATAATAAACAACTTACTAGTGTATTAGCGATAGTTTATTTATCTAACGTATACGAATATACGATAGTTTACCCTTTGGATGCTTTCGTTCTCAAACCAGAGATATGGCCTTATCCACAACCCGCTTCCTCCCTCCCATAAAAATGGCAATTCCACATTCTCTCACAGCATCATCGCGACCAAAAAAACTACTACCTTTTTCCCAATAAATTCGCGGGATGAGGACCTACGTGCTGCAGTTCACACTATTACTAACGATATTCGCCGCCGCTCAATCGAGTCCGGATCCCTTGGCGAATTACTCCGTCCTCCGTTCGCCAACATCACTCATCATCATACTTCCGGTATCCGTCTTCCTCTTCCTTGGCTTACTTTCCATCTACATCCGCTTCTGCTACGATGACACCGCCGACGGAAGGCCGTGCCGCCTTTCCGAAAGCGGCCTCGATCCGAAGGTGATAGCTTCGTTCCCGATCTTTAACTACTCCGAGATCGAACACCTCAAAATGTGTAAATGGGCGCTATCGTGCGCCGTGTGCTTACGTGAGTTCGAAGATAACGAGAGGCTGCGGTTGTTACGGAAGTGCGACCACGTATTTCATCCCGAGTGTATCGACGCTTGGTTGGCTTCTCACTTCACCTGTCCGATTTGCCGAGCGAACCTGAGTGAAGGAATTGAGTCGATTCAGTCGACAGTAGAGTGTAATTCAAGCTCTGAAATTCGAAATCAGAATAAAATTTCAATTACTGTTGATCAAAATCAACAAATAGACGCAGAAACCAGAGGGCGACCAAGGATGCTTCCGAGGTCGCACTCGACGGGTCACTCACTGGTTCAACTCGGCGAGGACTGGGTATACGCTTAGGTTTCCGAAGGGGGTAAGCAGGCAGTCGGACAGGTTAGACCGGGTTGGGAGGTCGGGCCGGTGGGATTTTTTAACCACGACGCCGCCTTTTTTCTCCATGAACGGTTCCGTTTAGTCGACAAAGGCGGGCATTGTTGACGATGAGGTAACGGCGATTGGGACCTCTGGTCTATTTTTGAAGTCCGTGAAATCGCCGTTTGATCGTCTGGCGGGCAAAACTGAGCATATGTCCACTGAACTTCCTGTTTAACTGAATGGAAGTTTTAGGAGAAAGTCTATCCACATAATCTTGGTGTATAGATTTAGACATAATTGTGTCACAAATAGTTGGATACATATGGAATCTATAAAATAATAAAATCCATATGTGCATCCGACGATTCTTGATACAACTGCATACGGAACTAGAGGCTTTGTTGTGAGGTGAGTCACTATAAGAGTATAGTGAGATCATCTGACCATTTATCTCGACAACAGATAGTGTACATAACATTACTTAAGTTTTATTGGGGAAATACTAAATTTTGGGTGACCGTCATATAAGGATAATTGACGTAAAAATGGTGAGATTTTGCTAACTTTTAACGTAAATATCACCCAACATATGTAAATATCATCCCAATATTTTAGTTATTATATTTTTTTTCATTTTTTCTGCTTGAAGATTTTAATGCTACAAGTTACTCCCTTAAATTAATGAAAGTGGACATATATAAGATCCATTTCGTCAGTTTTTTTCTCCTCAATGTAACGTTACAAGATATGCTTGTCATATGAACTATTCAAACGGTCAAATGCATGTGCTTACAAATATCCATTTGTAAGTGGAATATCCATAATTGACATTTAAATATATGTACATATATACTAGTTCATCGTCTCTAATATTTCTATCTCTGATTCGTTCTTTTTTCTTTGGTACTCGACATCCCATCTCCTTGCAAATTAGTAGCAGTTATGATCAATTGAAGGCTCCACCATTAGTCTTCGATTTCAAGTAGTTCAAATATTGATGATTGATTATTGCCGATGAATTTGATAGCCAGAATTTCTAGAGTTTTGGGTAGAGAGAGTTTAAGAGAGAGTTCACCAATTTTAGGGCTAAACTCCTCACTTCATTCTGTTAACAAGTTCATTGGAAGAGAGAGTGGAAATTCCATAGGATAGAAAGTTGGATGGGTAAAGAGATAAACATTTCAATATGCTAGGGGTGTGGAATACAGTTCAAAATTTTACTAGCTAAACTTTTAAAAAATATAAAAATATTTTAATATGAAAAATTACTGATTACTTGTTTCAAGAATATTTAAAACTCTCCTGCTCATTTGATATAGTTTTACGTCAACATCATATGGTCATTTGATAGCTAGCACCACCTGTCATACATATTCAACTAAAGTCGAACCACCACTGTAAGCATCCTTATCTTTTTTAATGCATGGTTGATGAGTTGTTTTCCTATCATGGATTAGTATACCCACAAGTTTGCCATACAAAATCAAATTAAACCAGTCAGTCAGAAAACGACTCTCTCCCTCTTCTCTGGTTAAGTTCTATAATTTGAGATATTTAATCTTATATAGAAGAAATCAAAATTATTTCATCCGACAACCTATCATGTGATCTAAAATTGAATCAGCATTGATTTCGCTAAATGTTGAAAGCATGATCAAGTAATCCATTCAACTAAAGTCTAACCATTGATGCGAATGCTTGATAAATGGTCTTTCTATCCTGGAATATATCCACAAGTTTGCCATACAAATTCAAGTTAAACAAGTCGATGAGAAACGATCGTCTCCAGCCACTCCGGTCGTATTTGATATATATAATCTTACATAGAAGAAATCAAGATCGCTCGATCTGGCAATCTGTCATGTGATCAAAAAATAGAAGTCTAATTTTGTACGCATTTACGTAAAAAAATAAATTTGTAAACATCGGTGTTTGTGTAGGGACCCGTATTTTTCTTAATTCCTTTAAAATAATTTCCGTTTATTGAACTCATATTTTGCGTAATTGATTTAAATTTTGCGTAACATGATTTAATTCATGCACTTCAAAATTTATTGGCCGTTTTTCATATTTTGTCCACGTGCGACACTTACTCGCCTATGTGTATAATTATTAAATTCATATCATGACCTTATATATGTATAGATATACCGATATATGTATGTGTATTTCTTTCCCTCACATTTTTCTCCCCTGTCCTCAACCACACCTCACTCCCTATTTTCCCCTAGCGCTATTACCTTCATCTTTAACCCACAACAAGTATTGCCTCAGCCCACCCTGGACATCCCATCCATAGCAGTCCCAAATCTTTATCCTCACTCCATCTTCCCTCAACCACTCCTCCTCCTTTATTTTTTCCCACCTCTTAGATTTGTTGCCACTTTATTGACTATAAATACCAAGCCATTCCCTTGTTTTCCCTACACATTTCGATTGAAATCCTGAGATCGAGAGAGCAAGAGAGTGAGAAGAAATCAGAAGGCCAGAAAAAGAAGGAGAAGAAGGGATAAGAACCAAGAAGAAGGAGGAACCCTTGACATTGCGCAAGATTGGAGCTTGTTTTAATTCTCCAATCAATTCAATTTTTTCTTGTTTTCCATTTAGAGGTGTGAAGGGCAGAAATACAGGGCTGAAACATCCCTTGGTTAAAAGAGAGTTGGTCTGGGCAGAGGAATAGGTCGTGTGGACAGTGTTGGGTTTGGGCTGATGTATTATCGAACGGACCCTTCTCTGGACACCTCGGAGTGATGACTTCGGTTTGACTTCAACATCATGAGACTTCGGCCAATGAGTACGAAATGGGCTTACCTACAAAGAAGACATGTGCTTTGCCGAGTGCCGACCTATCTTCCTTCCGTTCGGCTAAAGCAGTGGAACTTTCTGATTTAGTGGCAAGTCCCGAATAGAAAAGTGCGAGTATGACAGTAGCCAAGCTTGGGAATGCACTATGTTGGAAGGTTTTCTTGCATGGAAAGATTGTGATTTGATATTAGCAAATAAAGAAAGATTCTATGGAGATTGTGTTACCGAATATTGCACTCGATGACTTATAAATAAGAGATCATAGGTTATTAATCAGGTACACTATCATTCATTAGACAATTAGTGTTTTGACTTTAGTATCGGAGTGTTATCGGGTTGGAAACAAACCGTTGGTGCTAATTGACTGTTCACTGCGCAGATTATTGGAGAGATTCAGACTAGAAAATATCCGCAAGCCCCACAAGAGGTAACTCTTCCTATCCTTGAAACCTAATTTTAATGTTTAGAAAATGTTTAAAAAGTGTAGAGTGCTTCAATGGACTAAGCAACTCTTCTTGAAGAAGACGACTATCTCAATCAGCTAGTCCAAAAATAGCCCAACTGGATTAATTAAATCCCATCTCTTTATCTTATTTTTATGTAGAAAACACATCTCAAACAGTTGGTCCAAAAACAACCTATCCAGATGAACTTCACCTTCGTAAATAGCATGTTCTATTTTAGACAAATTTCTGTTTTGAACTTCAAAACAACGTGTGAATGCTACGAGAATTAGAATGAACTCAAATTTTGTACGATGATAGATTAATGTATTATCTTGCATCTTCAATTTGAACTAACGCGTTTGGACCACTAAAACTCCGTAAAATGACATTTTCGTAAATTGTATCATATTTCAAACCATTCTATTATTGTCATGTTTTGGCCAACATAAACACGTCCCAAGTCTCAAGCCCTTCATAAGAAGTATTCCCAACATATTGAATTACGTTCTTGTAAAATTGTAGAACCTTTAGAGTTGAATTGATACCTTGACTTTATGATATTATAAACTAAATTTTGAGTACAAGAATTGGTGATTCTATTTTAGTTTTCTTGGGCCCCAGAACCTTTCGTACTAGCTCATTTTTCCTCGTTTGGAAAACACACTCGCTAAATAAAAAATGTTTGAGGTTTATGACATATAGCCATCATTTTGCCTCAGAAAATCAATATTTCAACCAAATGACCAAAAATTCATCCAATCGGTTTAATTGGATGAAGTCAACTTGATCAATAAACCCATCCATCCGGATGTCCTCACCCATGTAACCTCATTTTTACCTATATAAACCAACCTCAACCGGATGCCCATGTTATTTTCATCCGGATGACTTTAAACCAATCGGATGCTTCAAGCATCCATTCGGATGAACCTTGCCACTGGTCAATACATTCTCTAAACTGATGAAGCCCATTTAGATGACATGGATCATCCATTTGGATGACCCCCACCCTGTAAGCAACTTTTTTTGTGTGTACACCAAATCCAACCGAATGGACCTAGATACCCCATCCAGATAACTTTCCACCGTGGAAGTCATTCCTACCTTGAAAACTTAAACTTCAACTGACTTATTCTAACTGAGAGGTCATGTACTAACCTATTAATGAACTGTTACGCATTTCCAATGCCTATGACATTAGAATCACTTAACCTTAAATCATCATAGTTCCTATAGGACATACTCAGATTGCTATTTCAATTTCACGTTGCCTTATGCTTTGCTATCTTACCATGTTAAGGGCGTTATTCATATTACATGAATGCATCATTCCTTGCTGTGCCATGATGTTATATGTTTGACACTATGAAATCAATCACATGACCACCTTAAAAGCATGAATTAGTTTGATATATGTATATGAAATTGTGAATGTTGATTGCATATTGACATTAGGGTATCCCGTGGATACCCGAACTGAAAAATAATTGATAACGATACTACTGATTAATTGTTGTGGATATATTCTCAGTGAGAATATCTATGATTGTCTTTAGCCGTAATGAGACTTAAGCTGAGTTTTGTCTGAACCAGAGGTGTGATGGACCCAAGTGATGTATTAGCCAAGCTATGTATTTTAGCTGTATCATGCATTTAGCCAAATTATATTTATGTCGTGTTATATTTAGCATTAGCATGCCTTTTGATTTAGTCTAGTGTTAGTCAAGTGAATTAGACATATTTTGGTTTTGGCATGGTACGGAACGTATGACGTCTCGGAAGGACATATTGATTGAAAACATGATGAACGGGAACAAGCGGTTGGGGGCATTGCGGTTGGAAAGCACGGTTAGCATAGTGGTCAAGATCGTTATCGTTTGGGGGCACTATAATCGGGATTTATAGTTTGGAATTATATAAGGTGGTCACAATTGAAAATATTGATGAAATTATATGACATGGTCATAATTGAAAATATTGATGAAATATATATGACGTGGTCATAATTAAAAACATTGATTGAATTGAGGACTCTGATATTGTGAAATTACCAATCAAACGAGACTTGACAGTTTGGATCCTTTATTTTAGCACTTACATGTTATTATTTTCAAATTAACTATTCATCCATCATCATTCTACATCACATTGTTCCAATTATTAAAAAGGGAATCTAAGGGTTTATTGAGTGAAAACTCATGGTGCATCTTTTATTTTGTCCTTGGTGTTCATGCCAGGTATGGATGAAGAGCGAAATTCGAGTATCCAATTCAAAAAGATATCTATCCAGAAGACTATGCCATCAAACCTTGATTCACCTAGTTAGTATAGAGTTGTTCTAACTTTCTTTACAAAGTCTTTTTGATGTATTTTTTAACAACCACTTTATTTCGAACCCACATGTTTTGTATTAAGGAGCGATTATCTATACCAAATTTATGTTTTGAATAGAAGATTTGAAATTCTATTTACTTTATGAAATAATTGTTTTTAAATGAACGATCCGAAGTTTTATTTACTTCATTCTTTTATTAACGGTTCCGAAAAGTCGAGTCGTTACACTTTGTTTGGATAAATCATATTTGTATGTAAGAGGAGCGGATAAATAAGAGTGCTCTAAAATAATTAAAAATTGATCAAATCCTTATCGATATCAAACTCTTTCATTTTGAAAGTAAACATATTTATCTGATTATGTACATAAATAAATTTGGTAAACATCACAACCCATATTTGAATAAACGAGGAGTGCGCGAATGGTCTCTAAAATAATTAAATTTGACCAAACTTTTATCCATATCCGATTGAATTAATTTTTTAAATTTTTTTTAACATAGATAAGTTATAAAATGAATGGCTTGATTCATGAAACGAAAACGTGAGAGATTTGAATTGTACGTACCTATTTCAAGACGGACACGACACTCTCATAGTGCCCTCAAAATAATAGATGGCTCGATTCATTGATCCTATTTTTCAAATAATTATTTAATGCTCTCGAAGTACTATGGGGGTACTCCCAACAAATTATGTAGCTATAGGGACAATGAATCATATATCAAAAGTTTCAGGGACAATAGGTCTCTGTGGTGCCAAAGACACTACACCCTCTAATTTTCAAAAAGCTCTACCGATATCTTATTGAAACCACCTGAGTCGTTATAATTATAGGGTTTCTTCAACATTATTCCTATAACAAAATTTAAGTTAATCGAAAGAAATAGTCACACAATTAAGATATATCTGTTTACAGTTAATTTTTTGAGTCCCACTCATTATTTATTTTTTTAGACTAATTATTGTCTGATCAAGTAAATACCGATATTCCATCAATTTAATTTCTTTTGTATGCATGACCTATTTAGCAATTCTTTGTAAACATAATGATTCAGATCGTGCTAACAAAATTTCGGTAGAACTTATTGAGAGACTATCAAAATATATATAGTCTCTTAAAACACTTTGGTAACCCCATGTTCCTATTCCCCGAATAATTATTCAGTTGAAATAACGCGTGACATTGACGCATCGTACACTTAACAAATCATGCAAAGACAAATCTTGTGGGAGGCATATTAACCCATACTCTCGTTGTGTTATTGAGAAAGAGTTGCGATAGTTTATTTATCTAAAGTATCATTTACGCATGGGCACGTATTACTTTGTGATAATTATTTATTGGTCGAATTATCACATAAGGAACAACACGTGTTACTCCGTGGTAGGTTATTGATTGAAAATTAGTCAACTTTGAGGCAAACAGATGGGTAGTGATGGCAACGGGGCGGATCGGAGGCGGAGGTGGCTACCTCCGACTCCGAACTCCAAACCCTCTATCAATCCCCGAATCCGCCCCGATCCCCGTCGGAGATCTACTTTGGTCCTCCATCCCCGCTCCAAATGGGGATTCGGAGATCCCCGCGGGGATTCGGAGATCCGAATTTTTATTGTATCTCTCGGTTATTCCGGAATATACTTCGTTATATTTGATTCATATTTTTTTAATGGTACAATTTTTTGTAAAAGTTTTTCTTACTTTTGCATCCCAAAGAAAATTAACTTTGCCTACTTTTGCAATCAAAAGAAATTTTCAACCTTACCTACTTTTTGCATCCCAAAGAAATTTTCATATAGTAATTGTTTTTTTATTTTTGACATTTTTATTTCTTTTATTGTCTCTCTCTATTTGCTACCAAAATATTCTTTTAATAAATTTTTTAATTTATGATTTACTAATTCTATATCTTTTCTTATACTTTTTCTCCAATTTTTTTTAACGTAAGTAGCAATTATTTGTAGTATTCTTGTAATTTTTTTTACCCCGGATATTCGGGGACGGAGCGGAGCGGAGCGGATCGGAGACGGATCGGAGAACGGATTCGGACCGGAGCGGAGCGGGGATAGACTTACCTCCAAATCCGCTTCGATCCCCGATTTTCTTTAAAAAAAATCCATACCCGCCCCGATCCCCGAAAAAAACTCCGAATCCTCGCTCCGTTCGGAGCGGAGATCGAAGCGGATTCGAACGGATCGGACGAAATTGCCATCCCTACAGATGGGGCTTTGTCGTGATTAGGGACAGCAGATGATCGAAAATCTCTGAAGAAAATTATCCCCTGTAGCCAGGTGTTTATACAAATGGAATGAACTGCTGCTAACATATAAACCAAAGGGTTAGTCACGATAATCAAGGTTTGAGACTTATATATAAGGGTACAATTAGAAATTTAATTTATTATGGATTAAAAATAAAGTGGGCTAAGAAATATGTTGAACGGCAAATAATAGGACGAGCTAAAATTATTTAGACTAAAATTTTACATATAAAAAAAATTCATCTGGGTTATAGTGCACTCTTATCTCTCTATTTCTGCCCTTGCTTATATGTTTTTTTTTTTATATTTCATATTTGAAACTTTTTAGGTACTATTAATTTTTATAAAGTCAATTTATATATGTGTAAATTCTGATTTTAAATGATGCTCACTCATGCACGATAAAATTATTCTTTAAAAATTAATTGAGCTATGCGTAAACTGACACATACAATCTGATATATACATATATGAAAAAAACTGTTGCTATCATATTTGAGTCAGTTAACATCTATCCTTCGGATGCTTTCGTTCTCAAACCAGACATGGCCTTATCCACAACCCACTTGCAGGCGGACTCGCTCCCTACTAGAAATAGCCGCAAAAGACTACATTTTTCCAATAATTCGAACAAAATTTCCCGGGATGAGAACCGACCTGCTACTGTTGATAATATTACTAACGGTTGCACCCGCGCCGCCACTATTCGCCGCCGCTCAATCGAGTTCGGAACCCGCGGCGAATTACACCAAAATCAGTTCGACAACATCACTAATCATCATACTTCTGGTGTCCGCTATCCTCTGCAGTGGCTTCGTTTCCATCTACATCCGCCTCTGCTACGATGACACCGCCGATGGAACAAATCCTCGCTACACCGCCGACGGAAGGCCGCGCCGAGTTTCCCAAAGCGGCCTCGATCCGAAGCTGATAGCTTCGTTCCCGATCTTTAACTACTCCGAGATCAAACACCTGAAAACGGGTAAAGGGGCGCTATCGTGCGCCGTGTGCTTACGTGAGTTCGATGATAACGAGATGCTGCGGTTGTTAACGAAGTGTGATCACGTGTTTCATCCCGAGTGTATCGACGCTTGGTTGGCTTCTCACTTCACCTGTCCGATTTGCCGAGCGAACCTGAGTGAAGGAATTGAGTCGACTCAATCGACAGTGGACGGTGATTCCAGCTCTGAAGTTAGAAATCAGAATCAAATTTCAATTACTGTTGACCAAAATCAACGAACAGAAACAGAAACTGGAGGGCGACTAAGGATGCTTCCGAGGCCGCACTCGACGGGTCACTCACTGGTTCAACTCGGCGAGGACTGGGAGAGGTATACGCTTAGGTTTCCGAACGGGGTAAGCAGGCAGGTGGACATGTTAGACCGGGTTGGTAGGTCGGACCGGTGGGATTTTTTAACCATGACGCGGCCGCCGCCTTTTTTCTCCAGGAACTCGACGAAGCCGGACGTTGTTGACGGTGAGGTAACGGCAGTTGGGACATCTGGTATACTATTTCTGAAGTCAGTGAAATCGCCGTTTGATTGTCTGGCGGGCAAGAGTGAGCACATGTCTACCGATCTTCCTGTTTAACTCGATGGAAGTTTTACTTGTGAACACAATTTTCATGTATAATTTCGGACATAGTTGTTTTTTGAACAGTAGGATGAGTGTAAAATTCACAAAATAATGAAAGTTCACATATACCTAACGATTCTGAATATAATTTTGTTCAAATTTGTACACAAAATATTGGTGTACGTATTATTACTTTCAAGAGATACTAAACTTTGGGCCACCGTCGTATAAGGATGATTGATGTAAAAATGATGAGATTTTGCAAATTTTTTATGTAAATATCATCCAGCATACGTAAATATCATTCCCAATAATATCATCCAACATAATTTTGTTCAGAACTACTACTATTATCAAGCCCGAAAATAAGACTCAAGTTGAATTTGGTTGTCAATTGTTTATTGGGTTATTTACACTTTGTTCCTTTCAATTATCGTTTTTTTTATTTTATCCGCTTAAAGATTTTAATGCTACAAGTTACTCCCTTAAGCTAATGAAAGTGAATATAAGATTTATTTCGTCAAGTTTTTCCTCCCAGATGTAACGTTAAAAGACGTGTTTGTCACATGAACCACTCAAACGGTCAAATGCCTTTACAAATATCCCGTTATAATTGGAATATCCGTAATTGACATATAAATACATGTACGTATAAGATCATCGTCCCTAATATTTCTCCTTTTGATTTGTTCTTCCTCTCTCTTGTACTCGACATTCCATCTCTTTGCAGCTCTGGTCAACTGAAGGTTCCATGCCACCTCCACTCTTTGGTCTCAAGTACTCGTTCTCTTGTTTTTCTACTAAAACACGATGATCGAAAATTAGGATTCAAATATTGATGACCGAATTTTACCGATGGATTTGATAGCCAAAATTTCTTGGGTTTTGGACAGAGAGTGCACCAATTTTAGGGCTAAACTCCTTCCTTTATTTCGCGGGCTTTTGAGGGGTTATTTGGATATTCTTCTTCACGTCTTAAAAAATAAAGTGCGTTAATATCGATATCTACCTCACTTTGTCATAGGAGGTTCTAGAATTTTCTATACTCCAAGGGGTAACGTGTAGTCTTAAGACCTTAAGGGGGAAAAGTGAAAAAGTGTGATAGTTAGAAGGGACAAAGTGTAATATAACCCTTACTTATTTATTGTTAGGCCTTATTTGGCATGACTATATTATTAAATTATCAAATTATCTTAGAACTTAATTTCATCTACTTAGTTTGGACTAAATTATTTGAATTGAATTTTGATCGTGAAAGAGGTAAAATTTGAATAAAGGTTATTAAAATTTTCTCAAATAATTCAGCCAGTTCGGTATAAGAGAGGTATCTCACACGTAGACACATGTGTCAATTATGTGAGGGTATTGTCGACCTGAGAAAGGCGGTTCCTACTATATCCGAGCTGAGAAGGTCGGATTAGTGCTCAGCTGACCTGATTAGAAGGGGGGTCTGAGATACCACTGGCACGAGAAAAGTGATGGGCAGTGTCGAATCCAAGGTAAAACAGAACTCCAAGTAATTAGTCAGAATAAAATTCTAAATAAATATAAATGAGAAGTCCACGAGCAATTCAATTAATATGAGGAGTATTGATTGAATGAAACTCTAATAGTAGAAGATAACTTTTTGGATAAGAATCAAGTTAAAGTTATCTCATTAGTGGTCAACCAGATAATAATCCTACTTCAGTTCTGATGAAAAATCAGTGTTCTAAGAGAATTATGAAGATTAAGTCATAAAATCTATAAATAAAGATCTAGATTCATGATGAAAGATACGCTTTAATGCACGCACTAATTCACTAGCTAATAGAGAATATTAGCCCTAGTTATATTCATCTTTGTGAGCTTTGCTTGACTTGATCATCGGAGTGTCTTCTCGCCACAGCGGCGAAAAGTTCTTTGACGATTTATTTTTTGCAGATGATAAGTTCACCCATATTGAGAGCATTATTTCTGCTGAATAGTAAGGTCCTTTCCTCCTTGATTATGAAAATCAACCCACTTACCGATCGTAATGAATATTTATCTTTCTTTGATTTGGGAGACAAATAGTACTCTTGGAAAGAAGATTATTGTGCCCTTTACATGATTAACACTAAAGTATTCAGTAGATAATTCAAGGGTGTTAACTTTATTTACATCTTCTAATAATGCAATCTAGAAATCCATGAGGTGGGGTCTATGTTAATAAAACTGTCCATTGAGATGAATAATTTAATAAAAGTTGACAATTTTAATTTCTAGCCAATAATCGAATAAAAACCTATGGTCAAATATAATAAAGCCTTCCTTTCAATAAAATTCAATAAACACAAGAATTAGGTACACAATTTTATAAAAAACCCTTCTGCTAAGAAGAAAGAATCGAAACTCCTCTGAGAGGAAAGAATTTAACCACAAGGAATTGGATTGGTGACCAATCCCGGGACTTAAAAAATTGTTTATTCTAAAAAAAAATAAATTCAGTTTAAAATTTATCAAGTACATCAACTCTTATGAAATTATTTTTTATATGAATTTGTTTTGATTTTAATTGGTCTCATGATTGAAATAACAATCACAATTTGTAAGAAATATTCAACAACACTAATATTTCGTGTATATTTGGACAAAAATATGTTTAAAATCGTCGAATACATATAAATTTTTTTGTAATCATGTGAACCACACATGTATCCGCCGACTCCGAATACATCTGTGTTCGAATGTGCATGAAATGTATATATGGCACATGTGTTCCTAAACTTGTTCAATTTATAATATAATTCACATGAAAGAATAACAACTGATTTATTCATTTATTTTCATATACAAGCGACTCTTTTGTGATATCCACGTGTCAACACACTAGTCATCCACCAAAACAATGATCGACGTACCAAACCTCAACAATGTACAAACACCACAGCAATTTAGAAATAGTAACGAAATGCAGAAAGAGAACTAGTTACACGAAATCGAAGAAAAAAAGAAATCTCGTCCGTCCATCCAAGAATGAAAATAGATCTAAGGCCAGTGTGCCCTCCACGTAGCCCACACGTGGATCTACATAATCAACGCCATGGCGAGGAATGTTCCGGTAATTGCAGTCCCAGCGACAGCAACTCTGCTCACGGAAAATGCACCGCTAGGAGCGGTTTCAGCTGTAGGCTCCGCCGCAGGAGAGGCGCCGATGCTAGGTGCCGGCGGTGAGGCGATGCTGGGCGCTGGAGATGGGGACTTGATGGGAGAGGGTGATGGGGTTGGAGATGGAGTCACCGGAGGAGGGGCAGGGACCGGCGTCGGCGAGGGAGCTGGTGGCGAAATCGTTGGCGCTGGCGTAGGTGTGGCGGTGGGTGAGACCTGTGGTGAAGCTGCGGGAGATTGTGCTAGGCATGAGGTGGCGAATACTAGAGCCAGTAGAAAGAGAAGCTGGGAACCAGCTGATGATGCCATCTTCGTTGTGGTAAGCGAGAGAGATAGAGAGGGAGGGAGAGGAGGGAGAGAGATAGAGAGGGAGGGAGAGAGAGGGAGTAGGGTTTGAGTTGAGGGGGACTGTAATGGCGCGGATATAAAAAGGGGAAAGGTAGAGAGACTAGAGTGTCGGTTTAGAGAGGAGCGAAGATCACCAATCATTAATAGAAGAAATTATTATTATTATTATAATAACTATAAGACAAATATATCTACTTGTCTAAATAATTCAGCTGAATATTTAATTTTTTTAAAATTGACAAATAATAATAGTTCAAATAATCCAAAAAAAAAAAAACAAAGTTCAAAACAAATAGTATGTAAGTATATTTCATACCCAAGGGTGTATTTGGTTCGGCTGGTTTTTTTTGGATTATGGGGCTTATTTACAAAATAAGTTGGCCCATTTGGGCTAAATTTTTTAGAGGGTTTATTGGTCTTTTTTACATCAAAGTCAAACAAAATACAACTATATTAATTGTGGTCAAATAATTTAGTCCAAACACTTTGAGCTAGATTATTCCCTACAGAAGCTAACATAATCCAATAATCTAATAATTCAATAATTCAGCCAGGCCAAATGGACCCACAATCATTTGAGATATATTTATGTTTAAGGATATTTTCAGAATGATTTGATACATGTGAACATCAACTCACAATTCCGTCAATAAAGTAAAAATTACATAAATAAAAGTAGCACCTAAGTTTTCCTAATAATTCTCCTCCATCTACTTGTCTAATTGGTAAGGAGTGGGTAAGTAGGGTCTATGTAGTGCATTTTAATCTTGTAGTGTGGTTCAATAATACCCTTTGAAATTGAATATTTATAGAATTTGTTGAGTAATTTTGGCGAAAAAAAATCAAATACTCGTAGCCACACAATAATTAGACAACATATATATTTTGGTTGTTACAAATATATGATCAATTTAATTTTTTATGATAATAAAATACTTTATTACTCCATATAGTAAAATTTGCTGTACAGTACAACCTCGTACTGCACGGCAATGCATTTGGTGCACCCGTGACTAAAATCCCTTTCGATATTATAATATTGGAGGCAGCTTCCTCTTTCACACCTTTCCAACCACTCTTGACTCTTCACATAGACACCTCACACCCCCATGGAAAGAAAAAGAGAATATAGAAATATCGAAGCATTTTTTGTTTATTTAATTATTACAAAATTATTATTAAACCCATTTAGCAAAATTATTATTTAATAGGTCAATAGGTCGAATTCATTTTACAGACTAGAAAAATATATATCATTTAGCTATTTATAAATGATTCCTTTCAAGTTGAGAGTTTAAAAATTCAACTTAATATAGCAGCCAAAATTTTGAACAAAAAAAAAAACATACCTCCGGACTTTTGATTGTAAATTTTATTTTTTTAGAATTTGTTTTGTTAAGAGGATCTGATTAATTAATATAATTTTATACGAATATAATTTTTTAGACCAAACATCCTTATGACCGACAATTGGTAACCCTGTAAGGTGATTATTATAATGAGATGGGTGGTAGCTTAAAGTATTGCTTAATTTTTTATTGATTAAATTAGCTGTATTATTCGTTCTAGATTAAAAGATTAGCTGTATTATAGCTGTTTATTTGAGATAATTGTGGAGAGAGAAAAGAATAATTAATATATACCAATTTGTGATGGGAAACGTGTGTGCTCATTGCAATTAATCCTCGCAGATATGTGAACGATAAAGTGTGTAGGAAAAAATTCATTCGAAGCATGCTTGGAAATTTCAAAAAATATAAATTAATTATATTATAATTAGAAAAAAAATTATAGATCATAAAAAGAACTTACAAACATAAATCAAAATGAACTGATTAATAAATAATGCGATACCAAATTGATTCATGTGTATATACATAGTCCCTTTAGGATTGATTCGCTGCTATCACTGTGAGTGTTGGAGGATCACAATTGCCGTATGTCTCCCAAGGTAAAATGGCTCAATCGAACATAGCAATACCAACATTTGTCTGCATGTCGAATTTTACTTCGTCTGTCTCTGTCTCTCTCTCATACAAAAAAGCTTCAAAATATGAAGGAAAATATATATACGAATATCCTAGTCAAAAATTTCAATGCTTGAACCATGAAACAAAGACATTTAAACTACAAAACGAATGGACCTTTGGACTACATGAATGGAGGAATTAATGGAGAGAACTTTGGGCGCATGGTAGATATCAATGACATGTATGTATGAGACTTTCTGGTCGTCGTAAGACGCTCATTGTATCTCAAATTCATTCACTAAAAATGACCTCCAAAACACTTTGGAATTTCTAACAAAGTGTGGTTGATCTGTTTGTCAAAATTTAGAATTTAGAGGTTTGTTTTCACTGAAGTTTAAAAATTCTCGGGTACTATTAATTCTCATGAGGCCATAAATGGTTTGCTCTAATTTCAATATGAATTTTTACTAGTGCATGGTGAGATTGGTTTCCCGGAGACTAGTGGAGGTGTGCATAAGCTGGTTCTGACACTCTAATTATACAGAAAAAATAGGCACATGTACGTGTTTCAGATATATACAAAAAGACAAGGATGGAGTCAATTCGACAAGTTGTGGCGATCGTCATTGCGATGGTTTAAAAAAAAAAATCTTATTCGAATAGTATGTTTTCAATTTATTGGTACAATAAATTAATATGTCATCTCTAAGTTTTTACACAACGAATGTAATTATAATCTTTCGATGTCAAATTCTTTTAAGCTATGAAGTACGAATACTTGAAAAATAGGGCAATTTACTAATAAGCAAACTGTGTCGGCGAAGCATACACAAAATCGTGCACAATACAAATAAAACATTTAATATAATTTGCATTTGCACCAACCTAAGTAGACTAAGGTATATTATTGTTGTTGTTTGGGGTATGCCACAAGTTAAGGTTTAGTTTATTTTGATTGACATCTTGCCAACTTTGATTCTTGTTTTTTAGGGTTAAAGTATCATATGATTGTTGGTTATTCGGGTATCAAGTTAGATAGGATTCAGTTTTCGACCGTCGTGATGTTGAGATACTCAGAGTTTTATTAATTTTTGTAATTCCTATTTTAAGAATATAAATTACTTTTCACTGATAAAATAATAATAATGATTCGTGTTGCACCAAGAACAAGTTAAACATTTCATAAACACAAATTTTCGTATTGATTGTGTGAATTGAATATAAGGAAAAAATGTACATAATATTACAGGACCCATTTAATCTCACACATGAGAAAGCATATTCACACCCCAATTAAATGATTGCATAATTGTAGACCTAAAAGAGATTATATGTGACAAACCTTTATGCATATGCACGTGATGGGAGATATTAACTTTGGTAGGCTGAATATGCAAAGTAATGGGCCTTCGGCCATGTACATGACCATCGACTGATTTATGTTGAAATAGAGTTGGGTCAAGTTCAAGGATGAATTTGTTAACGTTGGGCTAAGAGGTTCGACAAGGCTGCTTGAGGTGCTTTGAGTAGTGCCGAGCATAAAAAATGCCAAGCTGACCAAACCTCGGCTTGGTTAGTACATCCTCTTGGATTGAAGATCTTCAACTCGAAATTTTTGACCGTGTCGTTGAGAGCACTACGCTCGGCACGATCAGATGGCGACTTGCCCCCCACATTTGCGTGTAGTTGTCTGGGTAGACATGGGGGCGAAAAGCTTACATGACGTGTGGACGTGTCCGTTCTATTCATATGGACACGTGATGGAAGCGTTGTGATTTGCGGTCCACGGCGTGATATTTTCAATCAGTGCTCCTAGTTGTCCGTTAGGAGTTTTCTATAAATAATACATGGGCACTTTACTATTAGGTACGCGTGCATTTACACTATTAGCTTTTAAATTGCTTTTGCTCTCATGCTACAGAAGTTGGCCTAAGCATAAGAGTGCTAGATGGAGAACCGATCTTGATTGGCAATGGCATAGTTCGAGTATTTTATAGCATAGCGTAAAACTTTTAAAAATTATTGAGAAGTCAAAGAGTGAAATTCTAGACTCTATGTTAACAAATACAATTCCATTGCTCAGGTAGGAAACAAGAAATCACTTAATATAATATTAAAAAATATCGACTAAATAGCTTTAGCTTTTGAGTTAAAGATCAAGGGTTGTTTGAGAGTCTTTTTTTTTGTATTTTTTGTACTTATTTTTGACTTTTGATTGTTTGAAAGTCACATTTTCAGAATGAGTTCTTCATTTTGGGTTTTAGGAGCAAAAACTCAAAATGAGGTCCAGAGCTAGGGACTGAGCCAAAAAATTCATTATACAGGGCGAATATACATTGACTACTATTTGAATTATTTTTTAAAATATTTAGTAGGAGTAAGCCTATATAAATCATAGAATTTTTTTTTTCTATATAATAACAGAGATTTTTTTCTTTTTTGCCGGGGTGACCGCCTGTATTATTCCCTCCCTGTCTAGAGCTTTTTTTTTTTTTTTTTTGCATTATGCATTCTGCACATTTTCTTAAACACTCTTCTTAAATTCAAAACTTATTCTAGTCATAATTCAAAAAGCTAAAAAGTAAAAAAAGGAGCTCCCAAACACACCATAAGTTGCTACACTTTTCACTTACGTAACCTGTTCCCAACTACGGAGTTCATGTGCTGGTCACGAGTGAAGAAGAGGGTAGGGCCGTACTTGAGTGTTTGGTGGCCGAAACAAACTTTCAATATGGGCTTTGAGTGTGGGCTTGGTCACGTTAAGTTAAGGAACCAAGTCAAATCAAGCCGAACCCACTCTAGTTCGGTTCTTTTATCATATGATTCTAAAATTCACATTTGAGCTCGACTTGTTATAGCCTCATTTAGCCTAATTTTCTTTTGTTTTTATCTTAAAAAAATCACATTTAGTGAATTATTTTGAAAAAAAACCCAATTATTTGAAAAAAAAAATCACATTTATTATTTTGACCTCAATGTTTTGTGAATTATTTGTTGGTTTTGGAGAAAAAAATTTTAAAAATATAAAATTATGTCCAAGTACTAAATAAATATTACTAAATATGACTAATAAGAATAAAAAGACTTTATTTTTAAATTACTTTTGTCTTTTCTAAACTTTTTGCAAATTTGGTATATTATTCATAACTTTTAAAAAATTTCTCGTCTAAAAGAATCAATAATTCAAAAAAAATTAATGAAAGACAAAAAAATAATTTTTTTTAATGAATCAATAATTCATAAAAAGTTAACTAGCCGAGCCAAACCTGCTGAGCAACTTGGTCCATTTGCACCTTAGCCTTGGACAGTTTTAGTGGATTTTTTTTTTCAAATATGTCCAGATAAGGCTCTTGCTTTCTGGAAATCATGATATTTAAGTGTGGAAAAATATTAAAAATTTTCTTATTGTAATTTTCTGAATACGGCGGCAACAGTAGGAGTAACAATATGATGGTTGGGCGGAATGCATGGTGAGTCCACATAAAATAGTAGTTGAACCCATTAATTATAAACTGTCGAAAAAATAATTTTAGAACATATATTTAATTTGTTTAAAATCATTATGGAGTGAATGAAAAATTGGTTGTTATTTATTTCTATTTAATATTAGTTGAAGAAATTGAAATAGAATTTATATTTATTAAATTTTATATAATTTTAATGGATTATTAATTAGCGTACAGTCGTGTCTTGTCGTTGATATCTATTCGAATGAATAATTATATTACTTCCTTTTGTGACTATTCGGAAAAAGTTGCGAAAGTTACTATATATTAGTGTGTTCTCTCCATTTGTAAGATGGAGGTTTTTGGAGACACAAATTTATAAAGCTTTGAATTGATTTTCTATTTATTTTTTTCAAGTTTTTTGAGTCTTTATATGAGAAAGTACAACAAAATTATTTAGGTCGCTAGGCCTATCGATTGGAGTGCTATTTCGGTAGGATTCGATCCTTTTATCTTGTGAAATAAATGCTTATTCAAATTGTAAGCACTGTAGCAATGACGTAATTTATCTTAAGAACTTAATGTCTAACACTAGACTAGATCCTTTTTATACAATTTTCAAGTTCTATTTTTTTATGATTTCGTTATCTTTAATTTTGTCGTTTTATATCACAGTAACACAAAAAGTATACATAACTTTTCTAACTTAAACAATGTTAGCTAGTAATGTGTTAGAAATATATGGGGCCGCTACTATTTAAACAAATATGTGATTCATCACGTGCATATTCAGGTGATACATTACTTATATGTGGCTGGTTACAAAGATATAAGAAAAAAAATATAATTTAAGATACAATATCTCAGTTACTATCTCCAAATCATAATTTTTCCAAACATATAAATCTAGGAAAAGAAAAGAAAAAAACCAAATCACAATTTTTGCAAAAGAATTAGATATTGGCTTTAATTTAGTCCTTCATTACCATATGACTTGATTATGCACATAATGAATCACATATTATTTATATATATAAATTATATAAGGGTAGTATTTATAAACTTTTAATAAATTTTCAGAATTCAAAATTAAAATCTCAAAAGTAACTTCAGACCTATTTTTGAGATTGTGACTTTAAGAACAACTCCAAGAGCACTAATTAATTTAGCTATTAAAAAGTACAAAAAACTACGCTCTTTGATTACCTATCTATTTTTTTTTTACCTATGCGTTCCAACACTCCTCTTTATTTTACCTAATGAGGCATTGAATTGCAAAGAAATAAAGAAAATTCTTATGTAAAGAGAGAAAGGTGGCTGACTAAATGTAGCTAGTGAAAAATAGAATAAGAAATGCTAAATATAGCCAGTGAAAAATGGAATAAGAATAGCAGGTAAATTAACTAGTAAAATAAAGAGTATATTGGAGTGCAAAAGTTGACATTTGCCATTTATTTTAGCAAGAGTGCTACATACACATCATTTTTACACATCACTTAAAACTACGTCGTTTTATGTTAAGGAAGACCCAAATATGTTTTCAGCGATATGGGTCAAAAACAAATATGGTTTTTTTCCAACACAAAACTATATAGTTTTAAGTGATGTGCAAAAGTGGTGTGTCTTTAGCATTTTTGTTATTTTAGTCAATAAGACTCTTTTAACGAGCCTATTTGAATTGCTCTTAAAGACTTAGTTTGAGAAAATTACATTAATTTAATGAGAATCTCGTAATTCCAAAAATATCTTTAGAATTACTCCCAACCACCCGCGAAATCGTTGCGTGTCGGCTGCTCCGTCTCCCATTGATTCCTCCCTTTTTCGATGTCGTCTCCCCGCTTCAGTCACTTCATTACACAACAATCACCTAAAAGAGCCAAAAACATCTAACCAGACTAATCAAAACCCAGAAAATCAACATGGAAATTCAGCTCCAGCGCAAACCCAGAGTCCTCTGCCTCCATGGCTTCAGGTCAAGTGCTAAAATCCTCCGTAAAGAGATCGAACGGTGGCCAGAGCCCTTGGTCGGAAACCTGGACCTCGTCTTCGTCGACGCTCCTTTTCTGGCGCGTGGCCGTTCAGGTGTTGAAGGCCTCTATGATCCTCCCTACTACGAGTGGTTCCAATCTAACAAGGTCAAATTAGTTCGTCCAGACATGGTCTTAAGATTGTCATGGTTTAACTTATTTGTCTCATTTGGTTGAGCCAAACCATGCAATTTTTTGAAGCCTATTTTATTATTTATTTATTTTTTGTAGGGTTTCAAGGAGTACTACAATTTTGCTGAATGTCTTGCCTACCTAGAAGATTATATGATAAAGCATGGACCTTTTGATGGTTTGCTGGGTTTTTCCCAGGTGGGTTTGTGTAGTTTTAACCTTTTTTGCCTGAGTTCTTTGAGTTCTACGTACTTCTCTCTCTCTGTCTCTCTCTCTGTATATATTGATAACTTTGATGAGATAATAGGGGGCAGTTCTGTCGTCGGCAGTGCCGGGAATGCAGTTGGAGGGAAGGGCTCTAACAAGGGTTCCGATGATAAAGTTCGTGATAATAATATCAGGAGGAAAGTTTGGGGGAATTAGATTTGGGTCTCCTAAAGAAGCTGCTAATGCATATTCCACCCCAATCAAATTGCCATCCCTTCACCTTATTGGTACTCCTCATCATGCCTTGGTATCTTGTACATGCCATCTTGTTTTCCTTCTTTTATAACTACTATCTACATGTAAGTTTATGTGCACCTCGACTAATTTTTAGAAGACTAATCTCACAACCCACTTTATGAGACTCCCAATTAAAACGAGAGCAAAAATCTATACGGATAGGTAGCCGCATACAATTGATAACACTCGAGAGGAATCTTCAAAACTGAAATTTGAAGAAAAACATACTCTTAAATCTCAAATTTTAATAACCAGGTCAATTCTGGAATTCATATCTAATTAATCTTGTTTGTCCTTTATGAGAAGTGAACTGAAAAAATGATGTTTTTCCATTTCTACCCCCTAAAATGGGCGTCGGTGGCTCATTTGGTTACCATTAATGCCTATTGACTTATTTAATCATTTTTGGTCCAATAAGATATCTGATAATTGCGTCTAGATTAAGACAAAAAATTGAGACAAATTAGTATAAGCAATAAAAAGTCAGTATGCAATAACTTTTTTTCTTGATTAATCTTTCATAATTTCTTGAAGTATTTTATTATTGTTTACTTCGTATCTAAATTATCAATTTTATTAAAAATAATCCTTCAACCATATAATTTTGCACTCAATTAGTTTAATACGTGATGGTCCAATAAGTCTGTAACCAAAACTGTTAATGAAAATCATTATCTATGATTAATTTTACCTTTATACGTCAACCACTTGGGGTTGGCCTAGTGTTTAAATCTTGAGATTTGGAGGTTTGTTCTATCCTAAAGTCCTAAGTTCGAAACCTCTGGCATGTTATTAAATTTGATGTGACCAGTCTATATATGATTTTCTTCTGACTATAATTTAGCTTCTCACTAGTAGACGATGAGATTGTTCCTCCGAAAATTAGTCAAAGCGTGTGTAAATTGACCCGAATACTTTGAGTTATAAAAAAATCATCTCATTTTTGTCTGTTTTGTCTTTAAACTATCAATTCTTTGTCCAAGTAGGTCCAAATTTGGGTGGGGAAGCATATATATTCGAAGAGACATCATGCATGCATGTCCTCATATTACAATTATGGTGCTGTAGGTGAGAGAGACATCAACAAGAAATCGGGGATGGAGTTACTGGAATCATTTGAGGACCCCCTTGTAATTTACCACCCTTATGGACACATAGTACCGCCAAGATTTGGTGAGTATTATTCAATTTCTTTCTTTGAGTTTTTTTTTTTTTTGGCATTTGCATAAAAAAGAATACATTTCTTAATTGTAAAAGAAAAAAAAAATACAAGTCAACTCAGTGAACGAGACTCTCATCATGCTATCTGAGAATTTAATAATTTATTAAAACATGTACAAAGATTAAAGGGTCGACGCGGCAGTTTGACATCATCAAGAAAGACCACTGATGAAACGGATTTTGGATCGTCCCCGGCAGACCTGCAAAAAGAACTTGACACCGGTGTGGTATCTTGCCAACACCCCTCCGATGCCTAAGTTAGCTTGAGGATGAAGGAATAAAGTAGACAGACTGTATGGGTAAAATTGGGCAGAATGTTCGTACCTTGTACCATAGAGGTGCCTCCATTATATAGAGATCTCGTTGGAGACAAATCGGGGAAGGACGTGGTCCATTCCTGATTTGGTGGAGAGAATCAAGGCTAGTGGCCTTTAATTTGGTAACTGAATCCCCAACGATCATCCTTGCCTTAAATAGCGGAAGCGGGTGGAGATGGTGCACAAGACGTGGAGAGATCTTTGGGATCTTTCTTTCCTTGTGGGACGATCCGCTTTAGGCAGATAGATCCCAGGAATCGCGGAGAGTTATTCAGCGGAACATGTCAGACAATGACTGGGCTGAGCAGACCGGACAGTGGCTGAGCCGAGCATACCAAGACAATGGCTGAGCTGAGGATACCGAACTGAGCAGACCAGAAAATGTCTGAGGCGAACTGCTTACCGACCGACCAGAATACTAACCGGCTCAGCCGGCGCGTCATGACCTATCAACCACGAATTCCAATTAAGTCGACATCCGAAGGTCTGGCAATTATATGCTACCATGACTCCAAATGAAGAAAGAAAAAAAAATTAACACAACGCAAACCAAAGTAGAAAAATAAAATAAAATGAAAACACGAGCAAACAAGTGCCACACAACATCAAAATAATCCTTAATAAAACATTCTATCAATTCATTTTAATCTGAGAGGTTTTTTTTTAGAAAGAGAGGGGACCGAATGTAATTTTAGGAGACGAAATATTTTTTTTCGTAATTTTTAAAATTTATACCTAAGTTCTAATTTTTTTGAAATTGTTTGCTGGAGTCCAGGCTCTCTTGACCCCTTACGGGTCACTACAACAAAATGGAGATTTAAGGGCACTTTGTAAAGGACATTTTTTTAAAACTACCCTATAAAGTTACTTGAGGCATTACCTGCTTAAGTGTCTCATAAAAAACTTTCAGGGCATCAAAAATTGCAGCGATAAATGACTTTTAAGGCACCTTAAACTGCCACGTAAAAAGTGCTGCATTAGATCTACTGTTGCTTTTATAAAAAGGACTTTTGGGGCACCAAAAACCATAGTGAGAGAGAAATTTTGAGGCACCTTAAACTGCCACGTAATAAGTGCTGCATTAAATCTATTGCTGCATCGATACAATTGGCATTAAGATGAAGTGCCTTAAAAGGTAAAAGGTAAACTGCCCTGACAGGTTACTTTTAGATGCACTTTCGAGTGCCCTAGTAACCTTTTTTTGTCTAAGTATACATCCTCTCGTTTACTGATACTTTTGAAATCGTCTGATATACATGAAGCTTCTAAAGTGATATAGACATCAAACAATTTCAAATATATACAAATTTATACATAAAATGTGTGATCGTAACCTTACATGCACCATTACACTTGAACAAGTTGTCATAGCAAACATACACCAACACCCAAATATTTTGAATATGCTCTATTTTGGTCTCAAATATGTATTTGCTAGCTTCTGCGTGAACTTCCTGACCCTGTCTCCACATACCAGCTATTTTTTGTTTTTGAAAGTTTTACGATAGTCAAATTTATAATAGTGGATTTACGGGTTTGACAGATGACAAAGGCCTGGAGATGATGCTCAGCTTCATTGAGAAGTTGCATTTGCAAGAAGGATTGAAGGCGGCTACTGCTTAGGGGCCGATTGGATGGAGTATTATTTTCAGGGGGATAAGTTTTAAAGAGGGTATAAAATAAGAGGGGGTCTTATTTTTGGAGGGATGATGTGATATTTATAGAGGGGTATAAAAAAGTAAATGGTTTGGATAGGGAATTAAACAGGGGATATATTTTGACTTGGTTTGGATAGTTTATGAAATGAGGGGGATAAGAGTGGGTGAATAAGGAAAAAATTGTAACGACTATTTTGCCCTTGTGCAGTATTAAACTTAATTATGTATTGAATAAAGTATATAAATACAAAACTCAATATATATAATTAATATTAGAATTTGAAATATTAATTAATTAAGAAATTCATTAATATATTATATTTAATAAAAATATTATTTAAAAAAATGAATGATAAATAAAAATATCAATCAATGAAAAAAATAATAATAACAAAATATAAATTAATAAATATCTTGTCATAATTCAACAACCCTTAATCAAAATATTCCGAGCTAACGGCTAATCCCGAAATAATTTTTTTAGTAAACAGTAAATTTTTTGTATTTCTGTGAGAATAAAATTTGAATAGCACGATCAAAAATGGTTCGAACGAACGGCGTCAGTCACTTTTTTTTTGGTCCAAATAGGTGCATTAGAATCAACGTCAAGGGGATAAGGAGGGGTAAAATAGACAAAATTCACCCTTCTATACCCTGATAATTTTTGGGGAGGTCAAGGGCTACCCAAAAATTATCATGGACAAAATAGAATTATTTGGCGAAATAAGAGTCGACGAGTGCAATTTCTGATGGAGCTTAACAAATAGAATTATTTTCTTACTATATATATTGACGATGCTTCATTTGAGTCTTGAGTATGTTAAGAAAGAGAAAATGTAGATAGAAGTAAAGCAGAAAAGGCGTGACATTATTAAGGAGAAATAAAAGCTCAATTCCTATCTTTTGTTTTTGGTTTGGGTTGGAAAAAGTAAAAGAAAATTAATTATTACTTTAATGACAATTTTGAACACATTTATCATAAAAAAAAATTAAGTATGAATGAACATTACGGCTAGTAAATGGGTATTTCAATATATCATGTGACATCTACTATTGGTTAATAAGTTAAATAACAGGACTCGTATTATGTGGGTCACTTTTTATCTCTAAATAATCTGACAACTCAACTAATATATGTGTTTATTGTTGCGTGATTTATTAAAAGATCATGTAAAAATAGCAAATCGTATTCGAAGAGCGTTGAATAATTACCTAAAAAGTACTTCATCCGTCCCATGCACCCTACGTCGGCCTGAAATTTTTGCTATTAATATTACTATTTTTTTGGGTCATTTTGACTTGAATGTTATTATATTGACGTCAAATTATTTAGACTAATCATTCTTTTAGAGGAAATGAGAATATAAAAGAGAAAAAAAACATAATCAAAAGTCTCAAAAAGTTCACTAAAAATAAAAATTATTTGAAATTCGAATTTTTCATTGGTTTTTTTTTTTTTTAATCTTTAGCATCGTCTTTCTAGATTTTTTCACTTTTGGTCCATATTTTTATATTTTTATAATTCCTCTTTCGACACGAACGAGATAACGCAAATATCATATAACAAAATGTCAAATAATATTTTTTATCTTTAGCATCGTCTTTTTGGACTTGGTCGTCTAATTTTTTTTATTTCTAACTTTTTCTAAGAAAATTATCAAAAAAAAAAAAAAAACGTTCCTAAGAATACTTTTCACTTTTTAACAAAAAATTAGAATGCACATTCTTTAATGTATAAATTTTTAACAAAAATAAAACAGGGTATCAAGAGAACTCTCACGAGTCAATATAAAAGTAAAAAAAAGTATTACAAACTATATATAAAAAAAGTAAGCAAATAAATTGGACCAAAAAGGAGTAAATAAATGTTTATTTTTACTTTTTTGCCTGGTTGCCACAATAAATTGGACTGTGGGCCTAACGGAGTTCAGTTAAAATTTCCCAAACCAACCGTTCAACCACCGAGCGAAACATAACCTCGGACGCATAAATCACGAACCGCTCCACGCGCCGCCGGACTACCCGTGGCAAGACCAGACATTTCCTTCTCTCTCTTGTTTGAATTGTTGAGATCGAGGTTGTCGTGAAATGGAGCAGCCCAGCAACGACGGGAAGAAGCAGGAGGTGGTTCAGAGCTTGGTTCAGGGTCGGGACCTTAACCCGGATCCGAATGTTGAGGGCGTCGCAGATCGATCCCAAGGGGAGTCCGGGAAATTAGAAACGGATAAGCAACTGGCCGATCATAATAAGAGTAGTAGTGGTCACGAAAACGGGAGTGATAAATTGACGTCGAACGAAACTCGGTCGAAGAAATCGGTGAGTTGGAGTCAGGAATTGGTAATGGAGTCGACATTTTCTGATGCTGGTGGATCGAATTCTTATGTTGATCATCCCTCTGCGACCTCCTCCTACTCAGCCTCCTTTAAGGGTTAGCTCGCCGCTTTTCTCTTTATTTGTAGGTATATGCACCTGTGTGTGTATCTGTAACGTCTGTCCTCTCACGATTAGATCCACAATTGCACTTTCTTTTTATCTTCCTTCTCTTGATCTCTTGAATTGCAATTGCAAGCTATATCTCTGAAATTTCGCATTGAAGCCTCGTAAACTGCTATCTAACTAAATATTTTGATTCAAACTCAATACTATCTTGTGTATTGAATTTGATTGTTAATTCGTTGCATTCGGTTCAACAATAATAAAATTGGCGTGCGTTTGAAATTTAAGGCCGTTTTATGTTGTTTTGCTGAATTTGTGCTAGATTCGCTGAGTACTGCTCGAGATGTGCTAGGGAGATGGGGAAGGAAGGTTGGGGAAGCGACGAGGAAGGCTGAGGATCTCGCTGGAAACACTTGGCAACACTGTTAGTGTTTCCATTTCATTTATCTTTTGTTCTGTTTCATTTCTTGTGTTGTTTGTGCTTTGCAAATCCGTCGTGTCAAGGTTTGAAGTCATATCAGGTTTGGGGAATTTTGAATTTCGTTGCTAAATATTTCAATGGAATTTGGTGGCAAATATGAGAAATGTGATGGTTGTCCTTCTCACTGAGTGTCCCTTTCCCCCATTAGATAACAAACCCTTAAAACAGAATTCACAGCCAAGCCAGCAAAGTGGTAATTAGGAAAATTACCCCCTATGGTACTGAATATTGCACATTTTGTGGGATTATAAATCACGGACGTAGGACGGTAAAATTTTTGAACCAAACACCATACATGTGGTATAGTCAGCTCATATCAGGTCAAACAAAATAGACACAAAATTTTTGAACCAAACACCATACATGTGGTATAGTCAGCTCATATCAGGTCAAACAAAATAGACACAAAATTTTTGAACCAAACACCATACATGTGGTATAGTCAGCTCATATCAGGTCAAACAAAATAGACACTTGATGTATCGACACCTTATTCATGCCTCCTTTTCCTGTGAAGTATGAATTGATCAAGTTCTTTACCAAATTTACCAATTTGGACCATATGTGCTGTTGTCACTTTGCTGTAAGTAAATTTTAAAAAGATGCCTTTTTCGAGATTCCTTGTTGACAATGAGTGTCGTATATTATTTTGATGTGCTTCTCAATATGATATCTTGTTTTCGGGGTCCTTGTGCTTCTTCTCTAGCTGTTTTTTATTCTTCTATTTCTATTTTCCTTTGGAATACGATGGATTCTCTGCACACTCATTTTGAATCCCCAATTTCTTTTTCTTTGGTTTTTTATGTAATTATTTACTTGAGAAAAAGTATGCATGACAAGATTTTGTTGGCATGTTGTATGAGCAAAATTGTATTTGTGATATTTTTTCTCGTTAAATTCAGTGAAAACGTCCCCTAGTTTTGCTGATGCTGCTGTTGGTAGAATTGCTCAAGGAACAAAGATTCTGGCAGAAGGTGGTTACGAGAAGGTTTTCAGACAAACTTTTGAGACTGTTCCTGAGGAGCAGCTTCAAAATTCATATGCTTGTTATTTGTCCACATCAGCTGGTCCAGTAATGGGTACTCTATATGTATCTACAGCTAAGCTTGCATTTTGCAGTGATAATCCACTGCCATATAAAACTGAGGACAAGACCGAGTGGAGCTACTATAAGGTACGCCTGGATTAGAGAACCAGTAGCATTTGAAAGTAGCTTATCTAAAGCTGGAAGTTGAACGTAGAAAATAGAGGGTTATAGTAGGGAGTATCTATGCTCCGCAGGATTGAATTTTAAGTCTATTTGGCTTAGCTATATTATTGGGATTATGTGGATTATTTTGAAAATAATCTAGCCCATTTGGGCTAAATTGTTCACCCAAACCACCCTGGATTAAGTCAAAATAAATACAACTACATTTTGTGGTCAACATGAGCTAGATTATTCCCTACGGAACCCAACATAATCCAATAATCCAATAATCTAGTCAGGCCAAATGGACCCTAGTTTGTTATGAGCAAAGCAAGTATCTGACCTTAGTTGCTGCTCTTATGCATGGTGTGTAGACACAGACATGACATGAGCCATGTCTATACAACCACCCCAAAGATTAAGGCCAAGGACACGCCATACATACACAATGTAATGTGTTTATATATTATTTTTGTCTAGGGTTCTTCATGTCTCTTGTGGTAATTGTATAATCCATGCTTAATAAATAATTAGGTAAATCCATCTTTTTCATCAGAAAAGCCAAATTTCAAGATTAACATATGGATAATTAATGAGGGTACAAAAAGGAAGGACTTAATTAGATATATAGAACACATAGCTATTGAAAGCATGAGGACAGAACGAACAAAATCATTTATCTATTGATTCCTAGCATATTCTTCTAGATGATGGACCAACACTTTCCCGATTCCAGTCAATCTATCTATTGATTCCTAGCATATTCTAATTGTTTAAAGGAGTGTTCACAGTTCCGATTACGTTTTATTGACCACACTTAAGTGTTCCCTTCTAATGGTTCATGAATATTGAAGACCAAGCTGATCCGTTGAATCGGTGAGACTGAACCATAGAATGTGGTTGGTTTGGTATGGATTCATTGTTTCAAGGCTATTCTGACTTTATTTTTGTAAAGGTGTCTTGCAGCATATTTTTCTTTTGTAAAAGAGTGTGTTGATATGTGTGAGAAGTGTATAGAAGTATGTGCGTGCATTAAGATATGTGAAATGTGCTTCAAGAAGTGTGTTATTTTTGGACTTTTTCTTGCCCTAAAGCCAGCCCATTGAGCTGTCAATAGCAGGACCTTAGTTTGGATAGCTTGGCTTATGTTTGCTCTTTGATTTACTAGGTAGTCATCCCATTACACCAGCTCAAAGCAGTCAATCCTTCATCAAGCAGAGCCAATCCTGCTGAAAAGTACATCCAGGTTATCTCGGTTGATAACCACGAATTTTGGTACATGGGGTTCCTGAACTATGATAGTGCGGTGAAGTGCCTACAGGATGTTCTGCATGCACGTGGCGACTCACCTGTCTGATAATGGTATGCTTTGCGTTACCATAATGCTTGTTATTACTCTCCATAACTTTTTATACTACCCTTGAAGCACCTCTCAAGGATTATAGATGGAAGATACTATGTCTGAGATGAGGAATTCTTCTAGTATGGCGTAGTGATGAAACTAGTTGATTGTAGAGTTGAATTCTGGGTCATTTTGTGATGATAGGCTAAATAGGTTATAGTCCACATGGAGTGATTTTGCTCACACTCATTTGGCTACTTGAAACTGTGTGCATACTCTTTCCCTCTTCCTTTGTAATGGATTTCTTGCCATTCTGCAGTTTGGCTATCTCAAGTAATTAGGAATAATACATTTTTCAGCTTTATGTTCTAATATCTATTGAATTCTTGCTAAAACTTACAATTAGTGCTTAATTTGTTTTAAGAATAATTATTATGATTTAACAAGTTGAACAGTAGTTGGGAAAGCCACATCATTTTATTGAAAGTTCAAACCAATCCTCAATACAATTTACTAGCCAAAATACATCAGCAGAAAAAGAAATAATGCCCGTGAGGCTTACTACCACCCACCCAGTACAATAGTTACTACATTTATTAATTTCATCATAGCACACCCAAATCATCTCAAACCACCCAAATACACCTATTAATACTGTTATTGTCTTCTCTTCACATCAAGACCAAATCATCACACCAGTCTTTGGATGTGTGGACGTGCTTCTGATCGAAGACTCTTTGCCCAGTCGAATTTCCTTTCTCTGGGAACGATCATTCCTTTCCCATCTTCTGATCTTGATGAAGTCCGCGAATTGCCTTGTTCACGAGCTTCCTTCTTTGTCTCTTTTATCTCAACCTTGGTCCCTCCTTCTATTCTAATGCTAATGTTCACCTCAGAAAGTGTCTTGTTCTTTTTTAGGCCTTGTTGATTTTGGGGACTTCTGTCGGATAATTCTCTTTCGGTCCTTTCCTTTTGGCTTTCATAGAGCCTGTGCAAGCGAAGAGCAAGGTGGTAGATTCCATCCTTAATCTCCGCCTCTAAATCTCTTTCCACGTCCATCTCAAGCTCACCGCGGATCTTTACCTCCTCAACTGACATGACTATGCATCGCGAGGCTTCAAATGAGTTTCACGTGGTTCAGAATTGCCGAAATCGTACTGTCACATTAGTCTACTGGCATATTACCATGCTTACGGCACTACAAATAATATTAAATTCATATTAAGATTTTTAATTTATTTATTTTTTAAGTTATTGTCATGTTGCATTGTGTGATTTTTTTGTAGCGAATCTCAGCCATTAGATCAAAATAATCTCTATTGTTGTGAATATGTGTTTGAAGAGCTCCACCGCTGTATATTGTAATATAGATTGGTCCGGATTACGTAGTTTTTTTGGAAGAAAGTACGTATGTACTACATATTAGAAAATAAATATTCATAAAAATTAATAATTTTAGAAAAATAGAGGAGGAGGAGGAGAATTGGGGGGGGGGGGGGGGGGGGGGGGGGGGATTTATTATTTTTTTAAAGTTGTGGGCTAATAAATGTTAATTAAGATTATTGTGTACTATTTTTTGTAATGAACCGCAGCCGTTAGATTAAAATGATCATGACTGTTTTTATGAAAATATGTTTGGATCTCAGCTATTGAATCAAATCAATCCTGACCGTTGGTGTGAAAATGTATGGGGTCTACACCATATTGATTTGTAATATAGATTAGTAGTTTTATGTGTAAGTTTTTTTTGTATGAATGACTCTCTTTAAATGGAAAATTAGTTAAAAGGACAAATCTCAGCTGATTTAGCCCATTAAAGACGGGCTTATTTAATTTATGAGTTAGGGTTTATTATTTTAAAAGTGTATATGCTAGGTCCATGATTTTAAAAGTTTTAATGCTTAAGGTCCTTTTACAGACAAAATTGTCCTTATTTTGTTGTTTAGCCATCAGTCGTTTATCGTGTCTCTTTTCTTGTTTGATGGTTTCGTTTTTTTCTGTTATCTGTTGCAACAGATAACTTGTGTGCTAGTGTTATCTGTTGTAACAGATCATGATAAAGATATCAAAACAAACATATAAAGTTAGTTGTTAAAACAATGAACATATGTTAAACACTTATTTATTCTATTAATTTTATTATTTTAACAAAAAACAGATAATTTTATCTGATAAGATAACATTAACAGATAACTTAAAGTTGAATATTTACAACTTTATCTGTTGGTTTACATATTAATATTTGGACTGATATATTTATTGAATTATTATTTTATTTTTTAAATATTATCTAAAAATTGTAATTTTTTATTGTTTATTTGTTCATCTTGACAAGAGATGTTTTAAAAAATAAAAAAATTATGTTCAAAAATTTTAAAAACCAAAAACCAAAAACCAAAAATAAGTCAAAAAAATAATTTATTTGGACATCAAATAATATTATCTGATAATGTTATGTGTTTGTCTATATGTAAGGATATTATCCGATAATATTATCTGATAGAATAAGTCTGCTAAAACATTACTCTATACATCAAATTGTACATCATGCTTACATGACATGCTGCACAATTTATATTTTAAGTATAAAATGTAAAAGCGAGTCCTATGAATTTTGGTTATGTGTTTAAATTAGTAGATCTCATGAGTTATGTGACATGCCACGTAGACGTGATGTACAATATAATGTATAACATGATGTGTTAATAGCATTGCTCTTTCTGATAACATTATCAGATAATGTTATCCGATAATATTATGGTTGGTCTATATGCAAGGATATTTGTAGAACCGTATGTCAAAAGGATTTCCGATCATAGTTTAGTTTTAGATGGACTAATTGTATTAAAAGTCTCTTTTTGGGACTTTAAACCGAGTCTCCCTTGTTTAAAATCCAAATTAAATGGAAGACAAGAAGGAAAAATAAAAAAAAGTGTTACCTAAATGTTGTTGGGGTTTCAGACCTGACATTATAGAATAGTCGTGCCTGCAAAACCCAATGATAATAAGAAAATCAAATCTTTATGAGAAACTGTACAAAGTTTCATCTGTGCGAATACAGAAGGATGAACATAGTGAATTTGTTTTAGGAGCGGATACCTTGATGCTCCGTCTGGTTACATATGCTTGGAGTCTCTCTTATTTTCTATGGCAGATATCAACCTTTTAAACCCTAGTATGTGATTAAGACTCTTGCTTTTTGGGACCTGCCATTGGAGTTGGCATGAAGAAGACATGACTCATATGATACGTAAGGTTTATGGAAAGAATTGACAGTTAGAAGTAGTTATTTTTGTTGGGTTATCCAAATTTAGGTGCCAAATAGCTCTACGTGAAATGGGAAGCTAATGCAAAATACATAGGACTCAAAAGAGGGACACAGCTTGCTGATTTTTAAGGGTACTTTACTTGGAAGAAATTGTGAGTTTGGGTTGCCCTTAAAGCACAATCTACATGGGGTACATGTCGATGTGAATGTCAGTGGACAATATTTATACCCTTATCTTAGCTTTGGTTAAATGTGCACCTACGTTTAATTGGGATCCATGCTAGTGGAAGGTGTAATTGGTTCTTTAGGAATTAGTCGAAATTTGTGTATGTCAGTTCGGACATCTTTAACTATTCATAAAAGATAAATTACATGGAGTCAATTAACATTTGCGAATACATTATGTTAGGCTTTTGGGTTTTTGTTTGGTGGGTGGCGGCTTCCACCTCCATCTCCCTTCTTCTTCCTCTTCAACCTCGAACCCTTCGCGTTTCCCCTTCAAGCTGTTCCTCACCGATCTATGCCTCCACCCCCACCTCCTTCCCTTCAACTCCATTTCCAGAGGCATAGATACAACGAGTTAGGTGGATTGAGCAGCAACTTATTGGTGAGATGAAAAGATGATTTTTTTTTTTTTGTCTTTCTTCCTCCCTGTCAAATAAACACAATTGTAGAATAAATTTCTGATTATTTCATTCATTGTAGTCTTACAATAATATAGTACAAACATTTACAAGGAAAGAATCAAGGAAAGAATCAAGGATAGAATCAAAGAAAGAATCAAGGATATTGACCATATCAAATCAAATCCTTAATTTTAACACTCCCCCTCAAGTTGGAGCATGGATATCGCACATGCCTAACTTGAATCAAGGAAAGAATAAAGGATATTGACCATATCAAATCAAATCCTTAATCCTTAATTTTAACACTCCCCCTCAAGTTGGAGCATGGATATCGCACATGCCTAACTTGTCTAAAGAGACATCAAAAACATTGCTGGCTGCTTTTTACTCCTCCAAGTCACAAGATTTCCCCCTACAAAAGTAAAATATCTTGATGTAGATCTTCATTAGCTGAACCAGCCCAATCTGCATCAGTGTAACCTTCACAAGGTTTCCCCCTACAAAAGTAAAATATCCTGATGTAGATCTTCATTAGCTGAACCAGCCCAATCTGCATCCGTGTAACTTTCACAAGGTTTCCCCCTACAAAAGTAAAATATCCTGATGTAGATCTTCATTAGCTGAACCAGCCCAATCTGCATCAGTGTAACCTTTTACCTTCAAGTGATTATTCTTGGTGAACAATAACCCTTTACCTGGAGCACGCTCCTTAGAGAGGGGAGAGCCATTTATTTAGCAGAAGTAAAATATCCTGATGTAGATCTTCATTAGCTGAACCAGCCCAATCTGCATCAGTGTAACCTTCTACCTTCAAGTGATTATTCTTGGTGAACAATAACCCTTTACCTGGAGCACGCTCTTTAGAGAGGGGAGAGCCATTTATTTATAGATGAGATTAGGGTTAACCTATTCTATCCTACATAACAACTAACACCCTCCCTCAAACTGGTGCATATACATCAATCATGCCCAGTTTGTTACATATATATGAAATCTGATTCCCAACTAGTGGATATTTTAACCAGAAATCATCAATAAGTCACAAAACTGTGACCAAATTGTGGTTTACAACCACAACAATCCGAACAAATGCACCGGACAGAAGACAACCTTCTAGATCATCAACAAGTCACCAAACAGTGACCAAACTGTAGTTTACAACCACAGCAAACCGAACAAATGAACTAAAAATTATGTCAGGCCATATCCAACCCAAAGCAGCAGTCAAGACAGCAGCGGTAGTGGAGGAGAGAGGCGGCAACAGTGGAATGAAAAAAGGGGCAGCGGTAGCGGCGACAGAGGAGAGGGAGAGACAGCGGCGGATAGCAGCTGTCAGGAGAGAGACAACAGCGGCGATTACTGACGAGAAGGCAACACCGCCGCCAGTGTGACCAGCGACAACCGGCGGCGGCGGCGGTGGGAGAATAATTAGGTTTTTCTAGGGTTTAGGAGTTTTCAGAGAGGCCATTACAGCCCCTTCGCAGCGGAATGGTATGAACAGAAAGAACAATTGTGAATACAGGACCAAACTTCAATTCCTAGGGTAAAGAAGAGGATATTGAAGAAGGCTCTGATACCATGTCAAATAAACACAATTGTAGAATAAATTTCTGATTATTTCATTCATTGTAGTCTTACAATAATATAGTACAAACATTTACAAGGAAAGAATTAAGGAAAGAATCAAGGATAGAATCAAGGATATTGACCATATCAAATCAAATCAAATCCTTAATTTTAACACTCCCTTTATTAATGCTGATATTATCCTCCGTTCGTGGAGGTTTAGGACTCTTTAAGGTACACCCTCGGATGAAGAAAACCAATCTTGCAAAAATGGCAGCAAATCTAGTAACACATGAGTGGTGATTTTATTTTTTTTTCCGTTCTTTCAATATGGCATATTGAATGGCAGATGAAATACTCTCTTTTATTCACCCAAAAGAGATGAGGGACAAATACAAACATTGTATTAAGAATTGGCTTTTTAGTTGAGTTATATCTTTCATCTCATCTAGGGGATGCACTGCATGTTTTGGATTTTATAGAATTTTCAGAATAATTTGCATTTCTATATGTTCGAACAGAGTTTTCGCCCCTCAGGAAGTTCACAAATGACGAAAAGAGATCGGTTCAATCCATCCCAATAATAAATTTGTGACGGGTTAACCCAAGCCTAAATCTAGTTATATATATTCTGTTGCATTCTTTAGGAGATTCGTAGATTTTACCTGTGTTTAGTTCCATCACTTTGGGCTAATCTATTTCCTGTGGTATTTATTCCATGGTGTATGTTGTTTGCAGATGATATCGTCCTTATCGATGATACTGCTAGCGGTGTTAATACTAAATTAGAAACTTGGCGGGATGCACTAGAGTCTAAGGGCTTTCGGATAAGTAGGAGTAAAACTGAGTATATGGTTTGCAAGTTTAGTGATACCAGAAGTGCGTACGAAGAAAAAGTGATGATTCAAGACCAGGAGATACCAAAGAGTGACCGTTTTAAATATTTAGGCTCTATTATTAGTCAAAATGGAGAGATTACGAATGATGTGACCCATAGGATCCAAGTGGGGTGGCTCAAGTAGAGAAGTGTTACTGGCGTATTGTGTGACAAGAGGGTACCCACAAAGTTGAAGGGAAAATTCTATAGAACTGCTATAAGACCAGCGATGCTTTACGGGACAGAATGCTGGCCTATGAAGAAACAACAGGTGACCAAGATGAGTGTAGCGGAAATGAGAATGTTGAGGTGGATGTGTGGTAAGACTAGACGAGATAAGATTAGAAATGAAACAGTCTGCGAGATGGTAGGCGTAGCACCTATAGACGAGAAGTTGAGGGAAAATAGGCTTAGGTGGTTTGGGCATGTCTATCGTAAACCTACGGATGCAATAGTTAAGAGAGCGGATAGGATAGCTTTGCATAGCAATGCTTCGGGGTGGAGAAGACCCAAATTGACATTAGATGCGGTAGTGCGCAAGGATTTAAGTCTACTAGGGCTAAGTGAGCAAGCAGCACTTGACAGAACTCTTTGGAGGAAAAGGATTCATGTAGCCGACCCCAATTGATTTGGGACATAAGGCTCAGTTTGGTTTGGTTTGCTTCCTTGATAAATATTATCCCGAATTGTATTTTGGATAAGTGTTTTAGAGTATTCATGTTAGTCTCTCTTGAGTTTTTCTTTGTTTGTTTCGAGGAGTAATTCTTTCAGATACGTTTCACATTAGCTTCTCTCGACGTTCCTCCTATTTTGTGAATGCTACAATGACTCGTTATGTTTGAGGAGTCAATGTAGCCTCCTTATTTAGTGAATATAAAATTAGAACTGATCACTGTTCATCTTATTTAAAGAGTCTAACGCAGAAGACATTAAAATTTCTTTCTATTTTGGTTCAAAAAAAAATAAAAAAAAAAACTGACCTGAATACTCTTGTAGATTTGGTTAATGAACTTTTCGATGCTACAGAAATGAAACGGGAACAATCACGTGCATATCAGTTTGGTAGTGCGAGTTAGGTTGATTGACCAAACAAAATGTCTTGATTTGCTATCGCTTTCCAACGTGCTGTCTCACGTAAGGTATCAGATAGAGAAGCATGCGCACGGCTGTTGTTTGTTAGTCAAAAATTTTATTCTAATTTATTTATTTTATAGAACTCAACCAGTAGAATATTTTTGTAGTTAAATTAAGTCAATTGACAGAACGGAATTTGTTTTGAAGCGCATTCTCAAAATCATCATGTTTACGGGTTATTTTTCTTCGAATAATATACTTTGCTCACTGAAAATAGAGTATCAAAGAGGGTACAATCACGAAAGAAACATGATCTAGAGAGAGATAAATAATAGAGGAACACAGAAAAAAGTAATTATTAGAGGCCTGAGTCTGATTACAAACGAAAAGAAAAGTCTCCTTTATATAATACAAAGGATATAAAGCTTACAAAACACATGGGACGACAAACAACTTTCAGCATCTTTACAGTACAGGACACGTAGTTTCAACACGAAACTTCTTACTTTTATTTTATTTTACAACACACACTACATGTATTTTACAACACACATCTCACGACAAACTATTTTATTAAAAAGAGTAGCTTTGACTTTATCTTCAGATCAGCAGCTGGCAAACACTTCCAAACTTCAAAGCAACATGTGGCACTTACTGATAAGGATTAGTCTGAATCAACTGAGGAGTAATTTGAATTACATCTATTAGGATAGATTCGATGATACAGATGGTTTGAATAGATAATATCCAATCAATTTAAACTCAGAGCACAAAGCACAACAGATCACCAACTCTTAACTAGAAACTTAAAAAGAAACAACAGATAGAGAGAGAACAACACATTGAAAAGAGAGGGCCCGGATGGGATCCTCTCCGACTCATTTGCAAGCTCTTTCTGAATCTATTTTGATAATAAAAATCGTTATTCTAAACTTGTCGATAATATCAATTACGTGAAAAATTATATTAATTGAATATGGTTGTTGTGTTTTGAAATTTATTTGTCTTGAAAAAATATTCTTAATCGTACTCATTTTTAAACATAAATTTCCAACAAAAAAAAAAGTTCTAAATAATATCGGATGAACACATTATTTTATGAGTAGTAGGCAGTCACGTTTTACCTAATTAATGTTATCATTTCTCAATGAATTTTGAAACAATGCACCGTTTGGATTATTAAGGGAAACCCCAAAAGTCATGTTCGTACACATACAAAATTACCCTTTATTTATTGTTTAAGAAAAAAAATTACTAACCATCGTCCATTAAACCAGTGAATAATGTGTAAAATGTATATCGATACCTAAGAAAAATGTCTTTTACATTCGTATAACATGTATTGATATCTGTGTTTACTTGATATTATTTGGATAATAACTCTTAGAAAAAATCCCTTGAAGTTAATTTAAATCAAGATCATATTATCATATGCAACATAGGTTTTCATCCCATCAAGAATTGCAAGTGACATCATGTAATCCCTAAATTGGTGAAATGAAATTATGTCAATTTATTTAGACTTGATATTAAGATTTAATTGTGTGTTTAAATGTTTTAAATTAGGAAATAAATATTTGGTGAATCAAAAAGGAAGACCAAATTGGTAGTAAAAAATCCTTGACTAATTATTTTCCATGATAGATGGTAGAAAATCCTTCAAGCATTATGTTTATGTGCTACACAAATTTAATACAAATGAACTAAATTCAATTTACATTGCATGTGCGCCAAAACAGAACAAACGACAAATGATTCCGAAGCATAATCTAAGAACGCTAGAGGACATTTATAAATCCAATGATGAAAACATGGTAAATTTGTTTGGAACATGATAAATTTGATACAAACTTTTATAAACTAATGTCTATTATTACATAGTTCCAAAACCATCATACAATAACATGTTAAGTTTATTTGGAACATAATAAATTTGATACAAACTTTGTCGAACTAATTGTCCAGTGTTGCATGGATTCCAAAATTATCCTACAATAATATGATAAATTTGATACAAACTTTTTCGAGCTAAATGTCTAATGTTGCATGGAGTCCAAAAACATCCTACAAACGTGATAAATTTGAAACATGGTAAACATTTCCAGTAAGAAAATTCTTACACTAAAATTATGTTTTCTTTTTCCTCAATGAAAATTAGAGTTTATGTAGGTTTTTTGTGCAAAACACACACACAAAGGATTATGAAATCCTTTGTTTCAGCCTTGGATAAAAGAAAAACATAATATTTACATGCAAACAGTTAGGTTTTTAGAAATTGTCATGCGACATCAAGGCATTCGAATTTTTAATGACAGTAAAATTCCTAAAATTTCTTTCACATTACCGCGTTTTTGGAAATAGAGTTGAATGCACAGGAAACTGAGATTCAATGGTATTTTTGATATTTTTAAAATTTCAGAACTAAAATATAATTCTAAAAAGTGGATGGAATAAAAAATTAGTTGACGCTAATAGATATTACCAAATATTAAGTACCCTGAAAATAAAACTAGAAAAAGACACCACATGTATCACGTGCGGAAATTGTAAAACTGTACGATTTTATGAGAAAGTAGACAATCACGTGAACTAACTTTTTTTTTGGTCCCACCTAACAACACTTTTCCTTGTACGAACCCTTCGATTCTGTAACAATTGCGAAACTGAAAAGCCCTTGAATCTCTCGCTGTCGAATGGACCTATAAGAGCCTTTCCATATATTGGGACCATTAATATCTATCTTCTGATAATACTAAGTACTTAAATATCTTGATGATAGCAACCCTTACATAACATTAGTGTTGTTTTATGCGTCGAGCTCTACGAATTAAATGGTCCCGACTATATTTTTGAGTTTTGGACTGAATATATGGTTCAAACAAACACTAAACGGCCAACCATGTGCACTGCGAGTAGCGGTGAAAGAAAAATTAAAAAAATTGAACTGATCAAAAAAATTGATTGTTCAATTCGATTTTCGATCAGTTTCAATCTCCACAAGGTTTTTTTTTTTAAAAAATATGAAATCTGACTTCACCCCCAACCGAACAGAATAGAAAATAAATTGGTTATGATCGATTTTGCAAGTACATGGACCGAACTGAATTGATCTAAAAAAAATTCACCCCGAACCGATTTCACCCAAATTATGAGACAAATACATGCTAAACTAACGTGTTTAGTTTCGTTCATCTCGTTGAGAAGCTAATTTATGCAAAAATTAAGTTGATTGAATGCCATCAAACACTCCCTAATTCCAAGTATATGCCCTTTAATTTACTTCAAAATCCGACCTTTCTGTTCACTCCCTCACCCAATCCATCCCTACTTACCTTTCCAAATCCATATAATAAGGTTATACTTTAATCTTACAATATTATCTGAATCACTCCTTCGTAGCCATATAGAGAACAATATATACGCAAAAAAAATATTATCATCAAACATAAATAGCAATATAAATTCATCATATTTTGTTTGATAAGAAATGACCACCATTCACTGGGACTTCGGTCTCCGGCTTTCCTGTTGTTAAGTTATTAACTTTCTTGACCTTTCGGCACTTGGCAGGCATCAAGCCTCGCATATAGTCTTACGATTTTGCAAAAACCTGCGTTTTTTATGAACAGTTGCTTGGATAGTCATAGATTTTTTTTTCGATTCATTTCTTCGTGAATTACCGAAAGCGAAAAAATATTTCTTACCAATCAAAAATTAATCTTTACAAAAATCATCTTTACGAGACTTATAAAATAAACGATTCAAATAACTCCCATGGACCCTAATATAACATACAAAATATTACGTTTTGCAGAGTTTGCCTTGAGCCGTTGGCCTTCTTATGCTGTGTTTGGATTTTTATTTTATTAGTTAGATGACTATTTCAATCTGATTTGGTCACTTGAGAATCTTGATTATGTCATCTTTTCTTTAATTTAAAAGGGAGATACTTTGAAAAGTTAAAACTGCGACTGTGGTCGAATACGTTAGCGCTTTGACTCATTTAAAATCTTAATTTTTACAAAATAATAAACTATTAGAAAACCTCTGGCTGTTAGACAGTAGGGGCACTTCTATGAATCATAGGAAATAATCCAAATTTAAGGATGAAATAATAACTAATTGTGTATTTTTCCATTCCCTTCACCATAATGGTATGCTCTTATTTATAGAGGTTCTTTCTTAGTAATCTGAATCTTAATTCAATTCATAATTTCTGATTAGAAAATGATTAGACATACTAATTGATTGACTAACTGTCTTTTGTTACAATTAGAATTTTTTTCGACTATTAATTCTCGTTATAAGTTGATTCAGTCTAACATTTTTTATCGTTGTCTGATTAGAACTCTTTCCGAGCTATTCTGGTTTAATACAAATTCTATACTCACTTCTTTATTATTAATTTACCGTCTTTCTCAAATCGATAATTACTATTTTATGCTCAATGACATATCCGTGTGCAAGAGTACCTCTTTACCGACTTCAACTCTTATTTCTAAATAACTTATATTAATCTACAAAAAGAATCATTTAAACTATGATAATTATATTGTTAGTTTTGGGATTAATGTTTATAAATAATTAGTTCATCTCGATAAAAATAAATTAAACAATAAAAAATATGCCCAAACACAAAAATAATTAATAAAGATGAAAATAATATAAAATGAACAAATTTTTTAAATTATTTGTATCTCTTCTGAAATTTTTCAAAATTCGGTTAGTGTTTTTTTATTTTTTAAAAACCTCTCATTAAGATGAACAGAAAAATATTTTTAAAAAAATAAAGATAAAAAAATAATTAGAAAAAAAATTAGGACATTAGTTCTCTTTTACGTTGGTATGGGAAATAAGGTTTTGAAAGAGTAGGGATGGCAACGGGACGGTTCGGTTCGGTTCGGTTATTCGAATAACCGAACCCGAACCAAAAATTAAATACCCGAACCGATAACCGAACGGAAGGAGAGAGAATATTCCATAACCGAACCAAACGAGATTCGGTTATTCCCCGAACCGAACGGTTAACCGAATGGTTCGATTATTAATTACCCGAACTGAACCGAACCAAACCCCTCTCTCTGTAAACCCCCCCTCTCTCTCTCTCATCTTTCAATATACATATATATATATATATACATATATATATATATATAATGACGTCATTTTCGGTTCGGTTCGGGTTCGGTTCGGTTATTCTGCTAACCATAACCGAACCGAACCTGAATGGGTATTCGTCTGTCCATACTATATCTACACCAACGGGGAAAGAAACGGTTACGGTTCGGAAAAAATTAAGTGGTTCAGTTCAGGTAACCATCGGTTCGGTACAAATTGTAACAGTGTTCCTTAGTCATTTTCTTTTGACAAGGTTATTTTATAAGATCTATTTAATATTTATTGTTTGTTTAATTGTTAATTTTGAATAAAAATGTATTATTTTAAAATAAATAAACAAATAAGTAAGATTTATAGAACGTCGTTGAAGTTGAATATGACTCTCCCATGGGTATTGGCTGTCTACAGCCCAGAACATAGGAGCATCTCTCTCTCTCTCCCTCTCTCCCTCTCCCTTGTTCTTATTTGTCTCTCCTCCTGTATTTCTCCATTGCGAACTCTATACTCTCTCTCTGGGCCTTTCTGAAATTGCGATTACGCTGTCGAACAAAGTACAATCACTAGTTGATGGAATCGCTCTCGCCGGTGATCAACTTCGTCGTCCCGGCGAGAGTTTCTCACTCCTCCGGTCTCCGTATCATCAGTACAGTTCTCCCGAGTTTGAGGCCGAACTTGAACCGAATTTGCAGGAGAATTCGTGTGCATGCGGAGAACACGAGGCCTCCGCCGGCCGCCGACGCGATCGACTACAGAGATCCTAATTGGAAGTCCAAGTTCCAGAAGGACTTCGAGACTCAATTCAATATTCCTCACCTAACTGATGTAATTGAAGACGCAGTTCCTATTCCGTCCACCTTTTGCCTCCGGATGAGGTACTTGAAATTCTAAAACCCGATGGCGTATTGGAAGATCACTAGAGTCTCACTCACGGTATTATGATTTTGAAATTTCTTAGTGGTCTCTACTCTTGCAATTCAATTCTAACTGACTAGCTCAGAATTTAAAATTGCTGTATTGGCTTTGTTTGCCTTTTGTACTCAAGAGTATGCGCGAGTGACATTGAATTGGTCAGCTGGATCTGTAATTTTCTTCCCCATAACTACTACTCCATTCTAGTCACGCAGAACTTTCCCTGAGTGATCTACTAGTACTTTTCATTGTGTTTCTTCGCAAACTACTTGTCAAATAGCGTGTGTATATTGTAGTCAACTACTAGAAGTTCTCCTGTGGCCTCGTGCATTTTCGGACCGGGATTTTTGCCTAAATCATAGTCGAAATAAGTAAACACATTGAAGTGGGAACACGAAGTAAGTGTGATATAGTTTTGATTTACGAATGGCTTGGTGGCTTTTCCTTACTTGAACAATATGCATGATAGTACTTAGAAGACAAATATGAAATCTGCTAGGGAGACACGAGACAGGGTGAGAAAGATAAGAAAATAGGGGAAGTTCACATTGGCGATTAAAATGGAGAAAAAAAAATCAACGGGCAAGGGTCTATCACCAAATAAAAAGGGCATACCCAAATGTGTGATTATAAGTAAGGGCAATGGAATATGGGACCGTCAAATAATTTATCCCTTCTCTCTTTCACTTGCTCTAAACATCTTCCATTGCAGGAGTCCTACCGAAGATTTTGCAGATGGTTATCCATCAGATGAGAAGTGGCATGGATACATTAGTAACAACGACAGAGTACTTTTGAAGGTATATTGATTTCTAGGTGATACTCTCTCGATATACGTCCTGGTATATAATTCTTGAAGTAGGTAATAACTCAGTATGCGAATTTTATATCGTCATAAATTTTCACTTTAGTTTTAAACTCTACTGTCTGTTAGTATACTCTAAAAGTTTTTTAGCTTTGTTAGACATCAAAGGTACCGAAGGCCGTTTATACCGACTGCTGTTTGTGCACGTCACTAGATATGGAATGTTGAGTTCCTTTTCCTTGTAGTGGTTCAGAACATTGAAACCGTTTGTGGCATTTTTTGTTGCATAAGAGGTATTTAGGCAATATGTATAGATGAAGATGGATTGTTCTATCTGCAGCCTAAGTTTTTCCTTCACCTTAGAGAAACAATTTATATTTGACAACTGGAACAAAATAGTTCTTTGCTCGCAGCACTTGTACATTCACGTGTATAATTGGTGACAGGTTAACATCAATCATAGGTACACTCCCCATTAGTTTCTGTGTCCATCTATCATTAATCTGGTAATTGGAAACGATTTATTGCTTAGTGTAGAGGTGGACTCACGAGCCTTTCTTTTGGATTGGGATTCCTTCATGAACATGTTCGTGAATCATTAATTAGATGTAATGCCTAGCTTCTCTCTCTTTTCCCATACACTTTTATCCCTCCTTGTTGGCACACTAACAGTTTAGTGTTTATTAGTACGTCACTAGTTAAAATTGATGGACCTTTTTTAGCGTTGCAGAAATGGACTTTGTCATCACCATTATTTCTGGTTGCTATGCAGTCCTGGTGTATAAACATGAGCACGCATGCATGCTCTCGAGCAGGGAGACTGCTGTAACCTTGGTAGATCATCGTTTGAATCTCCTTATTGCTAATAAAAGACTAGTTTGACCCATGCATCTAGATCTTGTACAGTTTGTTATGTGTCACATCAGGCAATATGTGGAGCTCATTTATCAACTAACATAAAACTGATTCCAAACTAACCATTTAATAAGGATTATCTTGGTCATTTGGGACAGTTTTTGGTAGGCAAATATGTTTGTTTTCTATTTGAGTCAAACTACATTTGGACGTAATTTCATTTGGATCAGTTTTTGGTAGGCAAATATATCCTGGATTCCATATGAATTTGGCAAGTAAATTTGTATTGTACGAGCAATCTGCATCTGAATCACTTAATGTCGATGTTTTATTTGGCACGATTTTGATTTGTAATTTTATAGGTGAAAGAAAGCCGTAGAAACTTCAATTTTGCATTGGCCGCATAGTCAAGTCTCTCGTGACACCTCTGGGCCTCAGTTGTCTTCACTTTTCATAATTGAAACTTTCCTCTTTATTTGTTTCCTTTCGCTATTGATATCTCCTCATCTCACCATAGACAGAGAATTGCTGACAAACATTGATTTCTTAACACTAGGATTTTTCCCTTCTAGCTGTCGTGTGACTAATTTTTTGCTCTAAGTATGTTTATTTCAGGTCATAAACTTTTCCTCTCCCACATCTGCGGGTGCCGAGTGCATTGACCCTGACTGTAGTTGGGTGGAACAATGGTAAGTGTCATATATGGCTTGAGAAAATGTTTAAACAATAAGAGGAAACTTTTTAGAAATGCAAGGCATATTAATATATTGGCCAAGTCAGAGTAAGCTCCCTCCGCTCAACTATGACCCTTTTGCAGGTTGCCAACTATAACATTTAGAACCTGCATCATCAATCTCGTCAGTTATCAATTTGTTAGACTTCCTCCATGTTGTTAACAAGCTGTTAGCTATATGGAAGGAAACATGTCATGTCAACTGAAATTGTGTGGCAACTAACATTCTAGGACTAGAATGCATTTAGTTTTTGGCTCTTACGCATTATATTAAACATAGCCTTATCAAGGTCAGATGTATGTAACTCAACAAACAACAAATTAACGGAAACAACCTTGCATCATAGCAGAGAATACTATCATCAAATCACCACTATCCACCCATGGTTCTTAAATTCCGGTAATTGTGCTGGTATTGCCCCTGTAGCATTTTAGCATAACTACCAAATTAACGGAAACAACCTTGACTCATGGCAGAAAATACTATCATCTAATCACCAATATCCACCCCAAGGTTTTTAAATTCCAGTAATCGTGCTGGTATCGCCCCTGTAGCATTTTTAGCCTAACTGGCGTAAGAGTAGGGCGATTGGAATCGTAAATTTTTTTTCACAATAAAGTTCGAGAAAACATACAAATACTCTTGTTTCTTTCAAAATCCCTGTCATTGGAGATTAAAATATTATTTTAGTTTGGTTTGTTAGTTTTTAGTTGCAACTATAATAGGTACGAATTTTTCTACTACCTTTAAGTCGCTATGGAGACTTTTCTTTTTGTTTGATGTATGTATTATTTTCCTATTTTTTGATAGTGAAACTTATGTATGATTCGTTGGTTTTTTTTATTATTATAGAAAAGAATCATGAAGCATGTTGCTAAACATACATTCGTAGTGCATTCTGTCAAGATACAGAGATTCAATGTAATTATTTGTGGAATCTTGCCTATGACGAAGTGGATCTCTTTGTTATTAATCAAGGTATCAGATGAAACAGTAATTAATATTGTTGTACAAAAAACAGAGAGAGAGAGAGAGAGAGAGAGACTATTGGTGGCATTTTGAAATGTTGACGGCCATTGCGACAGTCATTTCAATTACACCGTGACACTGGCTGTTAGTGGTGGTTATCACCCATACTAGTGCATAGTGGTGCTTTTAAAACCATGCTCCACCTCCAGCATTACAAACCTCATGCTCTGGCTAATACAACATCTTTGTCATTCTGAGGAATATCAGAGAAGAGTGGGGCATATCATCTCATCAATATCAGAGGGGCTCGGTTAGGCTGGGGAGACGGAGGGGTTAGTGGTGGTCAGAGGGCTTGGGGAAGGGAGGGAAGGGTAAAAGGGCAAGGAAGGCAGCATTGTTAAGGGATCTGCTAGGTTTTTGGTTTTGTTTGTTGAAGATAAAGGGAAGCCCCATATATATATATTTCTTTCTTACAAAATTAGTATGTCTACTATACTTGCCAAATACAACTTTTGTCCCCCCGGCCCCCATCCCCTTCTTATTCTTTTCCCTCCCAGTTGTGATACTATTTTTGGTACTTGTATGTACAAGAAGAAAACATCACTTGTATAAAATCACAAACATTTCAGATACATATCGCTATAGCAAATTCCCATTTTATCTTCTATGGCAGTCATATTTTTATTTAATGCATATAGTTGGGTATGTTTGACATAAATGAGAGTTTATTTGGTAGACACGGTGTTGCTGATTTGATAACTTTCCAGGGTTCACCGAGCTGGTCCTCGAGAGAAAATATACTTCAGACCAGAAGAAGTAAAAGCAGCAATTGTGACTTGTGGTGGACTTTGCCCTGGTCTTAATGATGTCATCAGACAGGTAGTTGTTCTGTAAGAAATCTTTCTTTTGCTTATTAAGTTTTATCCATATCAACTTGAGTATTCTTTAAGAGAATTATCATATTAAACCGAGACATGGAAGTGTTACAATTGATTTGAATGAAAAAGCTCAAAAAAAGCATTCTTTAGCTTTCCCGCATTCATTGCTTGGCTATGGAATTTATGTAAGATTCACTTCTGCATAATTCTCTTCAGTTTTCTACATGTAGAAGGAAGAACATAAACCAACTTGTTCATTTTGTGTTAGGAATTAATGTGTCTATAATTGTAGTGTAATAGATACTTTTGAACCTAAAGTATTCCTTCTGTACTATGTCATTATTGGAGGACTTGCATCTCTATATGTGCAGATTGTCATCCATCAATTTTTGTTTTGGTATTGGCTGCAGATTGTTATCACCCTTGAAATATACGGTGTGAAAAAGATTGCGGGGATTCCTTTCGGTTATCGAGGATTTGCTGACAAAGACTTGAGTGAAATCCCGGTGATTTCTTATTTCTATACTTGAAACAGCTTTCTGAAATTGATATGGAATGACTGTTGTATGCATTCGAATTGTGCTTTTCACAGTTCTTCAAAACAATTGTTGGCAGTCGTATTTTTTTAATGTACATAGGCCTCAACCTAGCTCCCCTGACCTAAAGTTCACTAGGTGGGATTTTGCCTGACTGTGTTGTCCTAATTACTTGGTGGCTTGACATGTGGTCTGATGTTACGTATCTGCCACATGTTTTGAAAGGACCATTAACCATAATGATGCCATGGGAGACAATAATAGATGGGTTGCTAGATCATGTTTCTGTAGCTGGACATATTGATGATGCTTCAGCTTTTTTATTAAGGTTCATTAAATCATGTTGTTGCTTATCTGTCTACTACTTGCAACTATGGTTCATGGCAAGCCTTCTTTAGCCATTGAAATAGCTCTGGTAAAAATTTGGTCCAGTTGATGGGAGGGTTGATGTTGACCTGGTTGTGTAACAATCTCAAACTTTTGATAGGTCATGTTTCAATCCGCAAAGACACCAATAGACTTCAGATAAGGCTTGCTAAATCTGGTTCATTACATTTTAACTTTTAAGATGATTGTCTCTCCTTTTCATAGTTACGCCAAATTTTTATATCTGCTTATTTATCTGTTTGATTATCAGCTATCAAGGAATGTGGTTCAAAATGCCCATCTTTCTGGTGGAAGCTTGTTAGGAGTCTCACGTGGAGGACCCAGTGTTAGCGACATTGTGGACAGTATGGAGGTGTCATATCGATATCCTTTGAATAGAGATCTTTCACAAGTTTTCCCTACAGTTTCTATTGAACCTGCAAATGGTTATGTATTACGTGTCCTTATGCATGTATGTGCCAAACTGATTTCAGGAAAGAGGAATCAACATGCTTTTTGTATTGGGTGGAAATGGAACCCATGCTGGTGCCAATGCAATACACAATGAGGTTGATAATTGTGTGGCATTTTACTCCGTTGGTGCTTTATGTTATATTTCCACTTTAAATGTTCACCCTAAAAATCTTAGTTTGCGAACTATCCTTCCTCGGAACAGTTTTATTCCAAAGCTTTTTTTTTCCTTCTCTAAGCATGGTGAGTAATTATCTTTTGCAAAAGATTATTGGGTGGACATGCTTTTGACTGATAGTATAAAGCTCCTATGTTAAAGTTCATTTTTTATTACTTCTCACTTGAACTCTTTGTGAGCTGCCGATCAAGAAGAAATGAATAGCTTTGTGAATTATTTATCTTTAGGAAAAAAAAAGAGGAAGACGAAGAAAGAATGATAGACATGTTTTTGGGCAAAACAAATGGCCACTAGTCATATATCAATTTATGTGTTTGTCTGTTTTGCATTCTTCACTTTGTGCTTCAGTGATTATCTTCCGAGATATGGGTACTTGGTTTATTCACTTCTTGTGCTTTCCGTTCATTTAGAGAGTCTGATTTCTTCACTCTTTGGTGTTTAGTGCCGTAAAAGACGGCTTAGAGTGGCTGTTGTTGGTGTACCAAAAACCATTGACAACGATATTTTGCTGATGGACAAAACTTTTGGTTTTGATACTGCTGTCGAAGAAGCACAACGTGCAATAAATTCTGCTTACATTGAGGTACACTTCTTGTAGTTTTACTGCCTTGTCCATTGTGCATTTAAAGGTCATTCATTAGTCCAAATCCTCCATTAAGTTCTCTACTCAAAAGTCTACCTTTTCGTAATACTTTGTGGTAACTACCGTTTCCTAATATTATTTTCATTGAATCTTCTGACAGGCTCATAGTGCTTATCGCGGTATTGGGATTGTGAAGTTGATGGGTCGTAGTAGTGGGTTTATAGCCATGCACGCCTCCCTCGCGAGTGGGCAAATTGATATATGTCTCATCCCAGAGGTACTTCGACAGGATACTCATACAATTTCATGTGTTTGAGCCTTGTTTTCTACTCTCTATATATTTTCTTTCTTAGGTGCCTTTCAATCTACATGGACCCCATGGTGTCTTGGGGCATCTGAAATACCTCCTTGGGAAGAAGGGATCAGCTGTTGTCTGTATAGCGGAGGGAGCTGGGCAGGTCAGTTACATTTTGTTCTCATTTATAGCTTCTAGGTTAAAAGTGTTCAAGCAAATGATCTATATGCATTTATTCTATCTATGTATTAATGCCTTGTGCTTCTCGTGAATGTGATCTACTTTGCATTACCCACCTGTTTGGGTTGTTTCTATAACCGTAAATTGAGACAAGTTCTGAAGGAAACACGTATTAGAATTTATTGTCTGTGGTGTTTAATTCAAGAAGTGACTTCTTCGTTTGAGATTTGCTGATATTATGACATTTTTTAGTTGCTGAACTTCTGTGGTGTATTCACCTTGTGGATCCTTTGATAAAATAGCAGACCATGTTTTGTAATACCACCTCCTCTTCTCCTGCACCGGGGACTTCACCCTGATGAAATAATTCACATGTGATAAAAAATGATGCTTCCTTTGGTGTGCATCCATTTCATTAGTTGAGCAGTGCAACAAGAAAAGCTAAAAGCCTGCAAAGCAGGAACATATATAGAGATCATGGGGGCCCTAATCCTAGAACTTCTATCTTTGTGACAAGAATACTTTAAATGTGACCAGGCTGAGATAGTGTTGTGCAACGCTTTTCCTCGTTGTGTGTTCCCTTGGAATCTGCCTACAGCTTTATGTTGGACCCTAAAATAACATCTTGTCACCCAGAATGCCTCTCCTGAAAATTCATGAGTATTTGTACCTTCTACGTTATTTTTAGTTTCTGAAGATTTGGGAATTCCTTTCACGTCTGTTTCACTTTGGTTTTTCCGTGTCTTATATCTGCGGATGTTCTTATCTCCAAAGTCATACGACTCCAAGCTGTATGTGAAAATTTTGTTCATTTTTCTTTTCTTACCCTACGCTGTCCATGTTTTTCTTTCTTGTGTGCTCTAGACATATGCTTAAAATCTGGACGTTGCTTACTGACATCAATCACACATATCTTTCACAAACTCTTCAAAATTTTGCAGGATGAGCACTTGTTTAAGTTGTAGTCACTTACGTTGTGTTATTAAACCATCAAAAGGATTTTTCAACTTCGACAGCTCCGAAGTCACTTGATTTATTATATTTTTCGCCATCCCAATTTTTTATGCCTGCAACATGATGCATACGTACGTGCTGTTAACTTTTGATTTTTCCCCACTAGAAGTAGATGAATTGGTTTTCAACAGTTAAGGATGTAAATTCGTTGTTTGACTTATATCAAGAATGTTGCCTCCCCTACTAAAAAAAGGTTGTCAATAATGTTGTTGGATAGGTTGATATGCATTGCCGTACCCATTTTCTGACATCTGTAAGCTTTTGTGACAATTTGGTAACAACACCGCACTGACTTCTTGAGTGGGGCTTTATGTTATTGTTTTTTGATGCAGGATTTTCTCCAGAAAACTAATGCCAAAGATGCATCTGGAAATATTGTCTATGGAGATATTGGTGTACATTTACAGCAAGAGGCTAGTGGTTTTGTCTTCGTGTATTTTTTAAATCCTCAAGAGTCATGCTTTCAACTTCTTTATTAGCATGGTGTCAATGAGTGTTTGATCATTGATTCAGTTTCACTGTATTTTTTTGTTTGTTTGTTTAATATCTTGCCTCTTGTTGATTTGTTTCCTGGTCTTTTGAAACACTGACCTATATGGAATTATTTCCACGAGATAAGAAAGAAAATAGTTCTTATAATACTTTTTACATTATATTACAGAGGAAATCTTCGTGAATGGTGCGCGCAACATCTTTATTAGTGTAGTGATGATGAGTGCTGTTGTTTTGCGTACAGATTTATAGTTATTGTTAAAGCAGCCCGACAAGTTTGTTTACCAAAATTTTACCTCCACCCCCTGCTTCTTTATGTGGATTCAGAGATATCTGATATTCTGAACTTTTGAATAGTTTTCTGCATATTTCTGGTTTGTTTCTTTAGATTTTCTTGCCTTCTGTCCACCTACTGTGGGACTGATTGTTTAATTGTTTTTTGCAGATAAAGAAATACTTTAATGAATTGGGTAATCCAGCTGATGTGAAGTACATTGATCCCACATACATGATCCGAGCAATCCGTGCAAATGCGTCAGATGGAATTCTTTGTGCTGTACTTGGTCAAAATGCGGTGAGTCTCTCATGCTCGTTCTTCTATGCCAGGTTTAGTAAAAGAATCGATGCCTCTTGTAGTTCCTAAATATGGTGAACTGCCCCTTTAAAATTCTGAATCCCTTGGAGGAGTAAATCTTAGTGAAAACTTTGTTTAATTGGCTGGTAAAGTTGAGCTCCCTGCGCTATCCGGGTGGGTAAACCGTTAAACCTGAGAAAATAAGGAAGATAGTAACTGAGAATATGTAGATAGAGGAAATGGAAGGCTTTCATAAAAATTCTCGTAGAATCGAGAAGAGGCTTGTTGGATTGACGTGAGGGGGCAGGGATGCTTTCCTCTATCCCTTTCCTAAGGGGCATCCTTTATTTGCCAAATACCATATCAATTCATCCCAACCCTTATGGACACATCCCGATCTTCCCCTGGGAGGATTGTGTGCATCTAAAAGATCTTTCATATTGTGTCCAATCTCAAAGTTTTGCGAACTTCAGATGTTCTCGACCAAGAAGTATTGGATCTAGAAGCAGTAACGGAAGTGGCAGAAATCTTCCTGAGTGCATTTTAGGCTGAAACCGCTCCCTATAAGGGGCATGATGACTTGACGTCATCCTCAAGGAAGGGGTCAGATTTATGCCAACGGGAACAAGAGTAACAACACATTTCAGAGAAAACCAGCTAGCTCTGAGTTCGAAATTAAATAAAGTCTCTACCGCTCTGCCTAAAATCAAATATGAAACTTCATACACCATGAAGTTCATAGGACGAGATTTTATTGAGGCCCTTATACTCATTATGCCTAGCATCGAATAGACTGGTGGACAGTCCGCCTTTTTTTGTCTGCAAAACTGCTTATCAGTGGGTTTGGTTTGGTTATGTAAGTTTTGTATCACTGTGATGTCTGATTTTCTACTCCTCCATCCTACATTGCTTGTCCATATATGAAAGTCATGGCTTGCTCTGATAATTCCAAGCCCAGCCCTAAAAGCTTTTGCGCTATAATATTATGCTGTGTAGCGCATCGCTAAAAGCTTCATAATAGTTGTACAAGACAATTGAAACATCAGCCTTGGAAATTCCTTTTCTATTTTTCTGGACGGATCAAAAGGCATGTAAAGTTAATCAAAATCCCATACCAAAGTTAGTACCACAGATCTACATATACCAAAGCTAGTATGGTACCTTAAATTCCTTGACTAAAATTCTAAATCTTATAAAAATGAAAGCCTTGTACAATCTGGATTTTTTGTTTTGGCAGGTTCACGGTGCATTTGCAGGATATAGTGGCATCACTGTGGGCATATGCAACACACACTACGTCTATCTTCCGATTCCCGAAGTAATTTCTTACCCTAGGGTGGTGGACCCAAACAGCCGGATGTGGCATCGTTGCTTGACATCAACAGGCCAACCAGACTTCCTCTGACTAAGGACTGCACTCTAATTTTTATACTGTGCTGCAGTTTTGAGAAAGCTCAGCTTATAAATTTGCTAATTATGCTCCAGCCAGCCAGCTTCAGAAGGATAGAAATAAAACAGAAGACAGGTTCTTCAAAATCCCATAATTCTTTTCGCTGAAATAGCATCCCAGTCCCGGTCCTCATTGGACTATTTATAAATAAAACAAAAAGTTCCTTGGAACCACTCAAAGCATTCTGTAATAGGTTCCATCGATTATGTAAAACGTATATTTATTTCCGAAATTCATTTTTACAGAGGGAATTGTATGTCCCTGTCTCTTAATAATCTTCAAGCTACGTGCTAACCTCAACCATGTTAGGTTCTTAACTAGGAATCAGTGCAGGGTTGATTGGCTTAGGTTCTTAACTAGGAATCAGTGCAGGGTTGATTGGCCTCGGTACAGACATTGGATAATTTTCAAGGTATGTGCTAACCTCAGTCATATTATGTACTTAGCTAAGCAGTGCAGGGTTTATTGGCCTGGATGTAGCCGTTTGATAAGGCCGTAGTGATCTGGTAATTGTGCTAAGCCACCCACCTTTGTTGACAGGCCCAATCATCATGGATGGGGGGCTGTAGTGAAGCTCTTGTGTAGATAAAATAACGTAGTTTTGTCTGTTTTGTTTTCGAAATTACGTCGTTTTGACTTACCCGAGAAATGCATCAAGTCAAAACGACGTAGTTTCAAGAGCAAAGTGGATAAAACTATGTCGTTTTGTCTCTAACCATTTTTAGATGGAAAAAGGTATTAAATAGGAACTTTCAAAATTACTGTTGAAAGTTCTTTGAGTAGGTACCTTCTTTTTTTTTTGGCTGAAATTGAATAACTATCAATCTACTATTTATCAAACAAAAGAAAGGAATTTAATTTTTTTTTAATTTCGTGGGGCTTAGGAGGAGGGTCATATGTGGAACAGACCGGTCAAAACTCGTCATTTGACGGCTAGTATTAGTTAGTATATACTTCCCGTGATGGGTGGAACTGTTATTTTAGTGGTGATTGGAAGTAATTTTAATCCCAATTCCATAGGGTGACACTGTGACAAAAACTGTCATATTCCTAAACCTGCTGCTACTTTTAACTGCTCCTTTATAGTCTAATATAAGTGCAGATTTCTAGTCAGTGCCCAACTTCTTTCTCCCCACAGCTGTGCCCAACTTCTTTCTCCCCACAGCTCTCTCTCCATCCTCTGGTACTCCACGTATCCCTATCTTCACAGAAAACTAATAACCTTCTCGGGTCCCGTGAATGTACATCCTCCCGGAAAGACAAACCCGCATCAAAGTTAATAGATAAATAATCTGCAGAGAGAGAGAGAGAGAGAGAGAGAGAGAGAGAGAGGGCACTTGGTAATTTTAGATCTGTTAAACAACCTAGGAAAAATGTGTGCTGCTTGCAGCATATATGTTAGTACGATAACAGTATCAAAAAAATTTAAGATTTTGAAACAGATATTGATAGATATAATAAGAATAGAATGTAGTAGATAAGAAGATATACTATAGTGGGGTGAATAATTATAAATAATTTGTTTGAACATTTTTTTAGGAATAAAGATATAGTAGATATGAGTAGGTACATTATATTTTTTATCATTGATAATGACATTGCATATAGGAAAGTATATTTGGAATTTAAATAAATAAATAAATTCTGAATATGATAAATTTAAATAGTTATAATCGGGGTGATAGCAATAAATATTTTATGATATCTAACAAAGAGGTCCTAAAAGTGATAAATTAGTCTGATGTTTTTAAGTTTTGTGAGTGCATTCCAACTCTCTCTCTCTCTCTCTCTCTCTCTCTCGCGAAGTCCCTCGGAGCTTATGTGGACTCAATACTCAGTCAAACTAACAGAAGTAGCTACCATCTGAGTTTGATACAGATGGCCTGAGCTAAACCAGAGGGTATCATATAAATACTGTGGGTCCTAAGTCTAAGTACAAGTTAGTAAAGAATTCCTTTAAAGCTTAGAATAGGACAAGTCAATTTGTTTAGGTAGTAAATGGAAGTGTCGGCTTTTTCCAGAGATTCAAGACATTTTGTCTTGTGCTCCTTGAATGAATTTGCGTGGTACAATTTTTCTCTCTGTGTTCTACACTAACATTTTGTGTGATATGTGTGGACCGGTTAAAATTTCAAAAATAATACGATACATATATTACGAGGAATATGGTAGAATGAGAGATATAATAGAAAGTGATTTATTATATAATGGGTGTACAGTTATAAAAAATTTGTTTGAATAATTTTATAGAAATGAGGATATAGTAGATATTTCTAAGTTGATGACATTCTTGTAATTAGAAATAGTATTTACATAAATAGAAAGGGTTAAAATATAGCAGGAGAAGGATGAGATAATTATATCGTCTTTCAGACGGAATATCATATCCGGGATTTTAAAAAATAAACAAATTCAACTCAAATAGTTATATCCGAACTGATGAGCAATTGACTCTTTTTTAACCGTTAACAAATATGCCCGCAATGTAATATATGATAGAGAGAAAGCTAAAATAGTACAGACGGTAACTAACCTAAGGAAGAAATCTGTTATCTCCTTAAGAAGAAGAAAGCAAAAAGCAGTAGGGAGTCACGCTTGTCCCGATAACGCCCGACAGACAGGTAAAAAAAGAGTGGTGCAACGGTCAATCAAAGCTACTTTTGGATGAATCTCTGAAGTCGGGAGCTAGTCCACATTGAGGGGAAATGAGCGCTATTGTTAGTGAAGCCACTTTTAATGAACTCCCCAACTGGTCTCCCGAAAAAAAGAGGGTAGGCCCCTAAACTAAAGAAGAAGAGACTTTGGCCTGCAAAAGATTAGATATTAGAGTTCTTAAGATTAAAATTTGTATTGAAAAACATTTGAATATAGTAAAAGAAAATCAATAAATACATTCGGCGAGTAATAAACAAGCACAGCTTACGAATGCGCGCAAAAGTAAAGCTAAATAACTGATGTAAAATCATGTGTATTTGTGAAATTTTTTGAAAAAAATGCCACGTGGACTATTCCTTTGAACATATTGGGGATTATTATTTATCAGTACAATTACCCATAAGGGGTTGATTTTAATAACCCATTTGACCATGCTTAGCTGTTAACATTAGCCAGTCAAAGGTATTACTACTGTTTTTAACTTTACTATGTCTAGTGGTAACATATTCTCATATACTTGCGTAAAAAGCTACCCTGCCACTCGTTACAGACTTTAGGTAGCACGTTTGGTATTTTTATATATTTTTCTTATAATTTTTTTACAGTGGCCAAACCAGTCCGTATCTCCTCTGCTGCCAAGCTGTCCAACGACTAGTGTCCACGTATATACACACACATATATATGTATGTGTGTGTGCGAGTATATATATAGCTTCTAATAAAGGATCCCTTATTTTGCTATGGTATGGATCTCCTATTTTTTGACCAAATTTTGATGATCCGAACCGTTCAATGTGTTTAAAACATGTTTTTAAGAGTACCCGCAAAAAATCAGCTCAAAATAATATTCAGAAATGCTTGATCCATTCAATTTTTTATAAAATTGTTCCTCTCAGCATTTATAAAAAATTATTTAGATCAAACCCTTCTCGATATTATTTAAGCCGATTTCTTGCGAATACCCTTAAAAATATGTTTTAAACACATTGAACGTTCAGATCATCAAAATTTGGTGAAAAAATAGGAGGTCTGCACCGTAACAAAATAAGGGATCTCTTATTAGAAAGGCACTATATATATATATATATATATATATATATATATATATATATATATATAAGATGAAAACCTTGAATTAATTTTCAAAATTGGTAAGTCGAATTATTTTACGCACATTTCAACTAGTGGTTTTCTATCATTAATTTTAAAAGTAGTCAAGTTATATCTAATCCAATATAGATATTTAACTGTAAAGAAATAATAGTTAGGGTCTGTTTGTTAGTGGACATAGAAAACGCCTAATGCTATCATTTCAAATATGACTATTTGGGTTTATTGTATCTGGAGCTTATTAACTTCATTGCATTCCAGATATGATATTCGGGGTGGTTATTTTATCCCTTTAAAGAAGGATAAAATTATTCTTTTATTTTTTATTCATATCTTATTTATTTTTTATACTTTCATTTTATATACAGAAATGTCAACATACTCATATCTATTGTATTTTTTTTAAAAAAAAAATCTTCAAGTAAATCATATATAACTATCCACCGGAAGAGAGGAGGCCGGTAATGGTGGAAAAAAAAGTATACACGTGAAGTCAGGCATTTCTTCTTAGAGAGAAACAGAGTGATCTTACCTCCTTCAATAAATAAAAAAAATCAAATGTAATGCAAGTGAGAATAAAAAAAAAAAAATCTCTCTATACTAAATTTTATTTTTTTATATAATTTATTCTTACTATATTAATGATATTAATTTTAAAATTTTAATCGCAAACAAACGGTTCTTTAGTATCTTACCTTATTGTTCAAATCAGTGTAGCCATATAGAATAATACTAATGAGGCTATGGATAAAGTCAAGTACAAGAACACACCCTTTGTGCATAGATGTGTTCGGAACTGTCTAATGTACGTATAATTTTTCAAAATAATATGAACTCCACGTGCTGTAGACAATTCCAAATACATCTATATATGAATTTGTGCACAAAAAATATGTCTTCTAGACTTTTTGTATGGATAGTGGAAAATTTCTCCTAGAAGCCCAAAATGGTCCATTGTCTATCACTCAGATATGATTATCTGATTTGTTATATTCAAAATTTATTTATTTCTTTGGACTCCGAATATTATATCCGAAATATTAATTTATTCGTTTGGGGGTTAAAATTTTTCCACCTTTCCTCCTATGAATATCTTTCCCCTTTTTAGATTCCTCTTCTAATTACGAGAATATTATTATTAATTACGAAAATACCACCGATATATTCATATCTATCATATTCTTTTTTTTCAAAAACTATTCAAATAAATTCTTTATAACTATTCACCTTTTATGATAAATCTCGTATACTATTATATATTTTCTCTTTTTATATTAACTATGTTTTTCTTTAAATTTTAATCGCTAACAAATTGTCGAAAGGGGTAAAGAGTGTGTACCATGAAATTGCAGTGGTATTGGAGCAGGGGATAATATATAGCTTGGAAAACCCTGAGTGGATAAGACAAAAAAAATTAAATTGGTCCAAACAGAATCATTTCCATTGGTGTCATCCATCAACATCATATCATTTTCATCAGGACACATGAGGGGATCCACCTTCCAAATACTCTTTATCTCAATGTCAAAAATCAAATCAAAATGGTGCAAGTCTCTTCCATATCTAAACTAGTCACCAAGATCTCATGTTCTAGTACAATTCAACAAAATATGTTTTTTCTTACAACCAAGATATTTGGTCTATACTTTACATGTTATCTACTAATTTTTAGAACTTTGAAATTAATTGTCGGAAAAATCTCCAATGATTCTAAGTATGTAGTTGTCAAAGTTTAATTTTAATCTAAATTTACAATTTATTTCAATCTCTACTCAGATAACACTTGGTGTTTGGACTGACTAAATTATTGGATTATTTTTTTTGTCCTTATGTGAAATTTTTTTGCACTTTTTTATTTTTCATTAATTTTTTGTGGATTATTGGTTCATCTCGACGAGAGCTTCTAGAAAGTTTATAAATCATGAACCAAAAAAAGACAAAAATAATCAAAAAAGATTTTTGAGCTTATTTGTCGTTTTTAGTGACATTTTTTTAACTTTGGACATAATTTTATACTTTTTGGATTTCTTTTATCAAGACGGATCAATAATCCATCAAACATTGAGGCTAAAATAATAAATATAAAAAAAATTAAATAGAGACAAAAAAAAATCCAAAAAGCAAATAGGGTAGGGCCTAATCAAACATTTTAGCTAGAAATTTAAGGTTGGAGTATAAATTACAAGGTGATACATTCTATTTATAGTAAAATGTATTTTTTTCACTAATTTGCCACTCTTACGAGGAAGGTTTCGAGTTGAGTCTTTGCAAGTTCACTTCAAAAAAGTGAATTCCTTCTTATTGAAAAGATTAAGATAAAGAAGGGTACAGCCTGTCAATCTACTAATCAAGAAAAAAACGTACAAGTCAGAAACTCCTCACTCTATTGTTCATCCAAAAGCAAAGGTTCGTTACAATTCCAAGCTAGAGGATGTGAGCATGGTTTCAGCATCCGCAGCCAGGAAGCGTGCAAATTCTGGACCACCCTCTGTCGATCCCGAGTATGACCTTTCACAAGAATGTGCTTGCAAGCGCATAGACTGCAAATGGAACGCTTATCTGGAAATGCAAAAGCCTTCGGCCAGAAAACCATGGTGCTTCTATTTGGCTGCTAAGTACCTCTCCAATGGCTAAAGATAAAGCGGCTCACGATAATTTTAAAGAAACACCGGTTAAAGAATTTGGGTGAGTTTTGTGAGGACTTTCTCGCGAACGTACCTACTAATAGATGCCTTTTGTTTTTTGGGATTGTTGAGTAGATAGTTCATGCAAAAATTTAATTTGATTGATTAGATAAATATGTACTTGAAATAGAATTATCTCACGAGTTATACTTGAAATTATATTTGTCAGTTAATGTATTTGATCAATTAATATTTCTTAAAAGAAAATATTTCACACCACTACTTAACTCGACGCCGCCTCGTTTAAGGCTACTAAAATCTAATAATTGTTCTTGATGTTTTTCATAAATGGTCAATTTAACGAGTTCAACGTAATCAAGACGGTGAATCCCTTTTGAGCCTTTATGTTTCTCGAAAAGAAGTGTTGCACAACACGTGTTCACCCACCGACGCTTCGTTTTAAGACTAATTAAACCTAATCACTTTCCTTTGATGCTTTTTGTAAATGATTGATTTAATGTGTCTAACATAATCAATGCTTCGAATCTTATTTTCAAAAATTGGAATGAGTTTCACAACGGCCTCACAACACACGTCTATGTCACAATACTAATACATTTTTTTTTTTTTGTATGCAAAATAATAGTCCTATCAAATGTAACCTACAACTTGATATGAATTTAAAAAAGACATATATTTTATTGGTTGGTGAAAACAAGGTTCCCAAAATCCACCACTTGACCAATGCTCAATAGGACACATACCGTCGTGTACAGAATGTATTGCACGTTAAAATATTATCGTTTTGCTCATAAAAAATTTCCTTTTTAGGTAATATTTGGACAATCAAATTGGTGTCATTTTGGCGTGTAATAGCCAAGACGATGGCGTTTTGATTACCAAAATATTGCCTTAATGGTCAGACAATTTTTTAGGGTACTTAGAAATATTTTAGCAATCAAAATGATACCATTTCACGGTACAACATATCATATTGTACACAACAGAGTCTCCCCGGGTTCAATAATTTTATGCCTGTGCATTCCCAAGGATCCGAATAAATCTTTACCCAGATTAGAACAAGAGCAGACCAAAGCCAGAACCCCTGCAGGCATTGACTGGTCTCAAGTACCAACATAATATCCATTTTATCCGGTCAAACTATTGGTGGGCCTATTGGCTTCCTCGGGGGCCCAGTACTGTGTCCATTTGGGATCCCAAAAAAGGACAGTAGTGAAGAACAGTAATCATTACCAAAAACAAAATACCCCACGACGACGTCGTTATCTTCAGAATTCATCCTCCGACGTCGTTTGTTCATTTGCCTACTGCATGTGCTTTGTAAATTCATCTTGATGATTGTTAGTCAATTCCATCATATCTGACCATAATCCCCAAGTATTTGTGTGGAAGCTGACTGAGAGAGAGAGAGAGAGAGAGAGAGAGAGAGAGAGAGATAGAGAGAGAGATTGTGAAGTTTTAAGCAATACAGTAGAGTTTATTTATTCATTTATCTCAAATGTGTTTATAGTAATCACTACATCTCTGAATTTTCATAGGGTGAATGGTTTAAATATCAGACAAATACAACATAAACATAAATTTCTCTACTTTCTCTTCTCCACTTCACTTGCTTCCATTCCCCCACCTTGTCATTTCTGCTTTTAAAATTGCAGCTACTACATAAACTATACTCCATTTTCTGTGTCCATTTTTCCTTCTACTACTGTCCCTATTGATAAACTATGATTACTTCAAAGCTGGTGTGCCCTTCTTTTTATGCCAAAACCATTCCACCTCTCTCCCTCCCTCTCTCTCATTTTGACAATTCATGGGTTGAAGGTGTTTTCTTGAGATGGGTTGTTGTCTAATTTCCTCTTCTTGGGTTCTGGAGTGCTATGTGAGGAATCAGGGCCAGACCCAACTGTTAAATCATTAGTTTTATAGCTCAAGCATGTAGCAGCATCCAACACTCCAATAGGGCTTTGGGGAATTGAGGCACCCATACCCCCCACATTAGTAGCAGTTGCAGTCCTACTAATCAATGATGATGCCAAATTTTGGATCATCTCAACACACTTCAACACTCTTCCCTGCAAATTCCACAAGAAAAACAAACCCCACATTTTCATGAACTTTTCAAGTTGGTAAAATGGTCAAAACTTTTAAGAGCAAAAGCAAATTCACCCCATGTCAAAAAGCAATTTAAGGTTTGAGATCATTGCGTCGGCTTTATCCTTTCTACTCAAAAATTGTCACGTCGGGCCAAATTGAAATACCAGAACCACCTTGTCCAACGTGACATATAATATGAGTAGTCGAGAACAAACATGATACGATAGAATTTTTTTGACGTTTGAGGTATGATTTACTTTGGCACCTGCATAGTTTTACCTCATCAAGATGTATGAAACAAGAAACTGCCTTAGAAATGTCTACAGCTTGAATTTTCCCTGAAACATATATTGCCACTGCTGCAGCAATTTCAGAATGCTTGAATTCCAAGAAGTCAATACCTGCAGCATTCAATCCCCACCATCACTAATCGAACACAAAATTTCAGTAACAAATTGGAAAATGATTCTTAGATAAAGATTCATACAAAACGTCATGATGTCTTTCAGAATGATGTGACAATGATATCTCTAAAATCATTAAGACGATGCTGATATTTTTATATGTTTCATCATTATTTCAAGTGTTTTGGTCTATTTTATATGGTTAAAGTAACACAAACAAAAATGAGAAAAACCTTTGATTGTGCCTAATATGAGTTCAACTGATCTAGAAAGCAGAGGGCCTGATGGATGTTGGTGATCCACATTGATCTTTCCTATGAAGTAATCCATGAAGGAAAAAGGGGTGCAAGCTTTCATCTTCCAATCCAAAGTGCTCAGCACCAGAATCTCCATTCTTTGTATGGTTTTCCCTTCAAAAATGTACTGGGGTTCACCCACCTGCCCACATTCCCACATCAAACATTTGATATAAATCCAAACAAATCCAAGAAAACATCAAACAGCTGATATATAAATTATCTTTTTTGGTACTTTTAACTTTGTTTCCTTCACCTGCAAATCAGCATTCAGAGGAAACTCTGCCTCCACCAATTTGATAGCCAGTGATAAACAAGCTACAGCTAGCAGTTGCATTGTCCAAGTTTTTCCTCTCTAGGCAAAACAAAGAAAGGGAGAAAAAAAGTGACAAACCATTAGGTCAATAGTCAATCAAATTGTAATGAAAGAGACATGAATATCAAAGCCCATGTTTCGAAACTTACAGGTAGTTCATAAACTGATAAGAATCGATCCAAGTAGTTCATAGAAAGGCAAACACTCAATGGCCCAAAACTGTAATGGGCATAAGCCTGTTGAACACATAATCAAAAACCCATTTCAGGAAATGACAACCTGGGTAACACTTTTCACAAGGCATCAATCAGTATCCAACTAAAATGGCAAAACCAGGGAAAGTGAAAAAATTAGCACAAATCCCAGAAAACAGAAGAGGTGCCACTGAACTAATCAACGTATGGGTGATTATATGTTGGATAGATTGCAAATCATAGGTAACTGATTCAAAGAAAGGAGGAAAAAACATCATGTTCAGAAATAAATTGAAAATGGGGGAGAAAAATCAAATTTTCCAAGAGCATTGTGTGAAGAAAATGAATTGAAACAGAGACTGTAGTTGCAAAATGTGGGGGGGTGGTGAGATCAAGGACCCATTAGGAAAATATAGCAAAAATCAATGAAATCGAGGGATGACTAAACCCATCAAAAAAAAAAAGAGCAAAAACTCATAAACCCGTGTGAGAAATAATCAACAGACCTTGAGAATCCAATCAAGAGCCTCATTTCTCAAACCAACCAAATGAAGACCTCCTCCACTTCTCAATCTATTAAGATAATCCTCTCTGGGCAAATGCTGGCTCTCTTTCTCTACCATAAAAGTAAAAATCTCTTCACTAAGCAACGGCAAATCAATCAACGGCTCTGATCTATCCTTCCTAATAGCCAGATTCTGGTTGTTGGGTACAGAATCAAGATCATCAAAGCACAAGTCTTTGGTTTCTGTACACAGAAGGTCTGAGGCTGCACAGTCGAAACTGGTATCAGCCATTGCATCAAACCTCAATGTGTTCTCCTTTAAAAAGCCTATTTCAATCTCATCAAAATGAGGGGTTTGTTAAACACTTTTGTGTTTACTGATTAGCATTTTGGTTTTGCCATGAGCCGGAGAGGGAGACATTGGGGGATTTTAGAGAGAGAGAGTGTGTGTGAGTGAGAGGTGCTGTTGCAAGGGAGGAGCTTTATACGTAGGTATAGGAGAGATTGGAGGAAAGAAGGCTGTGGATTCGTAGATGCAGAAATGGGAAACGTTGAAAAAGAGAGAAAAATATTGAAGACACAAGCCTAAAAAAATGTGAATACATTTGCTATTTATTTTTTCCCTAAGATATGCAATCTAGTTAATGGGCTAAAATAATCTAATGTGTAAATTACCTTCTTTCTAATCAAATGTATAGTGGGTGTAATTGGGAAAATGGGGGACCTTGATGTGTAATTTGTGTTGTGCATTAAAACGATATCGTTTTGACATAAAAAATTTGTCCGAATACCGTCATAACGCTTGTCCGATTGTTTGGAGAATTTTTTGTGCATCATTTTGACGCACAACATATCCGGTTGTGTGCAATGCGGAGCAGAACCCCTAAATCCATGTAATTGTACATAAAAAGTTATATCGGTTGTCAATTTTGCGATGAAAAAAAAAATTAACATTTACGCAAGTAACTTTATATCTAATGTCATTTTTGTTAAGCGTAATGCCGAAGATTTGTTGTCAATTCTATGCTGAAAATTAAATTCACATTTACGTCACTAATTTCATACATGATGTCATTTTCGTTAAGCGTCGGGTCGAAGAAACAAGTGCAAGAATGATTTTTAAGTTCAGATAGTCGTTATAATATTATCTCGTTTGATCGAGATTATGTGATAGGGTCGTAAATAGAATTGAAAAGTGAGACACGATTAAATAAAACTTCACTTAATTGAGTTATGAAGAGTGAAAAAAAAAATTCAAATTTATGTCAATAATTTTATATCTGGCGCCGTTTTCGTTAAGCGTAATGCCGAAGACCCAAGTGTGAGTACGATTTGAGTTCAAATGGCTGTTACAATATTATCTTGTTTGAACAAGATTATGCCTTATGGTCGTAAATAGAATTGAAGAGTGAGACGCGATTAAATAATATTTCACTTAATTGAGTTATGAAAAGCGAGATGCGATTAAATAAAACGCTAGATGCATTGCAGTAGCCGTTGAACGTGTCTATCTGCCATTTTCTTTTCGAATTTTAATTAATTGTTAATTATTTTCCGTGTTGTAAAGAGATAGATTCCATTCGTTTAATTGAGCTACGTAATATAAATTTACGCGGGTGAAATAAATAAACGAAAAGACACGCTTCGAGATGAGTCTAGTTTTGTTTACCCTCTGCCGTTTGGACAACCTCGAGATTCTATTTCGATGATTAAAATTGTCTATTTTATTTTGCCTAATTTATTTAGTTCTCACAAAAAAATTCAGATCAATCGAAAATCGATAAGTGATTGACCTAAAAATTTAATTTTTAAGGTTTAAAAATTAAAAGTTTCGAAAGTAAAAAACTAGATTTTTAGGTCAAGCAAATACCGATATTCGATTGCGGTGAATTTTTTCGTGATAATTATAAAAATTAATATGAACAAAATAAACGATTTTGATAATCGAAATAATATTTCAAGGTGGTCAAATACAACGAGGATAAACAAAACTGAATTCATTCAAGATTATAGACGAGTCAACATTCATATATTATATATATGAAACTATAAATGCACAATTTAGCCATACTAGGTAATATCCAATGTAACAAAGAATTAAAAAGGGGAAGAAAAAAAAAGATGAAAAGATTATATTTGGACTCTCTTAATTTTAAGTTACTTAATTAGGCAGATTGGGTGGATATTATGCAGTCAAATGGTGTGGTCTTATGGGGGTTATAAATTTGACTAACAAAAAGATGGACATTTACAAGAGATTTTTCCAAGGATTTTCTGGTTTAATGTTGTAATTACTAATGACGTAATTATGATTTTACTTAAATTAAAGAGATTACGCATTTAAATTGTCAAATTTAGATACGTAGTACGAGACTAATCATGCGGGTCCAGAAAAATTAACAACGTGACCCCTACGTTAAGCCAATATTACTAAAGAACCCAAGTTGTTATTAATGTAGCAAGTCGCAACTAGTTAAATTCATAATTTCCCACAATAACCAATTATACACATCACAACTATCATTTAACGGAAGAAGCTCGGCAAGCCTTGCAAGAAGTACATGACCTCCTTTGTGGCGCCTAATAAGCCAACACCCCTTTATAATTCTATAAGATTAATCGTCGGAGCTTTTGATTTTTGGTTATCTATATCAAAGATTTATGATAGTCTAGCTCCCACCCAATATTATCAAAGATTTATGACCCTGTAGTTGTACTAGTCCGCTTTTGTACCGTTCTAACCTATCTTGATTGGTACCGTAGCGGCCCACGTATTTATTTATTTATTTTTCTATTGATTATTTATTGGGTCACATAAATTGAGACTAAAATTATCTTTTTATGTTTAATTTTCTATTAATGATTATTATTTTCTATTGACTTTTAATTTTTTATGATTTGTTTTTAAGTTATGAGACTTTAGTTTATATGTCCAATATGACTTTTATTAAAATAGTATTTGAAAAATATCTATCAATTTTAGCGATAAATAAAAATGGTACGTCGGCATCAATACATATCGTACAAATAATAATAATGGACGCTAACCGGTACAAGATTGTTTTGCTCCACCACATTTGAGTAAACGATAACTAATAATGAACAGATATACTGACCCTTAATAATGGCAAACAAATTACTTGTTGATATGCTAACAATAACTGATGCTCGTGATAATGGTTCTCTATCCACGCTGCATCTAGCAGGTGTATGTTTAACACATGCAAGTCCAAAGTTATTTCTTGAGAGATGGGCAGAAGGAATAAAAAGCTCCGAGCGAACGCCGTTGATGATGCAAAAAGGTTCAACAATAGCCAATCATAGTTTTTTAAACTTCTCTGTCTAGGCTTCCTTAACACGGACTTATCCGTACGAATGGAACCGTCCTATCATTGAGGACCAAATATTAAATTGGGGATCACACTGCACTGACCATATGGAGAGTCGAGTCAGGGCACTGTGGATAGAAGATCTTCATTGTACACGCCTCTATATTGCCTTCAAAATCCTCTTTTTCGACTAGTAGGAACTTTCATTGTGGCTAGTTAAACAACGCATCATTACCTCGTCGGGAAAGACTTCAGGCTTTTCCGAGACCTAAATCATTCAATGCCTAAAATAAAAGGGATGGTATATCACTTTATGCCAAATTGTAGTCGAAGCTTCATATGCCAGTTTGGATTCGATCAATAAAACTAGGTGTGTCTTCACTCTTCCACCAGGATAAGTGCTGTAGTGGAGATTTAGCATTGGCAAAAAGAAAAACAGAACGCGTTCAATTGGAATATAAAAGCGTGACTAAATTGGCCATAGATCACTTGTTGAATTTATTTGGGACATTTCCCATTAGGTAATTTACATGAATCACTAATTCATTTGGTTACTAAATATGATTCATTTTTCATTTATTAAGTTTATTAAATTGAGAAATGCCCGGTAGTAGATTAGCACAATACAATAGTGTTCCCTTCCTTTTTTTTTTTTGTTTCTTTTAGGAGTTCCATCGAGACAACTAAAGAGAACTAAGAGATAGAGGTTTCGATTCAGACAAGGCTAAAAAAGACTCCTGGGTGGCCGATAACAAAGTAGTACCGTAAGAGAAGTGCTCACTCTCCTTCCTTAGAAAGGAGAACCCAAAAAAGGAAAGGCAAACAAAATTCCCCCATTTACGGCGAGTAGATAGTTCTAATCGTAGAATTAAGAAAAAGGCTCAATCAGAGTACTAAGTTTGTCTACTCCTTCCATGAAATGGATGATTTAGGCAAGGTTGGGAAGGAGGCACTTTGTATGTCTAATCGTCTAGGAGGTAATATTGGTAGACTGGTAGTATCTTGTACCTAAACCGGTGGCTTACTTTTTCTAAGTAGCAGGGAGGAGAACCGAAACATGTCATTGAAAGGCTCCACTTATAAAACAAAGAAGGCTGTCAAGTACATAGATGAAGTAGAATGACCAGTTGGTTAGATCTAGTTTGGATCGTACATAGACGGTAGTTGGAGTCAACGGCTAGGCTAGCTATAACATCACATATTTCTAACCTTTTTTCCTCATCCCTCTCTCTCTCTGTGTGATACCCCAGTTTGGCTGTGGTGCTAGCTGTGATCGAGCATCTGGGAGGAAAGGTCTCGATGGACATTCGGATAGATCATCAAGGGTCCCACATCGCTTGGTGGTTGTAAGTTCAATATTATTTATAATAAATCATGCCTTACTTTGTCCAAGGCCTTTTATAAAGTTTCGAGGGTGCCAAAATTCATTGAAACTTCACAGTTAAACGTGCTTGTCCTGGAACAATCTAAGAACGGGTGACCTATTGGGAAGTCCATGGGGTTTGGACAATTAAAGCGAATAGTATTGTACAAGGCAAGAGAGGGTCGTTACAAATGATATCAGAGCCTGCACCAATCGAAAATGTGAGACAAATCTCGGCTCCACACGAGAACGTGTGTTTCTAAGTGGGGGAGTTGCCCAAACCAGATAGTACTGTACAAGGCGGAGCGAGTTATTACAAATGGTATCAGAGTCTGCACCAATAAAAAATGTGAGACAAATCTTGGCTCCAAACGAGAACGTGTGTTTCTAAGTGGGGGAGATTGTGATATCCCAGCTTGGCTCTGGTGCAAACTGAGGCTGAGCGTCAGGGAGAAAAAGTATCAGTGAATGTTTAGATGGATCGTCAAGGGTCCCACGTCGCTTGATGGTTGTAAGTTCAATACTATTTATAATAAATCATGTCCTACTTTGTACAAGGCTTTTTAAAAAGTCACGAGGATGGCAAAATTCATTAGAACTTGATAGTTAAACGTGCTCATTTTAGAGCAATTCAAGGATGGGTGATCTACTTGGAAGTCTATGAGATTTGGGCAACCAAAACAGACAGTATTGTACAAGGCGGGGCTGGATCGTTACACACACACACACTCTCTCTCTCTCTCTCTCTCTCTCTCTCTCTCTCTCTCTCTCTCTCTCTCTCTCTCTCTCTCTCTCTCTCTCTCTCTCTCTCTCTCTCTCTCTCTCAAGTAAAACAATTCAATTATCTACCAATGAGCTCCCGGAAATTCTTAGACCAAATTTGTACGTAATACTTTTCACTGCTAAAATATCCCATAAATTATGTTGAACTATGCGGATGTTTGAGAGTTAATTATTTTTTAATTATAAATTTTAAAATTTTGAAATATTATTAAAACTTATAAAATATTTAGATAATAATGTGCAAAATAGATTTTGTAGAAGTAAAACATGTAGATTTATGATAATTTAAAATTTTTCTATTGAATTTATGTTTTAATTCTCTTATTTCCAAAACATATTTTGGTATCATAAATTTTAGAATGAGTGGCCGAACAACCAAAATACAAACATGCATATAATGAATGAATATACTCCAATGGCACAACCAGCCTTGCCAAAAATGCACCTCTAGCATTTGCTACGTATAGGCCCACTCAGGAGAGAAAGTCTGTGAATATAGAACCCGTGCATATATTCGGATACATATATATTTAGAATTATTCGATATAGATAGTGTCCAAAAAATAATAAAGGATTTTACGTATATTGAACGATTCTAAATATATTTGTATCCGAAACTGTGCACAAAAATTATGTGCGTACATAGACTAGCTCTACTCAGCGGTCTTTAATTTCTTACTCTAAGAAATACAACAACTACAAATACTTACACATACATATGCACAAACGCAATGTTGGTACACTTTTAATATGCGTGGACTCCATATTATGTACAGAGAAAGTCTTGAAACATAGATCCCAAGCATATAAATTTTGCACAGATGTTTTCGGAACTGTTAGATGCACGTGAAGATTTATGTGCCTAAGGTTTGTGTGTGTAGCATTACTCTTATGCACACAGATACACCTCTAACTTGCATGGAGCCTACACATCTCCAATGTACGCTGGTACACTATATGGGTATATATGCTTGTATTTAGGTGTCTCAAACTAGGTAATTGTGCGTGTCCAAACTAAGAAATTGAGTAATGCTAGGTATACAGATGTAATGGACACATATGGACACAAATGTGTCTGGAACCATTGGATGCACGTGAGACCATCAATAATTCAAGGGCCCCACGTGCATCCAACGATTCCAGACACATCTGTATCCGGTCTGTGTTTATAAGATCTGTGTACAAAGATTTTTCCAAGAAATTTTTTTCAAATTAAAGTCATGATCCACTTGAATTTATGGAATCACAAATAAATAAATTACGACCATTGATTTTGAATTCTAGGAGTTCTAGTTTCTTGCTTTTTGTCCTGAGATCAAACCTTTCCTCTGTTTTTACTTGGGAGCTTTCGTTTTTTGAATTGTGATGATTCGCAGATGATTGGAATTGTCGGAGAAGGATTTTTGATAGCCTGGCTCCCACCACATGTGAGAAAACGGTAACTGATACTTAACAAATATTCTGACACTTGATAATGGCAAACATGCATATTAAGAAAACAATAACTAATGCTTGTGATAATATATAGTTTATGCATCCATCTAAATCTAACAGCTATATGCTTAACACATTCAAGTCGAATATTTTTTTTAAGAGCTACATTAAACAACAACTAGTGATAAATTTTGCCGCGGCTAGTTAAACGATGCCTCATCAACTTGTCAAGAAATACTTTAGGTTTTCTCGAGACCAAAATCATTCAGAGCTTAAAATAAAAGAGAGGGTACATCATTTTACGCCCTTTGTAGTTGGAGTTTCATATTGGGGTTTAGATTCGGTCAATACAAATAGGTGTGTGTCTTTCCTCTCTCACCGGGAGAAGTGCTCGTAGTGTGGACTTGGCATTGGCAAAAATGAAAAATAGAACGTGTACAACTGGAACATGAAAACGTGACTAAGTTGGTCATATATCACTTGTTGGATTTATTTGGGACATTTCCCATTAGGTAATTTACAGAATCACTAATTCTTCTAGTTACTAAATATGATTCATTTATTATTCTTTCTAGATTGAAAAATGCTAGGTAGTGATTAGCGCAATACAGTAGTGTTTCCTTCTTACTTTCTATTTCTTTTAGGAGTTTCATCGAGACAACTAAGGAGAATTAAGAGATAAAGGTTTCTATTTAGACAAGGTTAAAGAAAAGACTCTTGGGGTGACCGATAACAAAGTAGTACCGTAAGGGAAGTGCTCACCCTCCTTCCTGAGAGAGGCGAACCCTAAAAAGGAAATGCAAACAAAATCCCCCATTTATAGCGAGTAGTTGGTTCTACGCGTAGAATTAAGAAAAATGCCAAATCAGAGTATTAAGTGTGTCTGCTCCTTCATTCTTTGACGAAATGGATGATTTAGGTGGCTGGGAAGGAGGCACTTGGATGTGTAATTATCTAGGTGGTAATGATAATATCTTGTACCTGAATAGGTGGCTCACTTTTTCTAAATAATGGGAAGGAGGGCCAAAATATGGAAATGAATTTTGCTCATCCTAGGTTGAACATTACTTTCTTTCTTATTAGTTGAGTTGGTCACATCATTACTAAAAAATATTTTACAGAGGCGGGACCTACATCATCATTTCAACCAATAAGAGTCAGGGTAATTTTCACTTTCCTTATAGTTGGTGAACAAAATTGCACTCCAAAATATGCCATTGAAAGAGTACTTGACTAAGACAAAGATGGATTGTCAAGAGCATAGATGAAGTAAAATGAGCAATTAGTTGGATCTAGTTTGGATCGTACATGAACAGTAGTTGGAGTCAACGGCTAGCCTATAGCATCACATATTCCTAACCCTTTTTCAACCAATATTGAACCAACCATAAGGACCTTTGGATGTGAATCAATCCAAGGGTTGAGATTAAAACAAACCAAGAACTCCTAAAAAAACCCTAAAAGCCTATCCAACCCTCCCATTGCAACCCCCCCAACACACACACACACACACACACACATAGGGATGGCAATTTGGATCGAACCGATGGTTATCCGAACCGAACCGCTTAATTTTTTCCGAACCGTAACCGTTTTTTTCTCCGTGGGTATGGATATGGTAGGAACGAATAAGTACCCGTTCGGGTTCGGTTGGGTTATGGTTAGAAGAATAACCGAATTGTTACCCGAACCGAACCGAACCGAACCCGAACCCGAATCAAAATTAAAAAGACATAATTTTATATATCTATACACACACACACACACACACATATATACATATATTATTTTATAACCTTTTAGCCAATCCTAATTAGAAATGTAATTTTGAACTTGATGTTGTGTAATCGGCTGTGTATTAAATTATTTGTTTGAAATTGTAATGGGTTTTTTTTTGGAATAGCAATATGTGGTTTTGAAAATTTTAATAAGATATTTTTTTTACATATTTTTATATTTATTAGGATTTTTTAAATTTCGGTTACGGTTCGATTCAATTCGGGTAATTAATAACCGAACCATTCGGTTACCCGTTCGGTTCGGAGAATACCCAAACCCCGTTTGGTTCGGTTATGGAGCACTCTCTCTTCCTCCATTCGGTTATCGGGGCGGGTTCGGTTCGGATATACCATTCGGGTATCGGGGCGGTTATCCGAATAACCGCCCCGAACCGCCCCGTTGCCATTCCTACACAGACACAAAGAATCCCCATCCCTGTCCGTCCTTCGTCGCCCGCCGTCGCCATATTATTACAGTAAATCTTGAATATTATTACATGGCTGGATTGTTCAAATCTTGAATAGATGATGGTCACACAGGAAATAAATCCATACATAAATCCATAAAATCTACAAGGGTCCATGCAGCATTTTTCCATGAAATCTACAAAATAGGGTATTAGCTATTGTGAAGCATCAAATCCTAGCAAAACTGTGCAGCGTTTTCCTACCATTTTTTCATACACAAATCTATGAACAAAAAAATATACACAAATCTATAAAATAAATTTTTCTTCAAATCTTTCAACTTAGAAAGCCAAATCTGGCGAGCGAAGGCCACGGCAGACGGAAGGGGGACGAACGGTGGCGACGAGGGATGGACAGCTGTTTTGTGGGGGGGTTGTTTTGATAGAGAGAGATGGGAGGGTTGGATAGGCTTTTAGGGTTTTTTTTAAGGATTTTTTGTTTGCTTTGATCTCAGCCCTTGGATTGATTCACATCTAAGGGTCATTATGGTTGGTTCAATATTGATTCAAAAAACCTTGGTCCATGGAGTCATGCAAAATAATTCAATTATCTACTATACCCTCGTTTTAAGGGGTTCATTAACTAGCTCCCGAAAATTCTTAGACCAAATTTGTAATTCTTTTCGCCGCTAAAAGATCCCATAAATTATGTTATGAACATGTTCGAGAGCTAATTATTTTTAACAATCATAAATTTTGAATTATAAATTCTGAATTTTTGAAATATAATTAAAACTATAATAACGTTTAGATGATAATATGCAATTAAAATAAATTTTATAGAAGGATAACATGTAGATTTATAATAATAATTTCAAAAATTTCTACTGAGTTGATTTTTTAATTCTCTATTTCCAAAACATATTTTGGTATCATAAATTTGAGAAGGGTCTCGCTAACAACCACTCACTAGGCGGTAGATAATATACACATAATGTTAAATAAATGCGAATATCAACGCATATTTTACGGATATTAATGTATATTCACGAATATCGATAGCGTTTGCTACATAGGTCAACCCCAAAAGTTGACCCAAAAGTCTTTTTTTACTCGGTAAATGCTACAACTATACAAACAGTTACCCACCCATGCACACAACCACATTGGTAAACTTTTAGTACGTATATATATAGCCCTTACGTTATGTACATCTCTAATGTGCATAGAATCTACGCACATGTGTATATATGTGTGTATTTATATGTGTTGCATATGCGTTGAACTAGGTAAATGTATGTATAAATTTAAGTGCGCGAGTGTTCGAGGTTGTACATGTTTTGTTTTCTACTTGGGAGAGGGCAATTGGGAGTACTAGTGGTCTGGCTCAAGTCTTTTTATACTTGGTTTGCAAATTGAGATTCGAGCTCTTTGAAGAGTACGGCATAGTAGTCTCACCTTAATCACTCTCTCTCTCTCTCTCTCTCTCTTAAAATGGCATGTTTTGGCATTGAAACCATCGGAAGACCAGCCATAGCTTTCTCTTTCTCCACCATAAGCGCTGATGTTTTGGATATAAAAACAAATATATATGTTTGTTTAAAATATATACCAAATATTCCTCCTTGTTGCTTCTTTAATGCAAATAAATTATCAGTATTATTATAGCCAATAGCCATGTGCGTAACAGTTTCTTCTACATCTTCTCTATACTGATTGAGCTACCAGGCCAGATTGCATCGGACACGTAATGAAAGTTTAACTTATATTAGATACAAACGGTAACAAGACATTTTAAAATATGTATACAACTTATAACAAATATCAATTGAACGTGGATTAGATTTCTGCTTACCTATAAGTTCTTTCCTCGAGTTTGGTAGAAAACGCGAACTTATTTTCTCACCGAAAACCTAATCAGCACGACAAGAGATCGTTGAATTATCCTTTGCCTTTAGTTAACGGGAAAACACTACAATGATTAAGTCACTATTGAATCTTGTAAACTCTCAATATAGCGAGTTTGATAGCAAATTACAACGTTCTCGTACCCTTGGAGGTTTATCTCCTTTTATAGAAGTACTCTCTCATTTAATTTCTCATTAGTGACGGATTATATTTTCTAATAATTGGCCTCTAACTAGATTAATCTTATTTTGACTCTCTAAAGTTAGACTTCATTTATACTGTTAGAGTTTAATTTAACCTTTAACTTCCAGTTAATTGGCCTATAATTTTTTATTATTATACATCTAGGTTTGGTCCCGAACTATACTGGTCATGAATATGATAATATATAATTATCTAATCACCTTCATCAGATCGACAAAACATAACTTTTATGCTCGATAATATGTTCGTGCACAAGAACATTGTACATATATATGTATATATGGGTGTGTGTGGAGATCTATGCGAATTTCTAAATCTTGGTTTACCTTTAACCGCTAGCTCATACACAATAAAATATTCATCGATCACAATAATTGAAAAAACAAATGCAAAATAAAGCTTTTCTGTTTCATGGTATAGGAGAGGAAAGAAAAACAAAGAAATAGGGGAAAATAATGGTTGAACCTAATCACATGGTTGAAAAATCATGGAGAAATTCAAGGAGGCCTTTTGGACTCTTCAGAGTGTCATGACCTCATGGTCAAAGCGGCCTGGTTGCTTTGAACATCATTAAACTGTTGGGACTTTCGACCAATCTCATGGATTTCCATTTTTACATAACTTGTCCGGGATTCCTTGATAAAGTCGAATTTTTGTTTTAAAACGTACGTTTGTTATAGGTTATGAGGGTTTCCTTTTTGTAATGTTGTCCTAATAATGTCATTCAATATCAACATTGCATTTGTTCAGGCTCTGACAATGACGGACGTCGGTCTTTCAAAGACTCTACTCATCTTGCCTTGAGGTCAAGGCTGCTTCCCTTCTTTTCTTTGCGGAACTCTTGCACGTAGTTTGGATTTTTTGGTCGGCCTCTTCTTTTTTTTGCGGAACTCTTCCACGTGGTTTGGATTTTTTGGTCGGCCTCTAGGTGTTTGGGCCTCTTTATGTACAGCCCATTGGGCCTTCCTAACCATGAGAAAGTATGAAGGTTCAGCCTTGTATTTTTTACGGGCCTTAATTCTATTCCACGGTGCATACTTTTGCTATAGGAAAGTTTTAAACATGGTTTTTATTTTTATTTTTATTTTGGTTTTACTTTTGTTTGTTGATGTAGTGATAGTATATGGACCACAAGAAGAGAGCATGTATGACTATGCTTCATTTGGTGGATCTTTCACTACAAAAGCATTAATTATTGGATGACTCTGTGAAATCGTCACGTGATGCTCTAACACTTTTTACCATTACATATTTATGTGAATCCAATAGTAAGCGTACACAGTCACATTATTTTGTAATGATGGTAAAAAGTATTAGAGTATCACGTGACAAGACGGTACTTTAAAATCACTGAATAGTTACTCCCTTATAATATGGGTGGATACTTTCTTATTATTAAACTTTCTTAAATAGTCAATAATTCAATTTTTTTTTATCAATATGACTATGTTTATCAATCCTATCAATTGTTTGGGCATTTGATGAATAGTAAACTTGTCTGGATTTTTTAAAAACTAGAATGAAGTATAGGTGGTGAGACGACTATAGCTATTTATTATAAGTCTTAAATCATATATGTCAAAGAACACGTAATATAATCATTACTTTTATAACAAAGAGCCGTGATCTTTATCTGAGTTTGATATTTAAAAAAAAATTAGGCTTGCTTGTTACGTACTAGCGAATTGCCTGTGCCTGAAGACACTTGATCGAAATTGAAAAATCTTACAAGGTTCCCACCGTGTTTCTTGCATGTTCTCCTAAAAACATTTTAAAATCTAATGGACACGTCACGTGATGTGTACCGTACGTCATAAATGAATGGATGACATCATGTATTGAAGATTGTCACGCAAACTTCAAATTTTAGGGGCGCGAATAAAAAGACGAATCCATAACTCCCCTAAAGCACATAAAATCCTAATTCAACTCTTAAATTTTTTGACTTTTGTTGTTTGAAGTATATGTTGGACATAAGCACATGATAAACAATAAAATAATGTCATGAACCGAAAGTTTTAAACTTGAGCTTCAACTAAAATTAAAATTGACAAACCTATTAAAGACCTTATTGCACAATCCTATATACACAAAATTAATTATCAAACACTAACTATGTCTTATACGAAAAATACTAATTATAAAAAAATCACCAACCGAATTAAACTTTGCAATAATAAGATACAATAAAAGGAGACAAAAATTCTTTACCATAAAACATGAAGCAAGAATTCAAAAAACTATAAAAATAAAAAATATAAATTTCAATCTGAAGCAAAGATTTTCTAAATTAGAAATCACTTGTTCAAATTAGGGAAAGTGCAACTGCAAGTTAGAGTTAAAATTGCAAAACTAAACTATGAAAAGCATTAGATATAAAAATACAAATCAATAAATAGAATAACGATTAAGCATTGGTGTAAAGCTCCAACCCTGATATCTTACGGTAGCTTAATATTAAAAAAAAATGTAAAAGGTAAGAAAGGATCGGAATAAATACTAAGAAGGATGAGAGTGACACGTTCACCAAGAAGGAATGGTTCAAGAAGAGATGTGGTTGGGAAACACCTAAAGTGGCATATTCACTAAAAATACAAATCCATCAAAGTTGCTCATGATATCCATGATGTCCCAAGTATGTCTACAATAAATATCACATGAAGGAAACAAAAATCCATCAGGGTCGGCCATCTTGCCCATGATGGTCGTTCACTAAAAATACAAAAATACAAAAAAAAAATTCTTTTTGTTTACAATAAATATCATATAGAAGAAATAATTAATTCATCTATTGTAAAACTGCCAAGTTATCACCAAGAAAAGAAGCTACAACTACAAAAAAAAAAAAAAGGAAGATAGGAGCTAGTCTGCAAATATTAGCCATGAACAATAAATACCTTCGCCCTTATTAGCAAGTCCACCCCAACAAATAAAATTTGCATCAAGAAACTGAATCAAAGAATGACTCACCCATTACGGTAAAAGTAATAAGGCGTGAGAATAGCCACTGCAAGAAAGAAATGTAAGAAATTAGTACCAGGAAATATGAACATACAATATAAGCTAATTGAAATGCTGAAAAACAAAAAAAATATTTTATGTTAAAAGCTAATTGAAATCAATAGACCCGAGATAAACAAATTAGCATATTACCTCGGCAAGACATTCATGGATTCAGCTTCTACCTCAAGACTGCTTCTACCTCAAGCTAATTCAGCTATCCCTCTAATCAGAATAGGATGTAAGCTTTCCTCTTCATTCTGAGAAAAAATGTTCATGTTCCACATTTAAAACGGAATGGAAAGATGCTCTAAGCTTATAGTCTTGATCATTGTTTTTTTTTTTTTTTTGAGTTCTTAACCAACAGGTTTTTCTTTGTGGTATACTTCACGACTATTACAGAAAGAATGTTTAGGGTTATTTGTTTCTCTTTCAAAATTAAAAACCACTTCAAATAATCAAGGGAAAAAAACGAATTACCTTCAATTTGATTGAAGTTTCTTAGAAGACGTTGAATGAAATTACCTATGAAAATGTATTCAAAAATAAGATAAAATTTCTTAGACAATACTGAAAACGTAAAAACATTAAAACGCAGATAACATAGGTGAAATTCACGTACCAAATTGTGGAGATAGGCATGCGTGCACTGGCAAAAATTAAAATCGTTTATTGAAGTGACCAACAACATTTTAACTTGTTGTTTCTCTCAATGAAAGTGAGTGGAGGTGATAGTAGCAATGGGTTTCGTTCATGAAGAAGTAGTGGTGATTTTGCAGTAGGGAAGAATTGGACCACCCTCCCTTGCAAGCCATATTTTTAACGAATGATTTATATACAATGAGGCAATTAAAGATTCAGAACTAATTTTTTCGCCACTTCTATTTGCTCATTATTTTTTCCTTTGATCTAGCATGGGTATTAAGCAAATATTGGTATTTAGTAAATATGTTTTTGGAAAGTTGGAACCATATCTAGAAAATTGAATCACTAATATTTATGTTTTTGGAAACGTAGAATCTATATCTTGCCGTTATTACACACTCTATGTTCCTAATTAAAATTGAATTCCTCATTCCTAATTATTAGAATATGGGCCTGATTATTGGAAAACTAAATCTGTATAATTATTACCAAATTGAATATGTCTCTGCACAATTAGTATTCCTAATTGACTCTTTATATCCGAAAACAACTTTACCATGTTGTCTATGAATCTTAGCCATTAGATGAAATCGATCCCAATTGTTCTTGTGAAAATGTCTATTGGGAGCCCCACACCGTTCTGATTTGTAATATAGATAGAGAATGAAAAAATAATGAGATTCACTAAGAATAATATATCATCGTAATAAAGCTAAATAATGATTAATTAAATGTAAGATGAGTAAATAATTTTATAAAATTAACTAATATAACTCAAGTTTAATTTTTAATTTCAGTATTTAAAGCTTGAATAGAAAAAATTTAAAATATTAAAAAAAAATAAGTTAAATTAAAAGTCATAAGAAAGACTAAAAATATATATGTGTTCTTATTAGGTAAAATATACATAAGAAATATAAACTTAAAAATATGCATTTAAAAATAACTAGTAATATATAAGATGTATATTGACTTGTACAAACTTGATAAAAATATAATTTAAGTCTAATTTTATTTAAACATTTAATTTTTTTGAAAAGAGATAAGAATACTTAAGAGGTGGAGTCTAAAGAGGAACATTTTAGTTTTACATCAATAAAATTTAACGGTGTTAATAGAAAATTAACAGTAAGGAATAATAGTCTAATATTTTTAAAAGTAGGAAAAGTAACTATATTTTAACCCTAGTGGAGGTCTATGCATTTATTAGAAACCTCAGGGGAGATAAGTGTATTTTATCCTAAACTATAAAAATAATTTTTGTAAATTTGTTTAAAAATGCCAATACTTTGTTTTATACTTTATATTTTAGCACTTTCCCCATCACCTCTCTTTCTAATTATCATCTATAATCATTTTCTCCATAATAAAATATGAAATACAAAATAAAGTGTCAAAGTAATATTTATAGAGGAGTGATATAATATTAAAAAATAAATCTTGAAATTCTTTCAAATTTAAAATCGAATTTAAAATAAAAAACTATAATTCACTAAAAGTTTCGAAGTTTTAAATTATAAGTAGGTAGCATTTCTCATATTCATATCACTCCTCCTTTGGATACAACGAAGCAATTTTCGAAACAGTCCTTATCCTCCCTGAATTTTCACACACATCTCGAGGGGTCACTTCGTTCGATTTAAGGCTATGTTTGGTTAGGTGTTTGGGAGATTTTCTCCCAAATAAGTTTTTGGAACAATTTCTCAAACATTTTTCCAGACAACTTTTTCTCTTTATAAAAAGTGTCTCTGAAACATTTTTCTCACAGACAAGTTTCTGAGACACTTATAACCAAATAACGTCTCAGAGTTTTATTTCTAAAAATTGTTTCAGAAACACTCAAAACGAACACACACTAAGTGTGTGAAATCTCAAAACCCAAAACCCTACCTCGATAAACCTTAGGTGGGAGCCCGAACTAGCTAGACCTGTACCGCGACGGAAAATGGAGCTCTGCATTGCTCTAACCAGCTCGAAGCTTCCCCACATCAGACTCTTCACTTCGAACAACACTCATCTCCTCCGATGGAAAATTTCTCTCACTTTGAAGCAGCCCTCAACTAATCCAGGTTTGCTCTTTTTTTTTTTTTTTGAATTTTCAACGCAATATCAAAAAGTCCCGACGGACTGTTTTTCTGTTGAAATTTTGTAACTTTACTATTTGTAAGAAATGTGATGGCTGTGATTGATTTGATGTATATTCCATGTACATATGGTCGTTTCCGATCATAGTAGTAGCTTGTCCAAGTTTTGGCCTGAAACGGAAGGAGCTTCAAACTGTTTTGACGTTTGGTTTTGGATCTTTCGAGCTGATCTCAAAAGAGCTTCAATCAAGCTGATGAAGATTCGAGTTCTGAGCAGTTTAGTTTGTTTTTGTCAATCATAAGTTGATCCTGCGAAGCATGTAAACAGTGCCGGCCCCGACATTTGGGTTGCCCAAGCCCCGACTTAAATTGGTTGCCCACTTAATATTATTATGTCATAATAAAGTTACATTACACTTTTAGGTTGAATTACATAAAAAATTCAAATTCAAAATACAACTCCGGTCATAGTGCTTTATAATTAGCACGGTCCAATTCAAAGAAAATAACTTATTCTTGTATTTTTTGAAACAAATTTTTCAACTAAATCATTGTACTTTAACTTATTCAAATATTCATTGTTAATTAAAATCATAGACAATTCACTTAAATCTCTCATGTGGCATGGTAATCCGAATATAAGTTTTTATCAATTTTAACTTCGAAAAACCCTTCTCTGTCGAAGCAAGACAATCCACAATTTTTGTTTTTCATCTATTTTTGTGGATTATTGGGTTGTCTCAACAAAAGATTTAAAAAAATAAAAAATTATATTCAAAAATAAGAAAACTTAGAAAATACGAAAAAGAACCAAAACATGATATGTTTTAGTTTATTATTCATATTTAGTTAAAAAAAGAATTAGCTTTCAGATATAATTATATATTTTTTAGATTCTTTTTTTGGAGACGAACTAATATTTCACAAAATATGAATAAAAAATAACAAATACAAAACAAATTGGATAAAAAGGTAAATAATCTATTTAAATACAACGACACACCAAGCGGTATAATAACTATAAATATATTTTAGGATATATTCTATTTAGGATATCATGTTTTCTTTTTACACGGTAGAATACATACCAAAACTATAGTGATACATATGTTATACATATTTAATATATTATAGTCATATATTATATTTTATACAATGGGTTAAAAGTAAAAATTGCAAAAAACTGAACGTATGTTAGTCTTTTATATGTATGTTAGTGTAACGTATTTATATATTATATATGAGGGAGGCTCAAGGGACCAACACTTTTTTTGACCAATATTAGATCAACGCCTAAACTCTTCATTCCCGATTAAATTTTGATAATCCGAGCCGTTCAATGTGTTTAAAATATATTTTTAAGGGTACCCGAGAGAAATCAGCTCAAAATATTACCGGAAATGACTTGATCCAAGCAATAATTCAAAATGCTGATAGGAATTGTTTTATGAACCAATGTTTGGATCAAGTCATTTCCGATAATATTTTGAGCTGATTTCTCATGGGTAACCTTAAAGACATATTTTAAACACATTGAACGGCTCAGATTATTAAAATTTAATCGGGAACGAAGAGTTTAGACGTTGGTCTAATATTGGTCTAAAAAAATATTAGTTCATATAGCCGTTTCCATTATGTACATATCTAAGTTCATCTACTATGTTACATAATATATATATTCCATTATATATATAAGATATACATATCTAATATATTAAACACATACTATTTCTCTCGTTAGTTCAATTACTAGAATGAAAGTATATGTTTATATTGTTATTTATTTAATTTAGTGGACTGCAAATACGTATTTTTTTATTATTTAAACTTGCATGACGATATTTTAATTTTTATGAAATAATTTCATGATGGTTGAAAGGAAATTTTTTAAAAATATATGCTCTCAAAATTAATTTTATTCACAACTAACTATTGAATTCAGAAAAAAAAAATATTTTCGGTATTTTTTTTGACAAATGAACAAGTGAATTTTTATTTTTTTTACAAGATTTGTTTTGGTAAATGAACACACACAAGCATATAGATTTCTTTTTTATTTTACTTCACTTCACTTTAATTTTTTTTTAGAACAATTTTCTCATACAACTTTTTTGATAACTGAGCGGAGCCTAAGTGATGTAAGGGCTTAATCGATGATGTGAAGGAAATAGACAACTCTAAAATAATTTTTTTACAAAATAATTAAAAAAAAATTTTTTTTTTAGTTGCCCCGGGCCGGGGGGTTGCCCAAGCCCCGGGGCTTGCGGGGCTTACCCCGGGGCCGGCTCTGCATGTAAATTGACAGCAATTTTTTTAACGAGCTGATCGGAAATGAGCTTTTAGCAAACCAGATTCAAGTAGCTTAGTTGTTTTAGTTGTGCATATTTCTGAAATGTTGTTGTTTATGAATGGAGTTTAAGCAGCGAGCACTTTCACAATTTTGTCTTACAACAGAAGAAATTGCTGTTTGTTGATAGTGTTTGAACTCTATTAGGCATTTGATGCATTTGTACAAACTTCTGGGCATGAAAATGCTGGCACTCTTTTGATATTTGTTGGATTCATTGTCATCTACTCTTGGTTTTGAACTGCTAAAATGTTTTGTTCGAATGGGGGATATCAATCTTATGACCTGTTCAGGGGCCAATCCGCACTGTCATTTTTGTGGCCGGCCCAGTGTACAACATTTCAAAGATTTAAAGCTGATACTATCATCCTTTCCTATGGATTTGACTTAAACATAAATAGATTTGATGAGGGGATCTGAATATCTCTTCCTTTTACAAGTTCACACTTCATGTTTTCCTTGCAGGATTGCTTTATTGCACTGATTCTTCTCTAAGATCAACAATGTCTGAAGAAACATCAAATGGTGCTAGCCAATTTGTTAGACAAGAGTCTGTAGTAACAGTGGAAGATGTCCAAGTGGTCGAGAAGAATTCATATACCGAAATAGCACCAGAAGTGCCTAAAGAAAGTACTGCCATGGATGGGCAAGTGCAGGTATTTGAATCCCTAGACAAGCTTGACATAAAGGTTTACCATTAATTCTTGTTCATTTTGTGGTAGAGCTTCCCCTAGTTTTCGCATTCTTCATTTTTTGGTGGACGACCAGAATGGCAATGACATTAGCTCATGTGGGGATGCTGAGCCGCTGATTCTTCTGACCACAGAAGTATTGACATGTGGTAGGGCCTCATGATGATCAATGGATTGAAATAAGAACATTTTTTTTCATGTTTCTTAGAGTAGCAAAAGAGGACTTGGAAACTGTTTTCAATGCCGATGGAACATAGTACGTACTAGGTCATATGTGATTTATGATCTCCTGCGGTTTTTTACACAGAAAGAGTTAACATATGTTGTCTTCACATTGACAATGCACATTAACTGCATTGAATAGTTCATTTTGGGTATTTTAACTGCGAAGTATTTAGCAACTGGTTCTTATTCTTGGAGGACAACGAATCTTGCAAGTGTTGACCTGCTAATTTGTCTGAGCAGGAATGATGCCTAAAACTGATTGAAGTGTATGCGGTGTGCTAGATAAAATGGAGCGAGTCATGTATCTTAGGCTGTACCACTGTAACAAGACCTCTTGGATTGCTTATGATTTCATCAGTGTGATTTTCATTTCCCGTTTCTTTCAATCTTGGTGGCTTTTTTTTCTTTTTCTGTGTTTCCTGTGTATTTTGTGCCATAATTTATCATTGATGCTACTTTGTTCTTCATCTGACCCAAACTTAAGATCTGCAATTGATGTTGGTTTTGAGTTTCCCAGTTTGATCGATCTGGTTTTCTTCTTATAATTCGATTGATTTGCCATTTTTCCTCCTTTCTAGGCTTATAATTTAGCTTGCTTGGTTCCTTTGAGAGCCTTTGCTTTAGCAGGCAAGCCTACAATTCATCAGAGAAGGATTGCCTGTTGTCCCTATGGGGGTTATCTAGAAATGGAAATTGGTTGCAACTTCTTGAAAGTTTGCAAATACTTGATGAAAGGTCGACAACTAAGTTGATCCTGAGAGGTTTACCTGAGCAACCTAATCTTGTATTTCTGCTCTAGTCCTGCTGCAGTACTATTTCTTTCAATCTAGTTCTGAATTGGCATTTTCTGGTCATTGGATTTCTTGGACCTGTATTCCTTGTGTTGGGAGAATGATACTTTGAATTGTAAGTGAGACTTTGAGCTTTCTGCCTTGCTTGAAGTGTTAATATCCGAAGTTGCTAAAAAAATAACTTCTGCCAATTAAACAACCAAATATGCTGGTGAAGGAATAAAAGGTGTTGTTCTTTGGGATCGAAAAGAGGCAGGAAAATTTGAATGAAGTGAATGATTTTCCTTTGGTTATTTAACTTATTTTTTTGCTTTTGCCTCGGCAGGTAGATGGCTGTTATATGTTTATGTTTGATTTCAAATATTAGTGGTGCTGCCTTCTCCCAAAGCCTTTATAGGACTTAATAGATTCTGCATTGATGACCTCCTTCTTCATTGTTGCAGTTGGATGACTCTGCTGATGGATATTCAGTTCTTCTATTTTCTGGTGGTGCCCTGGTTTCTGTATGGATAGCAGCTGTCGTCGTTGCTTCCATCGACTCTATTCCAGTGGTATGTATTTATATACCTTCAGCATGGTTTGACTAGTGAGTTTCATGAGATTTTGAAATATATTTTTATTCCTTTATTGACAAGCTTTTTATAAATTTAGTTTCCTAAACTGATGGAAGTTGTGGGTCTTGGCTACTCAGTTTGGTTCGGCACTCGCTATCTAGTCTTTAAGGTAATCAATATTTGTGCTCTCATGATGTTTGAGACTGAGTTTTTGGTCTTGTCAGTTTGTGAAAAGAGAACCCATAAGTGGGATTTTGGTTACACAATTCCACTGCTATATTGGTCTGGTTAAAGATTATGGCAATTTTCCTTATCCTCATTATTGTGAATGGAAATACTAACTGTCTTATCGGTATCTTGCAGAAAAATAGGGAGGAATTGGCTGCCAAAATTGAAGAGATTAAGCAGCAGGTTCTAGGTTCAAATGATGATTGACATTGAACCTGTGGAGGTACCATTGTACTAGGAACTTCTTTTCAACTGCAATACAGAATTAAAGGCAGGACAAGGGTCTTGGTGCTACGGGCAAGCGTGTTGCAGGAATTATCCAGTGCTAGTCCAGTATGACTTCTAGTTGAGCTTACAGAAATATAGAGTTAAACATGTTTCCTAGTTAAATACTGGCAGTTTATCATGTCAGGTTGGGGATAAAAAGGTTTTCATCTAATGCTTGAGAAAGATCAATGATTCAATGTCTTTATATAGTTATTTTGGTTTCCTTCATACCCTTTGTGGGTTTGGAAGTTTATTTCACCCGATAATTCATTTCTCATTGGAAGAGGCAAAATACGCGTTGTTGCACCCTACTTCATTTTAAGTCTCACATTGGTCCTTGCACTTGTAAGTTTTTATTCATTTATTTAGGGGCGACGATAGAAAAACCCAATGATGTTGTTTGTTTTATGACAACCATTGTCCGAAAATTAGCAACCATGGGCAATGAAGTACATTCACTTTCATATCTGATTGCCAAGGTGTTAAGAGTATAAATTTAAATTCATGGCATGAAACTGAATAAACATTGGGTGTGTCCAACTTATTTTGTTCATCGGGAGTCGAACTTCTAACTAGGTGAAAGATCGGATAAGAACCACATGGTAGGGAGAAAAGTACGAGATCCACTTCAGTATTTTATACTCTTTCGTGAACTCATTGCATGTGTTTTTATGTGTTCATTCTGACATCCTCGAGAGATAAATGAGAGACAGATTCAATCGATCCATTGATACATGTCAGACGGGTTGTAAAGGAGAGAAGTTTTACCAGAGCATTACTTCAACACTTATTGGTATGGAACTATATATCCCTCAAACATCTTCTCCATATGGAGAGTTTTTTTTTTTGAAAATTCTATAATACCAATATTATGAACATTGGAAAAAAAAATTAATAACACTTCATTCCTAGAAGTTTTGCAAGGGGAAAGTTCTGTATTTTGTAAAATTAGGTAGTACATTGCATCTTGAATACATTAAATTGTCCCGGTATTTCCAAGTTGCATTTAGACTTGAGCAATTGATCTATTAAGATATGAAATATAAATAGACAGTTCAACTGTTTCACAATTATTTTCTTAGAATCAGACACATATCAATAAATTCATATCTTGTGCTTGATATAAATAGCCTATTTCAAAGCACAAATTGGTACAAACAACAATTGAGACACATCAAGGGTATAATAATTCTATAAGTTCCACTTTTGAGGCTTGTTTGTTAGGAACCATAAAAGGACTCATTAATATCACCCCGTATATAGCTATCTCGGTTTGCTATATTTGAAGTTTGTTTATTTTCTTTCATCGTGAATATGATATTTGGGAAATTATTTTATTCTATTGTAGGGGAGGTAAGATTATCCCAGCCATCTCCTTATTTATATCTTATCTCCTGCTATATTTTCATTCCATTTATGTAAACATTATTATTAATAACGAGAATTTAACTATAAAAATGCCGCCTACTACTTATATCCCCATATTCTTCTTCTTAAAAAATACTCAAACAAATAATTTTTAACTTTTCACCATTCTATAATAAATCTCTATTTCTATTATTTCTTATTATATCGATCATATTTCTTCTAAAATTTTGATTGCTAATAAACAGGTTGTAAGGGCATCAAGGGAAACTTTTACAAAAGGTGATAGCCAAATTGCCATTAACTCAAACCAAAGGACCCCCGCGTAATTAGCAGTTAATTTATTGGTTTCGTAATTTCTCGGATTTCCAATTTTTGTTTGGAAGCCAACGGAGATAATCTCAGCTATTTTCCATCGCCAAAGAAGCCGCCCAAATGATCAAATGCAGGTGGCGATTTCACCGCTGAATCCCTACCATAGGCCGAGGCTGAACAATCGTTACCATCTTCATGCTGTATACGCCTCTTTGCTGCTAATTGCCGGAACTAATAAACCGATGGTTACCACCGCTTGCAGCAGCAGTAGCGGCGGCGGAGGGAACAACCCTGGTGCGTTCACTACCATCAGGGAGAGGGTCACCTTCGAAAAAGAGATAAAAAAGAGTAAATTCATCGCCATTGCCGGCCGCATCTCCGACGAGCGCGCTGCCCACTCTTTCCTCTCTGAGGTTGGTTACAATCAAATACGCTCAAAGCTTCAGTTTTTATCGTCATCATCCTTCAATTCATCCCTCTTTTTTCATATGTAGGTTTTATATACTTGTTAATTTGGTCATCTACTTCATGCTCTGTTTGGCTGCACACTTTTGTCCAATATCCCCTTAATTTGTTCAAAATACCAGTTTGCGAAGCAACATATATAAGCTACTCTTTTTTTTCTTCTTCTTCTTCTTAATTATTAACTGTTACAGGTCCGGGATCCCCGTGCTACGCATAATTGTTGGGCTTATAAGGTGTGTATTATCCTTCCATTTCATTGAGCTGATTTTCGAATCACAAAATATAAGTTTATTTGCTACTTCTGCAAAGACTGCATCCTAATGCCTCTACCATGATTTCTACCTTCAATTCATACAAAATGCCGGAATATCCATGTACTGTAAAGTCCAATTTTAAACAGTTTCGCACAGAAAAGACAGTAGTTGCCTCCAAGGGAATTTGCATGTAAAAACGTGAAATTTTTGGTGGCGGGATTTGCACGAACCCCTTGTGATATGCATGGAATAGAAATCATTCTACCAATATGGCAATATATGGGTTGAAGGGAGACCTCATGGAAGCATGTTCGGGAGGAGCTATTTTTTTGAACATGTTCCTTTATTTAGCGCTATTCTATCGGTTTTTGCGTCCTAGGTCGGTGATCAGTACCGGAGTAATGACGATGGTGAACCATCCGGTACAGCTGGCAAACCAATACATTCTGCAATAGTTTCTTCGGGAGTAGATCGAGTTATGGTGGTTGTGATCAGGTACTTGTCTCCCAAAATTGCTGATGCAGGGTATAGTTCATAATCTACTTGAACAAGAATATTTGATGATATATCTTACAACTGCACTTGCGTGTGATAGTAACTCATCAGTAGCGGATGATTGAAGATGTTACATTCGTGAGGTCACCAAGGATGTACAACTTCATAGAAATTTGGTTTATCTAGTTTTGTTTCCTTAATTTCAGGTATTTTGGAGGTATCAAGTTAGGCACAGGAGGCTTAGTCAGGGCTTACGGTGGAGTTGCTGCAGAATGCCTGAAAAATGCAACAACTATTCTTGTGAAATCAAAAGTAGTGGTTTACTCTCTTTTTTTATTATGTGCTATTGTTTTGTGCTGGCGTATTTGCTTTATTTTGAACGGAACTATTTTGCAGAATAGCAAGACTGCTCTGTTTTGTATGGCAATCTGCTTCATATCTTGTCTGCAATATAGTTTCCCTTATAAAACTTATAGCTGTTACAAGATTTTTTCTTTGTAGGTTCGGTTGGGTATGGAGGTTCCATTTGATCTGTTGGGAGTTGTGTACCACCAGGTAAGATTGATTGGTCAAACCAGACATGTTACTAAATTGTTTCAAGGTTGGAACTATCTATGGACAGGAAATTGTATTAATATGTTCTAAGCTCCTCACCTGCAACCCCTTGCCCCATTTTGCCACATAGTTTCTATTTCCTGCTAAGTTACTGCTATTGTTTTTCAATGGAAATTATTACAGCTGAAGGGTATATTATCTGCAGTATGTGCTCCTTGTTATACCTCTGACTTCTTGCAGGCTATTTTGCTTTTCATTTCACTGTCAATTTTATGGATAGATGATGAGAACGGCCTGATTGCAGAAATAGCTGATGCTCTGAACTCTTTGGGAGTTCTATTTTTTCTCCAACTTGAGCTCATTCTTGTGCTTGGTGACTTGCAGCTACAGTCTTTTCAAGTTGAGGACATCAAGCAAGATTATGAAACTGGAAAATATAATATCACCATGGTCACTTTCAAAGTTGATTTTGACCGAGTTGAGAGTTTGGAGGATGCTGTCAAAGCAAATTGTAGCCGAGAAATAGTTTTCTACAAAAGCTGAAATGCATTGGTGCAATCTTCCTTGTAGTTCTTGGTTCCCTTTTTTGGAGAGTGTTCCAGTTCATGACTACCTTTTGGTTTATCACGAAGGCAAATTGTGCACATTGTGTCTATTCACAGATGAATGCAATCTGAGGTTATGGCTTGTATCGGGGGGCATTTTACTGAGATAAAATGGCATGTTGGCTAAGATGGAATTGACAAATATGCTAGAAATGTGGTATATATGCCTTGATAAGTCTTTCTTGTATATGCAATTCTTCAGTTGAGTAAAATTATGCTGAAGTTCATTTGCAATAACTACATTTCAATCTTGTTTCATCAGCATGGAGCTGTTTATTGATTGCACAGTTCAATCTTCCTATGCTATTATTATTCTCCGTATAATAGAGCTGTGAGTTTTTGAAGGGTGAAGGATTATTGGATATATATTTGGAGCAAGTTTCAGTGTTTCCATATATTCTCACTGAAAAATTTCGAACTTCAGGCAACTATGCAGAATGTAAATGGACTTTTCCGCGACCTCTACTTCTGCAAGCAAAAACACTGTGACATTCAAACCTTTTAAAACCATCTCTGAGCTGCAATCTTGTGGGGAGGTTGTACACTCAGCAAAACGGTTTCTTTTCGCATGCCCTTGAATATTGTGAACTATGGAGAAAACTAATGCTTAAGAGCAACGGGTAAAGGAGTGATTGGCACCTTGCACCTCTGTCTAAGTAGTGAGCAAGGCACGCCACGAGCAAGGCATGAGGATGACATGCCTTGACAAGGTGACTCGGTGGTGTCAACTTGGTGGTGACATCGGTCCCTTGGACAAGTGGCAGCTGTGGTGCTAGTGAAGGTTCAGAAGATTGAATATGGATGCTAAAATGGCAGCAGGCTTGTGGGGACATACAATTAGTCAAGGAGTGGGCTAAGACACTTGGGCTTGTGGCCTTTCCTGTTGGGCTGGCTTCGTATGGATCATGGCAGACAACAAATCTCATGAGTAGATTGACTCGGCTTGGACATGTGCCCTTGGAAAATTGGCAGGTAATAGTTACCAACTTTTTCAGCAACCAGTTACTAGTAGTTATCAAAATTGGTGTGTTGGTGGGCTTTGGCTTGGTCCGAGACAATCCCAGGATAGTTAGGGGAGTCAACTGCAGGTTATGGTGATCGTGGGGCATGTCCATGACACATTCATAATGTAGCCACATTTTTTCTTATTCTAGTCCATATATAGGCATGACCGAGTCGTTTTTAAGGTAGAGAGGTGTTCTGTCTAAGAAGGCTTTGATTTCCTTTGTAAAAATTGGGCAGGGTTTCTTGTAAACACCAAGTATTCTAGATCTGTCTATCCTTTTTTCGTGAACGGTAGGCTGACTAAGTCCTTGGTGGAGTTTGTGTCACCACAGGCCAAACCTCGGTAGCGAAGCTCAGTAGCGAAATTCGATCCTGTGACACTTAGATGGAGGTGGCTAGAGGAAAGGAATTGCTGTGAGGGTCGCTGGAATGGTGGGGATAGAAGGAATTGTTATTGGGTTAATGGGCAGGGAAGTAGCAGGCAGCGGTGGTAGAGTCATCTTAGGAACTGTAGGCATGGTTGGCAGGGTCGGATTTGGCAAAGATGATGGAATCTGGGTGGTTGGCATAGGCGGCAATGCAGGCTTTGGCAAGGTTGGCATTGTTGGAAAGGGGTGGCGTGTAGTGGCGGCTGGCTGTGGGCATTGTCGGTATTGCAGGTGTTGTCTGTAGAAGGTTGCGAGCCGCGAGGGCCAGGTGGATGCTTGAAAGTGAAGATGGCATGATCAGAGTTGGAACAAAGTTGGAATGAAAAGCAGCCATTGTTTGATAGGTTTTAGGAGCTGGGCTTGGCAAGTTTTCCTCAGATGAAGAGACTAACATGTATACAAAGAGGGGTATTTGTAGGTAGATATTATGAGAAGAATCAACAGATTTGAAAAAACCAATGTGAGTTTGATGAGATGTGATTGAGCAAAGCGTGGAGAAACAATGCTGGCTCGTTCAACTTCCATAAATTGATCCTTGCAAATAACTCACAGTATCTGTTAAAATTTTTAAAGGTATATGGTAGATTTTATTAAAGGGGGAATATAGTAGAACAATGCCGGTCTTGTTCCAAAAAAAGCACGATGGTTCATTCTGCTTACGCATTGACTAATGAGCTCTAAACAAGGTAACTATTATGAACAAGTATTGTATTTATTTGATTGCTGATTTATTTGATCAATTTGGCATGTCAAGTACTTCACTAAGCTTGATTAGAGATTGGGCTTACTACCAAATAAAATTGTGGAGGGAGATAAGCCAAAAAAGACTTATGTGACTCGTTATGAATTTTACTAGCGTTTTGTGATTCCCTTTGGGCTCACCATTGTCCTGTCCATATTTTGCACCTTGAAGGTGAGATTTATTATAGATGGACAAATACTTATAAATAATTTATTTGAGTATTTCATTTTTAGGAATGATAATATGATAGATGTGAGTACATAGATGATATTTTTGTAATTAATAATGATATTTTTGTAAATTGAATGAAGATATAAGAAGGAGATAAAATATGAGCATGAAGAGAGATGAAGTAATTTTATTGTCCTTCAAGAACATAAAATAGAACTCCAAATATTATATCCGAGGTCAAGAGACGTAAATAAATTCCGGATATAAGAACTTGCATGACCATATTTGGAATGGTAAATAATAGAGCTTTATGACCCCTAAGAAAGCAGCACGCAGGGGCTTGCAGTGGAGGATGTTGGCCAATGACATTATCTGTCCAACTACTTGGTACATCAGTGTGGGGATTTAGGTGAACAAACTGATGTTTTATCTCAACATTTTGTCCAACTACTTCTTTCCCAAAACTCAATATAGTCTTTCCAAATCACTTGACCTTTCAAAATCTTTTATCTATAAATACCCCTTTAGCAATGTTTTTCTCTTCATCAACATTCTCAGGCTAAAACTTCCTCAAATTCCAATTCCTCAAACAATGGCTGCTTCTAACCCCACCTTGCTTCTATCTCTTATAATGGTCCTATCTTTTTCCACCATCCAAACCAGCCTCGGAGCTCGACACTTACTCCAAACAGGGCTGCCCACAATCCCAACCTTGCCCCAACCCACCCTACCACAACCACTGCCCACAATCCCAACCGTGCCCCAAGCCACCCTACCACCGCAACTGCCAACACCCATCCCAACCTCGCTACCGCCACTTCCAAGCACCCAAATTCCACCGGCGTTGCCAAAACCAACACTCCCCACAGTTCCTAAAGTGTCTCTACCCCCATTGCCATCTATTCCGATGCCTTCAATCCCCAAGGCACTGCCAACCGTTCCTTTGTTCGCACCACCTCCATCTAAATAGACCATTTATTCATCTCACCATATACTGTCTAATAAAGTTGCCATGGTCTTTGGCGGTTTGAGCGGTTTGTGTTGTACTGGGTAGTTTGCAGTAGTACTTCTTTGTTCTTGTTTGTTCTTTTGTGGGATGTGTGAGAGTCACTTTGTATTAGGTAGTTTGCAGTAGTACTACTCCTTTGTTCTTGTTTGTTGTTTTGTGGTATTTGTGAGTCATTTTGTATCATCATGCTCTATATATATATATATATATATATATATATTTTTTTTTTTTTTTTGCTAAGAAAAAAGGAAATTTATTAGAACTTTGGAAGAGAGTACACTGAATAAACGGAAGACAAGTAAAAGGCACCACACTAACAGAACACGAATCCCAATTAAGTTAGAACCCGTGACGTTGATAATCATATATATGCCACTTGACTCCCAAGAGGTTTGCAAGGAACAAACCGGAAAAGAAAACAAAGAACAAAAATCAGGGCCTACCCCAACTCCTAAATACATCACTCCAAATTCAGGCTAGACCCAGCATATTGAAAAAATGCAAGAAGAAAGAATACTAAACCATGATCCTAAAGCCAAACTATGATAGAGTGTCACACAAACTCAGCAGCAGATCAGTAGCACCAGAATGGAGAAAACCAGCACAACCATCCTTGATCAGAATTCAACATCAGATGACAACTGTGAGTCAATTCGCAACATGGAGAAAACCACCAGCACATCAAACCTTAACTGCAGCAAAAACAGTATGCATAGCAGCTTCATCAACTGATATAATTCAATAAGAAAGAACCATGATACATATCTGCAACACCAAAACCAAGCCTTGAAAGCAACACTCTGTTCCAAAGCCAACCAAAGTGACAAAGTCGGAGAAACAACAGTAGCATATACTGAAAGACACATCAAAAGCCTAGTTCTGTCCAAGAATAAGAAACAAGTGGGGAAGAATCATAAAGCACAAATCGGAATGCCAAGAGCTGTATCAGCAGAATATCACAACCAAAAAAGGGCCAAAACCACACTACAATCATTCATATATCCCATATTCCATATCCAATCAGATCATCAAAAATTTCCTGCTTCGAAGTTTTCTGATTCCAAATAAACATCTTTTAAAATCATTTACTGAGTATGCCTCCAATTGATATTTTGCTTCCACCCAAAAAGCCACTCCAACTTTTATGAGATCAAGAACCTCATCAATATCCAGAAGGATACCTTTGAAGATCATTTCATTTCTTGCAAGCCATATGGACCAAAGACAAGCAAAGAAGCAGGCCTCCCAACAAACCTTCTCAACATCTTTGAACTTGTTAGAGAGCCAAAATGACAAGAGATCATGGATGTTGGCTGGACATACCCATTGAAATCCCCAACACTCCAAAATTTTGGACCAAAGCCACAAAAAAAAAAGTGGAATGGAGAAGCATCTGATCTGCAGACTCTAGAAATTCACCACATCTCAAACAAATTCCCTCATTAAAGCCATCAGAAAATGAAATAATATTTCTTAGGAGTTCACTCAAGCAAGCAATTCCCCCTTGGACTGCTTGCCAAACAAAAACTTCAACTTTTATAGGGCAAATATTTCTCCAGACCTTAATAATATTGGGCACGTTGGAAGGAGCATTAGTGAAATTTGCCTCCCAGTTCATACGTGGATTTAACTGAAAAACACAGAACATTACCCCCATTTCCAAATTAATTTATCTTCCCCATTGAGAGATAAGGAAATTACCTGAAGCTTTGATTTAAGAGCAGATAAAGTTTCTTCTTCCCATGAGAACAAAACTCTTCTAAATTACAGCTCCCATGAATGATTTTCAGAGTTAAGAATATCCACAACCCTTGCACCTTTTCACGACGACAAAATATACTTTAGGCAACTAAATTTAGCGACTAAGTTATATTTGGTCGCAAAAAGGGGTGTATTTGGCGACTGAAATGAGAGGTGGTCAGAAATATCTCGGTTTTGGCGACTATTTATTTAGTCGCTGAATAATATTTTTATTTTCATTAATGAAAATATTTTGAGTTATACTAGTTTTTCGTAATTGGATAAAAAAACTGTATAAGTTCAATGAAATACAGTTTTCAAGGGATCAATTTCTAGCCATGCATGCTCCCAAAACAAAGTATGATTTCTAGACTTTACTAATATGCCAAAACCAGATTAATAACCTGTGACACCTTAGAACTTGGAAGATATGTCTTTCCAAACCCAAACCTTAGATTTCTTGATTCCCTGGCCTGATTAGGGAGCCAAGATCCAACACCATAACCGTATTTACTTGAAATCACTTTAACCTACAGGACTTGCTTTTCAGAATCAAACCTCCATCACCATTTGCATAATAATGCACAATTTTGAATGATTTTCTTCACACCAAGTCCACCAAATTGCTTATTCTTATGATATTTTTTCTCAAGCAATATAGTTTATCTTCTTCTTATCCTCAGAAGCTCTCCGTTCAAATTTTTTTTTTAGTTTTTCCAAAGCATTTGAAAAGACCAATGTGATAGATTTGAAAAGAGAAGAATCAACAGATTTGGAAAAGACCCATGTGAGCTTGATGAGATGTGATTGGACCAAGTGTGGAGAAACTATACGGGTGGCTCGTTCAACTTTCAGAACTTGACCCTTTCCGAAATACCTAAGTTACGACTGTTTGTTAGCTATCAAAACTAGAAAGAAAATGTGACATTTCATCTCACATCGAAAGTCTACATGGATGATATTGGGTATATAATGAGCCACGTGTACTACTACTAATTAATAACTTGGGTTTAAGCATTTTGAGATATGTGGTTGGGCTCCAATAAGTTGTTGAATAAGTTATTTACATGGGGCGTTACAAATAGTATTAGAATGATCCATGTACACGACGATCGAGTGGGGGTAGCTAGGAATTTGTGTCACCACTAGAGAAAAGACACGTGAATATATTGTGGTGACTTTGTTCACTAGGTAACAGACCCGGGGTTAAGCCATTGTGACTCTAGTGTTCAACCTTTCGCGATTGTGCGATGTCTTAAAGATGCGGACATTGTGACATTTGGTCCTACATTGAAAGTTTACACGAGCGATCTTGCGTATATAGTGAGCCATGTGTACTACTACTAATAAATTAAGTTTAAGCATTTTTAGCCATGTGGCAAGGCTCCAACAAATTATTGGGCTAATGGTATGCATGGGGCGTTGCAGAAAAAACTAGATTTTATTAGAATGGGAATATAGTAAAAAGTGAGGTTATATAAAGGTGAATAATTATAGAGTGAGTTTGATTTTTTTTTAAGAAGGAAGATGTATAAATATGGGTTGGTAGATAGCATTCTCGTAATTAAAAATGACATTTTGATGCAACAAAGCATATGTTTGAATGAATATAGCACGAGGACAATCCCAAATCTTATTTAAAATAGATGTACTCCCTCCTTGAATAAACAAATTGAGTAAAAAACTCAATTTTTATTAAGCAATTAACAACCACTTAACCCTTAGGCTTACAAAACAATTTATAGGGACATATAACCTTACACTAACTAGGAAACGAAATAACAAAAGATTTAGGCTTTCTAATCTAGCCTAAATAAAAGAAATTAGGCAAATTACCAAAATTGGAAAAGTCTGATTTGATTAGAAAATCAAATATTAGAAAAAAATATAAAATTGTCAAAACAGACGGTGACTAAAACAGAAATTCCTACTAAAAGATATAAAGAAAACAAATCTTTCCTAAAACGGCAAATTCGCTGATTCGGAGGGCTAAACGAGGGAATTATGGTGAAATCCACACGGGCCCATGGATTTATAGATTGATGGGTCTTGATTAGAATACAATTTTGCTTCAACCCTATGACCCACGGGTCAATCTGCTGCAGGTCCGTTTGGTCCGTGATCAATCCAAGTATTCTAAGAATATGGTTGCGATCCGCTCTGCACCATATTCTTATAATTAATAATAATATTTAAGTAAATAGAAAGTAATATAGAAGGAGATAAGATATGTTATCGCCATCCACGAGAATAAAATAGAATTTCGGGTATCATATTGGGGCTTAAAAAAGTAAGGAAATTTTGAATGTAATAATCCAAAAGTAATGGAAATCACCCCTAACGAACAAGCTCGGAAGGGCTTGAGGTGGAGGATGTTGGCCAATGATGGTATCTGTCCAACTAATTGGTACATCAGTGTCTAGGGATGTAGGTGAACAAACTGATGTTTTATCAACATTTAGTCCAACTAATTCTCCCCCAAACTCACTATAGTCTTTCCAAATCACTTGACCTTTCAAAATATTTTATCTATAAATACCCCCTTAGGAATGTTGTTCTCTTCATCAACATTCTCAGACTAGAACTTCCTCAAATTCTAGTTCCTAAAAAAATGGCTGCTTCTAAATACACGTTGGTTCTCTGTCTTATAATGGTCCTATCTTTTTCCACCATCCAAACCAGCCTCGGAGCTCGACACTTGCTCCAAACAGGGCTGCCCACTATCCCAACCTTGCCCCAACCCACCCTACCACAACCACTGCCCACAATCCCAACCGTACCCCAAGCCACCCTACCACCACAACTGCCAACACCCATCCCAACCTTTCCGAAAACCTCGCTGCCGCCACTGCCAAGTGCCCAAATTCCACCGGCGTTGCCAAAACCAACACTCCCCACAGTTCCTAAAGTGTCTCTAACCCCATTGCCATCTATTCCGATGCCTTCAATCCCCAAAGCACTGCCAACCATTCCTTTGTTCGCACCACCTCCATCTAAATAGATCATTCATTCATCTCGCTGTATACTGTCTAATAAAGTTGCCATGGTCTTTGGCGGTTTGAGTGGCTACGATTTGTGTTGTATTGGGTAGTTTGCAGTAGTACTTCTCCTTTGTTCTTTTATGGGATGTGAGAGTCATTTTTTTTGTATTTGGTAGTTTGCAGTAGTACTACTCCTTTGTTCTTGTTTGTTGTTTTGTGGTATTTGTGATTCATTTTGTATCATCATGCTCTATATATGTTTTTGTTGCTAAGAAAAGGAAATTTATTAAAACTTTGGAAGAGAGTACAATGAATAAATGAAAGGCAAGCAAAAGACACCACACTTACAGAACATGAATTCCAACTAGGTTGGCACCGCGACGTTGACAATTATATATATACCGCTTGGCCCCCAGGAGGTTTGCAAGGAACAAACCGACCAGAAAACAAACAACAAAAATCAGGGCATACACCAACACCTAATACATCGTTCCAAATCCAGGCTAGATCAAGCATACTGAAAAAAAACAAGAAGAAAGACGAGAATACTAAACCATAATCCTAAAGCCAAAGTATGATAGAGTGGCACACAAACTCAGCAGCAGATCAGTAGCACCAAAATGGAGAAAACCAGCACAACCATCCTCGATCAGTATTCAACATCAGATGACAACCGTAAGTCAATTTGCAACATGAAGAAAACCATCAGCACATCGAACTTTAGCAGCGAAAAAAGTATGCAAAGCATTTTCATCAACTGATATAATTCAAGATAAGGAAGAACCATGCATGATACATATCTGCAACACCAAAACCAAGCCTTGAAAGCAACGCTCTGTTCCAAAGCCAACCAAAGTGACAAAGTCAGAGAAACAAGAGTAGCATATACTGAAAGTCACCTCAAAAGCCTAGTTCTGTCCAAGAATAAGAAACAAGTGTGGAAGAATCAGAAAGCACAAATTAGAAACCCAAGAGCTATATCAGCAGAATATCACAACCGAAAAAGGACCAAAAACACACTATAATCATACATATATCCCATATTCCATAACTAATCAGATCATCAAGACTTCTTGCTTCGAAATTTTCTGATTCCAGATAAACATCTTTTGAACTCATTTACTAGGTACGCCTCCGGCTGATATTTTGCCTTTCACCCAAACAGCCACTCTAGCTTTTATGAGATCAAGAGCCTCATCAATATTCAGAAGTATACATTTGAGGACTATTTCTTTTCTTGCAAGCCATATAGACCGAAGTCAAGCAAAGAAGCAGGCCTCCCAACAAACCTTCTCAACATCTTTGAACTTGTTAAAGAGCCAAGATGACAAGAGATCATGGATGTTGGCTGGACATACCCATTGGAATTCCCACCACTCCAAAATTTTGGACCAAAGCCACCAAGAAAATTTGCAATGGAGGAGCATATGATCTGCAGACCCTAGAAATTCACCACATCTCAAACCAATTCCCTCATCAAAGCCATCACAAACAATGAAATATTTCTTCTTAGGAGATCACTCAAGCAAGCGATTCGCCCTACTGCTTGCCAAACAAAACCTCCAACTTTTAGAGGACAAATATTTCTTCAGACCTTAATAATATTGGGCATGTTGGAAGCAGGATTAGAGCAATTTGTCTCCCAGGTCATACATGGATTTAACTGAAAAAGACAGAACATTACCCCCACATTTCCAAATTAGTTTATCTTCCCCATTGAAAGATAAGGAAATTACACGAAGACTTGATTTAAGAGCAGATAAAGTTTCTTCTTCCCAGGGGAACAGAACTCTTCTAAATAACGATTCCCATGAATGATTTTCAGAGTTAAAAACATCCACAACCCTTGCATCTTTCTGAATAGTTAAAGATCAAAGCATAGGGAATACACTTCTCAAGGGATCAATTTCTAGGCATGCATGCTCCCAAAACAAAGTTTGATTTCCTGATTTTACTGAAATGCCAAAACCAGAGTTAATAACCTGTGACACCTTAGAACTTGGAAAACCAATAGCACATGTCTTTCCAAACCTCAGATGGCTTGATTACTTGGGCCTAATTAGGGAGCCAAGATCCAAAACCATAACCGTATTTACTTGAAATCACTTTAACCCATGTAGAGGGCAGCTTGCTTTTCAGAACCAAACCTCCATCACCATTTGCATAAAAATATTGCTCAATCTTCAACGATGATTTTCTTCATACCAAGTCCACCAAATTGCTTATTCTTTGATATTTTCCCTAGCAACATAGTTTATCTTCTTCTTATCCTCAGAAGCCCCCAATAAAAATTTTCTTTGTAGTTTTTCCAAAGCATTTGAAAAGACCCAAGTGACAGATTTGAAAAAAGAAGAATCAACAGATTTGAAAAGACCCATGTGAGTTTGATGAGATGTGATTGGACAAAGTGTGGAGAAACTATACTGGCTCGTTCAACTTCCACAACTTGATCCTTGCAAACAACCTAAGTTACAACTGTTTGTTAGTGGTCAAGTTTTTAGAAGGAATAAGGTAGATTTTATAAGAATGGGAATATAGTAGACGGTGAGATTTATTTTAGAATGGTGAACAATTATAAAGAGTTTGTTTGAGTATATTTTTAGGAAGGACGATATGATAAATATAGGTAGCATTCTCGTAATTAATAATGACATTTGAGTAAACTGAAAGTTATATAGAAAGAGATAAGATATGGATAGAAGGAAAAGTAGAATAATTTTATCGCCGCTCAGGGAAATAAAATAGAATTTTGGATATTATATATATCTGGGGTCTAAAGAAGTAAACAAATTTTAGATATGAAAACCCAAAAGCAATGGATATGACCCGTATAAGGGCTTGAGGTGGAGGATGTTGGCCAATGACATTATCTGTCCAACTAATTAGTACATCAGTGTCTAGGGATGCAGGTGAACAAACTGATGTTTTATCTCAACATTTCGTCCAACTACTTCTTCCCCCAAACTCAATATAATCTTTCCAAATCACTTGACCTTGCAAAGTCTTTTATCTATAAATACTCCCTTGTGAATGTTCTCTTCATCAACATTCTCAGAGTAAAACTTCCCCGAATTCCAATTCCTCAAACAATGGCTGCTTCTAACCACACATTACTTCTATCTCTTATAATGGTCTTGTCTTTTTCCACCATCCAAACCAGCCTCGGAGCTCGCCACTTACTCCAAACAGGGCTGCCCGCAATCCCAACCTTGCCCCAACCCACCCTACCACAACCACTGCCCACAATCCCAACCGTGCCCCAAGCCACCCTACCACCACAACTACCAACACCCATCCCAACCATTCCGAAAACCTCGCTGCCGCCACTTCCAAGCGCCCAAATTCCACCGGCGTTGCCAAAACCAACACTGCCAACCATTCCTAAAGTGTCTCTACCCCCATTGCCAGCTGCGATTCCTTCAATCCCCAAAACACTGCCAACAATTCCTTTATTCGCACCACCTCCATCTAAATAGACCATTCATTCATCTCACCGTATACTGTCTAATAAAGTTGCCATGGTCTTTGGCGGTTCGAGCGGCTTTGATTTGTGTTGTATTGGGTAGTTTGTAGTAGTGCTTCTCCTTTGTTCTTCTTTGTTCTTTTGTTGATTTGTGAGAGTGATCATTTTGTATCATCATGCTCTATATTTTACCCTTTTGAATATGATTTACTTTGTTTCGTATATCATTTGAACTTACTATTTAGTCTTGAATTGTGCTTGGATTATCAAAATTCCAACATAACTCTCAAGAATTTAAACACATTTGATTCAATCACGAACAGAATCCCTCCTTTAGTAAATTTGCAATCACTACACAATGCACAAGAGATAAAAGTCTATGGTACAAATTTGGCTAATATTTTTTGTAATTAACCAACATAACTGGTAGCTATTACCCTTTTGAATATGATTTACTTCATTTTGTATTATCTTTTGAACTTTACTATTTAGTCTGAATTGAGCTTGGATTATCAAAATTTGAATCATAACTCCCAAGAAATAAAACACAATATGATTGGATCACAAACAGAATCCCTCCTTCAGTAAATTTGTAATCACCACACAATGCACAAGAGATAAAAGTCAAGAGAAGTCTATGGTACAACTTTGACCAATATTTTCCATAATTAACCAACATAATTGGTAACTAATACTAAATGTTTAATGTTTCATGAAAAAATAATGATGGTTGTTTAACTACTAAGTTAATTCAACATCTAAAAAGTCAGCTTATTCAAGCAAATAGAGAAGCTTCATAAAGTTAAACTACAGATCTGTGTAATTTTCCCCGTCAAACCAAGTCAAGGTAAAATGAAACAAGCAGAGGTTCCAGAACATTTAAAGGTGGGGTTCGTCTCTATTTTTCTTCTCTTTTACTGAGTCTGAGTGAGAGTCTCAGTTTCCTTTCCTTTTGGCTGTCATTCTCCGTCTCTGGGATTTATATTATTTTTAAACCACTGGATAAGTAATTTCTACGAAATGAAAGTTATGGTCAAGGTGTTCTGGTTGATTTCTTGCTTGACATCTTGGCAATGGAAGGCGTATGAGGGCAGGTATGAGATTTGTGGGGTTGCGAATATACCCTCCAATCCTAATTTGAATAATCTCCTTAATCCGAGTTGCTCCTACGGCCTGCACAGAGAATAACCAATTAGTGCCAATGGGCTATTTCCAGCCTAAGGACACTCCGATGCTAAAGTCAGAACTTGCAAGATCAAAGCGCAAAAGTAATAGCGCAGTAATTGACAACGTATCTATCTATGGCCATTGATCCCCTATTTATAGGCCATCGGATACCTTGTTTTGGTAAATGAATATTTTGGTATTCTTTCCCTAATCATATATTACCTAAATCGATTGTTTTCTTGATTGTGGATCTTCCCCATGCTCTACGTTTTCAAATACAACAATTGCCAAAATCATGCTTTCCTATTTGGAACACGTCTTGATTCCAAAAAATTCTCACCATCTCGACTGAATGACTAATCAACTATTCAGCATGGCGGTGTCCATTCGCTGAGTTTTCAATATCCGGTCAGTGAACCGTTCAGCCATAGGTTGGCCGAAGCCCCACACGGCAGATACGAGTCACTCTCTTGACCCGTTCGGCAATATTTCGATGGGCCGAACATCGACCACAATCCCTTGGACTTGTTCGGCAATATGTCAGATGAAGCCCCACACTGCCGACACGGTCCATAGTACTCCTGGGCTAAACCCAGTTACCCCTGTCCAATATCCGATGGTTTAACATTTCGGCCCACTACAAGATTGTTGCTGCTGTATGCTGATGCTGATTTATGCTGTTGTTGTTGTTGTTGCTGTTTAGCAATTTGTCTGGTGAGGTAGAATGGTCAAAAGCGCAAGATGTTAGTCGGGCATGGCTAAGCATTAAGGGTTGTGCTCGTCCTGTTGGGGTGCAGGGGCTTGATTCCTTCTGCTCTGCATCTTGATGGCTGTGCTGAGATATTCAAGTTCGGATGATCTATTGCTTTTTACACTTTATTAGGTGTTTCATGTTATCAAGGAAAATGGGTTGTCCTTCCTAGGATTGGATTTCCCTGTTTTAGTTGGTGTCTTGCCGACTGTTCTTTATTTTTTCCGGGGTGACGCCATCAGTTCTTGGGTTCCTCGTAATGCTTTTATGTTTTATTTGAAGTCTAATAAAATTCTCTCTTTTGCCGAGGGGATAAAAAAATGAAAAACGTAATCTCAACTTTATTTTTGAAAATTTTGTTCGAACTTCAATATGATTGTGATTGTAAAACAAGCTGGTTTTATCTCAATTTCACCAGCCAATCTAGCTGTGTCCAACTCACCTTTAACTCAACCATAAATTTGATGGATAAGATCAAAGGGTACTCCCATAAATTGAGTGCATCTGGTGTACGAACTGATGATGAAGACTGCCCACAATCCCAACCCTGCCCCAAGCCACCCTACCACCAAAACTGCCAACACCCATCCCAACCTTTCCAAAAACTTTGCTGCCACCACTGCTAAGCACCCAAATTCCACCGGCGCTGCCAAAACCAGCACTGCCAACCACACCCACAGTTGTCTCTACCCCCATTGCCAGCTATTCCGATTCCTTCATTCCCCAAAACACTGCCAATCTTTCCTTTGTGCGAAGACCATTCATTCATCTCATTGTATACTGTGTAATTCTGCATGTCAACCAAATGACAATATACACCTACTTTATTTTTGAAAATTTTGTTCGAACTTGAATATGGATGTGATTATAAAACAAGCTGGTTCTATCTCATCTTCACCACTCATTCCATCCATTCTAGCTGTGTCCAACTCAAGGACTGGCTATGCTCAGCTCACCTTTGGCTCAACCAACTCTCCTCCAACTCAACCTCAGGCAGTCTAGCAGTCTAGCTGTGTCCAACGCAACTAAAGAAGGTGAGTGGGAAGGAGAGATATATAAATGTAGGTGAGATGTAATCAGATTCAGTTGAGAAAATAAAAACAGAATTCAGTTCTTTCTTTTTATATTCGTTTCTGCAGTTTTTTATTGTATCAGAGAAGTGTTTGACCAACATCATCTTGATATAATTTTTTTTCTAACCCAATTTGCAGACTACTTCAGTGGATGATTCTGTTGCATTGCCTACAGCCCTGGTATTTCTTGTTTTAAATGTTTGGTTCTCTCAAACTCAATTCCAACAATTACATATTGCGAGTCAGTGAAAATAAAAAAAAGTATAGTACACATGGAAATAATTTCAGGTACAATGAAATGATACAAATAAAAAGTGAAAAGCCTCACACCCTCAACACAACAAATTAAAACACATGAACTGACTCACACTTAACGAACAAGCAAATTAATAGAATCTTGCAATAAGCCTTCGTTTGAATGCGTAGCATAGGATCACTACAAGAAAATGCACAATTGCTAACTGATGGTTTAGTCGCGATTTGTTACATGTTTGGTCGCCAAAGGTTACTCCGACTAAATAATTTAGTCGCGAAGGTAGGGAAATGTGTTTGGCAACCAACAGCATGTGGTCGCCAAAAATATTACAAATGCTGACTAATGATGTGGCGGTAACATATTTGGAGACCAAAGTTGGCGCAATTGCTAAACGTCACTTTGGGCAACCAAATTTTGTAGTTGCCAAAAACATTACAATGCCGACTAATTATTTGGTCAGTAATGGGTTGGCGACATGCACTTTCGTCGACCAAACATGTTTAGTCGCCAAAAACATTTGTTGCTTCAAGCCCGATTAATATTTGCTTGGAGGAAAGTTATTTCAAGATTTTTCAACATTTAAAGTTACGGTTTCTTTGTGGGAGCTCGAATCCTTCTCTATATGAGGATTTGAGCTCCCACAAAGAAACCCTAGTTTCAAATGTTGAAAAATCTTGAAATTATTTCCCTCTAAGCAAATGAACGCAATCAAGCACGTGGTATCAACCGAGCACAAAGGGTATTCAAAGGATCTTGGAGGAATCAAGGCTTGAAGTAACAGAGGTAAGTTGGGAGAGTAAGAGAGAGAGCATGCGTATTTTAGTTGGCAAAAGCTTTTGTCGCCATTTTAAATTTTGGTGACAGAATCAACAGATTTGAAAAGACCCATGTGAGTTTGATGAGATGTGGTTGGACAAAGTGTAAAGAAACTACACTGGCCATTCGTTCAACTTTCACAACTTGACCCTTGCATATAACTCAAGTTATGGCTGTTTGTTATTGGTCAAAATTTTAGAAGGAATGAGGTAGATTTTATTAGAAAATAAACAAATTTGGAGCGCGACAATCTGAAAGCAATGGATATGACCCCTTAGTGAGAGAGATGGATTCCTCAGTATGATCAGAGCCGGCCCCGGGGTAAGCCCCGCAAGCCCCGGGGCTTGGGCAACCCCCCGGCCCGGGGCAACTAAAAAAAAAATTTTTTTTTAATTATTTTGTAAAAAAATTATTTTAGAGTTGTCTATTTCCTTCACATCATCGATTAAGCCCTTACATCACTTAGGCTCCGCTCAGTTATCAAAAAAGTTGTATGAGAAAATTGTTCTAAAAAAAAATTAAAGTGAAGTGAAGTAAAATAAAAAAGAAATCTATATGCTTGTGTGTGTTCATTTACCAAAACAAATCTTGTAAAAAAAATAAAAATTCACTTGTTCATTTGTCAAAAAAAATACCGAAAATATTTTTTTTTTCTGAATTCAATAGTTAGTTGTGAATAAAATTAATTTTGAGAGCATATATTTTTAAAAAATTTCCTTTCAACCATCATGAAATTATTTCATAAAAATTAAAATATCGTCATGCAAGTTTAAATAATAAAAAAATACGTATTTGCAGTCCACTAAATTAAATAAATAACAATATAAACATATACTTTCATTCTAGTAATTGAACTAACGAGAGAAATAGTATGTGTTTAATATATTAGATATGTATATCTTATATATATAATGGAATATATATATTATGTAACATAGTAGATGAACTTAGATATGTACATAATGGAAACGGCTATATGAACTAATATTTTTTTAGACCAATATTAGACCAACGTCTAAACTCTTCGTTCCCGATTAAATTTTAATAATCTGAGCCGTTCAATGTGTTTAAAATATGTGTTTAAGGTTACCCATGAGAAATCAGCTCAAAATATTATCGGAAATGACTTGATCCAAACATTGGTTCATAAAACAATTCCTATCAGCATTTTGAATTATTGCTTGGATCAAGTCATTTCCGGTAATATTTTGAGCTGATTTCTCTCGGGTACCCTTAAAAATATATTTTAAACACATTGAACGGCTCGGATTATCAAAATTTAATCGGGAATGAAGAGTTTAGGCGTTGATCTAATATTGGTCAAAAAAAGTGTTGGTCCCTTGAGCCTCCCTCATATATAATATATAAATACGTTACACTAACATACATATAAAAGACTAACATACGTTCAGTTTTTTGCAATTTTTACTTTTAACCCATTGTATAAAATATAATATATGACTATAATATAATAAATATGTATAACATATGTATCACTATAGTTTTGGTATGTATTCTACCGTGTAAAAAGAAAACATGATATCCTAAATAGAATATATCCTAAAATATATTTATAGTTATTATACAGCTTGGTGTGTCGTTGTATTTAAATAGATTATTTACCTTTTTATCCAATTTGTTTTGTATTTGTTATTTTTTATTCATATTTTGTGAAATATTAGTTCGTCTCCAAAAAAAGAATCTAAAAAATATAAAATTATATCTGAAAGCTAATTCTTTTTTTAACTAAATATGAATAATAAACTAAAACATATCATGTTTTGGTTCTTTTTCGTATTTTCTAAGTTTTCTTATTTTTGAATATAATTTTTTATTTTTTTAAATCTTTTGTTGAGACAACCCAATAACCCACAAAAATAGATGAAAAACAAAAATTGTGGATTGTCTTGCTTCGACAGAGAAGGGTTTTTCGAAGTTAAAATTGATAAAAATTTATATTCGGATTACCATGCCACATGAGAGATTTAAGTGAATTGTCTATGATTTTAATTAACAATGAATATTTGAATAAGTTAAAGTACAATGATTTAGTTGAAAAATTTGTTTCAAAAAATACAAGAATAAGTTATTTTCTTTGAATTGGACCGTGCTAATTATAAAGCACTATTACCGGAGTTGTATTTTGAATTTGAATTTTTTATGTAATTCAACCTAAAAGTGTAATGTAACTTTATTATGACATAATAATATTAAGTGGGCAACCAATTTAAGTCGGGGCTTGGGCAACCCAAATGTCGGGGCCGGCACTGAGTATGATCGTTTCCTTGGTAAGATTTTTTCCCCCAGCAAGATATTTGGCATCCTCCATTTCCGTTTTGGCTTTTGCAGATGGGGCTCTGTGTATTTAGGAAAGTAATGCAGTTATATGCTTTTGCAAATTTGGGCTCTGTGTTTTCTTTAGAACTCTCTGGATGTACCTAAAAGTGAGGGTTTCTTTTGTTTGGTTTTTAATTCTTTTTTGGGTTGGCCCCTGGCCAGCCTTGGATTGTAATGTGGGAGTTCTCTTATTTCCCGGTTATGATTAATATATTTCCTTTACTGATTAAAAAAAAATGGATATACCCCTAGGCCCTAACGAACAAGCTTGTAAAAGGGCTTGAGGTGGAGGATGTTGGCCAATGGAGGATGTAGGTGAACAAACTGATGTTTTATCAACATTTAGTCCAACTAATTCTCCCCCAAACTCAATATAATCTTTCCAAATCACTTGACCTTTCAAAATCTTTTATATATAAATATCCCCTTAGGAATGTTGTTCTCTTCATCAACATTCTCAGACTAAAACTTCCTCAAATTCCAGTTCCTAAAACAATGGCTGCCTCTAAATACACCTGGGTTCTATCTCTTATAATGGTCCTATCTTTTTCCACCATCCAAACCAGCCTCGGAGCTCGACACTTACTCCAAACAGGGTTGCCCACAATCCCAACCTTGCCCCAACCCACCCTACCACAACCACTGCCCACAATCCCAACAGTGCCCCAAGCCACCCTACCACCACAACTGCCAACACCCATCCCAACCTCTCTGCCGCCACTTCCAAGCACCCAAATTCCACCGGCGTTGCCAAAACCAACACTCCCCACAGTTCCTAAAGTGTCTCTATCCCCATTGCCAGCTATTCCGATTCCTTCATTCCCCAAAGCACTGCCAACCATTCCTTTGTTCGCACCACCTCCATCTAAATAGGCCATTCATTCATGTCACTGTATACTGTCTAATAAAGTTTCCATGGTCTTTGGCGGTTCGAGCAGCTTCAATTTGTATTGTATTGGGTAGTGTGCAGTAGTACTTCTTTCTTCTTTTTTGTTCTTTTGTGGGATGTGTTGTAGTACTTCTCCTTTGTTCTTGTTTGTTGTTTTGAGGTATTTGTGAGTCATTTTGTATCACCATGCTCTATATTTTACCCCTTTTGAACATGATTTATTTCATTTTGTATTGTATTTTGAATTTTCTATTGAGTCTCGAATTGAACTTGGATTATAAAAGTTCCAACATAACTCTCACGAATTTAAACACAATCTGATTTGATCGCAAACAAAATCCCTCCTTTAGTAAATTTGCAATCACTACAAAACGCACAAGAGATAAAAGTCTATGGTACAACTTTGGCTAATATTTTTCGTAATTAACCAGCATGATTGGTAACTATTAACAAATGTTTCCTAACTCATGATTAAAATGATTCATAACATTTCATGAAAAAAAGTAAGTATAAATTTCACTTGCCTTCCTTGAGGTTTCCAACATTTATCGATACCTTTCATGTGATTTCTGAAATTCAAGTTACCTTTGCTATGGATTTTAGCTTTATTTAGACCCAGACACTAAGTCTCCGTTAGTGTTGATGTCACCACATAAAAGTTTTTTGTTGGACCGATTTTACCTCCTGATGTTAGCACAGAAAAGGTTAGAGAGAAAATCTCTCTCTCTCGGGGTAAAAAGTTGATTTATTTTCAATTGTAAACAGAAAAAAGTTATTGCAAAAAACTGTAATCTTTATTTATTATTTCGTGGTATATTATTATAATGTTTCAGTTGCCTCAACTAGAGAAATTATACAAGCATAATAATAAGGACCAAAATTCAAAAAACCTTAGTTTATGAAGAAACTAAAAACAATAAAATGTTAGATTTTTAAACATTTTTCACCGTTTGTGAATTTTTTAGGACTTTTTTTATTTTTTTTATTTTTTATCGTATGTTACTTTCTAGATTCGTTTCGTCTACACAAGTGATTAGTTTTAAAATTTTTTACCCAAATTTTACTAAAATTTCAAAAAAGAGTACAGTCTCCACTTCCATAGTTATAGACATCCACTACAAAATTCATGCAACTCGAGAGTAAAAACTTAAAATACTTTGTTCTATGACTTTATAAATTTAATAGTTACCAAACTAAATATAAAATTAAGACATGCAAAAAAAATTAAGATGTTGAGATACTTAGCTTTTTTGCAAAAAAATTCTTAAGAAGTGACATTTTTTTCTCAAAAAGTACAACACTTAATTTTTAGTTTTCAATTTTATCAAACAAGGACAGTTACACATTAATTGCCTACATCCTATGTATTTCTTCTTGTGAATTTTCACTCAATCGTGTCTCTCAAACTCGATTCCAACATTTAGATATATTGTGAAAGAATCAAATTCAAAATGCTCCGAGTGAAAATGTATATTTAGATTTTCAATCGATCTATTGTGGCACACCGTCAAATAATTAAGATAATTGATTCTTATCAAAATGTGATTCCTAATGGAAACTCATTGACGGACATCTGCGTGCTCTCATGCATGATAACTTCCACTTCTCCATAACTGCAATCACATATTCTAGGTCTGAAAGACTGAAACATGTCTATGAAGTCTGGATTTCTTTAGCTAAAAGATACAGTTCTCTTCCAAACGATCGATCACATATATGATTTGAAAAGAAAATTGTTTAACGTGACTAAAACGTCTTCAATGGATGCATATATTTGGATAAGATCAAACAGTATTCACATAAATTGAGTGCATCTGGTGTACCAATTGACAACGAAGACTTGGCGTATTATGCTGTGAATGAATTGCCAACAAAATATGTCTCAGTGAAGGCTGGCATAAGATCACAAGAGCTGAACATTTTACTTTTATTATGTTATCGCATATGTAAAAATATGGTGCCAACAATGCTATTAGTTCTTATGAGGTCAACCTATATATGGTTAATTTTGTTCTGTCTTTAATTGGTTCTTGTCACGCCCTGATTTTCCAATATAATAAACCACAATATATCTTTCACAATTCTCACTGAACACCGTTTAATAACCCAAAATATTTCATTTATATAATGTCAAACTGATAAGTGTCTATTGGTTTTCAAAAGGAAATAGGCACTACCGGCCCAAAATACATTATCTATGATCTCAAAAAGGGTAGAAGGGTCCATTTATCTTCAACAAAAAATTCAATTAGAAGTTATAATACATCTTCCAAAAATAAATTCATAAAGATGATACATAACTCCTTCGATTTGCTTCCCAAAAAGATGTTAAGCCATGCACATCACACACTCCATGCTATTCATCCAGTGCAGTACCTAAAAGATGGAAGGGTTGAGCTACAAGGCCAATAAGAAAATCTATGCCAAGACTATGTGCATGTGAGATGAAATAGTATGCATTATGAGCATTGTATGACGATACAAACATTCATATGTCAAACACTAAAATATGAATAGGGGAATGCACGTGAGAAATTCTCCACACAATCTGTAGTTTGTCAATCCAAACGCTACAAAGATCACATCTTACTATCAACTCATCGCTCAAAGGAAAAGCTAATCAAATACGATCAAATGATATCAAGAAAGGTTATGTCCTAGCACTTCTCCCAATGGAAGCTAGTCAAGCCAATTCATAACATTTCCTAGCACATTTTTCGAAGGAAGCTAGATCTATAGTTTTCCTAGCACCACTCTCGATGAAGACTAGCGTTGCGTTATATTCATATCGGTCAATATCAACATGTGCATATGTTATGCATATCCATACTACCGTCAACTTATATCAACTATGTTTCATTCAATCTAAATCAAAACAAATGCACGAATAACCCGCAATCATGATAATTTATTAAATAAAAGAGAACTCAATGCAAAATATAAGACAACCCAAACTGTCACAAGAAAACACACATTCTCGTCTGGACACGTCCAGTCCCGTCTGGACGCTAGGCAATCCCGTTCGAACGCCCCAACTTTTCACCTCTCTGCCCAAATTCCTAGGCCAATCGTCCGGATACCCATGTCTTCCGTTCGGACGCCACTGCCCGATTCTGCAGATTTTCTACGCGATTTTAAATTTCTTCAACACTCCAACTCACACCAAAACCTCAATATATACACGAAATATAAACCAAAACACATTATATACACATAATGGAAGGTAGAAATTCCTACCTCAATCTTCAAAAGAATGAATTTGATAAAAGGGTGAAAGCCCAAATTTTGGTGAACCTCCAAATTTTGAATCCGAGCTTCCCGAGTACCAAATCATAATCCGTCTTCGATTTCACGTCATGCATGTTGCAAGCTTCCTATATCTCAAAGGAATTTGAAAATGGTGAAGTGAATTAGCGGTGGTGATAGAGAGAAGATGGAGCTAGCTTGTAGAGAGAGTGTGTGATGGTGAAAAGTGAAAGCATTAGGTGAACTACACCCCCAAAAATCAAATTTTTAAGACCCCCATGGGCTCCTACGTAGAACACTACGTAAAGAGACGTGCGCGAAATAAAACAAAAGACCTCAGGTTCGGGTCCCATAACTAAAACTCGAAACATATAATAACAAATCAAATAATTATTTGACAAATAAATTAATTAAAAACTCAAAATTTTTTGAACCCTTACAATTCTTCCAATAGCGAACAATGAATTGACTTTTTAGAAATCAATCGAGGTAGTTGTATGCTAACCCGATCGAACAATCCGACTTATCAAAAAAATAATACTTGAATTATATGAAGTCTGTGGCTTTAGGATGTCCATACTCCATCCTTCCCCATGACCAGAAATGACGGTGGAGCTATGAATACCACAAGAAGATAATTTTATGCAACCGATGACCTAATTTAATGCTTGGCCCAAGATGGAGAGTGACTAACTTAGCCTGGCTTTTTAATATTTGACCAATCATAAGGGAAGCATTACATCACGTCAGCTTAGTCCATGATATGGTGTAATTCTTTCAAAAAATACTTTTTCCCATAAGATATCTAGTTCATAAATATAATTAAAGAATGCAAATGGGCTTTTTGTCATGCTACAAATGGGTTTTTTTGTTTTTCTTGGTTTAAATGAATATTAAAGAATGCAAGGCTTTCAAAGTTTGGAAGGTGAACAAACAGGGTGATTCACGACACTTAGCCCAACCACATCTCATCAAACTCTCCTTAAGTCTTTCCAATCAATTGACTTCTTCAACTTCCATTATATATAAATACCCACTGATGTAGCTTCGTTTTCATTGCCTCCTCCTCCTCAACATCATCATCATCATCATCATTCACAGAGAGAGAAAACCCACCTCCTCAAACAATGGCTGCTTCTAACCACAGCTTGGTTCTATCTCTTATAATGGTCCTTTCTTTTTCCACCATGCAAACCAGCCTCGGAGCTCGCCACTTACTCCAAACAGGGCTGCCCACAATTCCAACCTTGCCCCAACCCACCCTACCACAACCACTGCCCACAATCCCAACCGTGCCCCAAGCCACCCTACCACCACAACTGCCAACACCCATCCCAACCTCGCTACCCGCCACTTCCAAGCGCCCAAATTCCACCGGCGTTGCCAAAACCAACACTGCCAACCACGCCCACAGTTCCTACGGTGTCTCTACCCCCACTGCCAGCTATTCCAATTCCTTCACTCCCCAAAGCACTGCCAACCATTCCTTTGTTCGCACCACCTCCATCTAAGTAAACCATTCATTCATTTCACTGTATACTGTCTAATAAAGTTGCCATGGTCTTTGACGGTTCGAGCTGCTTCGATTTGTGTTGTATTGGATAGTTTGCAGTAGTGCTTCTCCTTTCCTCTTGTTTGTTGTTTTCTGGTATTTGTGAGAGTCATTTTGTATCATCATGCTCTGTATTTTATCCTTTTGAACACGATTTATTTCGTTTTGTATTATATTTTAATTTGAACTTACTATTTACTCTTGAATTGAGTTTGGATTATCAAAATTTGAAATATCATAACTCTCAAGAATTAAAACACAATATGCTTCACAAAGAGAATCCCTCCTCCGGTAAATTTGCGATCACCAACCAACGCACAAGAGATAAAAGTCAAGAGAAGTACTCTATGGTACAACTTTGATCAATATTTTTCGTAATTAACTAACATAATTGGTCACTAATACTAAATGTTTCCTAACTCATTATTCATAATGTTTCATGAAAAAAATATTGAACGATATCGGGTGTGTTCGTTTTGAGTGTTTCTAAAATAATTTTTAGAAACAAAACTCTGAGACGTTGTTTGGTATAAGTGTTTCAGAAACTTGTTTGGGAAAAAAGTGTTTCAGAGACACTTTTTATAGAGAGATGAAGTTGTCTGGGAAAAAAATAAAAATATTTGAGAAACTTGTTTGAGAAAAAATCTCCCAAACACCTTAACCAAACATAGCCTTCAACATCTAAAAAGTCAGCTTATTCAAACAGTAAGAAGCTTGATAAAGTTAAAAACTAAAGATCTGTGTAATTCTGCATGTCAACACTTTATTTTTAAACGAAGACCAGTTGTGATCAGCTCACTTTAGCTCAACCTCTCCTCCTGCTCAACCTCAAGCTGTCCAGTTATAATGACCTGCTCTCACCTTATATAATATTATTCACTTTGATTGCCCAAATCCAATGGACTTTCCAGTAGGCCACCCATCCAGCTTGGATTACTACAGAATGAGCACGCTTAATTGCTGTAAAAGACTTTGTACAAGGTAAGTTACATCCACCAACTTACATCTATATATAGCACTGAACTTACATCTATCAATCGATGTGAAAACTTTGATCACCCATCTGGACGTCCATCGAAACTCACTCTCGGATGCTGGCCGCCTGATGTTGAGACCGTAATACGTCTTGTAAAATGGCTCAACATGTCATAATTTGGTATACGTGCGATACTTAAACATCAATTTTCTCGAATAATGCACGTTGGGTAGTTTTTGTCCACTTTCAGATTTTCTATGAATAGACAGGTATTTTGGCGATGAAATGGTGAAATCCAAATGCTCGGAGAATGTCCGACACCCAAGGAAGGATGAAAGTGCAATTGGAAGAAGCACCGAAGCCGAGAATAATGCGAACTGCGAAGAAAATTGAAGAAGTGAAAAGCAAAAGAAGAATTGGCATGACTGGTCAAATGAGGAAGAAAACAAAAGAATGTGTGATCAGTCACACTCATGTCAAGCCAAAGCCGTGACCCGTCAGAAGAAAGAAGAAAATTTCAAGTAGGTCTGGGTGACCAGTCACACGCATCAAGCCAAATGGGTGACCAGTCAGGCCAAAACCACCAAAAAAATCAATAGGTTCGTGTGACCAATCACACGCATAAAGTCAGATTCTGTGACCATCCAGGCGAATGCATCTCAGAATTTTAGTAGTTTCGCATGACCATGCATGTGCATAAAGCCAGATTGCGTGACCGATCACCCATGCGCATGACAACCTTATTTTTAATTCTTTTTCTTTATTTAATTTTAAATCTTGTAAATTAGTTTACTATTAGAATTAGGTAATTTTTCCTTCTCTTTTTCTTTTTTTTTATCTTTAATTTGTAAGTAATTTTCTTTTAGAATTAGAAAACATTTCCTTATTTTTCTCTTAGGTTTTTCTTATTTAAAGGTCTAGGAGGCTTAGATCTAATTACATTCCATTACCTAAACATTTTAACAATAATTTTCTCTTAGATTTCATTGTTCTAGCAATAAATTTTCAGCGAATTTATTACTTCGAATTTCCAAGCTTCGTTCAAATTATTCAAGTTTTCATTCAAGTTTCAAGTAAGATTATTAGGATTTATTTATTCATCAAATTTGGTAAGATGTTTTCAATTAATTATTTAATGTTTGTCTTCATTATGATAGGCTAAATTCTTCAGGAAAGATCCAAGGATGAATTTCATCCCATAATCTATGGTCTTAACATCTTCTCAATTATTTTTTACCGTTTATTCAAATTGATTCAAATTCTCACTTTTTAAATTAAACAAGGAGTGTTATGCTCTTGATTAGTCGTCGCCATTAATTTAGTACGATTGATACTTGAATTGATGTCCACTTATGATTTGACTTATTTTTAGTGAATGAGAATCAATTTTGAATACATCAGTAGAATCAAATTACTTTTCATCGAATTATTTTTCGGTCAAGATTTTCTGACCTGAATTCTTGATTGCACTACAACAAAAAGGAGAATTCCCGGCGTTTTGTAAACGCCGGTAAAAGTCTTAAAAACGCCGGCAAAATATTTTAGCGGCGTTTTTTATATTTTTCTCGGCATTTGTCAAAAACGATGCGAATACCGCTGTCGGGAAAGCTTTCCGGCGTTTATAAACGCCGCTAAAACTTACCGGCGTATTTTGCCCGCGTTTGACTAACGCCGGGAAAGATTTTCCGGCGACTTTACTTTTCCGGTGACTTGAGGCATTCCCCGCGTTTTAATAAACGCCGGCAAATGTATTCATGAGATTTTTAAAAATGCCGATAATAATACAAAAACGTCGGGAAAAATATTATTTTCTACCGACAAATTATTTTTATTGTTTATATTTTTATTTTTAACCTAAGATTCTTATACTAAACTCACATCAAAATGCTTAAGTGTGGTCGTGGCAATCCACCTAGAAAGGTAAATACACTCAAGAATAAACAAAGTTTGCTTTTCCATAGTCGCTGAATAATGTGTTTCCTATCAAAACAGGTAACATGGTAGTGTTGAGAATGCTCTCACCTAGTCTTAGAACTTTATATATTAACAGTGTCATATCTACAGCAACAGATGCATATACAATCTAAAAGTCCATCTTTTACAATCCATAAACAGCTGCCTATAGAAATAACACGAGCTAGCGGGTGGAAAATACATGAAAAAAAAAATCTGGTGGATAGGTAGGGTTGCCAAAGCAACTAGTGCCAATCGCCAGTGTAGAAACATCCCAATAAGAACAGCCACTGCAACAGCTGCACTGTTTTGTATAAATATAGAAAGTCGGTTGCTAAAAGCAGCTCTCACAAATGTTGCATCATTTGCTAAACGCATGGATAAGGTATCAGCACTGTTGTCCTCTTCATCAAACCATCCAACTTCATTGCGCAGCATAGCTGTAACATTAAGGGGATTAGATAGAGCCAAACTATAAGCAGAATATGAACTCAAAACAAGAAAGTGCACAAGATTGCAATAAGAGCTTTATGCATTCAAATGAAAAGACAAGCATAAGAGAATCACACTTGAAGAAAAGGATCAAGGATTCTACCCGAGAACATCATTCTCCTCACTCTTTCGGTCATCTTCTCCCCCATTATACCGAAGTAGAAGTGCTGCAGGAAATTAGCAACCACCGTCACAATACCCATACAGGTAATGATTAAGCACCACTTGTTTACTTCCTGGCTTAGGTGATGATCTTCTCTGTAGTATGCTGTAACTACCAGTGCTATAACATAAGCAAGGAGTGGATTAAAGGAACCAATATATGCCAGCTGAAGTTTCAAAACACAAATTGCAGTACCAAAGTAAACAGGTCACTGTTATGAACTTCGGAGTTTTTGTTCCGATTGAACTTCACACACGAAGAGAGAGAGAGAGAGAGAGAGAGAGAGCGAGAGACCGTGAGGTGTGCGAAAAAACTGAGAGGCAGAGAGAGACGAAGAGAGCTCGCCTGAGAGATCGCTGCCTGAGAGAGACGAAGCTCGCCTGAGAGATCGCCGCCTGCCGCCTGCCGCTGCCGCCTGCCTGCTGAGAGAGACGAAGCTCGCCTGCCGCCTGAGAGAGACGAAGCCTGAGAGAGAGGGAGGCGGAGATTGAGGTTTTAGGGTAGTTCGGTTTAGTTCGCCAGTCGGGCCTAGGCCCATATATTTTTTGTTTTAGTTTTTAGGCTCATTCAAAACACACGGCCCAGACCTATTTTATATTGTCCACGGCCCAGACTTGTTTTATATTTTTTGTTTTAGTTTTTAGGCTCATAAGTTTAGGGAATTTTTAAATATTCTTGGCATTTTTAAAAAACGCTGGGAATTAAATGTGGGAAAAAGTCTGATTTGTTGTAGTGTTGAGTTATAAAGGAAAGATATTGTTACCTAAAATCTAGGATGAAAGGATTCCACGAATTTAGCCTACTTTCTTAATCTATAATTTCCTATGTTAATTTAAATTATAGCTTTAGATATTAAAATCAACTAAACCAATCAAAAGTTAGCGTCTGAAACGCTACAGCTATAAGTTCCAGTGACAACTATCCAACTGTTCCCCGTGGATCAATACTCTGTCTTGCCTACTTTACTGGTTTCTATATTTTTGAGGCAATTAAGGATTAGTTTTAATATTAAATACTATTTGGCCGCGTATCAGCGACACTTTTGTCGGTCAAACACCTCACAGCTAACACCATAGTCTAGGTGGGGTATCACAATCTCTCTCATTTAGGAATACACGTCCTCCTGTGTATGGTCAAGATTTATCCCACATTTTCGGTTGGTGCAAAATTTGATATTATTTGTAACAATTTGCTCTCATCTTATACAATATTGTCCGCTTTGATCATCCAAACTTCATAGACTTCCTAATAGGTCCCCCATCCTTAGATTGCTCCAGGACGAACACACTTAGCTGTGAAGTTCTATTTAGTTTTGGCGTCGACTTTAAAAAGACTCATACAAGGCTGGTTCATGGTCTATTATATAACTCTGAACTTATATTCACCAAACAATGTGAGACTCTTGACCATCCATCTAGATGTCCATCATGACTCTCTCTTTGACTCAAACCTCACATCTGGCATCATAGCCTAGTTGGGATGTCACACTAGTTGTGTTTAGCACAGCTCCAACAAAGATGGTTTGGTCGGTCTAATTGTTAGGCAAGAAGATGAGTGAGGAAGGAGAGATAAATAAATGTAGAGTGAGACGCAATAAAATTTGTAAAGACCCAAAATAAATAAATGATAATAAAGGAAAATTTATTCATTAAATTTTTATTTCCAATTTTTTCCCTTGACATCTTTTGCTAATGCACGCATACGCCCTCAAACAAACTATATACATTTATTCCTAACAACTATGTGACTAAAAATAAAAAATAAAAAAAATAATAAAGAAAATAATAAATAATTCTCGTACACTTATAAATTTAAAACTCTTTCTATAAGGGATTTTTCATTTTGCTAAAACGAGAACCTCCTTTTTCCTCATCAAATATTGATGACCCGAACCTCTCAATATGTTTAAAACATGTTTTTAAGGTACCCGTGAGAGATCGGCTCAAAACAATACCCGAAAGAGTTTGATACAAGCAATATTCATAAATGCTAATAGGAACAGTTTTATGAAAAACTGATTGGATCAAGTGATCTTACCCGATAATATTTTGAGCTGATTTCTCACAAATATCCTTAAAAATATGTTTAAACATATTGAACGGTTCAGATTATTAATATTTGATCAGGAAATAAGAGATCCCTTATTTTTTTTTAAAAGCCGAAAAATGAGAGATTCTTTATTAAAAGCTTTCTCTCTCTACACACACACAATCTCTCTCTCTCTCTTTCTCCCCCTCTCCCCCCTTCGATTCTCTGTCTGTCTCTCTTTCCTTTGATTCTTTGTCTCTTTGGGATTCCCTCTCAACCACATCATCACCATATATCACATGTATCTCTCCTTCATCTCTCTTCCTTATCCCTTTCACATCCATCGACCATCACTCAACCTCCCAACTGACACCCTGCCTCTGCAACTTCTGCCCAGAGCTAGCCCTGGGCACAAGCAGCTGGCTCTGGGCACAAGCTCAAGAAGCCATCGTTTTGAGCCCCCCAAAAAATTCAAAAAATAGGGCTCCCCAAATATTTTGGTCTATTTAATATACTAGGCCTAATTTTTAAGTTTTAAGTTTGTCTTTATAAAAAATAAGACCGATTTCTTAAGAGCCCAAACAAGTCTTGTGGCTCAAACCCCACCTGATAATATTCAAGCAATATTCATAAATGTTAACAAGAACAGTTTTATTGAAAAACTGATTGGATCAAACCTTACCTGATAATATTTTGAGCTAATTTCTCACAAATACCCTTAAAAACATGTTTAAATACATTGAACGGTTCAGATCATCAATATTTGATTAGGAAATAGGAGGTCTTTATTTTAGCAAAATGAGGGGTCCCTTACTTTTTTTGAAAGCCGAAAAAATGAGAGATCTCTTATTAAAAGCTTACTCTCTCTCCACACATGCGTGCGCGCGCACACACACGTAATCTCTCTCTCTCTCTCTCTCTCAACCACATCATCACCATATTTAACCCGTGTCTCTCCTTCATCTCTCTTCCTTATCCCTTTCACATCCATCGACCATCACTAAACCTCCCATTCGACACCCTACCTCTGCAACTTCTACCCAGAGTCGGCCCTGGGCACAAGCTCAAGAAGCCATCGTTTTGAGCCCCCCAAAAAACAGGGCTCCCCAAATATTTGGGTCTATTTAGTATACTAGGCCTAATTTTTTAAGTTTTAAGTTTGTCTTTATAAAAAAATATGACCAATTTCTTAAGAGCCCAAACAAGTCTTGGCTATATTGTAATAACTAAAAAGTTGAGACATATTTGAAAGCAAAGTTCTATACTTCTCTTTGTGTACATTCCAGAATCTTCTGTTTTGAGCCCCCCCCCCCCCCCCCCCCCCCCCCCCCCCAAATTCTTTGGGTGTTGTATTCTATTTGTTTACAAAATTCACAAAGTCTATTTTGTCCACGGTATCAAAATATTTTGAATAATTGCTAATAGTGTAACGAGAAACAAAAGATATTCATAGCATCAACAAGCGATATGAGGGCCCTTTATTCTATCATCTCTTAATTAATTTTCATCTTCATCAAGTATGCTTTTTTATATTATATTTAGATGAATTTAATAGTTAAAATTTTAGAATTTTTAATTTTATTCTGTGAATCAATCAATTGATAGTGACATGTGGGGTTTGATTAGAGATTATTTTAAGAGATTGAACGATTGATTACAATGAATTTATTTTATGCAAAACACTAAACTCTAGATTTTGAAAAACTCCACACACATGGCTGTATTGGTTACAGTTAAAAGAGATTTTGCCAAATTGATACAAGAAAGCCAATTTATGTGCTCATCTACTTGAAGGCAATGGATGATTGTTTTCCAACAACAATGTCCTTCATGAGAATTATCAGAGTTCCAACAAAGGCCCTATGCTCTTTAATAAAGGAAAAGGACCTCCAACAAAGAACTGATATTCTAGTTTTTCTGCTAATATTGTTTGCCAAATCTATGGCAAAACTAATCTGTTCGGTACTTAATGCTTCACATTCATTCATTAACGTGTTAGAAGTGGAGCTTGATGACCTAATTTAATGCTCCGTTGCCAAGTGACTAACTTGGCCTCGTTTTTTTTTTTTTTTTAGTATTTTCCAACTTGACCAGTCATGTGTGTGAAACATAATTACATCACGTCAACTTAGTCATATGATGTGACTCTTTCAAAAAATAGTTTTCCCATGCATTATATATGATTCGTAAATATAATTACACGACACACGTGTCCTGCCACAAATGGTTTTTTTTTTTCTTGGTTTAACAGTTTGGAAGGTGAACAAACAGGGTGAATCTCCACACTTAGCCCAACCACATCTCGTCAAACTCTCCTTTAGTCTTTCCCAATCAATTGACTTCTTCAACTTCCATTCTCTATAAATACCCACTGATGTAGCTTCGTTTTCATCATCTCCTTCTCCCCCTCCTCCTCCTCATCATTCACAGAGATAGCAAACCCAGTTCCTCAAACAATGGCTGCTTTTAACCACAGCTTGGTTCTATCTCTTATAATGGTCCTATCTTTTTCCACCATCCAAACCAGCCTCGGAGCTCGCCACTTACTCCAAACAGGGCTGCCCACAATCCCAACCTTGCCCCAACCCACCCTACCACAACCACTTCCCACAATCCCAACCATGCCCCAAGCCACCCTACCACCACAACTGCCAACACCCATCCCAACCTCTTTGCCGCCACTTCCAAGCGCCCAAATTCCACCAGCATTGCCAAAACCAACACTGCCCACAGTTCCTAAAGTGTCTCTACCCCCATTGCCAGCTATTTCGATTCCTTCATTCCCCAAAGCACTGCCAACCATTCCTTTGCTCGCACCACCTCCATCTAAGTAGACCATTCATTCATCTCACTGTATTAATAAAGTTGCCATGGTCTTTGGTGGTTCGAGCTGCTTCGATTTGTGTTGTATTGGGTAGTTTGTAGTAGTGCTTCTCCTTTCCACTTGTTTGTTGTTTTCTGGTATTTGTGAGAGTCATTTTGTATCATCATGCTCTGTATTTTATCCTTTTGAACACGATTTATTTCGTTTTGTATTATATTTTAATTTGAACTTACTATTTAGTCTTGAATTGAGCTTGGATTATCTTATAGAGACGTACTCCCATGCTTGTCTTTTTTCATGAAAAATCTTGGACTTGAGGAAACTGTAATCCTTCATTTGAACCATGTGAACTAGAAGAAGAATGTTGATGGAAGGATAATCCAGAAATATTAGGAGTGGTTTGTGTGCCAACTAATACTGCAGAAGAATCATGATGTGCAGAAAATGAATTATTCTTAGTCGTGCTAAAATTAATCTTCAACATCCAAACAGGAAATCAATTCATCAAATTTAAAAGGTTCAGCTGTTGTTCGTATGCCAACCTTCTCTCAGACAACTCTGTTGGATATTCATTCGCATCATAGATTCATAATATACCAAGTCTTCATCATCAATTGGTACCTCAGATGCACTAATTTTATGTGAATACTCTTTGATCTATCCAAATTTGCATCCATTGAAGACGTTTTAGTCACACTGAACAATTTCCTTTTCAAATTGTATGTGTGAACTGTAACGCTCGCTCTTGTCCTGTACAATATTAGCCTCTTTGGCCGTCTAAACCCCATGGACCTCTTAGTAAGTCACCTATTTTTGGATTCCTCTAGGACGGAAATGCTTAACTATGAAGTTCGATTCGGTTTTAGCACCCTCACGATTTTAAAATGCTTTATAGAAGATCGGGTCATTTATTTTGAAGAGCAAAATAAAATGTATTAATAAAAGTAATAAATACAGCCTACATGGGCAGATGAGAACCCCACGCAAGTAAAAAGGAACCCAACTACTCAACAAAGGGCTACAATTAACGGAGAAACCCACCCCCATTCTGGAATCGTCCCTCAAAAACAAGGTAGAGTTGTGATCTACTGTAAATAGTATTGAACTTATATTCACTAGGTGATGTAGGATCCTTGACCACCCACCTAAATGTCCATCGAGACTCTCTCTTCCGGAAACTCAGCCTCACAGTTAGCACCACAACCTTGTTGGGGTGTCACAATCTCCCCCACATAGAAACACACGTACTCGTGTGTGTCCGAAATTTGTCCCACATTTTCAATTGGTTCAGGCTTTGATACCATTTGTAATGTATCGCTCCTGCATTGTACAATTTATCCGCTTTGGCCACCCAAATGCCATAGACTTTCTAATCGGTCGCCCATCCTTGGATTGTTCAATGACAAGCTGTAAAGTTCTATTGGGTTTTGGCGTCCTCACGACTCTAAATGTCTTGAACAAAGTAGGGTCATGATCTATTATAACCAACATTGAACTTACATCTATCAAGCGATGTAGGACTATTGGGTACCCACCCGAATGTCCATCAAAACTCTCCCTCTCGGATACTCAACCTCACAACTGGCCCTGTAGTCTTGTTGAGGTGTCACATGAACGTTTGGAAGAGAATTGTATCTGTTAGGTAGAGTAATCCAGACGTTATAGGAATATGTGATTGCACTGACGGAGAAGTGGAAGCTGTTATGCATGAGAGCAGTGTTTATTATTATGTTTTTGCAATTCCTCTTGTTGAAACAAATGAAACTTTATAAAAAAATCACAAAATAACAAATAACGCTTACCATTTTTAACAACATTTTTTTTTATATCCCAAGGGATTGGCTTGGTGGTAAAGGCTTATGACTTAGATGTATGCTCTCTCCTAGGTCTCAGGTTCGAAACTTCTTAGGTGTTATCAATTTCTTTGAGGCCAATTCATACAGGACAAAATGTCCTGGCTTTAATTGGACCCCCCCGCAAGGGATTGGTCCCCCGAGAACTAGTCGGTATTAGGTTAGGAGTAATTATAAAGCCGTCTGAATACCTCGGCTAAAAAAAAAAATTTGTATTGTAACTAAAAATAAATCAACTTTTTACCTGAGAGAGAGGGGGAAAAGTTTTCTCTCGATAACTTTTTCTCTGCAACAACAGGGCTAAAATCGTCCCAACAAAAAGCTTTTATGGGCTAACATCAACAAACCTAACGAAAACTTAAAACCTGGGTGTAAATGAAGCTAAAACCCATAGCATAGGAGCGGTAAATATAATTTCAGAGCTTTTCTTCGTGATATATGAGATTTTCTTTTAAAAAAAAACTATAATTTTAGAAACTATAGGGAGGTATATTCAATAATTATCGAAAACCTCAGGGGAGGCAAGTGAAATTTATCCCTTTTTTTTTCATGAAACATTGTGAATCATTTTAACTAGTCAGAGAACATTTGATAGACTTCTCCTGAGTTGTACCATGGACTTCTTCTGAACTTTACCTCTTGTATGTTGTGTGGTGATTGCAAATTTACTGAAGGCAGGCTTCTACTTGTGATTGAATCATATTGTGTTTTAATTCTTGGGAGTTATGATCCAAATTTTGATAATCCAAGCTCAATTCAAGACTAAATAGCAAGTTCAAAATATAATACAAAACGAAATAAATCACGTTCAAAAGATGTACAAAATAATCACTCATAAATCCCACAAAAGAACAAACAAGAACAAAGGAGAAGCACTACTACAAACTACCCAATACAACACAAATACATGCTGCTCGAACCGCCAAAGACCATGGCAACTTTATTTGACAGTATATAGTGAGATGAATGAATGGTCTACTTAGATGGAGGTGGTGCGAACAAAGGAATGGTTGGTAGTGCTTTGGGGATTGAAGGGATCGGAATAGATGGCAATGGAGGTAGAGACACTTTAGGAACTGTTGGCAGAGTTGGTTTTGGCAACGCCGGTGGAATTTGGCCGCTTGGAAGTGGCGGCAGAGAGGTTGGGATGGGTGTTGGCAGTTGTGGTGGTAGGGTGGCTTGGGGTACGGTTGGGATTGTAGGCAGTGGTTGTGGTGGGGTGGGTTGGGGCAAGGTTGGGATTGTGGGCAGCCCTGTTTGGAGTAAGTGGCGAGCTCCGACGCTGGTTTGGATGGTGGAAAAAGATAGTATCATTATAAGAGATAGAACCAAGCTGTAGTGAGAAGCAGCCATTGTTTTAGGAACTGGCATTTGAGGAAGTTTTAGTCTGAGAATGTTGATGAAGAGAATAACATTCCTTAGGGGGTATTTATAGATAACAGATTTTGAAAGGTCAAGTGATTTGGAAAGATTATATTGAGTTTGGGAGAGAATTAGTTGGACGAAATGTTGATAAAACATCAGTTTGTTCACCTGCATCCTTAGACACGGATGTACTAATTAGTTGGACAGATAATGTTATTGGCCAACATCCTCTACCTCAAGCCCTTGCAAGCTTGTCCGTTGGGGGGCGTATCTATTGCTTTCGGACTGTCATAATTTAAAATTTGTTTACATTTTTAGGCTCTGGATATGTATGATATTTGAAATTATATTTTATTTTTCTAGACGGTGATAAAATCATTAATCCACTTTTCCTCTTATCCATATTTTATCCCATTTTATATTCCTTTCGATTTACTTAATGTCACTATTAATTACGAGAATGTTAATTACATACGAATTTATATTTACCAAATACGTCCTTTCAAATGAAAGTAAGTCATGCAATTGTCAAATATTGGCAATTTGCATGTCGTGTTTTAATTTCTTCAAAGATTATTGCAATGGCAATATCACTTGCGCTATATTAACTTTGAATTTCTCAAAATGCCAATGAATTGAATAGTTGGTGAAAATGAACGAAAATGTGATACTAGCTAATTTGGCTTAAGCCGGAATGATATATTGCATTTCAGAAAATGTTAATATGATAATTTATCTATAAAAAAAAAAAATCAAGCCTCTGTTAAACTTAAATTTTTTTGTGCCGAAAAATTGAGTATTTGGCATCTCGGATATAGAAACATGAAGTGCAATCACTACTACAATAACCACTAAATATGAAACTATCAAATTGACTAAGATGTAAGTTTTAAAAAATATGTCAATAAAAAAATCTAAAATAATTATTGATGTCAGTTTACAAACAAAATTGTCATCTAATATTAGTAATCTCCTTTATGATGTCATTTTGAATAAAAGTGACATCGAAACTAAATAGTAAAAATTTTATGAGAACGTTTTTAATGTCAATTTTGATTTCAAATTGACATTGAAACAAAGTAATTTTTTTTATAATGTCAGTACTATTAAAAGTGATATTAAAAAAGTTCCTATAAGATGTTAGTTTGTGCAACAATGTCATTAAAAAAATTAGGACAAGTATTGATGTCAGTTTATAAAAAAAATTGTTATCGCTACTACAATAGTGCTTAAATAAGATGTCAATTTTCATAAACCTGTCATTGAAAAAACTAAAATAAGTATTAATGTCAGTCTACAAAAAAAATATCATCATCACCACAATAGTGCTTAAATAATATATCAATTTTTGCAAATCTATCATTAAAAAAATTAGAATAAGTAGTATTAATGTCAGTCTACCAAAAAAAATTGTCATATAATCCCCTTTTTAATGTCAATTTTGATTAAAATTGACATTAAAACAAAAAACTCACGTAAGCTGTTGAATACATATATTAGATATTATAAATATCTCATAAATATTATGTTTGATGTAGTGGTTAGAAATGATGTGCGTAAGGTATTGGTTGGATGGAAGGTCAAAGGTTTAAAACTTGGGTTATAAAAAATTGAAAACTTTTAATGTCACCTCCATAGATGATAGTTGCAAAACTGTCATTTTCACGTTAAATGACAGTTTTTAACTGTCATCTTTGATGATTATTGTAGTAGTGAATTGCCGATTTGCATGCTGTGCTTCTGTCAATATTTGACAAATACTCGATTTAATACTTTATCTCTGGAACTATAATCACGCAAGTTGAGGCCGTGCCCTCACACCATTTCACGTTTTGTCCCATCATACACATTTAGTCATTCGATATTTATTTTTTAGCCAAAGATAATAAAAAAAATTAATCTAGAAAAATTAGAATTGAAAGGGCAATGTTGGGTGCGTAACACCTTCCCAACTTATTTTAGTAAACTTTGGAACCCTTCTCTAATTTGCAAACCAGATTTTTAAATAAAGTCGTTTTACAAACAGAATCAGATTTCTAAGTCAAATACATCAAATTATTTTTCTAAAGACATATTTTTCAAAAATAACTTTAGAAGGTGACTTGGTGGGTGTAATGGTGTTTGGTGGGTGTATTGGCAATTTATGCCCAGGCGGTTGGTAGCTGTCCAACCTGCCTGTCTTTACTCGTTGTATGCTTCCCTTTAATGATATATATTTCCCCTTTTCCTTTCAAAAAAAAAAAAACTTTAGAAGGTGACTTGTCATATCCAAACTCAATGTCAAGTGATGACTTTAAATTTTTTTGGCAAGTCTTATCTGTTAAACTTATTTTTACACTTATTCGCATTTTAAATCAAGAAATTATTCTGCTCCGTTCACACTTTTTTTTTCACGAGGGAGGCCGAAAATTTTATAGGCGCAACAGGTAGGTTGGCGGATGGAAGGTTGAGTGATGGTTGATGGATGGAAAATGGATAAGGAAGAGAGATGAGGGAGAGATACGGGTGGGTGAGATTGATGATGCGGTCGAGAGAGAATCCAAAGGGTATAGAAAGAGAAAAATATATATATATATATATATATATATATGTGTGTGTGTGTGTACATATATACATGTAATTTATAAGTATATGTGAATTACTTATTATTTTCTTTATTATTATTACTATTATTATTTATATTCGAATCATATATATAATTGTTAGGAATAAAAGAATACAGTTTATTCGAGGGTGTATACATGCATAGCAAAAGATATCAAGTATGGAAATAAAAATTTAATGTGCGAATTTTCTTCTATTATGATTTATTTATTTCAGGTCTTTACAGAATTTGATTACATCTCATTCTATATTTATTTCTCTCTCCTTCCTCACTCACCTTCTTTGCCTAACAATTACACCGATCGAACCATCCCTGTTAGAGTTGTGCTGCACACAACGGACTACCTGAGGTTGAGCTGGAGAAGAGCTAGTTAGAAAACATTTAGGCCCTGATTGGATAGTGTATTAGGTGGTGTATTAGTTAACACAAGCCTTAGTTAAAGCTGGGCCCACCTTTAACCCATTGATTGGCAAATTTTTTTGAAGTGTGTTAGTTAGCCCGTGGGCTAATTAAAGCCCCCATTGATGTCTTAATTAGCCTCACCCCCCCCCCTAAGGCTAACTAAGGCATTGCCTTAGCCTTAACCAATTACCAAAATACCCACCCTTTTATATACACACTTATCTTTATTAAACATAATATAAGTATATATAATAGACGTATATTATATTATTATTATAGATATATATATATATATATACTTATATAATATATAATACGTATTTATAAACATACGTATATTTTATAAATACATACATATAAACATATATATATAATACATATATATACACTATATATTATCCGTATACATTATACGTGTATATATATATGTGTGTGTGTGTGTGTGTCTCTCTCTCTCTCTATATATATATATATATATATATTATATTTATATTATAAGTGTATATATATAAGCATGTGTGTATTTTTTATGTATATATACGTATATTTTTAAATATATATACATATGTATAAATATCAATACATACATATAAACATATATATATATATATATATATATATATAATACATATATATACACTATATATTATCCGTATATATTATACGTGTATATATATGTCTCTTTCTCTCTCTCTCTCTCTCTCTCTCTATATATATATATATATATATAAACGTGTGTGTATCTTTTATGTATATATACGTATATTTTTAAATATATATACATATATACATATATATGTATATTTTTTTAAGTATATATACATATATGTATATTTTTTAAGTCTATATATGTACATATATATGTATATATTTTTTATGTATATTTTTTAAGTATATTATACTTATATTGTAAGTATAATATAAATATAAGTATAATATATACATATATAATATAATTATAATGTATATGGATATATAAATATAACTATATGTAAGTGTGTGTATATTATGTACTTATAATATACGTATATATACATATATATGTTATTTTTGAAATAATTCATTAAATCCATAACAAGGGGCAAAAATGTCTTTTGATAGTTTAATACACATTCTCCTTTTCAAACATACCCTTCATCCAATCACTATATTATTTAACACACCCTTCTTAAAAATCACATCAATGTGGGCCACCCCATTTTATTTAACACACTTGACTATTTAACACACCCCTCTTATTTAACACACCAAAAACTAAAGCGGCATCCAATCGGGCCCTTAGTATTAGTTACCAATTATGTCGGTTAATTACGAAAAATATTGGTCAAAGTTGTACCACTTCTCTTGACTTTTGTCTCTTGTGCGTTATGTAGTGATTGCAAATTTATGTTTGTGAAGCATATGGTTTTTTAATTCTTGGGAGTTATGATTCGAAAGATATATAATACAAAAGGAAGTAAATCATGTTCAAAAGTGTAAAATATAGCATCATGATACAAAATGATCACTCTCACACATCTCACAAAAGAACAAACAAGAACAACGGGGAAGTACAAATGCAAACTACCCAAAACAAAAATGACTCTCACACATCCCACAAAAGAACAAACAATAACAAGGAAGTACTACTGCAAACTACCCAATACAACAGAAATCACCAAAGACCATGTCAACTTTATTAGCCAGTATACAGTATACAGTGAGATGAATAAATGGTCTATTTAGATGGAGGTGGTGCAAAAGAAGGAATGGTTGGCAGTGCTTTGGGGAATGAAGGAATCGAAATCGCTGGCAATGGGGGTAGAGACACTTTAGGAACTGTGGGCAGTGTCGGTTTTGGCAACGCCGATGGAACTTGGGTTCTTGGAAGTGGCGGCAGCGAGGTTGGGATGGGTGTTGGCAGTTGTGGTGGTAGGGTGGCTTGGGGCACGGTTGGGATTGTGGGCAGTGGTTGTGGTAGGGTGGGTTGGGGCAAGGTTGGGATTGTGGGCAGCCCTGCTTGGAGTAAGTGGCGAGCTCCGAGGCTGGTTTGGATAGTGGAAAAAGATAGGATCATTATAAGAGAGAGAACCAAGTTGTGGTTAGAAGTAGCCATTTTTGGAGGAGGTGGGTTTTCTCTCTCTGTGATTGAAGATGACGTGGGAGGAGGAGGAGGAGAAGAAGGAGGTGATGAAAATGAAGCTACATTAGTTGTTATTTAAAGAGAATTGAAGTTGAAGAAGTCAATATTGATTGGGAAAGACTCAAGGAAAGTTTGATGAGATGTGGTTGGGCTACGTGTTGTGATTCACTCAGTTTGTTCACCTTCCAAACTTTGAAACCCCTTTATTCTTGAATAAGCTGACTTTGTAGATATTGAATTAATTTAATTAATTGCTCAAAATTCATTATTTCTCTGATAAATTTCACTTACTAGCTCCCTTGATGTTTTTAACAATTACAGTTACCTCCATTATGATTTTTAAAATTATAATTATGTCCCTGTCAGGGATGGAAGTGGATGAAATTTGCAATTTAACGTTTTTGCTTTTCAAAAGCAAACAGTCCATCGTCTCCTTAACAAACGTTTTTAAACTGCTCTTCTAAATGGGGATTTTCCTCGTTGGCAAGTGTCCTTATTCGGAGGCGCCCAATTCTTTTTGTTGTTTTAAATAAAAAAACTTAAGTTAATTTAGGGTTGTTTAATTTTTTTATTTAAGTGTTTTTATGAAATTGTCATTTTTCCACTTTTAAGTGCACAGGCTAGAAGTACTCAAAAAATAAAATACACTAAAATTTTAAATAATTAACTAAGAACGAAAAATTACAAAATCCCGTATAAACAAAAACTCCTTTTTTGTAAACAGCAAAAGAAGGGATTTCATATAAATTAAAATGGTACTAAGATTATTAATACCGTACCATACCGACTAGTATTTATCGTTTGGTGTAAAAATAGTACTAAGTGCATCTAATACCGTACCGTTCTCAATAGCGGCCCATACCAACCAGTAATGGGTTTTTTTTTAAAAAATAAATAAATTTAAAATTTTTCTTAATTTTTTTGCTGTAAGTATATTTTTTGGTATTTTTTACATTCAACTCCGAATTATTGTTAGCCCTGAATAATCATCTTGAGTAAATTATAATATCGTACGATCATGTTGGATGAACAACAATTTTTTCTTCACCGTACCTGTGGACTAATGAGTTACACTTTAACCAAGTATCCTACGAATAAAACTAATAACATTAATACTATATAATTTAATCATAAAAAATTATTTTTGGCTCTCTTTTTTATTTATATATATATATATATATATATTGATAGTTTTGATAAATCTGATACGGTACCCGATATATAACCGATACCGATACGTACCGTACAAGTAGACAAACCGATACTCAAACTGATATTCAGAAACTTGAGGGGGTGTTTGGGAGCCTACTTTTTAGCTTTTTACTTTTGACTTTTTGGCTTTTTAGCTTTTCAGATTATGGTCAGAATGAGTTTTGAATTTGGGAGTAGTGTTTGGGAGAAATGTGCAGAATGTATTTTACAAAAGTAGTAGAATGCAAAATGGGAATGAAAATACAAAAAGGAGGTCTAAACTTCTTTTTGAGTTTTTGCTCCTAAAGTCGAAAATGAAAAATGAGTTCTGCAGAACTCATTCTGGGAACTGACTCCCAAACAACCAAAATCCAAAAATAAGAATAAGAAAATGCAAAAAATAGGCTCCCAAACACCCCCTGAATGGTACAATAGATGGTTGACAAGGAACCAATTACAAGACGCCACATGGACCCACGACCACGTGGAGGAGGAGCTTTACAACACAACCATCCCCTGAGCAATAAAACTACCCCTCACCTAAAATTCATCACAGACAAGTTTTAAATAAAAAGGTATTTCTAAATAAATATTGAAAAGGTGTTTCTAAATAAGTTAAAAAGCTAGGTATTTTTAAAAAGTAAACGTATTTGTTGAAATTATTTACCGATTTAGGATAATTTTTTTTTATTTGTATAAATCATCTAATTTGGTTATAACACTAACTCGCTCATTGGTCATTTCGATTTTTTTACTCCATCTATTTTATATTCGTAGTTCATCACAAAAAAAAAAAAAGTGTCACTTTTTAAGAATTTTTTGCACAAAATTAAGTCTCTTAAGGTCCTAATTTTTTTGCACGTCTTAATTTTATATTTAATTTGATAACTATAAAATTCATAAATTATATAACAAAGTTATTTATTTTTACTCTAAAGTTACATAGTTTTTATAGAGGACGTCTATAACTATGGAAGTGGATGTTGTACTCTTTTTTAAAATTTAATAGAATTTGTGTCAAATTTTTTGAACTAATCATTTGTCATGATGAAATGAACCTAAAAAGTTAACACATGATCAAAAGCCTTTTTCTAAACTAGATTTTTTAAAATTTTGGTCCTTATTATTATGTTTTTCCAATTCCTCTTGTTGAGACAAATGAAACATTATAAAAGCATATAACGAAATAACAAATAAAGTTTACCTTTTTTTACAATAATTTTTCTATTATAATTACAAATAAATCAACTTTTTACCCCAGAGAGAGAAATTTTTTCTCTCTAACCTTTTATGTGCTAACATCAGGGTAAAATCGTCCCAACAAAAACTTTCATGTACTGACATCAGCACGAACGGAAACTTAGTGCATGGGCCTAAATGAAGCTAAAATTCATAGCAAAAGTAAGCGCAATTTCAAAAATTACAGAAAAAGTATCCATAATTGTTGGAAACCTCATGGAAGGTTAGTAAAATTTATATATATTTTTTTTCATGAAACATTATGAATCATTTTAACGAGTTATGAAACATTTGGTAATAGTTACCAATTATGTTGGTTAATTACGAAAAATATTAGCCAAAGTTGAACCAACTTTTATCTCTTGTGCGTTGTATAATGATTGCAAATTTACTAAAAGGAGTGATTCTGTTTGTGATTGAATCAGATTGTGTTTAAATTCGTGGGGAGTTATGTTGGAATTTTGATAATCGAAGCTCAATTCAAGACTAAATAATAAGTTCCAAAGACAATACAATACAAACTATATAAATCATGTTCAAAAGGGGTACATTAATATAGAGGATGATGATACAGAATGACTCTTACACATCCTACAAAAGAACAAACAAGAACAAAGGAGAAGTAATACTACGAACAACCCAATACAAAATGACTCTCACACATCCCACAAATGAACAAACAATAACAAAGAAGTACTATTGCAAACTACCCAATACAACACAAATCGAAGGCGCTCGAACTGCCAAAGACAATGGCAACTATATTAGACAGTATACTGCGAGATGAATGAATGGTCTACTTAGATGGAGGTGGTGCGAGCAAAGGAATAGTTGGCAGTCCTTTGGGGATTGAAGGCATCGGAATAGCTGGCAATGGGGGTAGAGACACTTTAGGAACCGTGGGCAGTGTTGGTTTTGGCAACGCCGGTGGAATTTGAGCGCTTGGAAGTGGCGGCAGCGAGGTTTTTGGAAAGGTTGGGATGGGTGTTGGCAGTTGTGGTGGTTGGGTGGCTTGGGGCACAGTTGGGATTGTGGGCAGTGGTTGTGGTAGGGTGGGTTGGGGCAAGGTTGGGATAGTGGGCAGCCCTGTTTGGAGCAAGTGGCGAGCTCCGAGGCTGGTTTGAATGGTGGAAAAAGATAGGACCATTACAAGAGATAGAAGCAAGGTGTGGTTAAAAGCAGCCATTTTTTGAGGAACTGGGTTTACTCTCTCTCTCTCTCTCTCTCTCTGAATGATGGTGATGATGATGATAGTGAGTAGAACATTTACACCAGTGGGTATTTATAGAGAATGGAAGCTGGTGAAGTCAATTGGTTTGGAGAGACTTTAAGGAAAGTTTGATGAGATGTTGTTGGGCGAAGTGCTGAGAATCACCCTGTTTGTTCACCTTCCAAACTTGGAAACCCTTCCATTCTTTAATATTCATTTTAATCCAAGAAAAACGGAAAGGGACCATTTGTGGCATGACATGTGTACTGCCTATAATGTCAGTACATTTTTTTGATTAAGATGCTTATTCGATCAAAAGATAAGTACAGGATTGTCGAATTTAATTTCCTGTAGTTTTTATGTCCTTCACTTAGTAAGAAAATTGTGGAACTTATATTTGTAACTTTTTGACCGTAATTTGATATTTAACGCAGAGCAAGGTCTCTCACGTGTTCAAACAGCGTTGACGTTTTGGTGCCCAAAAAATTATCCAAACGGTTGGACAGAATTTGAGTAGTTTTTTAGACGCCAAAATAATGATGTTTTGACACGCAGCACATCCTAATATTGTTCGAAGGATCCCTGTGTCTGGTATTTCTTTTTATCCAAATCTGTCTTGTAAAAAACACAAGATTTTTCAAAAGGAAAAAATTTACACTAGTTTCTTATACAATTAAACTATTATTTTTCCAACTTTGCCATAAGTTTCTTGTATCAAAACAACATTTACTTTTTTTTACTTCATTTTTTCTTAAAATATTCTTAGGAACAATTTTTATGGGTCGATTTCTTGACAAGTGAGCTTTTTACTAAATGAAAACAAACAGGTCATCTTTCTTTGACATTAACCTGAAGTTGGAGCCAGATTTGGTCCAATTCTGAAGACCTAATAAAAATGAAGGGTGCTATAGTTTCTAAAAATTTTCTACAAAATATTTCTAAATTTAAAATCAAGAGCTATAATTCATTTGAGTTTGAAGGTCTACACATTTAAATGAATCTGGTCCATTAACTTTGATTTTGGGAAGTTTTTTAGAAAGTTTTTGAAAACTATATATAGAATTTTTCGATTTAAATATAACTCAAATTGCGTCACTCAAGCTTCCACAAATTTAGAATGGGTCATACTAACTATCGCCTAATGGACAGTGAATAATATATGCATAAAGACAAATAAACAAGGATATTAATATATATTTTACGAATAATTATGTCTATTCACAGATATCAATAAACAATTTACGAATATCGATGCACCTTTTATGTAAATATTATTTATCGCCTAATGAGCGATGATTAACATTTTTCGTTTAGAATTAATCAAAACTATAGCTTAATTAGTCGCTTTTGTACGGTCTTGATTGAAAGATCAAAGATCAACGCATGACCCAAGACAATTATTGATTCTCTTCTTCTTTTTTCGACACTTTCTTTGTCGGTTTATTTCTTTGTAACAATGAATTATTTCTGGTTTTGCTGCTGCTTTTGGAATGAACTCCTAATTATTAAGACAAATGAAATCTTCGGAATAATGTGAATGAATTTAGAATGCCATAAGGTTTTACAAGACAGCCGAATAACTCTCGTTCAAGGCAATCACCGGATAACACGTGTTTCGTCGCCAAATGGGCTTTTAGCGACTGCCTAATTTTGGTCGCCATTACTACTGACCATGTTTTTGGCGACTAATGACATTTAGTTGCCACATAAATTTCCCGACCTCAAATCCCGACAACGTTAGCTACTGAACTATTTGGTCGGGAAAATATTTGGCGATCAAAAATTTTAACAAACAACGACCAAATCAATAGTCGGCGATTGTGAATTTTCTTATAGTGAAGGTTTCTGCTGACAACAATTAATGTTTGCAATCCTAAAGTTCCTAGAATCAATCCAGATGTAAATCAGTACAACCCCTTCCGTGGTTGTAAACCCAAGAATTTACTCAGCAAGATATTCCAATCTTTGTTTTCTTGAGTGACTGATGGACATAGACAAACTTGGTTCGACAGATGGTCGGCAGATGTTGTTTCATCGGTTGAATTAGCCGTTTTACGATGTGATAAAGACGCAAACGCCAAAGCAACTTTTAAAACTCACGATGAGACGGTAAATCTACTTTAAGAAAATTATGAGTTCGCGGGGCTCGATCAGTTAATTTGTAGATATTTTGTATTGTTCCTTCTCCTATTACAGTTTTGCAATTCCAATTTTAACGATTAATGAAAGTTATTTTCAAGAATCATATTTTTTGTTCCTACAAGAAATTCATGAGAAAACAATACTGTTGGGTACACATTGAACAACAATAAACATTAGTACTAAACATTTGCTGATCCATAAAAACAACACAAAACCGACTCCGGCAGTTCACAAAAAGAAACCCATAAAAAATAATACAACTCTCTTAATTAAAGACACCGCCACGTAAAAAAAAAAAAACACAATCAATCTGGCCGAAGAAGACCATATATATCTCTACTTTATTTAACACACAACAACTACTCAACATCGATAGAGATCATGAATGCCATGGAAGGTGAGCATATGGAGCTCCCGGCCGGTCTACTTAGATGGAGGTGGGGCGAGGAACGACGCGATAGTTCCCAATGTTGCCGGAATGTTTGTGGTGGTGGGAATGGTCGTTGGAATATTAGTGGGAAATGAAGGGATGGTTGGGATAGGCAGAGACGATACTGATGGAATTTGGGTGATGGGGATTGAGGGGATTGAAAACGGCAAATTGGCTGGAATTCCAGGGATTGTCTGGAGTAACTGCCGAGCGGTCGCGGTGGTCTTGGGTATGGTTGAGAATGAGATCAGGGCAACAAGGAGAGCCATTGCCAAACAAGGTTTAAGAGCAGCAGCCATTTGTAATTGGAGTGGAGTGGAGTGGAGGGTATCTTTTAGGAAATTGAGATGCTTTTTGAAATGTGTTGAGGAAGTGATGATGATGAAGAGCATGCATCTGTGGGTATTTGTAGGGCGAGAGAATCAAAAGGGTTTTGGAAACCAAGAGAGGGATAGTTTGATGAGATGTGGTTGGGCTGAACACTGGTTTTGTTCAACTCCTAAACTTGTTAATTTATGCAAACCCATAAGGTTGCACCAAACAGAGGAATTACGTATGTTCGAGCCTTGTATTTTTGTTTTTTTATTAGTCGAGGTATCTGGTCGGTTTTAAAATTATTTATAATTTAATATTGACTAGTTCTCGGGGTCCTGAAATTAAAACTGGGAAAACTTTCAATGACGCCTAAAAAGTAATTCTGGTATAATTCGACCTCGTGATCATAGAGGGCAAGCCTTCTAATCACCCTCTCTCCTTCGAAACAACCCCAAGGGGTTAAATACAGAGTTAGAAGAATCGAACTATTGACCAACTGTACTCGAGCCTTGTATTTTCAAAGACAGATTAAAAAATCAACTTCACGGCATTGATGAAGTACCCATAAATTTTTTATGGCTCATATTTTTTTATTTTTTATTTTTGACATATCTTGATTTATCAAATACTATTTATCCAAGAAATTACGAAAATAAGATTATGGTACTTCTTGCATAATATTAGAGTAAAATTTTTTTGGAATAAAGAAAAGTATGAATGTTTAACATTTTACTTTCTCTTTAGAGAAGATATGTAGTAAAATAAAATAATATCATTATTTTTGTATGTTCTGAAAAACTTTATTGTGTGATAAGTGATTTTTATATCTTTAAAATATAAAATTAAAACAAGTATTCAAATAAATTTTAAAACATCATATAAAAAACGATATTTTACCACTACCCTTGTATTGTAAATCATAGTTGTACCTGTATATTATTTTTTTAATTTCTCATATCATAATATATTCGTATCTCGTATTGTCACGCCCTGATTTTTCAAATATATGACATAATCATATTTACTATTCCAAAACCTCACAATTGCCCAAAATACAATTTCTAAAATCCCTCATTGATAAAATATTTCAAATATCACGATTCATGGGTGGCACTCCCGGCCCATCACCCCAAAATATGATTTGAACGAATACAATACCATTTGCTTTCAAATACAACAAAGGAACAAAAGGGGAGTTAGTTTACATCTTTCAAAAATAGTTCTAAAAATGCTATGTAACTCCTAATATGAAAGCCTTCTCAAAACATGCACCACCATGCATCCATGCAATTCATGTCAAGTCTCCGGAACGGTACCTGAAAGAATGAAGGGGTGAGCTAAAAGCCCAGTAGAGATATCTACGCCAATATTATATGGATATGAATGATATGGCATGCTTCATAAACAGTTCACAACAACAAGTGGATGACAATTAATCCATTAGTCTAGAACGCAAATACTATATATCAACCGTTTTAATCAATTCGCGGTTCTCATATCGACTCAGCTATTAGATTCCAACTAGCACATCACCCGTTGGTGGCTAGACCATATTGTAACATACTAGCACATCTCCCGTCGGAGGCTAGACTATATTGTAACATACTAGCACATCTCCCGTCGGAGGCTAGACCATTTATATAACTAGCACATCTCCCGTCGGAGGCTAGACATCACATAACTAGCACAACTCCCGTCGGAGGCTAGAAATTGCATCATGTCAATGCAATACAAATTCATAGTTTGACCCTTTACCGGTCATTCACATATCACGCCAATCACAATTCAATCTCATAGTGGAAGAAAAACGAAAATACGAACAAAGGCGTAAGGATATAATTTCAACGTCATCGAGCCCTACGAAATTTATCGTCACAATAAGGTCCCGCTAGTGTCACATGTCCCACATACCATATGTATGAGAGGAGGTACTCTTAAATGTCCATAAATCCCAAATTAGGGTGAAAACAATCAGTACAAGTCGCCCGACAAGTCGCTGGAGCGGCTAAAAAGTCGCTGGACGCACCAAAAATCAATGGGGGTCGCTAGATGGTCGCTTGAGCGACTTGAAGTCGCTAGATGGTCGCTAGAGCGACTTGGTCGATCTCTGGTTCGCAAAAATAGTTCGCCACTCGTCTGAATCGGCCAAAAACGCAATTATAACCACTCTAAACACAAATTCAACTACCAATACCATGAATATACACATAATAGAGGTGAGATATCCCTACCTCAAGCTTTGAATCAAAGGATTTGGCGAAGAAGTGAAAGCCCTAAGTTCCAAGCTCCGGATCTCCCCTTCCCAAGCTCTAAATCACGATCCGTCTTCGGTTCTATGTCAAGCACGATCCAAGCAAGCTCTATCCCGAAGGAATTTGAAAATGACGGTGTGGTTTGGTGGTGGTGGTAGAGAGAAGGTAGAGGGAGATATGGTGGAGAGAGAGAGAGAGAGAGTTATGTGTGTGTGTTTGGCCTCCCCCTAATACCCCAAAAATCTGAGTATTTAGGGCCCCCAAGGCCCCCACATAAATATACTACGTACGTAACGCGCGCGAAATAAAACCAAAGACCCCGGGCTCGGGTCTTATAACTAAAATTGTGAAACACATGTTAACCAATCGATCGAATAACCCCAAATATAAATTTTATTTATTTATTTATTTTATTTATAAAAAATTTTAAAAAAAAATTTCCGGGTCTTTACACGTATCAATATCTATGCTCTATAGCGGCAATCTAATTTAGATGTGCAACATCTTTTCATAGCTTAAAAAGCAAAACATGAACCTTAGATCACTCAATTCATCGTCTGAGGCCTACTGAAAATTTACAAAATTTTCTTATTGTCAAATGCCCCAGTTTTGTAATGACTTATATAAACAAAGCACTACTTTGATATATGGAAGGGTTGTGAATGAAATTAGAACACCAAAAAGTTTTACGAGGCAATCAAAAGGCCTCAATGGTTACAGCTCATTCATGTTTGCATTGATGTTCATCAATTGTTTTATTGATGTTCTTATGGACGGTCAGTGTTTCGTTAGCTGATTAAGCATTTTACCATATAAGATAGGCATCACAAAGATCTTCCAACACCTACGGTGTGATAGCGAATATGTTTTTAAGGAACTTTGAATCCACAGAACTCGGTTCAGTATTGTGTTTTTCGAATCTGTATTGTAATTCGATTATGTAGTATTTGGTTAATAAATTAATAGAAATATTTTTCGGAATGAAATCCGATCAATTGTTTGTATATTTTTTCCTAAACATTGGTCATTTTATTTTGAAGATGCTTATTCTCTTTTAAGTGTTTACATGAAAACATGCAGGTCATTGATTTTATTTTATATAAGAAGAAGTCAAACTGTGCTCGTTAATGGGGTACTCTTCGTTACGCTACGAAGAAAACAAGTGGACAATGTTGCGAAACAAACAAAACTTAGTGCTCAAACAAGTTATCTGATGCTGATATGAGGGTACGAAATGATTTAAGGTCTGTGGTATAACTAAGAATCCAAGTCTTATGTTTTCTCTCTCCCCATATGGAGAGTTTCATCAATAGTGTACTCCTCTCAAATTTAGTAGACTTTTACAACATTCAGATTATGTGCAGAGTACTCTGTTCTATGACCTAATTTCACACATAACCAGATTTGTTCCAATTTTGAAGTCCTAATTATAAAAATAACTCAAATTGCGTTACTCAAGCCTGCATAAATTTATAATTAATTAAAGCAATTGAAAGATCAAAGATTTACACTTTAATCCAAGACAATGATTTATTCTCTCTATCTACTATTTGAGTAATTTTTTTGGTTGGTTCATCTCTTCTTAACAATGAATTATTTCTTAAGTTAGTTTAATTATAACGTTTTCTTTAAGAGAAATTCTTTGGTCCTCAAAAAGTTTCCCATAAAATATCTCCGAATTCTAATTTAATTGATGAGATTCATTTGAGTTTGTAGTGCTTTTAAATCCAAGTGAATCTCATCCATTGTTTTTGAATTTAGAAATATTTTCAGGAAAAAAATTCGGGAACTATAGTCTTACTCTTTGTTTAATAGTCTTGCTCTCGTTCTGCTACTACTTTGGAAATGAGGCGATTGGGAAGATGTAGTGTGATAAAAAGATCTAGTTTTGTTCATATATAAAGTTGTTTTAGAAATTTTCTATATAAGTGTAAATCTAATTAAATTCCAAACAGATTTAAGTAACGATCAACAACGTCATTTTTTTGCACGACAATATTGTTACGTTATAGCATTCCCGAACCCAAGATGAAGACTCATAAATACCATAAATGAAATTTAAGAGAAAACAATATTGTTGGGTCCACATTGAACAACATTAATAAACACTCGTACTTACCAAAAAAGGAAAAGAAAAAGAAAAGCAATAATATTTGCTTGCTAAGACCCACGAAAACAACACAAAACCCACTCCACCAGTTCACAAAGAAGAAACTAATAAAACAGTACAACTCTTAAAAGCATGACGTAACGAAGCCACGATCAATCTGGCTGAAGACCATATCTACTTTATTTAACACAATAAGTATCGGGGTTGTAATATTTTGGTAATAATTTGCGAGTAAAACGACAGGAACTGGACTAAAGCCCACCCGAATTCCGCAACAACTCAACATAGATAGCGATATTGGATGCCATGGAAGGTGAGCATATGGAGCTCCTGGTCTACTTAGATGGAGGTGGGGCGAAGTATGACATGATAGTTGCGAGTGTTGCTGGAATATTTGCGGGTATGTTTGAAGGAATTGTGGTGGGAAATGAAGGGATGTTTGGGATAGGCAAAGACGATACCGATGGAATTTGGGTGATGGGAAGTGTGGGGATTGTAGACGGCAAATTGGCTGGAATTCCGGGGACTGCCTGTGTCTGGAGCAAGTTCCGAGCAGCCGCGGTGGTCTTTGGCATGGTTGAGAAAGAGATTAGAGCAACAAGGAGAGCCATTGCCAAACAAGACCTAAGAGCAGGAGCCATTTGTAATTGGAATGTAATGGAGTGGAGTGGTGGGTATTTTTCAGGAAATTGAGATGCTTTGAAATGTGTTGAGGAAGTGATGAAGATGAAGAACATGCATCTGTGGGTATTTATAGGGAGAGAGAATCAAAAGGGTTTTTCGAAACCAAGAGAGAGAGAGAGAGTTTGATGAGATGTGGTTGGGAAAATTCTTTGCTAAATTTACTGGTTTTGTTCAACTCCTAAACTTCTGAATTAATGCAAACCCAATTGGATATACCTAACGGAGGAATTTATGTATGTTTATTGTCCAACACACAAACGTAGTGTAAGTTGAATTTATAGAAACCCAAGGGGTTGTTCGAGAGGGATTCAGACATGCTATAGTGCACTTTTCTATAATGCGCGTGTAGTACGAATAAAATAACATAGTTTTGTTCGTTTTGTACTCAAAACTTTATCGTTTTAATCCCCATGTATTTTGATAACAATTCACGTGATATGATTAAACGATGTAATTTTAAGGACAAAACGGACAAAACTTTATTGTTTTGCTCGCACTACAGAAAAGTGCACCACAACTCCCCCAAATCCATTCACGATTGGTAGAGTGGACGAGCCGCAAATTTGGACGTTCCACAGTTAAAACTCTGCAACTTAATAATTAGGGCTACTGAGGGGTTTGCCCAGTCGTTTTCACACAGGGCTCCGATGACTGGTCATTAATTTAGGTGCCCCCAAACTTTACCTAGCTTAGTCTCAAACCAACCGGATAACTCCTTTTTAAAAAATATTGGATTTATAGAGTAAGCTAGAATTATCTCATGGTCAGATATTTTATAGACAATTCAATAGTTACAGATACATCGAAATATTGTTAGGAGTTCGTTGTAAGTAAAATTGGTAAACCGAAAAGAATTAGAAAACCAAACTGGTATAATTTGATTCAATTTTCTAACTAATTTGGTCCAATTGGGTCTAGTTTAATTTATTTTTTAAATGCTCAGTTCGATTTTGATTTTATGGTCTTAAAAATTAAAATGGACTCCGAAACTAAAATGGGTATTGTTTTATTTTTTAACTTGTGAATTTATTATTATTATTTTCGTATGATTGATGATCGATTTGCGACTATATATGTAACTCATATTTTTTGCATTGTAAATACTTCCATAGAAGTTGATTTTTTTACCATTCATGGCCCTGTTTTTTATATGTGAACTAAAAACTTTAATTTTCTTGTTACATTGGGCTTGACAAATTTATGGCCCACAAAATTGGTAAATCAAAGAAAACAAACGGAAGATTTTTAAATTGACACATTGGGTTCAGTTTTGATTTTTAAATTTCTAAATCGAAAACTCTGATTCAATCTAAGTTTTTCTACCAAAATAGACCGAACCAGACAAATAACAATCAATAAAAAAAATGTAAAAAAGAAGTAACGAAAAGGACAACTTATACGCACTTATTCGTGACAACACAAGAACCATGTTTTTGGTAAGGATTTCAGTTTCCTTTAGTTTTAGAGTTTGTCTCATAAGGTGGTGTGGTCCTCACCTCCATGCAAAAAAAAAAAAAAAAAACACTTTAAAATTGTGTTCGTTTGAAAATTTTTTCCTAATCAAGTTTCTGAAAAAAAATTTCTAAAATTTTTTATTCTTTTCTCAAACAACTTTATCTCTTTATAAAAGAAGAGAGAGAGAGAGATACCTCGAAAATGCCGAGAAAATTAAACTCCCAAATTTTTTTCTGAAACACTTATACCATACATCTCAAAGTTTTTTTTCTCAAAAAATCATTTCAGAAATACTCAACCAAACTCTAGTGTACTTTTCATCCATTTTTGAGACGGATTTTGTTTTTTAAAGGATTGAAAAATCACACACAATTATAAGAATAATATTTGAGAGAAAATTTCACTCATATCGATAAACAAAGCAAAAATAAAAAAGACTTAAGTAGGAGGAGACACACCAAAACTCAACTCCACTCCCTCTCCCTCACTCTCTTGTTATCTCCTTGCTACTCTACACAACTCTTTTAGTTGTCCTAAGAACTATTTATAGGTAAAGAAAATCAAAAAATTCAAGAGCCATGAAAGTTCTATCACAATCTAAGATTTGGACAAGGATGTCTTAAGATTGAATCAATCTATCTTTGATCTGTACACGACTAAAATTTCAAACACGACTGCTCGAGCAGCCCTTGCAAAACATGTGAAAAAAATATCATTTTGACTTTTATATCGTTCAAGTTTTAAATAATTTTACTTTCGTTCGTACGAAATCCAAATAGTTTAAAAAAAATTTACCTTCTCCCATGAAAATTGACCAAATTAATCCATAACAAATTGAGGGGATCCGAATATATATGTTGGACTGATTCTCCATAAAGTCTAATTAAGTCCTTCATTTTAATATACAATATGATTTCGAATTTCACCCATGTAACATTATAATTACATTAAAGATCATTAAAAACCCATTAACATGTTCCCACACCCATGCAAAATCAACTTCAAAATCATTTCGATTAAAAAATTGAAGAAAAATAAAAAAGCTCTGAAAATCCTTACTCTCCTCCACCCCCCAAAAAAAATACCTATAAAGTCATATACACCCCTCAAAAACTATACCAACAAAGATTTTCGTGCACGGATTAGAATATAAATGTGTCTAAAACCGTTCGATGCATGTGAAGTCTATCAAGTAAAAACAAACCACATGTACACCAAACGATTTCGGACATATCTGTGTTCTTATTCGTACATCCCACCCAACAAAGCTCCTGGAACATGAAAAGTACTCCATAGACTACGACACCAACTGGTCCCCCTCCAACATTACTTCACCATAGTCCGAACACCAAGCCCAATAAAATCAGTAGTGAGAGAGACGGGCCCGTTTATTCTCCGGCAAAGCCTGCAGGCCTGATCCAGAATTCGACAAAGCAACAGCCCTGTCCACAACCGCCTTCAGAGCCCTCCGCAGCCTCACTAACCCCACCTCACCACCACCACCACCACCACCACCACCACCACCGGGTGAGACTAACTGAACCCACAAAATACTCTTGCACCTCCCTCCGACTGTCGCCAGCTCCGCTCTAACCACCTTCCCTTCTGCCGCCTTCACCGCCGTTTTTATCTCCGATATTAACTCCGGCCGATCCTCGCAGCATAGGGTAGCCTTTATAATTGCCGCCGTGTCTGCTTCGGAGTAACATAAGCTCAGTTCATCTGCTTCCGTCGGAAAAAGGTTAGATTGGGTAATTTCACAGTCTGTGCTCGAAGCTGCCAATCCGGCTGTTGTCTGTTTCAAATCCCTCAGCCTTCGGACTACCTCTGCTAGCAATGAAGCCTTGTCTGTCTGCCATTTAGCAACAACAAAAAACAGTTAAACGACCCGACTTCTCTGCAGTTTACGAACGAACTTCCGGAAGCAGATATTTAATATCGATAGTTCATCTCGACAATAAATTTGAACTAAATGTGGGAATGAAAGAGATGGTTTTTGATAGCTTACTTTGATGGTGTTGGGAAGGAGAGAACGAAGGGTGGCGAGGTGGGAATTGATTCGTTTTCGACGTCTCCTCTCGGCCTCGCTGTGGTTCTTACTTGCTTCTGCTGCCTTTTTTTCTGCTATTGATGATGAGTTCCCCATGGTGGTGGTTGTAGTACTAGTTGAGCTTAGTACAACATCTTGAAGAAAATTCCCAGAATAATTTGAACAGCTTCCTAGTTCATAGTAACTTGGAATAGAATACATCTTGTGGTGAGAGAGAGAGAGAGAGAGATGTGAAGGGTCTTAGCACTTGAGGGGGAAGTCTAGTGATAGGGATGAGCAGGAAGCTAAATAGGATGAATATTTAGTCTAGTGATAGGGATGAGCAAGAAACTTTATTGTAAAAGTGAAACATTTAAAGGACAATGCCACCTGGATATGTATGTATATGATTTTGGACTAATTATTGAGTATTTTCAATGTATTATATGAAACCATCATCCAATCATGAGTTAAAGCAATACATCTTATGTGGGGGATACGAGAATTTTATTGTGCACGATGCATAATTAGATGTGATGGATGCTAAATCGGTGTCATTTTGGTGTAAAAAAAGTTGCTCAAAAATTCTCTAGATATTGCCCAACTGTTTGGGCAGCTTCCTCCTTGCCAAAACCATATTGTTTTGGTGCAGAAAAATTGCTAAAAATTTGCCCGAATATTGTTTAACCGTTAATGTAGCTTTTTTCGTGCCAAAACGGCATTGCTTTAGCGTGCAGCACACATTATTGTACGCTTTGCACAATAAGATCTCTGAATCCTTATGCATGACACTTTTTGTTTTTTAATAATCCACCGGTTATATGTATTGATGTCTCACCGGAAAAACCTATCCCTACACAATTTCTTAACAATAAATGTGTAAATAAAACATTATACTCCAAAAATGTTGAGTTATTGCTCATGATTTTGGTAATAGCTTTTGGAGGATATTGTCTGTACTTTAGCATTCTTCTCTCATTTGCTCAGAAGGGCCCCTCATTCCCCCTAAATCCCCATAATTTATTTTTTTGTTAAATTCACTTAAATAATATAACTTTTTAGGCATGGGCTTGTGAAAAAGATAAGCATGTACTGTTTTATGTACTCTACCAACCCCAGAGGCAGGGAGGACCTACATAGATATATGTTCCTAAAATAAAAACTAAACTCCACTTTCTTCTTTAATTTGTTCCTTTCTTATTTTTTTTTTAAATTTGTGGTATTCTTGAAAAGGAAGCTCTTTTATAACTTCAATAATGAAATAATTTTATTTAATAATTTGATTCATATTCTTTACTTTTTAAAATCGCTTGTCAAGATGAATTAATAATCCATCAAAAATTTAGCGCAAAACTAAAAAATGGGAAAAAAAAAAAAAAAAAAAGCTCACAAAAAACTAAGAACATAATTCAAAAAAAAAATTAAGCCAAATCCGGCCAGTACAGTCTCTATTCGTTGTTCTTGCATTGGTTACTTTTGCGTTTACTTTTTATGGATTATTTGTTCATGTCAATGAAATTAATGTAAAAAGAATAAAATTAATTTCAAAAAGTAAAAAAAAATCATTAAATAAAAAAATCAAAATAGACCTTGCTTTTGAATTGTTTGTCCTTCAAAAAAAAATTATAAAGTTAAAATTTTTTTAAAACCTCCTCTTTAAAAAATTGTTGAAAAACCAAAAAAATAGACACAAAAAAAATTAAATAAATAAGAAAATCAAAATTTTCTTGACGCTTGCCTCTGATAAATTTAAAACACCATCATGAAATGTGCACGTAGCATTTATATGCATGCAAAAAGGGAGAACATTATTGAGTTGGTACTCCATGACAACGAATTAAGTTCTTAAAATTATTTCACTTGGATTTACCAAAAGAAATGTGACTCTATTGCCCGGTCATAGAAATAATTTAATGCTATCATTCCTCCGAGTTTTCATATTCGATATTTATTTACTTCTTTAAATCTTCAATATAATATCCGAGGGACCCTTTCTCTCGTTCATATTTTATTCTCTATGTCCCAATTAAATCATTTATAAGTAAGTTATTCATCCTTTTATAATAAATTCCTTCTTCTATTATGTTTCATTCTTTCCATATTTGTAATATCCTTTTTAAAATTTTGACCTCTAATAAAACAGACCGTATATGTGATTAAAGTTTTTGGGTTCAAACATGATAGAGCAAGTCTAGGAGAACAAACTTCGTTTTTGAAGACCTCGCGTGCATCGAACGACTCCAAATATGTGCAGGAATATTGTGTTCCTAGCTAGAATTTCTCAATATAATAACACACAACCTCCATACACATATCCGGACATAGGTATATCCGGAAACGCTCGATGAGCATAGAGTCTTTTAAAATAATATAAATCTTATTTGCATCGAATGATTCTGAATACATTAATATCTGCAGGATGCGAAGAGAATAAAAGAAAAAGATGATAGGGGACATAAAGGAATACTTTTTTCAAACTTGCTGTTGTTTAATCTTTCTGGTAAAACTTTGGTGTGAAAAAGCGAACATTTTTGCAATCATTTTCCGGCGCAGTTGATTACGGCAATGCGAATACCTTTTTCCTTGGGGATCCAAAGAAAAAAAAAAAAGCACATCTGTCTTCACCATAACCCCAGATAAGTATTTTTTTTTAAGTAATGCTAGGGGTATAAATGTGTCTGGCCACATTTAGACACAGATGTGTCTCAAGTAGTTGGATGCACGTAGAACCCTTAATAAGTTGAGGGTTCTATGCAGTGTATCTAACGGCTAAGGACACATTTATGTCCGGATGTATCCGAACACATCTGTTTCCTTAGATTTTTTTCTTTTTTTTTTCGGTGGTATATTGGCCCACACCATCCACTATGAGCCAAATTTCATATTTGTTTTCAATATTTTGCCCTTAAAATTATGATTCCTGCAGTATTATTTATCCCTTTTATATGCACAATACTAGAATGGAGGAGTTTGTTGTGTATTGTGCATAGTAAATCGTGTTCTAAAATAACATCGTTTTGACTCTCAAAAAAATACCTAAAAATTGCCTGAACACTGTTCAATTGTTCAGGCAATTTTGTCGACGCTAAAACAACTTCGTTTTTACGCCCTTAACACGCTTTTTTGTACACACTGCACAGCAGGGGCTCCAAGTCCCAGACTACTTGTTTGATTTTCACCCTTTGCCTTGTACTGCGTTCATACAGTTATGTTGAATAACTACTTCCGTACTTGGTGGAGAAAAAACGAATAAAGGTACGTCCGCTTGCTGTCTTGTTTTCTGTCGCGAACTGGAATTTCTCGCCCGCTTTTTAGAAGATAATTCTCTAATTGTCTCCTCAACCGAAAATTTTGTTCAGCTAGTTGAGGTTTTACAAAAAGCCATTACAATTTGGGAATTATCAAAGATCTTGCTCTTAAATTCAAACTTTCAACATCTTGCTTAGCTGTTACTTTCGAATATGTAATCAGTCCAATATGAATATGGATGCATAAAAAAAGTTGTAGCTCACAATATATACTAAGAATCCACCAGTCTCGTCCACCAGACCAACCATTCTCTGTGAATAAAAAAATCTTCTCCCATTTCATCACGGGCCTATTTATTAGGGAATATAAAAGGTTTCATTGCTATCACCCCAGATATGAATATCTGAATTTGTTATATCTGTTGTCTATTTATTTCTTTGGACGCTAATAAATATGATATTCATGTGACTATTTTATCTTCCAGATGGGGATAAAATTATTTCCCCACTCCCTCTATTCATATTTCATCTTGTAATTTGTTTTCTAAAAACATACTTAAAAAAAACCCATGTAATTATTCAGCTCTCCATAATAAATATATTTTTTTACTATATATATATCATATCTCTTTAAAATTTTGGCCGATAATAAACGAATCGCATATACCATGTGAAAGTGAAACTTGTATCAATTTTTTCCTTTAACCAAATGATGTGAAATCAGGGGGCGACAAAAAGATGACTTAAGTGCTTGCTTGTTCCCTGTGGATGTCCCCATAGAAGTTTGACCAATCAATTCTTTGGCCATTGGGTTCAAATTGCTTTACATAAAGTTTACAAAGTGGAAATAAAAGAGAGAAGAAATTGTATAGACGACAAATGTACAGAACTCAGCCTGACTAAATGTCTAGTTCAAAATAGCCACACTAAGCGTCTTACTTCAGAAAAGCCTGACCAAATGGGACGCATAGCAGATTGTGTTGTGTATCAAAACGATATCGTTTGACGAGAAAAATATTACCCTAAAATTATTGGATCAGCGTTTTGTGTAACAAAATAACGTCGTTGACGCACAACGCGCCCTGTTTATTTTTGTTAATATAATGTCCAAAAAAATATTATTGAGCCAAATAATGTTAAGCCAGCTTTGATCATCAATTGTCTAGGCACAAATTTGTTTGACTAAAATTCAAAAATGATACTAACGTTCCAAAGGAAGAAAGACGGAATGAAGAAGAGGTTTAGACTTTAGATTTTATTTCATTCATTCAATTCATCCTAATCCCAAAATATGCAATCATTACTCATTATCCCGATCTCCAATAAATTATGATTTTGGGCCCATACCTAAACACATATGGCCCATTTTAATTATCTTTTTCCTATTGTGTGCTTCTTCTTTTTTTTCATATGAAGTAAAAACATTATAAATCATTTTTACGAATTCATAAAAGATACAGTAGTACCATTGGAGGTAATTTCTTTTTATTTAAGAATAATTAAAAATAATGAAAGCTAATCAGATGAATAATTGGATCACCGTCAGGGGCGGACCATAGTGGAGGGGGGAGGTGGCTGGTGCCACCCCCCATTTTGGAAAAAAATTGATTATTTTTTAATGTGAAAATGTTTTTTGTTTAGGAAACTTCATTAAGTGCTTCCGAAACACCACCTCGAGTCTTTCTAGTCCCCTTTTTTATCACATATTTATATAAAATTTATACTCATACCATATGTGGTGAAAAAATATATGTGCATTTCGTTGCGATGCCCGTGAACCATCAAATAATTTTTTATTATGCAAGTTAATTAATAAATCTACATAATAAGAAGGAATTGAGACAAATGGTGATAATGAATGAATACTAAAGAGTGACGACTTAATTTGCCGCCACCCCCAAATTTGGAGGTTAAATTTTTGTAAAATGGGATCTGAAGTATCATGTGCCATCATAAAATTTTAACTGTTAAAATGAGCTCTGAAGTATCATGTCCTTGGGCCCATAAACCCAAGTGGTGGGTTTGTTTGCTTGAGTCACGTATGGGCTTTTAAGTCCACATCTAGATTTAAAGAATTAAAAATCTTAGATTTATTTCTAATTTTAAATTGAGAATTTATTTTTAGAATTATAACCTCAGAATTTATTTTAAATATTAAATCTAGAAATTGATTTCTGCTGCCTTGTTGAAAAATAATTCTTTATGCTTCCTTTCCATGAATAAAAAAATAATGCGGTGAGCTAGGAGAACTGCTACGTAATTCTTCAACTCTTTTTCTTGCCACAAATTCATGTAGGATCAGTATTAAATATATGCGTTACGTAAATTTATACTAAAGTGTAGTGTTATGACATGACATGACAGTCTCATAACCACTAAATAATTACTCCTATGAATAAACTGCCTAAGACTCTAAATCCACCCTTATTTTATACTTCTTGTCTCCATTTTAATTTCTTGCTCCTTGGTAAATTTGTGCTTATGCTTGGATGATTTCAACGATAATTTTGGCCCATTTTGCTCCTAAATTATTTCTTCGTCCCTATTTAATTTTTTGTGTTTATTTAATTTGTATCTTATTTTTATGGATTATTAAAAATTTAAGACTCAAATTCAGTCGTAATTTGCGATACTTTTACAACTGTCCTATAATCTTCAAATCAAACTGTTAAAATTATTACTAGAGAAATTATATTCATCTATTGGCTACACTTTTTCCTTCCTATTGTTTAAATATTTATAAAATTGTTTGTTAATTTTAAATATATACTGTAGCAGATAATTCTTTCATTCTTAATTGATTGATGGGTGAATGATAAAGTTTTCTAAGTAAAGTTATAAAAGTGCTGCATGATAGGGAATTTAATAAACTCTAGTTTCGAACTTGCAAGCTAGACCAAGTAGATGGGTGTTTGTTTCAAGTTCATCTAGGGTCCATTTAAACTGTGATATTTATTAGATTATGTCTTTGTCTTTATATAATTTTTTTTTAATTTTTCGTCTTTCGTCAACCTTTTGTGGTTTATTGGTTCATCTCAACGAGAACTTTCAGAAAAATTATTAATTAATTAACCAAATTTTAAAAAGTTCAGAAAAAATAAAAATAATCAAAAAACAGAGTTTTTTTTTGTACTTATTCGTTATTTTTAGTGATTTTTTTAATTTTTGAACATAATTTTATACTTTTTAGATTCCATTCGTCAAGACAAACTAATAATCCACAAAATATTAAGACAAAAACAATAAATATAAAAAATCAGAATAAAAACAAAAAATAAATTAGGCCAAATCGGACTAGCCTTGGATTCGAGCCTCCTGATCCAAGTACCCATCTAACAAATATTATAAGATGTTATTGTCTTTCTTGAATAAAAAATATATTTTTATCCTGTAGACACTCTTATTTGGATTTGTCATAGAACTTTAGAGTAACGGTTGGATGACTTCTTAATATGAAAAAGAATACTAAAATTCTAAAAAGGCCATGGTTGAATTGGACGATCACAAAATTATTATTATTAAAAAATGCAAAAATAAGAACTGTTCAAAAGGATGTACTTCTGTATGTGGGTAGCTTATGTAGGGATGGCAACGCGACAGATTGGATATGAATATAATTATCTCCTTTATCGATTTCCGAATCTATATCCAGTCTTAGTTCCTACTGCGATCTGTGACAGAGATTCAATTTTGTCCTTTGTACCCATCCTGAATAGGAAATAGGAATCTCTAAATGAAAAATGGAGATCCAAAAATTATGAAGAAAAATTTTTTGCAACAAGGCTTTGAAGGTCTTTGTTTATGGGGATGGAAATTTATTCAACATTCCACAATCAGAGGAAGCTCAGGCTTGTGCGTTTCTTAACATTCCAGAATTTCACGAGGTGGAGCACCTTCTAGTGGGCTTGATGGAGCTCAATGGGACAAAAGCCACGAAGAATCAAAGTTATCAATCTCGTACTGACGAGCGTATCGATTTTATTATTAATACGGTACGTAAAGGTATCAGTGTGTACTGGCATAATATTTTGAATTTATCGAGAAAATTAATATACATTTCTCAAATAATATGTTTAATAAAAAATGTGGGACATATAAAATAAATTTTCACAATTTCAAAATAAATTACCAAACATAAAAGTAACAATTTTAGTTTAAATTTATATCTAATTATAGAAAAGATCATTAATTAAAATATTAAAAAAATACAGACCAGTACAGTATCGACTGGAACAGCCCGAAATAGGCCGGTATAGTATGCTGGTGGTCCGGTGTATAGTTACGAGATCGATACGGTACGGGATAAATAACATTGGGAAGAACCATTAAGCATCTGGATAGTCTTGAAGCCATGCGAAGAGGATTGAGTAGGTACTGATTAAACATTTCAAAATGTTCAAACATGCGATCAATCTAAATGAAAATCGGAGCAATCTAACTCAGAATCACAACAGCAAAATGTGCTACTTTCCTATTTTCTCCCATTCTTTCCACCTTCCCAATATAACCCAATGTTATCAGTATCGTATCATACCAGTCGGTATTGGCTGGTACGTACCGTTTTAGCATAAAAATGGTACCAAATATTTATAATACCGTACCGTTTTCAAAATACCAGCCGGTATCTGCCATATCGGTTGGTACTGGATTTATTTTTATTTTTTTAAGAGTTGCAGAAAAAATTAATTTTTTGGGGTTTTCTCTCTGTAATTTATATATATTGATAGTTGCGATAAATTCGATACAGTACCCGATACATGACCGGTACCGATACGTACCATACTAATAGAAAAATTGGTACCCAAGCTGATTCGATATTCAGAACATTAATATAACACATAATATGTCTAGTGACCCATTTTACGAGGCAACAATTAGTTCAGAGAGAGAGAGAGAGAGTACCTCCGATGGTGGTCGATGGTATATGTGCAGGGAATTACGGGCCGGGGCGAGTGCAGGGGGAGGGGGGTTGTGGAAGGACATACATATTTCTGAATTCTACAAATTTCTCGAAATTTTTCCCAGACCATTCTCGAATCATACCCATCCTCCGAATTTTATTCCAAATTCTTTTTTGAATTCTACTTGACCCAAATTGTTTTCCGACTATCCATTTTCTGGCGAAGAACGAGATTGGGGTGATCAGATCGAGTATTTAACTCAGAATCGCAATAATCTAACTCAGAATCATAGTAGTAAAGCGTGCTACTTTCTTATCTTCTCCCTTATTTTCACCTTCCAACTATAACCCACATGTCTAGTGACCCATTTTTTTAAGGCAACAATTAGTTCAATGTCCACGCGCACGAGAGAGAGAAAGAGAGAGAGAGAGAGAGAGTACCTGTGATGGTGGTCGATGGGATCTTGCGAGAGAGATGAGATGCCAACGAAGCCTTGAGAGAGAAGAGGAAAAGTCAAGATGTGCGGAGACAGAGTAGATGCCAGTAAGAGATGACAGGAGAAGTTAGGATATGGGGGGAGAGAGTAAGAGAGAGGAGACATCACAAGCTTGCCTTAGAGACAAAGAGGAGACACCGGAAGAGTCAAGACCTAACGTAACTAATGTTAGTGAAACCTTAACCAATGTAAATAAAAAGAGTAAAAGGTAAAAATTAAAAAATTGATATATGGGCATGGAATTACGGGGTGGGGATGAAGTCCGAATTTTTTTATATTTATTCCCGAATTTTATTCAATCCTAAAAAAAAAAATTCGAATCTCCGATCCATTTGTAACGAAGAACAGCAATCAAATCGGGTAAAATTATCATCTCTAAGCGTATGGTAGGTCTATTAAGCAAAAGATTTAGATAAAAGCTTTCTATAAAATAAGTGTTTATTTCCTATTGGTTATCGTTTTTTTAAATACTTAAAACAAAATAAAAATAGCTACTAAAATAAGACGTGGTCTTCAAATCCTTGTGTAGCGTGTGATGTACATCAAGCAAGTTGTTAAAATCAAAGATAAGTATTCCTCTATTGGCAGGATTTCATCTCTTTATATACCTTCAAAAATTCAAATATAAACTCAAATTCAGCCATAATTTGCGATACTTTTACAACTGATCCTATAATCTTCAAATGAAATTGGTAAAATTATTATAGAGAAATTATATTCATCGATGTATTGGCTACACTTTTTTCCTATTGTTTAAATATTTAAATTGATTGTTAATTTTAAATATTGAAACAGAATTAATTTTTTCATTTTTAATTGATGAAACTCTATTGCCTTTTCAATATGAAATTAGGGTGCTGTTTGATAAAATTGAAAGTTAAAAATTGAAAATTGAAAATTAAGTACTGAAAACTGAATACTGAATTTTTTAGCATAAAAACTGTTTGTCATGTATTGAAATTTAAGTACTAAATCAATTAAGCTGTTTGGTCTGCACAAGGAGTTCGAGTTTGAAGTTTACTGATTTTTCAATTTATCTCACAATAGGTCTGGCGACACACCAAGCCCCACTTGATATTGTAGACGTTGTGGTAATGGTAGTCTGAGGCGGTAGAGTGGTGTTGGTCGGAGGCGGTAGAGCGGTGGTTGGTAAAGTGGTGGCGGATGGTGATGGGGTTAGCGGCGGCGGCAACGGCAGTTAGTGGTGGAGTTGGTTAGTGGCAATGCTGGTTAGTGGTAGTGGTCAGCAATGTGATGGCGGCGAATGACGGTGGTGGTTAGTAGCATGTGGCGGTGGTGGTGGTTACTGTGATGGCGGTGGTGGTTACTGTCAGTGGTCGGTAGTGTGGTGATGATGAGTGATAGTGATGTTGGCGGGTGGCAGTGGTGGTTAGTGATGTTGGTGGGTGGTGGTTAGTGTGGTGGCGAGTGACGGTGTTGGTTAGTGTCGGTGGTTAACAATGTGGTGCTAACGAGTGGTGGTTAGTGGCTGTGGCGGGTGGTACTGGTGGTGGCGGTGGCCGTTAATAGCGGGTAATGGTTAGTGACAGTAATGGTTAGTGTGGTGGCGGTGGTGGTTAGTGCCAGAGGTTGATAGTCTGGTGGTGGCGGCTAGAAGCGGGTGTCAGCAGTTCGGTGGTTAGTGGCGGTGGCGGGTGACAGTGGTCAATAGTGTGTTGGCGGCGCGTGGCGGTGGTGGTTAGTGTCGATGGTCGGCGGTGGCTGGCATGGTGGTAGTGGTGGTGATGGTGGGTGGTAGTGGTGCTGGCGGGTGGCGGTGGTAGTTAGTGGCAATGATCAGCAATGTGGTAAATAAGTTTTTTTTAAAAAAACTCTTGAGCGTATTCAGTTTTTTTAATTAAATAGGAGGTAGTTACTTAATTGTTTACACTTTATTTTTACTGAAGAATTAAAATATTAAGTTTCTCAAAATTTCATTATCAAATCGATTTAATATATTTTTACTTAATCTATTTAGTTTTAAATGCTGAAAATGAATTATCAAACAATCTTTAGATATGGGTATAAGTCTAAAACCATAACATAGTCATTAACAAAACCTTCTTGCCTTTTCAAAATAAAATTACAATGAGTGAATAATTTAGCACCATAATATGTATTAATTGATAGAACTTTCTTCTCTTTTTAAAATAAAATTAGATACGAGGGTATAAAAATAGCAAAATTACGTTCACTCTAAAAAGAAAGCAACATGTACTTCGCTCTCAAACTTAAAAGAACTTACGAGAAAGCAAAAGAAAGTATATTGGGGATGGGAAGACAAACCTTCTTGTCTAAACTATATACGAGGGACATAATATAACACCATAATCTTTATTAGTTGATGAAACTTTCTTGCCTTTTCTTAGAATAAAATTGGATCTAAAGGACATAAGAACAACACCATAATATTTATTAATTGACGGAAATTTCTTGGCTTTTGAAATAAAATTAGATCTAAAGGACATAAGGATAGCGTCATAATATATACTAGTAAGAACCCGTGCTATGCATGGGATGGATTTAAATATATTTTATTAATACAAATTCAAAATTAAATATTATTTTAGTATTTTAGATAGTAAAAACATGTATATTATTCACATCAATAACCAAATACGAGAGGCAGTTAAACATAACAAATTCTGTCAAAAAATTATGATAATAAATTTAAGTCTCATAATTATGACGCCAATGCTCGTCCTCCTTGTCTTAAAATTCTTACACATATAAGATGGAATGATAAGTAAAATCACCTTTAAAAATATATCAATAAACAATAAATAATTTATGTGAGAATATATAATAAGTAACTACTACTTGTCTAAATTTTTGTTACCTTATAATTAAATGTACAAATATTCTTTCGATCAGACAACGTTTAGTACAACTTAGATCACATCAAGATTTTAGTTGAATAAAAAAAGAAGTTGTGAAGAAGATATAATAAAACTTTAAAAATATAGAGAGTCACTGGCGATTGTTTCATCGATTAATTTTATAACGTTTTCAAATTTATATATTTGTCAAAGTCAATTATCATAAGCCATCAATAGGTTTCAAAAATTATAAAATTAAAAAAAATTGTACAAAATTTAATGGACTCTAAATTTTTTTTTGGCAATGATGACCAAATATTTAGTTTGATGAATCTACCTAATTGAAATCAATTATAGATATTCGTTTTATTTTTAATATTGTGCTATTTATGTTAGGTTTTAATTTCTTTTGGTACCACGTGTCACTCTTAGGGCTACTGTCACGAAAAGTCGTCCAGCAATAATATATAGTATAGATATAGATTAATTGATGGAACTTTCATACCTTTTGGTATAAAATAATATTTAAAGGACATAACAATAGCACCATAATATATATTAATTGATGAAACTTTCTTCCTTTTTAAAAATAAAATTAGATATAAAGGATATAAAAATAGCACCATAATGTTCACTCTAAAGTGAAAGCAACAGACACTTCGCTCTCAACCTTAATTACAAGATTACTTCTCATGTGATCGACATTCTATTTCTCTTAGTCGTAGATGCTCGTTCTTAAATATGCGACTTTCGTAGGACTTTGGCTATGCTTGTGACACAAGTTCATCTTAATTCTGGGATCAAATTTACAAAACCTAAGAAAGCCCAATTGAAATGGGAAAAAATCAGAGGTTACCCCACTGGCCCAATGTCTCTTAGTCGTAGGTCATCACTTGTTTCCTCACAAAAATTAACACTTTGTTCATCTAAGGAGATGTTTGACAGTCAATTATTTGTTGAATTCTAGATTTTAAATTATTGATTTTTGGATTAGAGACTCTGTGAAAATATTTGGATGGTAATGTAGAATAGTGTATTAATTTGTATAGAGAATCTAAAAATCTTCTTCGGAAGTAATTTTGGATTATACATTTTCTAGTTCATCAAGGTGTTTTATAACTTACGACCAAACAACAATCCTCACCTACCCTAAGTCCATCTCTCCTCCGAAAGTTTCAAAAGCTTTTTATTGTGGTTTTAACAGATGTCGAAAGTTGGCTATGCGTCTGGTTGAACATAACCACAAATACCTAAAGAGTTTTCAAAATACTACCTACCTACCTCGAGCCATTTCTCCCTCCTTCGTGCTCCCGTTTTTTTTTTTTTTGGCGTATTTGGTTCGTGGTTCGGCTCTAATAATGCAGAACGACACAAATTTTAACAGTGAGATGGCCTTAACCATCACTGATCAAATTCTTCTATGGAATCTGACATTCGTTGGTGACTACCTGCATTTATGCAAGATGTGTCAGGAGCATCTTGACTAATTTTGTCTTACACTCTCAGGCACATCAACAGAGACCACTGGCTTCAATATCATCCTTCAAATGTTGTAGGTGCGTCATATTTCTGGGTAGTGTAGTTCTGTTATGTTTTTTCCTCAATATATATTAGCAACATCCTTTGGAGAAAGAATTCGATTCCTTCCTCTTATCAAAAAGTCTAAGAACGCATCATTATGTGTTCAAATTCAGACACACATATGCCCCAAATCTTCCGATGCACACGAAAATCAAATAAATTAGGAGGGCTCTACGTGCATCAGACGATTCCGAACGCATCTGTATCCGGATGATCTGTACACGAATAGTGTGTTCCTAAACTTACTCTTCTCTTACACTGCCATCAACTTTTAGGACATACTCAATTTACTAGGATGTCATTGGATTGTCAAATTACTTTTATGCTTATTGTATTTCAGATATTTGGATTCAACAATAACAGATCGACAGATTACATTTTTTAGAATTTGAAATCTGCAATATTTATGGTGAAATCAGCCCCATCAATTTAGGAATGATAATTTATCCCGCCTTGCCTCATACGTATTCCGTTCTGTCCCAATTTGGGGAGGTTTTTGAATATTTTCTTCGGATTTGGGTTAAGTTTGGAGAAGAATTAGTAAACATTTTTTGGTTTGAGTTTGAGTTGGTATTAGTAGTCCCATCTGATTACTTGCTCATGTTTATACTTAAAGTTCATCAGCCAATAAGAAAGAGCCATGTGGTGATATTGCGGGAAGGTAAACACGATCAAAATAATATGGTAAAGACATAATGTGACATCGTTTTATCACGAGTATTGTAGTTATTGATGGTTAAAACAGTTCAAATGAGCAAGATAAGACAATTTCAAGGGTTGCAATGCAATTCGTGGATAAGGAATAGGTGTTAAAACGAGAAAAACAACGCGCGGATAGGGCTAACGTACGATATGAGCTAGTAGCCATGATTTAATCATGCATCGAAGATGAAAAATTTAGACTATTCGAAAAATAAAGCGAGAAAAGCAAGACAGTTATCAATGAGTAGTTCCTATTATTGTCTATATATACAATGAAGAGGATCGAAGAAGAAGGCTACAGACAAAACCCATATAAGCATATTTTTTTATTGTGTTACTTATTTTATCTCAGTAGAATTAACAGTAGATTAGTTAGTAATTGTAGCAGTAATTGTACTTAGCTTGCGTCAATAGTTTATAGTCATAATTGTAACTGGTTACCTTATTCAAAATACTTGGATCTTGGCTCGAATTCTTGAACATAAAGGTTTTGCAATTATTCGTGTAACCTTTTATTTTCTTAATTCCTCATATTCATGTCTCCTTGTTTTTTGAGTTTGATAAGCCACTTGTCAATAATTAAGAAAAATTCTCTTAGTTGAGATAAGAAAACATGGGATAACACAAACATTTAATAGTTGTTGGTTGTTGAATTTTTAATTTATTTTTTGAAAAGAATAATTACAAATATTTTTTGATACGCTCGCACTCAATTTCAATTTCTAAGAAATAAGCCAGGGTGTTGAACCGATTATGAATAAATTTGCTATGATTCATAATCTCTCTTAATAAATTGTTATACTATAAACTTTACTATGAATTTGTCAATGATAATTTAATAAGAGTTAAAATATTAGGAGTATTTTACCTTTCTTTAAAATGATTTATTGATGCAAATTGTTTTAATTAGTTAGTTTTAATCATAACTTTATAAAACCATTATCCACGAATTACTTGAACGGTGATCCAATGATTCATCTGATTAGCTTCCATTATTTTTAATTATTCTTATAAATAAAAATAAATTACCTCCAATGGTACTACTGTATCTTTTATGAATTCGTAAAAATGATTTATAATGTTTTTACTTCATGAAAAAAAAAAGAAGCACACAATAGGAAAAAGATAATTAAAATGGGCCATATGTGTTTAGGTATGGGCCCAAAATCATAATTTATTGGAGATCCGGATAATGAGTAATGATTGCATATTTTGGGATTAGGATGAATTGAATTGAATGAAATAAAATCTAAACCTCATGTTCTTCATTCCGTCTTTCTTCCTTTGGAACGTTAGTATCATTTTTGGATTTTAGTCAAACAAATTTGTGCCTAGACAATTATGATCAAAGGTGGCTTAACATTATTTGGCTCAAGAATATTTTTTTGGACATTATATTAACAAAAATAAACAAGACGTGTTGTGCGTCAAAATAAAACGTACGCTGATCTAATTATAATTTTCGAGTAATATTTTTCTCGTCAAACGATATCGTTTTGATACACAATTTCAATGTGTTGTGCGTAATGTATAACAGATCCTCCGTTCCCATTTGGTCAGGCTTTTTTTGAAGTAAGACGCTTAGTCTGACTATTTTGAACTAGACATTTAGTCAGGCTGAGTTCTGTACATTTGTCGTCTATACAATTTCTTCTCTCTTTTATTTCCTCTTTGTAAACTTTATATAAAGCAATTTGAACCCAATGGCCAAAGAATTGATTGGTCAAACTTCTATGGGGACATCCACAGGGAACAAGCAAGCACTTAAGTCATCTTTTTGTCGCCCCCTAATTTCACATCATTTGGTTAAAGGAAAAAATTGCAAAAATGCTAGGAACACATCAAAAAAACACACAACTTTAACACATCACCCCAAAACGACGTCGTTTTGGGGTGAGAGAAAAAAATTCATTTATCAGTTTCTCCCATATTCAGGTCAGTGGACTGGGTTTTGATTTCCCCCCAAAATCAGATATCAGCCCCATCCCCATCCCAAAATCAGGCGGACAACCACCGACCACCGCCGCCGACCCCTCAACCACCGACCACCGCCGCCGCCGCCGACCCCTGCATCAAGGTCTCTCTCTCTCTCCCCCTCTAATGGGTGACAGAATCATCAAACATAGTCCCAGGAAAATGCAGATCTGAAATTATGAATCCGAGAACCACATTCGTTCAGCATTAGACTTTCAACAAGTAACGAAAACAATGAAATCAAAGACTTAAGTTTTGAGTAGCTTGTGCGTACCCAGTTAGTACACCAAGACAAACTGAACCTCCTTGGTTTGTAGATGGCAAGCCACATGATGCAAGGCAACTGCAGAAATCGATCGAAAGAAAAGACATGAAGTAAGGTATCGTATTAAGGTATCGGCAGCGGTGTCGCGGTGGAGAGTCTTCGAAGCTCTTCGTCGGTGGTGGAAGTTCGGTGGGGTGGTGGAAGTTTGGTGGGTTTCGCCTGATTTGGGGGTTTGGGGGTTTGGGGGGGTGGGTGAAGGGAACCGAAATCGGTCCGTCACCCCGTGGCCCGTACCGCCCGACTCAACCTCAATCTTCACCATACACGTTACAAAAATCGTACTGTTTCATGCATGAACGGCTCAGATCCATCTCAATGGCAGCCTGTTATTTTCCGCCAAAATCGGTCCCCTAGGCCCTATATAAACAACTCTCAAAACCTTTCTTCCCTCATTCTCTTTTGCCTTCAATCCCAACTAGGCTGCTCTCTCTCCCTCTCCCCCTCTCCCTCTCTCTCTCTCTGCACGACATGGAAGGAAATGGTGGTGGCAGTCGACCCGGAGCCGCACTCGAGGCAGAGCTCTTACTGAAAGCATCCGAAGGGTTCCTCCGCAGCCGCAACTTCGACGGCTGCCGAAAATCTGCACTCCGAATCCTAGAGTTCGACCCAACCAACACTGCCGCTTCACAGATTCTCGCTGTCGTCGACGTCCTCAGCGCCGCGGCCGAAACCTTCTCCGATGAACCTCTGAACTGGAACGTTATTCTTGGACTGAGAAACCACCCTTCCTCAGAAGGCTTAGAGATCATCCGAACCCGCTTCGATAACCTCAGTCTCCTCCTAAACCCTGAAAAGAACAAGTTTGCTTTCGCCCGCGAAGCCTTTGAGCTTGTTCAAACCGCGTGGCTGGTTTTGTCGCACCCTTTTATGGATGCCCAGGTCGGTAACGAGTTCACAGCTTTTCAATCAGAAAGCAACATGAAGGGGCAATGTGGGTCCGGATCGGTTGACGGCACGTTTTGGACCATGTGTCCGTACTGCTACTACTTCTATGAGTATCCTAGGGTTTACGTGGAGTGTTGTTTGAGGTGCCAGAACAAGAACTGTGGGAAGGCTTTTCAGACCGTGGCGATTCACCCGCCGCCTCCCCCAGCGGCTGCTAACTATGGATATTACTTCTGTCCAGGGTTTTACCCGTTTGCGTTTGAGGAAGGAGGGGAAGCGAAAGGGTTTCCGTGTTGGACCCCTTTTGGCCCCACTTCTAAGGGGACTGGTAAAGAGGCAGGGGAGGAGAAAACTGCGATACCTAAGGGTAACAATGGATCTAATGTGAATTTTGTTGAAATTTCTAATGATAGTGATAATTCAAGTTCTGATGAACTGATGGTTAAAAATAATGGTGAGAATCTGCAAACAGAGGAGTTGAAGAGTCGGGATTTGATGACTGATGGTTGTGGGATAAATTCTCATCAAACACATGTTCCCAGTGTTGTGAAGCCGGTATTCAAGAGGAAGAAATCTGTGGCGAAGGGTACAAAGAAGGTAATGGGCAAAGGGATTAGAGTTAAGATACCCAAGAACGTTTCTGGGAATTCTGAAAGGCTAGATTTGCATTCTGATGCTGCCGACAATGGTGGGAATTTGGGGTGTTGGGTTTCTGGAGGAGTGAAAATGGTAAGTGAGGGTGACTCTGTAATGGATGAAAGCCAGTTTTTTTAGGCCTTGGCTGATATCTTTGTGGCTTTGCAGTCTTCAGGATGATTTCTGATGTGGGAAGCGTAATGGTGAGGGAATTTTAGGATCGGAAAAGGGAAATTTTTCTTCTTATTCATGTGGTTCTAGGAATGGTTGGTATGGCCCAGATCACAGATAGCAAGGTAAATGGTACAGCACAGATGGAGGTAGATAGTATAGCATATACACAGTGAGGTGGCAACTAAGATTCTTTTGACTGGTTAACAATCTAGTAATAGTTTTGACTCGTTGCCTTCTACTCATAAACTAATACAAACATCGCAATCTAGTTATAGTTTTGTCTGGTTTTCAATTATTGCATTCTGATGCTGAGAATTTCAAAGTTTAAATCTATTGGATTCTTGAATCAAACGTTGACCTTGTAGATATGGTCAACCTTGCCTTTGAGCAATATTTATTTACTAAGGGTAAGAAATGGTGGCAAGGAAGTGACTTGCTAGATAATTTCTCAAAACTTGCAACTTCCAAAGCTGCTGAACTTTGCAGCTTAAATTCTGAGATTTATTTTGTACTCTAATTTCCAGGTGGATTATCTACAGCTGCTTACTACGTAATCCATGTGGGTGCATGGAAGGATAATTTGTAATTTAGCAATGGAAATTTGAGATATTTTAGTCTTGCTGCTTGGTTTGTTTAGAAAGGGTAAACAGCTATGGGGTAACACACTTTACTTCTGGCTGCACTTTAAGTGCAGTTTTGCTTCCTCTGCATCATTTTTCTTGGATTGTTATTCTTGTGAATTTGGGGACAATTTTTCTATTAAAAGGAATCGGGAATATGACCAACAGCTTGTTACAGTTACTAATCCTGATCTTTTCATGTTTTGTTTTTGTAATAGTAAATAATCAAATTCCAATTGAGACCCTTCTAACCAGCAGTTGGAGAAATCTAGTCCTTCAGAATTCCCAGAAAAGTTCTTGTGTATCTTAACTCTAATTCCTTTGCCCATTACCTTCTTTGTATTCCACTGATTTCTTCGTCTTTAGCACTGGCTTCAGAACACTGGGAACATGTGTTTGATGAAAGCTTTGATTGGCTTTATATTATCTTGGGTCCATGTCTATATTCCAGTTTCCTGGAGTGTCTGTCTAGTTATTTGGGTCACCTCTGAACTAGAACGGTATCCTTGGACTGTCTAGTTATTTGTGAGTGAAGTATAGATTTTGGGTGGATAGCACTGCAAACCTCCTTTATGTTAGTCAACAGCATCTACATATCCAAGGTACTTGCCTTCACATTCCTCCAGTGATATTCATGAGATATAAGAGCCAAATACAAGAATTGATATAGTGATAGTCTTGTTTTGGAACTGTTTTGTAAGAGTAAGCTGATTATAGCTAATGCAATAATAATCAGCCATCTATCAGCATATTTTGAAAGCACACCTGCAAAAGAGTTCCTTAATCCCCCAATTGTATTTGGTTGTCTTAAAGGGCTGAGTTACAGGCGTTGAAAGGTTTGAAAATAAACTGCATATCTGCAACCACTCTAGAGGACCACTTAGAGGAGAGATACTCCGAGAAGAGCATTACCAAGGCATAATTGCTTATAGAAGTCATTGTGTTTTGTTCATTGCACTAGGATGTCAAAGTTCAAGTCTTTAATATGGCAAAAAAGTACTGGTAATAACTTTTTAACACGAATTCTGATTTTGAAATTGATTCCTTGCTATCCGATTTCATCTTTACGTGAAACTGTTTTTTAAACATTCAGCAAGTAAAACTCTTCATAGAAAAAAACAAAATCGAATCACATTGAGAAGGGGATTAAGGACTAGGTTATTAACTTATAGGTAGAAATGGGCATGGATTTGGGGGGTGGGGAATTTGCAGACCAAAACAAAGGGCACTGAGATGTGGGGGAAGACTTCTACTTTAAAGAAATCAAGCTACAGCCCTCAAATGTAAACATTATGTTGGAAAATTCACGTGTTAATGTAGCCTTTGGAAAGCATGACTTATAATTGGGTTATGGTCCTTGAGAATTTTGAATCACCTTGGATGCGTCTACAAAGTAAACTCTGCCTTAGCACCACTCAGAAGACATGTTCATAAGATAATCCTGAGCATACACGTGTGTGGACACTCCAAGGGTGGGACTTGGATCTTTGGACATTGGGAGTGCTATCCAGGCCTCTCACAAGTCGTCCAACCCATGGTGGCAAACAAAAAACATGTACCTTTAACCCATGACGCGTGCATGTATGTAAGAAACAATTTTTTGTCGATGCATCTATATACACTGTATGCTAGCAGCTGCGAATACAACTCATAGATAGACACTTGTGCACACAATATAGTACTCTCCATATGGATGTATGTACAGTTCATGCTAACAGAACTGAACAGAACTCATACATATCCATAGTCACACATGCACACAATATTAATCATGCAATGTTTATATGTATGAGGGTTAAAGTTGGATTTGGTGCTTGTATGGAAAAGCTAAAGAATAAGGGAACAGGGAGAGGAGGGACTGAGAGAGAGTTCTTCCAGAGAGGTTGTAGGCATGTCACGGATGGTGATTGTGGGATGAAGTGATCAACAGTCGGGTCTCAAGTTGAATATGAGGTGCTTGGTTGAAAGCTTTCTTTAGAAAGTGTAAATATGAGGTGCTTGGTTTGGCCCTACTGTGATATTCATTTGTCTATTCCTGTTTTATGTTACTTAAGTACGATAACATCTAAAGTCTCTTTGTTAATCTATAAAAAACAACTTTGTTAACTTCATCTGCTCGTGTTCTTGTTGGTAGACCTCCTAGGTACTATGTATCTTTCAGTGGAAAAAGCATACCTGATTTGAGAGAACATATCTGGGTAGATTCTCTTGGAAAGAGGATTAAAGTAATGGGATACGATATTATCAAATGTTGATGACAAAAGAGGGGATACGATATTATCAAATGTTGAAACTTGAAAGCACTAAGCTCCTCTCTTGGAAAAGAGATTTAGTTCCATATGTATCTGGTGCATGAGTATTGGATCTGGGTACGATTCTGGTAGCTTTCACAGGAAGGCCGTCTCAATCAAAGTATATCCATTGTTCTTACGCCTTAGGTCTTAAGGCGATAGAAGAGGATGAACATCCCATCTGTGGGTCAAAGAACTTAACTTAAATTCTGCCCAGCTCTAGCCATACATGAGGTAAGTGAGGGACATAACATGAAAGTCACTTCTTGTTCTAGAGAGTGGTCATCAAATAAAAACTAATGAGAAATGAGGCAAAGAAAGGTTAATTTTTTATTCCTATCTTCGATAAAGGTGGAATAAATAAGCAATCTCTCTCACATAACACTCTTTGAATGTCTGGCGTTGCACTTATGATTGCAGCAAGTCAACTGTCATTTCTGCAAATGATCATATTCCTTGGTGACAATGAACTATGATCTCAAGATTTTAGAAACCGTGGTGGAACAAACAACCACTTTTTAATGTTGTCATGGGAGTTCAAGCTGCTCCTAGGGTTTGAAATCTGGATAATTTCGTGGAATCATCTTCAACATACTTATTTCAAAGTCTAAAGCTTTTCTTTTGTATTGTGTCTCTCAACAGAAAGATGCTGGGAGTCTGTTTCCATTTTATTCTTTGTTTGACTTCTGTTGGTTTATCAAATCCAATTGGCATAAACTCCGGGTTTAGAAAGAAGTGAAAAACTGAATACAATTTAAGTTCCATTTCCTGTCCTCTTTTCCATCAACAGAGCTTGGAATCAGTTTAACTGTTGTTACTAGCATAAAAATATTTTTGTAGCTGTTCCTTTCTATGTTAACTGTTTGCAGCTTGTTACCTTTATTTTTTGTGTGGAGACAGCTTGTTACCTTTTTTTGTTAAATGTTAGGAAAATTTATATTACCCCAATCTGTACCTAACACATCAATAAAGGCAACAACTTGTAACCTTAAATGTTGCTTACATTTCAAATTTTTGCCCCTTTTTTAGTTGTTGAGCTACTTATGCATGGTCAATCGACATCCAATTCAATTTCATTCATGAATTACCAGAAACAAGGTCATGATCGTAACATCTGGTGCCATTGCTCCTCTTGTTGAGCTCCTAAAGTTCGACAGCAGCAGTTTACGAGAATTAGCTACTGCTGCAATATTAACCCTCTCAGCTGGTGCACCTAACAAACCAACAATTGTAGCTTCTGGAGCCGCTCCTCTTCTTGTTCACATCCTCAGCTCAGGAACTGTTCAAGGTAGAGTCGATGCTGTTACAGCCCTCCACAACCTCTGCACAGGTTCAGAGGACCCCACTCTCATCCTAAATGCTACAGCGGCAACCCCTCTCATCAACCTCCTCAAAGAATGCAAGAAATACTCCAAGTTTGCTGAGAAAACCACAGCCCTACTTGAAATGCTTTCTAAAACCGAAGATGGCAGGTTGTCAATATCAAGTTCAGAAGGGGGGATTTTGGCTTTAGTAGAGACAGTTGAAGATGGGTCTCTTGTGAGCTCTGTGCATGCAGTTGGAGCTTTACTTAATTTATGCCAAAGCTGCCGAAACAAGTATCGCGAACTTATACTCAAAGAAGGTGCAATCCCTGGCCTTCTACGATTAACAGCAGAGGGTACAGCTGAAGCTCAGGAGAGAGCTCACAGCCTCACACGCTCTTGGACCTTCTTCGGGACTCTCCTCCAGAAAAGCGATTGACTTCTTCTACTCTGGAAAGGATTGTCTACGATTTTGCAGAACAGGTAGATGGGGCAGATAAAGCGGCTGAAACTGCTAAGAGGTTATTGCAAGATATGGTTTACAGAGGAATGGAGCTTAGCTTGAGCCGAATCCAGCAGAGGGCGCAATCTTGTACGCCATCAGATAATCCATCCAAGTGTACGAGTTTTGATCTAAGCCTGCTTCATGCTTGATCTTGATCGTGCGGTGGGGATGATACATAGAGTTAGTACTGAAGTAGATGCTAATGGCTGGTACACATCCTGGGTCTTTTGAGGTGACTTTCTTGACCTCATTTGGCATTGTATATCTCGAAGATTAACCAAGTGAATGTGTGAAATGTGTTTTAACACGTACGATTGATCTTGATTCTAGTTGTTGGAGATGTAGCACAAGTGCACAACTAACCAAAGGTTTGTGGTGGTAGTGAATTTGTCCAAGAGTTTTTCTGTTTTATCCACTTCCAATTGATGCCAAGAAGATTTTTTATGTTCTGTTTGGATGCCTAGAAATCCGTTTTTCGGTTTCGGTACTTTGTTGCTTCTTGGGATCTATCTTGGATGAGTCTTGGGTTTTTGTAGACAACAGCATTGGCTTGGTTTTCTGTTTTTTTGGTCTTATAGCTTATTTTTTATCTCCTCCTTCTCTGCTTCCTATGTTTCTAGCTCTTATATGCATTCATTCATGAATGTGAAAGGTGTTGATGCCCTATCAGTCACTCCCACCTCCTCCATTTTGATCCGATTCTTAGGGGATGTTTGGCCACCTCATTTTTATATTTTATGTTTGGAAGCAGATAATGGGATGCATTATGCCAAACATTCCCTCTAATGTTTGAATGAGTTGTCCGCATGCATAGGAGTCTAAAAAAAAAGAGATGGGTCTCTCTATGCAAGAATGTATTCAGAAAAATAAATTGGAGAATGCATAATTATAGAATCATACTTGAGTAAAATTACTATCATGTTGTAAAATTTATTGTTGAATGTGGATTTTGTCAATGCAATATTATGCATAACATGGATTTAATTTTTTTGATTTAATTCTGTTACGTTGTGCCGTAGGCACGGGTAATACGCTAGTTCAACCATAAGATAAAAACACTTAACTAATAATGTTAAAATCCATATAAAAATGTAACCAAATAAACGTCATCATCAATGTCTATCTTGATTATCCATCTTCAAAAGAAATTTGTCTTCTTCACTGGTTGTCTATCTTGAAATCTTCGCTTCATCACCCTTCAAAAAGTATTTATATCAACATATATGTACTTCGTCCAAATAGCAAAATTGTGAACACGAACAACAACCTTAAAATTCATTAAAAAAAATAAATGAGTAAAGTCCACTATTTTATAAAAAATATAAAGTGATTAATACTACCTTGTTGTGATACCCCCATCGAAGTAGCTTAGTGGTATTCACCATATTACTCTCAATGACTTTTTCATCCCAATCCTGCAACAGATCAGTTTCTCCATAATAAAAAAAACTAATTAATGAGTATATATGTTCCTTAATCCCTTTCTTTGTGAGAAGAAAAAAAACTTTCAATTTTGATCATGTGAGGCACAATAAAAAAAAACTTAAAGTTTGATAAAATTAATATATTGGCAGAAGAATATCTACAAAGGCATACCACTTGAAGTCCAACATTTTCTTTTCCTTCACAAATTTGTTTTGCCTTTGCCTTTTCATTAAAACAAATTGTCAGATAAATAAATAATAACATTTTGGAAAAATGAACATATGACAAATTGACGATTTTGAGAGGATTACCTCGTGCATGCGAATTTGATTAAGTTCTCCCTCATCTCGGATCACTATACCTACATTTCTTTCTCGAAGGAACTTAACCTCTAATAACAAAGGTATAAAAGAATAACTGAAAATGAATATTATTCATAGTATGAGGATTAAACATAAATATTGAATAAAATGAAAGCCATCTTACAGTTTTGTCCAACTTACCATCGAGCTGGATAAGAAGATGAAAATTACAGAATTACATATGTGACAAAAAGAAAATGATAATTTACCATCTGAGATTGAAAATAAGAGAAAAAACTCACATGACCATAGATGATTAGATTGTCCATAATTAAGATTATGAAAGAGTTGTCTGGAACAAAAAAAATTATCAATATTAATAAACACAGCTTGAAGATATAAAAGTGAAAAATAAAGCAGAGAAAATAGAAAATGTATGTCCAAAATAATATGTCATGATCCTACATAAAAAGTAAAAAGAAGTAGACACTCGACTAAACATTACAAATCACAACGGTGTGGGCTCCACACATTTCACACGAACGGTCAAGATCATTTTGATTCAATGGCTGAGATCACAATATATTTTTATAACAACGGTCTAAATCAATTTGATTCAAGGGCTGAGATTAATGTCAAGAAGTGAGTAGGCGTGCTGTAAACTGTCTGCCTTGGGGTTTGCGTGCGTGTCATTGTCTTGAACCTAGAGGCAGGAGCGCACATTTTCAAAATTTGAACCAAGAGTTCCCTCTCTCTCTCTCTCTCTCTATTTTCCTCATCTTCCCAAGGTCACCTCTCTCATCTTTCTATCATTCCTATTTGTTTTTCTTTGAACCCAGGAGTAGTGCACCAACCTTTGGACTCCGTCGCCATGGAGCTCCAGAAACGCACCTCTGCCTCTATATTCGACGGTACCACGATCTCCGGTGATGATGCGGCCATGGTTGACGAATTAAAGGATCTACGAGTCGCCCAGTTGAGGCGCGAGCTGGAGCGGCGCGATTGAGTTAAATCGAATTCCTGTTAGCTTTTTGATGTCTAGATCTGAGACATTTTTGTGTTGATAGCTGAGATGTTTTTTATGATCTCTATACAGGTTACTGGAATTGAAGAATTAAAAGAAGAAGAAACAGAGTGCCGAAAGAAAATTCTCGACGGGAAGATTGGTTTCCGGCGGCGACAAGTCGAATTCAACGTCAAACCAAAAAAGTGAAAACCTGGACTCTAATAGGATCGATTATCAGAATGTAGTTCCCATTTGCTAAGCAACGTCCATAGTACGAGAGAGATAGATGAGAGAGGCGAGCCTTTGCGTACAATTGAGTCATTCATTGATTAGAACCAGAGTCTTTCTTGCTTTGTAATAGTCCACAGTTTTGTTGGTGTCCCTGGGTGCACAAATTTTGCAATGTCCCCCTGGGATTCATCTTCTTCATATTTAGTTCTTTCAATAGTGACTTTTCTCCACCACAATTTATATGAATTGAATACATATTTTCTAAAAGTCCAAATCATGTTTCATGTATTCAAATGATTGTCCTTTCCCTTGAAAGATCAAAACAGAAGTAGTTGCCGCAAAAGGTACCAGTATATTAGCATGAGCCAGACGAACCGGGAACTAAGCCGGAAAGCCCCAATCCTGCATCGAGGAAGAAGAAACGACGTCGGAGAAGCTCATTCACACAAAACAAATCGCGATTAATATCCTCTCGATCAACCGCTAATTAAAATCCTTGTGACACTCCAGTCACACAAAAACGGGTCGCTTTTTGAGCACGGGGTTCAGAGCCAGGTATTAGAAAACATTTTTATTTTTTGCACCAACTTCTACGAAACTGATACCGACTGACAAACTTATGTATATAAATTTGATGTATACCTCCAGTAATTTTAAATTATGTTTCTACTTTGTACCACAAATCACATTTTATATTCCGTTTTTCTTTTTTTGTGTTCTTAATTTATGTACTTAATATGTTATGAAAGTTTTTAATTCAATGTATTATTGATTCGAATTTGCTGAAAGTAACTTTGATCATGGTTCCCTTGCTCCTTACGGTTATTTTGCAGTCAAACTGGTGGCAATGGGAGTTGTATTTCCAGGTATCAGTCATTTCATAAATTTTTACATGTATGTATCTGTGTACGTATAGAGTTTGTATTAAAAATTTAGTTTCGGTTGGTTAATCATATAGTTTGTATCAAAGAAATGGAGGAAAAAATTAATTCTTCAATCAAATCATAATTTTTTTGAATCATATTATCAAATCTTATATTCTCTTCATAAGTTAAGTTCTCTCTGATAAAGGAGGGAAATGCCTTTTTCTTCTTTGGCTGTTGCTAGCTGAGTTTTATGCAAAATTTGCTAACAGGCGTGTCATTTGGTATGTGTTTGTTTGTTTGTTTTGTGAGTGTATATAAAATAAAAGGAGGTTTATTGACCAATACAATACTTCAATGTATGTTTTGATTTGATTAGTTCAACCTTTTTTGTTTATGATGTTAGGGTTGCTTTTTTTTGCGCTGCAGATGAATTCGTTGAGTTGAGTTGTGTTCGAGGTTCGACACCAAGTAGATTTTTTAGTACTCATTATTTGTAATACTATTGGACAGTTACAATGTATGGCATTGTCCTATGTTCGAAATGTTCTTTTTGACCTTTCAAGTTCTTTCCGCCTGCATTAGTTCTAAACTAATGCAAATAAGATGAGTCTATGTAAAGATTGATTTCTAGCATTGCTCGATTGGATTGGTGGTGGCTGGTGTCAGTTGAATTTTTGTTATGTTGAATTCTCCTCAAATGTTACTGGTTTATTTTAAGATAGTAATTTGTTTGAAGTAACTTCAAACATGAGTCACTAGCTAATTTTTTTTTTAAAAAAAGATAGTTGAATTTAATTTAGCGAATGCGATCAGTAGACCGGTTAACTTAGTGTGGTGTCGGTTTTATTCTCAAGTGTCCTTAGGACTAATGTGATCAATAGATCGGTGAACATGAATTTGAAATCGTGACTTTAATTTTGTTCGTAGTGTCGTGGGCACGGATAATATGCTATCAGACCCTGAATAAGCTCATTTTCGTCCTTTACGCTATCATCAAACCACCTACACAAAGACAATAAAGTTCATAGTCCCTAAAAACCGAAGCTTGCTCATCACGGGTGAAATATGAGATTGCGAATAGCGCCTTTGTCATAGGTAGTGATTCGTGGCTCACTTTGATTTTTGCCTGTTGTTTTAGATAAGTATTCATAGTCACAGTAGCCATATTTATATTCTAGGTGGTTCTTTATTTGAATTTGGATTCAGTTATTCTAAAAGCAAAATGATATCTATTTGAGTAATATCAAAATTTTGCTATATCAATTCAACTTTTTTGGTTCAATTTTGTTTGTAGTGTCGTAGGCACGGGTAATACGCTAGTTCATAATATGTAGTGAACTTTTTTAATCCCAAATAGACATTTAACTTAACACCTAAATGGGAATCGCATTTAGGCAATCAACGAATAAATTTTTAACTTATCATGATCGAAACGCATGGTGTAAAAATACATAGTTTTAGTACAAATGCATGATTGAAACACATTTAAAAATACCCCTAAACGAAATTATTGAAAAACAACTGCATAATATGTAGCTCGAAAGGGATAAAAATATTGGTATTTGTCAATTGGATCATACATATTCTCTGATCTTTTTTTTTGGTGCAATGATCATTATATGACTGGATATGTTCTTTCATCTTTTTTTTTTTTTTTTTTTTTTTTTGGGGGGGGGGGGGGGGGGGGGGGGTGTGAAGGATCGTAAAAACGAATGAGGTAAGTTCAAAAAAATCAAAAAAAATTGTTATGACTTTTGATGAACATACACCCTAAGTTGTTGATGAGCAAAAATAAAGTCTAAAGTAACGATGGACTTTATAAGGGTAGGTCTAATTTTATACCACAGTGACGATGTTGCTTAAATTTTAAGGGTAGGTGTTCCATGTCTATTACTCCCATATATAATCCAAGTTCAACTACCTACTGCCTAAGAGCAATCCCTTTGCATCTCGACAATCATCAATTTTTTACAGTGAACTAAGGGTCCTACGTATGTTCTGATACCGCCTAAAAAGTAAAAATATATGTCCAAATTAAACATAAAAAAAGTGTACTAAACTTTTTAATTAACCTACTTTTTAGTTTATAATATATAGTGAACTTTTTAAATTCCAAATAGGCATTAATCACCTAAATAGGAATCGCAGTTAGGCAGTCAACGGATAAATTTTTAACTTATCATACTCGAAACGCATGGTGTAAAAATACATGGTTTTAGTACAAATGCATGATTGAAACACATATTTAAAAATACCCCTAAACGAAATTATTGAAAAACAACTGCATAATATGTAGCTCGAAAGGGATGAAATTATTGATTGTCATTGCATGAATCTGGATTTATTTCTCTGCATCTAATCATCTGGACTTTGAGGGATTTGAGACCACTTTCAGAGGAAGGCTATGCCTTCTCTAGCATTTTGAGTGTGGGTTTTTGTTTGTTTTCTTTTCATTAGCAATTAATGTTTAATAGGTAATTAAGAGAATGTTTAAATTCTACTAATTCTGCATGGATCTGAATATATTTCTCTGCATCTAATCATCCGGATTTTGAGGGATTTGGGACCACTTTCAAAGGAAGGCTATGCCTTCTCTAGCATTTTGAGTGTGGATTTTTGTTTGTTTTTTTTTCATTTCCTATCCATTCTTCTCCTCCTGTTTCGGGTTGCGTTTTTTATTTTAACTGTTGGTGCCTTACCAACATAGAGGACTGGAGTCTGTTTTTTATTTTTCTGGAAGCCCCTCAAATCTTTGGTTTTTTTTCCGTTTAATCTTTAATGATTCCTTTTGCGTAGCAAAAAAAAAAGGTGGAAGGTGGCGTGAAGATAATTTCTCTGTTTAAATCATATTTTTTTAAAATGACGGCGGTATTTGATAGGAACCGTCATACAAAAGTAAACAACTGAGATAATTTCAACTTCAAAAGCAAATGAAAAAAATATTATTATGTTTCTATCTGTAGAAGTGCTTTTGTTTACTATATTTTATTTCTCTAAGGACAAACTTACTTTAAAAAAGCACCAAATGAAAAAATAAAATTTGTTTCCGGAGTACATGCAAAAATTAAAGGAGATCAGACTGCATGAAAAAATAGAAGGTAAGACTACTGGAGCTGACCTTCAAAACAAACTTAGAAGTTGGAATGAACCGCTCTTACATATTCAAATCATTGGTCAACTGTTCACATGAAAAAACAAAATCAACACAAATAGAGAGAGAAGAGAGAGAGAGAGATGCAGAGAAAGAACCGAACTAATCTTACGTATTCAAAAACTTGGCAAAAGGACTGAGCAAGGGAGACTACTCTTGGTGGAAATGTTTAATAGGCAATTAAGGGCCAAGCAAGTCAAAGTGGACTGCAGCTGTGTAGATACATTGGGAAATTAAAAGCCAAGCAAACCAAAGGTCTGAGAAATGCGGCAACAGCAAACAAACATGTGTGGGCCCATTATTAGCATTATAATTATTTATCTATTTTGTTTGTTTAAAAAAAAAGAGCCATTTCAACTTCCATGGCAACATCAAACAAACGTGTGAGCCATTATTAGTACTACAATTAAATTCAATCTGGCCGTTTCAACTTCCATGGCAACAACAAACAAATGTGTGGGCCCATTATTAGCACTATAATTATTTGTCTATTTTGTTTGTTTCAAAAAAAGAGCCCTTTTAATTTCCACCCATTATTAAGCACTATAATTAAATTCTGAGTAATCTCCATCATCGGATCGAATCAATCTGGACCATTCTTGTAAAAATATAGATTGCTGGATAAAGAGGAAAAGGTGCTTTTAATGGAGAAAAAATTGGTAGCTTGCATCCAAGTTTGTTTTATATGATTTTTTGTTCAGCTTTATGTATAGTTACAAAATCAGATATACTGGACTCTTAATTCATTCCCACATTGGCCTCCTTGTTCCTTGCAGTTTCCATTCCTAAGAATGAGTATCATCTTGACTGACTTTCATTCGCACCCCTCAGATACTACGTTATTCTTCTACATGGTTTGATATAGTAACTGGCCAAGTATGAAACTCCTATTTCCCAACTTTTTCGAGCCTGTGTTTTGGTTCTAATCAATGGCGGAAGTACTCAAGTGCTATCCTGGGCTAGTGGAAGTTGGTGAATTTTTTTTGTTTTTTGTTTTTTTATATGTAAAATTTTAGTCCAAGAATTTTTAGCCCACCTCATTATTTGGGATTCAATACATTAGCCGTGGATAAATTAAATTCCTGGTTCCGCCCTTGGCTCTAAGTCATACATTATTAAAGCAGCACACGCGGGTATTGAACTCACATTGGACTTGGAAGTTGATGCTGAAGAGTTGTCCAACTTCCAATGATATCAACTACATAGCAGTCTTGTAAGCCCTCCATCTAGTAATGCCTCAACTTGCATAGCAGTCAGTCTTGTAAGCTGTCCATCTAGTAATGCCCCAACTTGCATAGTTGTGGTATGTTTTCTCTTTTTATTCTGGTACCGTTTCAGCATCAACTAAACATAATCTCTTTCACCCGAGGGCATGGTGTGGCTTTGTTCTTGGTGTTGTTTAAGATCAGATCCGGGGTTATCTTCAAAACCTCACTTGGCCGGTTATGTCATAAAATGTGAGAGCTGCACTTTATCTGAATTATATACCAGGGAACGTGAACAAAAATCAAATTTGTATCAACAACCGAGTCAGATTTCTGGAAAACAGGATGGTATGACTCGAACACCTCTTTCATCTCTTCAATATGTATCCTTCCATTTTTTTTTTCCGCCAAAAGCAGTGTACATGGATGGAACCAGGATTTTCGGATACTATAGTCGATATCTAGAAACATACTCGAGTTTTTCTGTATGTGCTAATCAAACAGTACATTAAATGGTAACTTCAGCCTTTTGGCTGTGGTTAATATGCTAAAGAGTCCATATTTCTGAGAAATGCATAAATATTTATTAATGCGTATTTGACATTTGAAGTCATGTTAACTTTTTGGCATCGTATGTGTATACTATATATCTAATGGATAGTGATTAGCAAACTTTTGCATTAAAAGAGATTGGGCGAAAGCGAACTTTAGATTATAGTTCTTAATTTTAGTATTTTGGATTTCTTTAAAATGATTTATTGATGCAAATTGTTTTAATTAGTTAGTTTTAACAAATCCTTTACTTGAACTTCAGAGGAGCATCTTTGCATGAATCAAGACTAACTTCCCAGTCAACTGACCCTTTATTTTATTTTGGAGATTATAGCAGAAGAACTTCATAAAGGCAGGGAAGGTCATAACTTTATAGAACTATTATTCACGAATTACTTGAACGGTGATCCAATGATTCATTTGATTAGCTTTCACTATCTTTAATTGGAATCAAGCAAATAATTTTTCAATTTCACAGTCTCTGTTGACATCAAGTTGTAAGAGAATTCGTATAAGGGAATTTGCACAAATGTCTGATATAAGATTATTTATCAAAATTTAACGTTAATATTAGGGTAATTTATAAAAAAAAATTCTTTCATCTATCATTCGGTTTCACTTAATTTCTTTCATCTTTCAATTGTCCCAGTGTACCCCCTGATATTTTCAAATATAATAATGGACCCTTTTTGGATTAACGCACATGACTGTATACGCCATTCTCCTCTAACTGTGTCAATTCAAAATGGGTCAATTGTTACATTTAGAAAGATTAAGGGGTACATTGGGACAATTAGAAGATGAAGGGGTTTAAGTGAAATCGAGTGATAGATGAAGAGTTTTTATGTAAATTATCCTTATTATTAAAAGATTGTTGCCCTGTTATATATCTACGTATTCAAGTTTGTTAATCTTTATATAGGTCCACCATTTTTGTATCATTGGATGGATTGAAAAAATATATGAGAAAATCTATGGATTGATTTGTGGAAGACGTACTTTCAGAGAGTTGTGGATCATCATGGATGATTTGTTTATAATCAATGTGGACGGAATGATATCCAAACTATATATAACTAGGTAATTTTTTCATCATGAGTATAAATGTTACTTCATTATAGGATTCAAAATTAATTATTTAAATTATTTTAGAAACAAATAGATTTGATGTAAGGATAGCCGTAAAAGACTCTTATGGCTTAATGGAGCTTACACTAGAAGACACTCGGGTGGAGTTTATCTTGTAATGTGTACCATTATATTTGAAGAGACTTAGATCACAGGTATAATATTCAAGAACTACATATAAATTATATTGCATAACTAAGATTTCTCACAATAATATGATAGGACAATGGAGTCAAGTTTTTTCCTGTTGTTTAAATATTTAAATTGATTGTTATTTTTAAATACTGTAACAGAATTAATTCTTTCATTCTTAATCGATGAGACTCTATTGCCTTTTGAATATGAAATTCGATATGGGTATAAGGCTAAAACCATAACATAATCATTAACAAAACCTTCCATCCTCTTCAAAATAAAATTACAATGAATGAATAATTATAGCACCATGATATTTATTAATTGGTGGAACTTTCTTCTCTTTTTCAAATAAAATTAGATACGAGGGTATAAAAATAGCACCATAATGTTCACTCTAAAAAGAAGGCAACACGTACTTCGCACTCAAACTTAAAAGAACTTACAAGAAAGCAAAAGAAAGCCTAGTGGGGACGGGAAGACAAACCTTCTTGTCTAAACTATATATAGGGGACGGAATATAGCACCATAATCTTTATTAGTTGATTTAGAACAAAATTAGATCTAAAGGACATAAGCATAGCGTCATAATTTATACTAGCAAGAATCATTGCTATGCATATGATGAATTGAAATATATATTATTCAAGATCAAATATTATTTCACCATAATATTTATTAATTGACGAAACTTTCTTGGCTTTTGAAATAAAATTAGATCTAAAGGACATAAGCATAGCGTCATAATTTATACTAGCAAGAATCCGTGCTATGCATATGATGAATTGAAATATATATTATTCAAGATCAAATATTATTTCAGCATTTTAGATAGTAAAAACGTGTATATTATTCACACTAACAACCAAATACTATAGGTACTTAAATATATCAAATTCTGTCTAAAAATTACGATAATAAATTTAAGTCTCATAATTATGATGTCATTAATGCTCGTCTTCCATGTCGTGAAATTCCTACACATAAGATGGAATGATAATCACCTTTAAAAACATATCAATAAACAATAAATAGTTTATATGAGAATATATAGTGGGTGTTAGGGAGAAATTTTTTTGAGATGTGTTTGGATTTTGGGATTCTCATTTTGAAATTTTTAGGTATTTGGGCCGCTGATTTTGGGATTCTAATTATGGAATTCTGATTGTAATAAAATTTTGTTACCATTCTAACCACATTTGCTCACTTTCACGGATTCATAATCTACTTTACGCAATTCTACAAAACATTTTACAAATTCTGATTATGAATTTTCAGAATCTAAAATTTCAAAATCAGAATTCCATAATCCAAAAACACCTGAAAAAATTCCTCCCAAACACCTTCGTAATAAGTGACTACTGCTTGTCTAGTTTTTTGTTACCTTGTAAAATTTACAAACATTCTTCAGACCAGACAACGTTTAATACAACTTAGTTCACATAAAAATTTTGATTAAATAAAAAAAAGAAGTTGTGAAGGAGATATAATAAAATTTTTAAAAAATAGAGAGTCACTTGTTATTGTTTCCTTGATTAATTTTATAACGTTTTCAAATTTATATATTTGTCAAAGTCAATTACAATAAGCCATCAATAGGTTTCAAAAATTATAAAATTCAAAAAAAAAATTTGTACAAAACTTAATGAACTTTCCTTCTAAATCTAAATTTTTTTTACAGTGATGGCCAAATATTTAATTTGATGAATCTACCTAATTGAAATCAATTATAGATATTTGTTTCCTTTTTTACATTGTGCTACTTAGGTTTTAATTTCTCTTGGTGCCACATGTCGTTTTCAGAATCACTCCCACAAAAAATCGCCCTACAATGATATATAGTATAGATTAATTAATGAAACTTTTTTGCCTTTCGGTATAAAATAAGATTTAAATTGGACATAACAATAGCACCATAATATATATTAATTGATGGAACTTTCTTCCCTTTCCAAAATAAAATTAGATATAAGGGGAATTTGAGAGGTTGTTGTGCATTGCACATAGCAGCGCGCGTTGCACGCCAAAACGACATCGGTTTGGCGTGCTAAATAGTGAACAAAAATTATTCGTCCGTATTTTACTGTTCGAGCAGTGTTTTGCATGCCGAAAATGACTTCGTTTTGGTGCGTAACACACCCTGATGTGCATTGCACACAACAGGGCCTCCTGATCCGATATAAGGGATATAAAAATAGCACCCTAATGTTCACTCTAAAAAGAAAGCAACACGTACTTTGCTCTCAAACTTAAAAGAACTTACGAGATCGCAAAAGAAAGTCTAGTGGAGACAGGAAGACAAACCTTCTGGATTGTCTACTTAAAATAAAACTATCTATATATGAGGGATGGAATATGGCATCATAATCTTTATTAATTGATGGAACTTTCTTGCCTTTCAAGAATAAAATTAGATCTAAAGGACATCAAGATAACGCCCTAATATATGTTAATTGATGGAATTTTTTTGCCTTTATTAGGTATAAAATTAGATCTAAAGGACATAAGGATAGCGCCATAATTTATGTTAATTGATGAAACTTTCTTGTTTTTTCAAAACAGAATAGATATACAACACTCCAAGATAACACCACATTGTACTTTGATTTAATTTGTGAGATTTTTTCGAGTTTCTTCGTAACACGTCACTTTATACGAGATTTTGTTGGGTGTTTTCATAACACATTACCTCCTCAGTCGTAACACGTCACCTTACATATAAAGAGTCCTAAGAGATCTAAAACTTATAAAAACAAAATCCATGCATAATATAAATTAAACTCTATAGGACTTTATCTTAATTTTAATTAAACTCTCCATCATTGTACGATGTGATTGGCTCCTTAGAGATTAATTGATATGCATTTAAATTAGTCCGGACACTCTGAGTTATAAAAATAAATGATCTAATCTTAATCGAGTTTTAATCAAATTGCTATCGAGTACCTTAAAATATGTAGACGTCGTAACTTTAGCAAGTTGCGAGTAATAATTTGTTTAAATATAACTCGAACGCTTAACTAAATTGAAAATATGTTCAAATTAAATTCATTTATCTAAAAATTAGTCTTGGAAAAACTTTTATAAAGGAGTTTAATTTCAAGTAATTATTTTATTTATTTATTAGCTCTAAATTAAATTTGATCCACCCGTGCATAACTAACAAACAGCCAAGCCAATGGGTCATTTTCATTTCCCGATTTGATTTGGTAGATCTACAGAGTACGTGGACTAGGTCCTAATAAATCTGCTGCGTCGAATGACGCGTCGGAGCAGGATCCCGGAATCTGATAAAAATTGCAGGCCAACCCACAAAAATAAAAAACAAAAAACAAAATTAAATTGAGAAAGTGATGTGATTAGACTGAATTTGACTTCAATTATATCATTATTTTTCTTGAATTTTATTATGTTCATGTCAATTTATTTGGATTAATTAATCGTATTGATGAAAAAAATTTACAAAGTAAAAAATTACAACCACGACTCTAAAAGTATCACTAAAGATTTTTTAAAAAAATAAAAAAATGGATGGATTTTGGGTTTCAAGCATATTAGGCAAAGTTGTCAATCCCGTCCCGTATCGCCCTCGCAACGGTATCGGACCACCGGAGTACCGTTCCAGCAAGTGTTCCGGCCTGGTCCGGGCTATTCTGGCCTGTTTCGACTTGTTCCGAGCAATACCGGCTGGTACCGATCTATATTTTAAAAATTAAAAGATCAATTAATATGTCTTTTTGGATAATTAGACATAATTTGAGGCTAAAAGCATCTTTTTTTTATATTTTATAATTTATTTTTAAATTATAATGCTTTATTTTTATGTTTAGTATGATTTTTTACTAAAATATTGTTTAAAAAATATATATTAATTTTAGCGATAAATCCGAAACGGTACATCGGCACATACCGGTACTGGTACGTACCGTACTAGTAACAAAACCGATATGCCCGCCGGTACGAGATTGACGACTTTGATATTAGGTTGTTTGGTTGGCCTCTTCTCGATGTTTAGAAGTTTTATTTTGGTCTTGGTATTTATTTTCGTTTGGGGTCTTGTTGGTGTAGTTATTTCTTTAATAAAAATCAAGTGGAGTGAATGAGTATGCTGAGGTTTTACAAATAGCACGAATACAAGAATTTTGTATTGTGTATTCTTTAAAACTCTCGAAGATTTCATGTTTTACTTTTATGAGAGGCAAGGAGGAGATACTAAGCAACACATGAACTGTCATTGTCGCTCTCGATCCTATAGTTTCTTGAGAGTAAGATCTAGTTTTTTCGAGTGACAATATTGATGTTACGATATTTTCCTAGGATGATTGAGAAAAGGTAATTGATTTTTCTTTTAAAAAAGATGAGTGCTAGATCTCTTATTATGAATTATTCGGCATCTCCGGTAGCACAATCAAGACATTGACGGTTTCTCTGCTCTTACGGGTATAGAGCGACAAAAGGTCGCAGAATTTTTCAAGCGAAGGTCACGGCAGAAGATTTATTTATCATTTGTAGGCAGACCCTGAGAACAAAAGGATTGTAAGAAACTATTCATCTCTCCGATCAATGTCGGCCCTAATATTTTGGGGTCCAAAGTAAACTTTTTAATTAGGGCCCTAAGAAATTGAAGAGTTCGTGAATTTGGTAAATAAATAAAAAATACCTAAGAAATCGTATACTCAAATAGACTTTCACAAATAATAGTCCTCTTAGGCCTCGTTTGATTCGGAGATTAATTCCGCATGAGATTGGACTAAAGGTGTCTAATCGCACATTTTTCTTTGTTTGGTTCCCATTTTGTGATTTGGCTGAGATTATTATAATTCCTATATGAGGGGTATTATATTATCCCATAGGAGAGGTGAGACTATTAATCCAGGATTAAAAAACATGAACTATTAATTGTAAAATTGTCACTAGCATAAAAACTCCTAGAACATATCTTTTGTTTTCCTCAATTCTTCACCGCTCCCTCTCTCTCTCAAGGATGTAACCGGTCCGATTTGATCTCGGCTGGACAAAAAATTCTAACCAAACTAGAAATTTTGATTTATAATATTTTAAACCGAAACCAAACCGAACTATTTTGATTTAGTTCGATTTGATTTCTTCTGCTTCAGTTTGGTTCGATTTTCAATTTGGTTAAGTCAAGCCAAATGTAAAAAAAAAAAATTCACAAATAAATATTTAAATACCAACAGACCAAGCTTAATATAAAATAACACATATTAAAGAAAATAAAAAAATAAAGATTATAAAAAACACATATTACACAAAAATGCAATTACAAAAAAATATGTAATACCAAATTTTTTTTTTAAATTTTGATTTTTTTTATTCTGGTATAATTCAATTAGATCCGGTCCGGTTTCTAGGGCTAAAAAATCAAAATTGAACTGATTTTATTTAATACACCAAATCGATCCGAGCCAGACCAATTTAACTAAAAAATCAAATCAAACAATGACAATCTTTAACGTTGATATTAAATGTTTAAGCGACAATTGAGGTGAACTTTATCCCATTCAAATTGGGTTCATGAACGCAGTCATAACCTATCATTCTCCATTCAACTGTGCAGTTTTTTAGAACCAATATCGTATATGTTGTAATGGTTTTCCACGCCAAATTATCAATGGTTCATTTTTTTACTTTTCATTTTATTTTTGTCTCTAGCATTTTTTTTTCTACAGATTTCTACTAAAACATTGATGGAAAATTTAAAAATTTGTTTGATTTTAAATTGAGTTGTTTGTCAACTCTGCAGATTTAAAAAATAGTTTGATTTTAAAATTATATGTGACCTTATAATCAAGCAATAATAGGAAATAATTGAGAGATACTTAAAACTAAACCCAAAATTTAGTGAGAAAACAAATATGAGATAGGCCTAAGTATGAGATATTCAGATATTAATCTTGCACGAATCAAATAGGAAATTGTGTAGAATTCAGACTAAACTAGTACCATGATAAATAATCCAGTACTACTAATCCAGAATTGTTAATCATTTTTATTTTAATCTCCGAATTAAACGAGGCCTTAGACTATAATCACTTTTACACTATTATCGATATTTATTTTTCTTGATACCATGGCTATTTATCAAAATAGAAAATTCTAGAATATAGACAAAGAGAAATTATAGAACATTACTTTCAAATAGACCTCGACTTCTTAATTATTGCAATATTGTCAGAAAAATTGTTTGATTAGGCCTATTTTATAAAAAGATCACAAACTAAAAACTAAAGAATATAATGCTAAATAGAACTGAATATTTGGGACTCCTACTTTAAAAATTTTCTGGAGAATCCAAAACGGCGACTTTCTCGATTTGTGGTCAAGGCCGGCTTTGCCTTCGATTTAATTTTTGTATATATATGGATCCATTTGGGCTGTAGTAATTATTAGATTATTCACTGTTTAGTTTTTTGTGCTTATTTGAAATTTTTTTTAATTTTTTGTTTTTTATCAATTTTTTTTTATTGTTGGTTCGTCTCGATAAGAAATTTCAGAAAAATACAAAATTATGTTAAAAAATTAAAAAAAGTTTAGAAAAGATAAAAAATAAGCAAAAAATAACGTCTGTGTTGACTTATTTTAATCTTTAGTGACTTTTTTTAAATTTTTGGATATAATTTTATACTTTTTAGATTTCTATCATCGATACAAACCGACAAACTACGAAAAATGATATGAAAATAACAAATACAAAAAAAATTTAAATAAAGACAAAAAATAAGCTAAAAAAATAATTCTGGCCAAATGAACCTTATATATGTGTTTATTATTGTGTGTGTTGATATTTCCCCAAGTTTCAGTCCCCACCGGTGCGTGAAGTAATGATGACAACAATCACTATTCCCCCTTTCGGATTTGTCCATAGATTGAGGAGTACTACAAAAGATCTGGGGCGATTTGCAGGGTCCTGTCTCACTCGGCATGCGACAATTATTCACGAGAAGTTCTACAAATTAAAAAAAATTGTTCAAAAATTTTTTCAAATTTTAAAATTAATAGTCATGATTAGATTTGTAGAATCCAAATAAATTATGACCATTAATTTTTAAATTCGGAGAAATTTTTAAGTAAATTTTCTGAGAGCTTAGACTTTTTCATTATTGATTGAGCATGCATTTATACAATAATACAAATTATTCATGCACATCACAATTCATCAAATGCACATGAATTCATTTATAATTATATGAATTTTATCTGCAGCTAATAATTTTGAACACATCTATATTTAAATATACATGAAAAATTTGTATTCATAGAAGTGATTGATTGATTAGCATTATGAGGCATTCACTGTAGGATTATGAGGCATTCACTGTAGGAGTTGTCTTGACCAACCATTTTTATTAGCACACATTTATGCACAAACTAAGCACGTGGTGTACTGAAAAGTTACTTTGAAATTCAAAAACAATCCCAATATCTATTCAACAATGCTACAAGCACAACAAAATTGCACAACATTTGGCACAACATGCCAAAACTACGTCGTTTCATTAAGGAAAAAACAAACAAACAAAACCTCACTGTTTTTTCCCTTAATGAAACGACGTAGTTTTAGCATGTTGTGCCAAATGTTGTACAATTTTGTTGTGCTTGTAGCATTTTTGATATCTATTCGGATTGTGGAGTCTTGAACACGATTGTAAGGCTTCTTATAGAATTTCTTGAACACTATTGGACTTGCTGCAAAATATTGAAATTAAGTTAGTGCTAATTGGGGTTAGGTTTGGGGAGAACTTTGATGGTTAAAGAGATTTTGAAGAAGCAAAATTAACTTGAAAGCTAAGAGTGTAAATACATGCATACTTTATAGTGAAGTAATCGTGGACTACTTATAGAGAACTCCTAACGAATTGTCGGGAGCACGGGCAAAAAAATATCGTGACGTGAACCGCAAATTAAGGTGATTTTGCCACGTACCCCATGTCCTACAAATTCGACAAACATGTCTGCATCCTTCACTTAAGCTAAGTCGGGGGTTGGTCACTGAAAAGTTATTAAGGTGGGTGAATTTAGAATTTATAGATTTTGTAGTCAAATATCGATAATATATATAATTTTATGGAACAATGTATATCATTTATAGAAAAAATATAATAATTTACAGAAGAAATATATGAAAATACTAAAAAACGTATACGAGAACTTAGTGGGGTCGGTTGACCTCACTTGCCCGTAGGTAGATCCACCCACAGGCGCAACAACACCTAGAAAAACAATTTTAGTGTATTTTCCATGTATCTAAGTACATTTTTACATGTATCTAAATAGAAATGTCTATTTTGTATCGTTTTAAATTTATGATACTTTTTTTTTATAAAACACTGTATTGAATTTATAATTTCTGCATAACTCTTCATAACATTTTACGTAAGGGCCCGTTTGGATGGGGTATAAAAAAGGGGAATAATTTTTGGAGGAGATAAAATGATTGACGTGACATGTTTTTTTTTTTTTTTGATAACCGAGGTGTCCAGCGGCTTGGGGACCAGGCTGGAATTGCCTGGGGGAGCCCCCCACCTAATGCCGACTAGTCCTCGGGGCCCTGAAGTGAACGACCGGGAATACCCTCCAGTGGCCCCAAGTTTTTGCGGTTGCCAAGTTTCGAACCCAGCATCTGGGATTTACAGCTTGCCAGTCCTACCACTTGAGCAACCCCTTGGGGTTGACGTGACATGTTTAGCATGGTTTGAGAGGATAAAAGTACAAGGAGATAACTTTTCACTCCTTAAAAAATAATCCCCCTAAGAGGGATAGAGAGAGATTATTTTGAGCACCCTCCTCTCGGTCCAAAAGTTATTCCCGGGTATTATACAAAAATAATACCACTCTTCTTTATTATTACTACAAAATAATCTTATCTCTCATTTTATCTTTCATCCAGGTCGAGTACTATTTTATTTTTTATTTATTAATAATTCATCCAAAATATCTATTTTTTTTGTTTTTCTCTATATACATCAGATCAATGTGACCCAACCCTTTAAAAATAATACTCCTCTTATCTTATTCTTCCTCAATAATTTATCCTCTTGAAAAGAATCATTCGTCCAATCAGCCCCTAAGGTCATTGTATTAATTTTGAATTTGTAATATTTGTATGTATTGATTTTTGCCTTGATTTTATGAATTTGTAAATAAATACCTATCAAATACTATGAATGTATAAGCAACTGATACAAAATTTTGTACAAATATTATGAACTTCATATAGAGTGTTGTGTATATTTATACAAAAAAATTTGTAAAAGCGAATCTATTTATGAGTATAGCAATGCTATTTACAAGAAATGATATCCCAAATTATTCATTGATCTTTTTTAGGAGTTAAACTATTTGTACGAATAGCATAACTCTCCAAGGGAATCAATATGGATTCGGAATACTCTCCTATGCAAATAGCATTTTTGTCTCTCTGTCTCTAAGTTTGCGGATCAGTGTCCTTAATCAGACGCTTCTGGGCACACACTCCCTTGTTAATGTCAAATCTTCTGTTAACCTTTTACAGTACTAAAGCTTAAAGAAATGATAAGAACAAGAGAAGTTTGCTTCACCATAAAAAGCCTCCCCCCCTGTACATTCGCAAATCAAATATCCCCTCCCTCTCCTCTCTCCAACACTGTCTTCCTTCCTATTGGCCATTGGTTGCTTTTCACCGAACAGCAACCTCTCCGAGTCTCCAAAAACCAAACAAAGCAGCCACGCCATAGCCCAACGGCCAACAGGCGACACCAAAATAGACCAAACAAGAGACACCCCCACATTAATCTGGTAAGCGATAGAATCTTTTTCCCAATCCCCATCTCTCTCTCTCTCTTCACTCAAATAGACAGAGACTGCATCTTGATGATGTGGGATTGTGGGGTATTTTCCAAGTATAAGCCCTCTTCTTCTGGATCTGGATAAGAGTGGCCAAATGGGTCTCTCTCTCTCTGTCCCTCTCTGTCTAGACTTTGTGGGTTTTCTTTATTGTCCGCTGAATTTGGCAAAATGCCCCCAACCTGTCCAGATTCTACACTTTATATAGAAACATTAATCACCCTCTCTTTGTTTGCCTCATGTCTTTGTATGTTGGTTTATTCTGTGTTTGAACCAGTGCTTTTAATTACTCTCTCTCTCTCTCTCTCTGTTGTTACCGGAAGAAGGAAGAGATATTATTTTACATATACATAGAGATGGCGAGAGAGAAAATTCAGATAAAGAAGATCAGCAACGCGACGGCGAGGCAGGTCACTTTCTCGAAGAGAAGAAGAGGACTAATTAAGAAGGCCGAAGAGCTCTCTGTTCTCTGCGATGCCGACGTCGCCCTCATCATCTTCTCCTCCGCCGGAAAACTCTTCCAGTACTCCAGCTCCAGGTCACTCTCTCTCTCTCTCTCAAAATACATATCCTTACTTTGTATATCATTAACATCCCGTATAATTGCTATCCTACCGGGCTCTTGTGCAGTTCTGCTTCAACAGTAAATCTAACAGTAGCTTCTCTCTCTCTCTCTCTCTCTCTAGAGGATCTCTTTGTTTCTGTTTAAATTTAGGGTCAGTTTTAGTTTTCTGTGTCGCCTATGGAGTGTTTGAGCTTTTATATAGGCGAGGGCTTTAATCTTGATAGCGTTGTCAGGGAACAGAATTAAGATGGTGGGACAGTGAGAAATTGAAGAAGAGGTTGGGTGTGGGATGATTGGAGCGCAAGAAGGTCTCGGCAACCACCAAAGGGGTGGATGATGAGCTTCCATTTGCAGCTTCAGCTAATTGTATGTGGATCTGTATGAGTGTATTCTTATGTGTGCGACTATAGTCTACCAAGGTGTGTGTGTGGAAGAGAGAGAGAGAGAGAGAGAGAGAGAGGGTGGGTTGTTTCTGAGAGAAGACGTCAGACCCGCATAGTTCGACCTTATTTTTTTTTAGGCCCGTGCCCGCGTAGTCCGGTCATGTTTATCCTTTTTGGTCCACGTAGTTCAACCTTGTTTTTGAGAGAAGACACTAGACCTGCGTAGTCCGGCCTTATTTGTTCTCGAGTAATGCTATTAATACATCATGTTACACATCATGCTTTTGTGATATTCATTATTTGAACACATATCAAAATTCATGGGACCCGTTTTTACATTTTGTTTTATAACAATATGTTACGTACGTAGACATGATGTACACTTTGATGTGCAGTTTGATGTGTTAGTAGACTTATACTTTGTTCTCACACCCGTGACAACGAAGTCCGGTCATGTTTATCTTTTTCTGGTCGAGTAGTCCGGCCTTATTTGTTTTCAGACCTGTTCCCACGTAGTCCGGTCATGTTTATCTTTTTCTGGTCGAGTAGTCCGGCCTTGTTTATGAGAGAAGACATTAAGCCTGCGTAATCCGGCCTTATTTGTACTTAAACCCCTAGTAGTCCGATCATGTTTGACCCGCGGAGACCTGTCATGTATACTCTTTAATTAGGTGAATTGCAAGAAATCTGCAGAATAGGGTATTCTCCATTATATATCAATGAGATGATGAAAGGGGGTGCCAACGAGAGCCTAGTAACCAAGCTTGGTTCGTTAAGTTAACAACAAACTCGAGTTTCGATTTCAAGCTCATTGATAAATGAGCCGAGCTTGAGTAGGTTCAAGCTTGCTCGACAAAAGCTCGGCTCAATAATAGCTGAATAAGTGTTTAGTAAAGGCTTGTTAAGATATCGAGTAACCATAATTTATGTTTTCATATAAAATTTTCAAAAAGAAATAATAGTTTTTTTTTTAATTCCTATGAAATAGAGACCTTTTTCTTAACTTGTATAAGAATAAATCATATATTTACATGCTGTTTTTTTTTTTGGCTAGCTTGAACCGTATGCGGTACAAATGCATGATATTTTTGGTTTGTCATGGTTTGTGAACAAGTTTGAATTTGACTCAAGTTTATGTTAACTCAGCTCGTCAATTTTTTTTTGAGCTTGGCTTGAGCTCAAACTCGCTAAAAAATTAATATATAAATTTAAACATATTAATACTCGACTCGGCTCGAACATTTGCAACCCTAGTTATATATTGTAGGAAAAATTGTGCGAACAAGTTGATCGGATTCAATTCCATAAAATAATTTCATTATACGGAACAGAATTACAATGTAAATTCGGAAAATAGAATACAATACCGAACCGAGTCCTGTGAAATCACAGTCCCCTTAAAACAGATTCGCCGCCTCCCGTGAGTGTTGGAGGATCGCTCCGGCGCCTGTCTCCCAGGGTAAAACGGCTCACTTGGCCGATGGAACACCTCCCAATCGACCGCCTGTTGAACTAACTGTGTTTGTCTCTCTCTCCGTAAAAACACATGAAAATCATTCGATCTCTTGTCTCTCAAAACAAATAAAAGAATCACTACTTATAGAGATCCTAAAATTTTGAAACCGCCAAATTCATAAATAGAGGAATAAATGGATATCAATGGTGCAATTGATGGATATCAATGCAACCATGAATGGATTGTAACTGCTGAGACGTTCCGGTTGCCTCGTCAGACCCTCCGGTGTCCCAAATTCATTCACAACCCTACCAAATTTCCAACAATCCCCCACATGAATGAACTTGGCTAAAAAACTGACACAAAATACAAATCAAACTCAGAGAGAGAGAGCACATCAGATAATCCCTGCATAGGATAGGTAGCTTTTGGCCTTGAACCTTCTATTGTGAAAGCCCATCGGATTTACTAGCTGATCAGTGAACATGATGTCTTGAACTGTTCTGCCGTTTGTGTAAACCGAGACAATAAACTCCACACAGGAACTTCTCTTAACACAATTTAGTTCTCACTGTTTTGTTCATTTTGGCCATGAACACACGTCCTGGTTCTGCAAGTGTTTTAAGAATTTTGCCTTCTCAAATTCTTATTGAAGCGGCCCCACTTCACACTCACATAGGTGATCTCTTATCGTGAGCATCTCAAATACTCTACTAGGAATTCCAATTCCAACGCATAAGAGTCATTAAAAGCAAATAGAAATTGCTTATCCTTAACAACTTCACTGTTGCACCATAGGAATGGATAGAAGAATCAATCTCCTTAGTGATATCCGTAACCACATGCGATTAGGTTGTCCCTTTGAACCTTGATCTTGGGATCTCCAGTCAACAAGGTTAGGTTTCCATCACGGTAGTTTTTAACGTCATAGGCTTTAGCCCCATTCCCGTCGATGCTTTACAACTAGCTCTCTATTTAACCCTCGGGTTAGCAGATCTACAATATTGTCTTTTGACTTCACGTTGTCAAATTGTGACAATCTAACTTGAGAGCAGTTGTTCAATGGTCATGTGTCTACGACGACATGCCGAGACTTACCATTACACATTACTCTGTGCCCATCCAATTTCTGATTGGATATCGCAATTTACACATATTGCTGGCACATATTTTTGTCCACATAGGAACATCTTTCAGAAGTTGGCGTAGCCATTCTGACTCTTCAATTGTCTTGTCTAGAGTAATAAACTCTGACTAACATCATAGACTGTGTTGTACACGTCTATTTGGAAAATTTCCACCACGCAACTGCACATGTTAGTATGAAACATACCCACTTATGGATTCTGAATCCTTTATATCAGATATTCAATTTGCATCACTGTACCTCTCTTGTAATGCAAGATATCTGGTATAGTGCAGCCTATAGTCATGTGTGTATCTCAAGTATCACAACACCCTGACTGTCGCTTTCCAGTGGTTCTACCTTGGATCTACACGTAATCACACGTCTAAAGAATGATGCATTTCTCGATCTCCTGATCACGTTCTTGTGAACATCGAGTAGTTCAGATTCATTAACGAGAATCTGACATGCATCCCAAAAATTAATCAACATACAGTTGACGATTTTTTTCCTTCATATTTTCTGCCCCCTCTTGGGTGTTGGGTTCTATCACATCTGCTAGATACCCCCACAATTCAAGAATTAAGGGGAAGGCTCTCGGCCCCCACATTCTTGAATTTTTAATCACTCTTTCTTGCGTGATACCCTTGCTCTCGAGCAAGTACTGATAGCATAATCTCATGCTATCAACGACAAAAGTATAAAACTCTTCGTCTCCCCATATGCGTGAGATATTCAAGTGATACACATCACTGAATCAAACTCAAAAGTTTGTTGCTTCTTTCAACGTATTGAAATGAAGTCTTTTACTTTGACATTCAAGTTGGCAACAATTTGCCACTCTTCGCTCATTCTCATAAAAAGAGGAGCATGATCCCACAGGATCTCTGTTGGCGCACCAACAATTGTGGTTATACAATGCCTCAATTAATACTCATTTATGCATTTTTTCCACAGTAAAAGCTACTAGTCAAATGTATTAATTTTCAATAATGACAATACATACCATCTTAATGGGTAATTGTCCATTACAAACACAAACTTTATTTGCATTAAGGCACCACATAAATGGCTAATTAAATTGAAAATTTAATCACCCTGAATTTTTTTAAATGCCAAAGAATTCTAATTAAATTCACACATAACATAACACATGTCCTTAAAATGGGGAAAGCAATTGATATATAAACTTATTCCTTGAATGTTGCAGGAAATAAATTTTCCTTCTCTATTTCTCAGAAAATTTTCAACCCTTATAAATACTCACAACAAAATCACGTTAGCATGAATCAAGTGACTGAAAACCCGACAAATATAAAAACTCGTAGGAAAATGAACAAGGGTGAACTCACAATACCCTTTTCGTCTATTTGTTTGAACCACATAACTAGTAAGACTCAATGGTAATTTATCATAATTACCACTTACCATTGTTAAAACAAATATTATTTTCTCATGGCCGTTTTGATAGAAGATTATTCATGACTCATACATTCTTTTAATTAACCATAAACCAAATACCCAAATCATGGCCTCTACTGTCGAAAATGTTAACCCACATGCAATATCAAATGGATTAAAAAAAAAACCAGTGCTTAGCATTTTGAAGACCGCGCAATCATTATCCACACCCAAAAATGAGGCACAAAACATGAGAACAGTTTGGCCCATAAAATAATAGTAAACAAACCGATGGAATTTTGGCTCTGTCTCGTAGAACCAAGAACAATGGGGTCTACACAAGTTCCACAAACATTTGATGCCACCATTGTTTTCCATATATCCCATCACCAATGGGCTACCCTATGGGGGGTTATGTAAATATGTGTGCATTCTAGGCATCAAAATTTGTATTTAACCAAAAGCAAATACAATAGTAGAAGCAACAGTCTACTGACACTTATTTTTGTACAAATTTGAAACAAAAATATTGCAAAATGATCCTTTTTCAAAATCAGATTCTAAGAAATTTTCTAAATAACTGTTTTAGGAAACAGAAAGAAATACAATTTCCATTTAAAATCCGTTAACTCAATTGGGTACGTAACCAAATGATTTAGATGCTATGGTTTCAAAAGATTTCAAAATCGAACAAAAAGTGCATTTTCCACTTTCAAGCATATCGAAATGCCGCTTCAGGACAAAGCTTTTGTCCCTAAGAAATCAGCCCACTAGTTAGCCATGGTCCAAACATGCACTAAACTAAATCAATTATGAAGCGTAGCAAATTGAGCGAAATGTACAGTTCCTATAACTTTCCCATATTGTTCACCTTCTTTCCGGTAGAGACATGATTGATTCGGTTCCGAAGTTGACATAATCTCCTCACCAATTCTGCACTAGATCGTTAGTTTCGGATGAAAATTATTTTCTGAAAAATCCAATTATCGATCAACCAATCAAAATAAATAAATTCTGTTTTAAGATTGTAGGAAAAATTGTGCGAACAAGTTGATCGGATTCAATTCCATAAAATAATTTCATTATACGGAACAGAATTACAATGTAAATTCGGAAAATAGAATACAATACCGAACCGAGTCCTGTGAAATCACAGTCCCCTTAAAACAGATTCGCCGCCTCCCGTGAGTGTTGGAGGATCGCTCCGGCGCCTGTCTCCCAGGGTAAAACGGCTCACTTGGCCGATGGAACACCTCCCAATCGACCGCCTGTTGAACTAACTGTGTTTGTCTCTCTCTCCGTAAAAACACATGAAAATCATTCGATCTCTTGTCTCTCAAAACAAATAAAAGAATCACTACTTATAGAGATCCTAAAATTTTGAAACCGCCAAATTCATAAATAGAGGAATAAATGGATATCAATGGTGCAATTGATGGATATCAATGCAACCATGAATGGATTGTAACTGCTGAGACGTTCCGGTTGCCTCGTCAGACCCTCCGGTGTCCCAAATTCATTCACAACCCTACCAAATTTCCAACATATATGAAGTTGGACTCCACCCTATCATTAAGCTAATTGATGATTAGGTACAAGAGGTACCGGTCACCATAGACAGCCTTACCCATGACAATAGAGAGGTGTGTTTGAAGCATCCATCATACATAAAATACTTGATAGGAGTCTAGTAAACAAATAAGTCTGAACATGTTAATACTCGACTCGCTTTGGTTGAATGTTTGGAAATTACATTCCTATCGGTCGATTCTCGTTAAGTAACCCTTCACTTCTAATTCACGGACCAGTTCACAACCGTTATGGTTGGTACTCAACAATTACGGCTATTTAAACACTTTAAATATATATTTGTTAAAATAATTTTTTAAAAAATTCACAACTGTTATGATTGATTCCCGCTACGGATCGTCCGGTACTCCTAATACTATTATACTGCAACTAATGCCATTACGTGTCCCAATAATGCTATTTAAAACCTTGTTAATTTCAGAACATCAAGATGGGCTCTCTTGATTGAATTTACTTGTTATGTATGATGATTATTAGAATTTGATGTGTCTAAAACTTGATCCTAAATCTCCAACGTTCAAGCAATATGCATAGCAAGTAACTTTCTAACATTTCCTTTCCTTGTAAAGTATGAAGGGAATACTCGAAAGGCATAACTTGCACTCAAAGAATCTTGATAAAATGGAGCAACCTTCTACTCAGCTGCAAGTAAGTTGTATTTTTTTATCCTTATAGTGTCTAAAGGTAATGTTTTCTGAGTTACCCAATTCCAAACTCATTAGATGTTGTTTGGTTTACCGAAATGATTTTGGGATATGATCATTCACAGATGTGTTAGGAACTGTCCGATGCACGTGGAGCCCACAAAATAATAATGGCTCAACGTGCATGAGACAATTCCAAACACATTTGTGTTCAAATCCGTGTACTTTAGTTTGTGTGTGTAGCACTGCTCATTTGCTTAGCCCATTAAAGGATACATGCATCTGTGACATGATTTATTTCTTTTCTGTTTGTCTACCAATATTGTTGCTTTTTCATTTTTTTCTAAATGACCAAGAGAGAGGTTTGATGTAGCTAGTAGAGGACAGCAACTACTCCAGATTAAGCAAGGAAGTTGGGGAGAAAAGCCATCAACTGAGGTACATGTTCATAGGAAAATGGAGACCTTGTTGTGCAGCAGGGTTTTAGCATGTCAAAACAACGTCGCGTTTGGACACTTGATGCATTTTGAATACCAAAATAACATTGTTTTGGCGTACTGCACGCCCTGTTGTGCACAAACAGGATCTCTGTAGCCATATTTACAATGCGTATTAAGACATTGACGCAGGTTTCATACCTTCTTCTTGGACCCCACATCACCCAGCTGTATTTGAAAACATAGACATATTGCCAACGAATATACAATCCGTCCCCATTCACCACTCGGGCATCGACCCAAGAATAATCCAGTTTAGGCTTAGTATTCTCTTGTATAAAAAGTGCTCTCCACCCCAGGAATGTGCGGTGTTAGAGAGACTCAACTCTTGAATCATATGGAATGTAATTGCTTTATAAAAACAGGCAGATGAGGGGAGAGGAGCTTCGAGGACTAAACATTGAAGAATTACAGCAGCTAGAGAGATCCCTTGAAATTGGATTGAGCAGTGTGATACAGAAAAAGGTCTCTCCATATTTATCCAATGTTTTATTTCAATTTTTCATGACCAGCAGATTTCTACACTTTTGATCAGCATTATCTTTTAACAGGATTTTGTTAACTTGGCAGGGTCAAAAAATTATGGAAGAGATCTCCCACCTTCAAGAAAAGGTCAGGACCCTAACATCCTAATATTGCAAAAGATAGAAATTTGACCTGGGTTTTTGCTAACTAATTGTAGAATCTTTTAACCGGAGGTTCTCTAATCCGTACTTGATCCGTAGACTTTTTTGAATTCCTCTAGTACTGCAAAAGTAACAACTAGTTAGTGTCGTTTGATCGTATCAGACGAAAAACACTCCGAGGCCCGTGAATCAGAAAGGTTATTTGAAAGTGCTGGCTATTTATAGAGAGAGTAGCAAGTATCTTACTTTTCGCCTGAAGTTACCCTTTATGCACAGAGGAATTTGGGATCCAAGCCAGCTTGTGTGGAGCACGTTTCTACATGATGTCAGAAATAACCATCGCTACATTGAAGTCATGCATGATGCACTAGACGCCATGTGTCAAGACTGAGTCACCTGAAGGCCATGTGGAAACGGGCGAAGCCACGTTAGGCTTCGGTTCAGGCCTTTGGGCTCACCTGATATGTGGACATTACCCAGGTTACGGTCCATACCTGGTGCACACGCTGAGGCAAATGGATATATATGTTTAGGATCTGCAGATGTTACATAAATTTGGACCATATTCTTCTCAAATAAATGATTCTCCCTTTCCTTTCAACTCTTTCTTTCTCCTTCTCACTTGCCCTTGAAACTGACAAAATATGTAGGGAATGCGACTTATGGAAGAGAATGAGAGACTGAGACAGCAGGTACGAGTTTTCGCATAAGCCCTTTTGTCTGTTCAATTTCTTTTCTCTTCCACAGACTTTAATGGGATAATTGGACTATTTGGATGAAGGTGGTGGAAGTGTCTAATGCTCGAAAAAACATTGTTCATGATTCGGATAATATGGCTTATGAAGAAGGCCAGTCATCGGAGTCTGTCACCAACACATGCAACTCTACTGGCCATGCACAGGACCATGAAATCTCAGACACAATTTCCCTCAAGTTGGGGTGAGTTATATTCATGATTTTTTTATTGAAACTCGGAACAAAGGCGATTCTGTCAACTCGGATAAGTTTGGCATTTGTTTACATGGCCATTAAACTCTCAAACCAACACTTGCATACATGTCATTTTAATGGGTTGAGCTTGGAATTTAAGATTAAGGGAGTGCTCGAATCAGATTCCTACTAAGATGGGGGAATCTGATTCTGGGTTAGATAGGTCATTCCTAATCGGTAGTCGCTTTCTTATTCCAATCTGTTATCAACATTGATATAATGGAGCTTCCCGAATCACATATTTCGTGTCGTTCAAACTGAGCTAGTCCTTTTTGTGCTACTTTCGGTGGGAATGACCTGAACGATTGGATTTTCAATGCACATGTAGGTTACCATACTCGGGCTGAAGGAGAAAAAAGAAGAAAGAAGTTTACGGGGACAAATCTAATGGAGACGGGATGGAACCTGTAGCTCAAAGGATTAGAGCACGTTTCGAGAGGAGAACAAGAATGGTTGTGTTTAGTTTGTGAAGATTTGGTTAGTGTTAATGAATGGAATGCTAAACTACTAACTCCCAACTGTATTCATAGTCTCACATGTTTATGGGTTTCTTTGGTCGACAGTTTTAAGTGGATCTTTGTGCCAATGTTCATTTTTAGTTTGTGAATGCCAGCAGCAGCTCTGTTTTATGTGGAAATTGCGCTACTATTTATTTATTTATTTTTGGTTGGATTCTGTTCCTCTGATTGGATGTTCGAACTTAGTGAACGAATTATATTAATAAACGATAATTCTTCTTCTTAAATACACTTATGAAATAATGGGTTGATCATATGTTTATCGATGTACATTTAATTTGAATTAAAAAAAAAAGAGTTAAAGTTTTATAAAGTGAATGATTATGATTATATTTTTTGAATTTGAGATGACACGTATTAATTGGGCTTAGCGGTTACCCGACTAGTGATAAGCAGCTTAAACACAGGCTTTAGGGTTGAATGTCATAAAGTGGGAATGGAGATCTTGCTGTTCGCAACGCGTCAAAATAATGTTTTTTTGGTGGCGTAAAAAATTGCTCAGATACTGTTCAAGATTTTGAATAAATTTTTACAAGTCAAAATAATATTATTTAGACGTGTAACATATTATATATATTGTGTATAATACATATCAGGCCACCTAGTCCCATAAAGTGCCTGATCTCAGACAGTGACAGCCACAAAAGGGGGGTCTGTAGCAGCACGGATTTTTATATTCTGCATTATGTGATTTTTATTTTCAGTGTTCAGCCACAGATTGTAGATGCATATTCAAAAATAAATTAAAATTATGTATAGAGAGAGATGACAAGAAGGGAATGGACTCCACAAGACAGAGATGACAGATTTGGCTATAAAAAATCCAAGAACACAAATTAATTGTATACATTTAGACACAAATATGTCTAAATGCACGTAGAGCTCACACAATTATGAAAGACACCATATGTACCTAATGATTTCAAAAATATCTTTGTTCAAATGTGTACAAATAATTTACGTTTCTAAACTAACTATTTGGCTACGTGTTTGATGTTTTAGAGCGTTCTCCTTTGTTTCTTTCGGTGTTTCCTTTTTTGTGTGTGTTTTTCTTCTCATGTACTTTTGCCTTTTTTTTTTATAGCTTAGAGTGTACAGATTAACTCATACGCACCTCGATCAATCTTTGAGAGACCAGTCATACTATTCACTAGCTAGAAACTCGACTAAAGCCAAAATAAAATTCTGTATGAATTGATCTCATAAGAGTTGATAGTACCCAAAAAGTTTTAAAATTGAAACCTTAGGAGAGATCAAACTCATAAATTCCAAGCCATAATTACCAAGCCAACTCAGAACAGACAGAGACTCAGAGAGTTCGCTTAGAAAGCTCAGAACAGACACTTTTTAACTACAAAACATAGCATAATAGACATTTAGGACCATAAGATGTTACTAGTCTGTTTCAAAAACAAGAATCTAAAAACACGGGTGAAAATCATACACAGTAATTACCCCCAAAAAAATCTTACACAGCCCATTCTACTCCCTCTTTGATTTTGACAGAGCTTTCTTCCTCTGTCCAAGCATATATGTGTACATGTGAGGGCTGCCTGCAATAATAAGATCATACCATCATCAGATTCATTAGCATCAAAATTTGGAAACTAACATACTAGCATTGGAAGCCAGACTAGAACGATGAAATAGTATCTGCTAATGTCATACCCGGGACGTAGATTCCAAGGACAAGAATTGCAGAATAGAAGTAATCAAATGAGAAATTCCATTTGTTAGGCATCCGAATACAATATTTCTCAGATTCCTGCAAGCATTGCGGTTTAATCAGTGCATAGATTTCAAAAATGATCCCTCGCATTTTTAATCATTGAATGCGTATTTGAGGGGGATAAGTTCTAGGTATATGTGCTGTTTTTTTTTTTTGGCTATATATCATGATGATATACCAATGCAACGCGTGGGTGATATGATGTCTTAACACAAGTAGCAGGATATTGTATGCTGGTACCTAAGCAACCTAGTAAAGCTTGGTTGAAGAAAAACCTGCTAAATTAATAAATTTGTACAACTTTCACTGAGTTTATTACCTTAATGAAGGGAAGGGCAACATATATTAGACCTACTTCACTGGTAATGCCCGTAGGATACAACAACAAAAAGGTGCTATACCTGCAATAAACAACCTCAATGTGATTTCTTTCAAGAAGATAAAAAGAAAAAAGAAGAAGAGAGATTTAAAATTGTGCATGTATAACCTGAGCCACATGAGCCAGGAAGGTGCAGAACCAAGAGCCTCCTTTGTGCCAAAGAAAGAATACCGAATAATCTAAAACGACCAGGACCGAAATAATTGAATCAGTTATAACTTGTCCAAAAGAACTTGTTGAGCACGAATTATCACAGAGAAACAATTCCGGACTGTTTGATCAATAGATTACCAACTCATCATGCAGAAAAAATGAAAAACAGCATACTTGTTTTCTTGCACCTTGATTATGGTTGATTAATATGACCAGACAACGAGTGCGAAACATATATCAGATAACTACAATCTACAATCTATCAACATATAAACACTGAAAACTTATTGTTTCTAATATTATCTTATTAAACCTTTCTGTACAAAGTATCAAAAAACCCAAAAATGCTATCAAGAGGGGGACCTCTTTATCCACTTGTTTTTTTGGTCCAAACTTTTGTGCATTAAAGATTTCCATATCCTAGGATAGAAGCCCAAGAGTGAAGGGCAAAGAGTCTAAGTCCTCACCTTCTACCAGACTAGATTTCAAGATACATTCCATAGAGCACAGATAAGGTGGAGGTAATAGAGGCGGGGTGGTTGCAACTTGCGTCGTTCACTTTTACTAGAGGAAGTGGGACTGCCAGTTATGGAAGTGGTGGCACGAGCTGTGATCAATGGTGTTGCAATAGGAGAAGATAATTAGCATTTAGAAATTGAGGTGGGATTGGAGGTATAAGGTAGTGATGGAGTTCATCTGGAAGCGATGGGGCAGTGGGAACAGTGGTAGTAGGTCAGGGGCATGTTAATGAAGGATTGAAGGTTGTATTGAAAGATGGCAGAGGTGAGGGCAAGGAGGGCAGTGTAGTTGTTTTTTCCGAGTTGGTGCCCTTGGGAAAATGGGGTCCAGAGTGAAGGTAGAGAATATAGGTTTAGATTAGCGGTTCCCAACTACAAATCCCTAACAGTTACTATGTTCCAAATGCCAAAACGAGTTTGTGGTTTGGTTTCTTAGAATAGATGAACTCCTCTCATCCTCACGCTTAAAATTAAATATAAACTCATGATACATTGTCGAATTTCGACAATAAGTCAAGCTAATGAGATTCAATCAAGGGTTAATTCTCCTATGAAGAGACGAAGCATTACAGCAAGCCAAAATTACCCTTACAAGTTAGAGGCCAAAGTCCATATATTTTGGCATGCCTCAATAATATGTTTTGCTGAAAGGTAAAGCTCAAGGTTTAGCTGAGTATTGGTAGCAAGCTTGTGTTACATGATTAAATTATAATAAGTTTGTCCCCTTAACAGAGTACGATCTCTGAAACTTGATGCATAAAATACAACAATTATGATACAACTACTCACATATGCATGACGCAATAGGACATCAAGTAGGCAAATCTACCATAGCAGGTAAGGCTAAGGCATATGTGAAAACAAGCACGACTCAAACCTGAACTTATCAAGATAATTGTTAAAAAGATTGTAGTTAAAGCAGCAACAATGTGATGCTAACCTCTGTGATAGACCAGCTTATAACCAAAGAGCTAACAAGTATGTGAGTCCGAACCTGCGGAACAAAAGTTCAATTTGTGAGTCCCATTTTCCAAAGGAACATAAAGGGAATGAACATCAAGGGGATTGTAAGAATATGGGTTTCCTACCTCAGGAAAGCTCCATAAGATGCCCCAAGCTACAAACAACCTTGAACCTATCTGTGGTAGTGTTGCTGTGATTGGAGATCTTACCAAACCTTTTGCAGAAACAGAAGATGAATAAAATATGTGGAAAAAAATGATTTGGTTTGACACAATATCTTCTCCCCCATGAAGATGGAAACCTTAGCTCATCAACAGAAACAGTTCTCACCTACTAGACCATGAAGCATCTGTTCCACAATAAAAATAAACATATAAAAGTGTAAGACACATCAAATTGTCCAAATCTGAAGTATCAAGAAACTAAGGGTGCGTTCGCCCACCGAAACAAGTACGTGGAACTTGTATGAAAAAAATGGAAGAAGCAAATGGTGCTGGTTATGTGCTTGTTTACTGCAAAAAAGAGCCTAGAATTTCCTAAGTTTCCGTTTGCAAAGATGATCATATAATTTCAATGAAAGGATTGAGACTTTTCTGGTTATTATTCAATGCGAATAGCTCCAATTCAGTAGTGATTGATAGCAAGTATATTACTGACATATAGCTTCGTTGGGACTTGTACAAGGATACCAAATAAAGGGCATCACTATTATGCTGGCTGAATGGAACACGAAACCCTTCTTTTGAAGTCCAGATTCATCTGTACGGCACCTAAAGTTTCTGGCGATACGACCCAGAAATCCAAATTAAACGATTTATTTTTATATAACAAGTTAGCACTTTCATTAATTAATGATGGTGGTAGCCCCTTGACCTAACAAAAAGTAGGGGCAGTTGAGAAAGTAAATGAACACTCAATTCTCTCCCTCCTCCCTACAGAGACTAGATTTTACTTTAAGTAAACACTCAATTCTCTTCCTCCTCCCTACGCAGTCTAGATTTTACTTTTTTTCATCCCTAATTATTAAAAACAATCATTAGTGCCGCAAATAATTTGGTCAAAACCTGAACTCATCGGTATCAAAATAGAGTTGAAAGTTAATCCGAAACAGAGCAGAGCCTCCGTAGGACAAAGATCATTATTTGAGAGGGTTTTTTTATTAATGTACAGATCAGGTGTACCTCCAAAACAGCGGCGGATTGAGCTAGGAGAAGAGGCTTTTGGACGGCGTCGTAGACATGTTCGTGGCCCGACTCCTTTAGTGTTTTCAAAGCTAAATACAGAACTTGGAACCTGAAATTCAGATCAGATCAGAAGAACAGTGGCTACATAGATTTCTCGAGAAACACAGATTTACGTAGCAGTGTTAGAAATTGAAAATGAGGGGAAGTTGTGAGACTTACCATCCGACAAAAACGGTCCAATTGTAGAGAGTGAGGTATGTGCGTCTGAGAACAGTGGCAAAGCCTGCCATTAGAGATCTGAATCCGCTACAATCAAGAGATAGAGAGAGAGGCGGAGTGGATTGGGTATTTGAGAGGAGGAGGAGGAGAAATCAATGGGATATTAATTTAATCAATGTAGGTGAGCTGATCAACCACTCGACATTGCTTGCTTGTTGGCTGTGCGCTCTCTCTCTCTCTCTCTCTCTCAACTTCCAACGAATTTGAATGAATTCTCAGTGAAACAGTGATGGAGTATTAAGGAATGGGGCCGGGGAAGCAACGGACGTCGTCGTTTCATTGTGATTTTAGCTGCCTGGGCTCATGAGCTACAAAAAGCCTATCCAGTGTTCCTGTGATGGCCCAACACTTTTCTCATAAATTGGAGCCCACCATGATTGGGCTTCAAAATCTGCAGCACTACACATCTGGGCCTTCCCAATTAATGTATGAGATCTCTTTTTTGATATCTTATAATGTTCGAATCAATTTATACGCATATTGACTAATTTTTTTGGAGTCAATCTCATCTTCTCCTAGCAGGAGACCCAATTAAATTCAAGATAAAATTATGTATGGACTGACCCCATAAAAATTAATACCACCTGAGAGGTTTCGATTCTCATAGTAAATGCGTACCTTGATTAATCCCTAAAGATCAATCCCAATATTCACTAGCCGGAGACTGTATTAAAATCAAGACAAATTTGTGAATGGATTAGCCAACAATATGGTGATAATGTTATGGTAATCGTAGTTATATTTCTATTTTTGCAAGTTTAATGTGACATTCTAGACATATATGAATATTAAAAAAAATTTAAGAACATATTTTTCTGTGCATAGATTTAGTTGCAGATGTATCTAGAATCATCATATGCACGTGAATCTCATATTGTCTTGAAGTACCCCGCATGCATCTAACGATTTTGTACACATCTATGTCTGGGTATGTGCACGAAAGGTGTGTTTCTAGACTTCCGCTATGAATATATTGGACTGCTAGATGGTTTATTCATAAAACGAATTTTTATTGTGTCAAATTTTTTCGAATTATTAATTTGTCTTTATGAGAGAAATTAAAATGTAAAAATTTATAATTAAACATTCAAAAAAATTATTAAAGAAAAAAAAATTCAATATCCACAATTTTTTTTTGAATTATCTCGATCTTTTGGAAATTAATTAGGTCGAACATGTGGACATGTTTGAATGACACTATATTGGATAAACATTATCTGGCTTTGGGCCACTAAATATTTGGAGCCCACCATGATTGGGCTTCAAAATCAGCAGCATTACACACCTGGGCCTTCCCAATTACTAAGATACATTTTTTTGATATCTCATAATGTTCGAGCCAGTTTATACGTTTATTGATTAATTCTGCCAATCAATCTCACATTTCACTAGCAAGAAATTCAATTAAATTTAGAACAAAGCCGTGTATGAACTGACCCCGTAAGAGTTTATAGCATCTGAGAGGTTTCGAATATCACTTTATATACGTACCTTGACTAATATCTAGAGATCAATTCCACCATTTACTTAATCAGGAGACCGAATTAAAATTAAGAAAAATCCGTGTATGGACTAGCCAACATATGGTGATAATGTTATGGTAATCACAGTTATATTTCTATTGTTGCAAGTTTAATGTGACATTCTAGACGTATATGAACATATTATTTCATGCACAGATGTGTTTGGAATTAACTGTCAGATGTACATGAAATTCACATTATTTTAGAAGACTTCACATGCATCTAACAGTTTTGAATATATTTGTGTCCGAATATGTGCATGAAATGTGCGTTCTTGGACTTCTGCTATGAATATATCCTTCTGTTGATAATTAACTTCAACATAGTCGAGCCGTTCCGCTTTTGATGAAGGACTTTTCGGCTAGCAAATGTTCCTCAGGAGTCAGGAACCTCGTTCCACAGCAATTCCGAACCCCTTTTATGTTAATAATAGAAAAAAAAAATTCCAGAGGTATATTTAAATTGAGTGGTGACTTAAATTTCGTGAAATCTCGAAATGATCAGCATAAAGTTTGGAGGTTTAATTGGTTCAGTACTCTAGTAGGTTTTACACATGCAGCAAAGCACATGCTTCATTTGTCACAGTCATGAATTCTTCTTCATCATAACATAAAGAAACTAAAGTACTATAAAAGATAGATACGTATCAAACATTAATTGTTTGATGGCTCTTAAAGTCGGAACGTACGGTTGATAAACAGGCTCACAATAATGGTGATTATTATATACACATATACATATATTATGTAGAGAGAGATGGGGGAGAGAGAGAGAGAGAGAGAACAATCGTACGCACGTAGTTCACCTACCTGGAACTTTAATATATATTGCAAGATCGAGCCAAATGGCCCAAAAATCGGACTGGCATATTCACGTTGCTATTTTTTTATTATCCAATCATGTAGCACTTTGTCGCACCATGCTTTGCTGCTTCTCTTAGAATATGCGAATCGTAAAGGGTGACCGAGCAAGAATGTGATAGTAAACAAATAATTCATCAAGTTTTCAAGTACGACTCGCATCATCGGTCAAAAGTTTTTGGCTTACTAGAAATTCGATCGATAATTAACTTTAACATAGTGTACATAAAATAACCCGAACATCTAATTATATATGTATCAAGCCTATGTTTTTAATTAGCTCATGGGGATATTTTTATTGGGTTTCTGTCATATATATTGACAAAAGGAAATGTAACATCTCTGTCTCTCTCTCTTCTTTTCGGTGGTATAAGCCCACATGCAAGTGGTGCGAAAGTGGAGGAAGAAAAGTTAACATAGCTAATCTCATGGTCAGTGAAAGTGGGCAGATACAGACTTTCGGCCCTTTCTCTTTAATCTTTATCACCCTTTTTTATTTTCACAAGTGGGCACTCCTTTTTGTTTTCTTTCATTTAATAACCCTAAGTTTTTAATCACTGCACAAAACTCAACCCCTAGTTTACGTGAAAGGGTTTGATTCTGTCACTGTGTAACACAAACCCCAAAATTATCTATTCTAATATAACAAGGAAGAATTTTGTTTGGAATGAAAAAATTAATAAACTTTTTTCACAAAAATAATTGTAAAAATTGCTTAATTTAAAATGAATTAACAACCATTTTTACTGTAGTATGAATTAACTGTCAGAAAAAATACAAAAAAACTAAAAAAATTAATTAATAACTTTCTCCTTATCAAATAACTGTTGACAGTCAAAACAAACTTGCATTGAGAAAAATAATAATAAGAAATTAGGCAATTACCAATTTAGAATATAATTATCTCCACAAGCATCGTGTGTACACAATCTAGTCATTTGTTAACACGAAAAAGTAAGAAACTCTAAATCACCTTTTTATCTCAAAAATTCATCTCCAGAAATAATTTTTAACTGATGGGGCTAGTCCATACAGGGTTTTGCCTTGACATTAATGGAGTCATTGCTAGTTAATAGTGGGATTTTTTTCCGCTAAACAGTAAATAGTGGGATTAATACCACATAAATGCGCAATCTGACACAAACACTCTGAGTTATCAAAAGAAATAAAAAAGTTATTGAAATATTTACTGTCAATAATCCTTTTGGTTTTTTCTTTCCCATATGAGTTCGTGCATGGTTGCACAGCTTGAGATTTAAGGGTTTGCTCTCTCCTAATTAGGTCTCACGTTCGAAACCTATTGAGTATTATCAATTTTTATGGGGTCAGTTCATACAGAGTTTTGCTCTGACTTTAATTGAGATCTCCACAAGTAACAGATGAAATTAGTTCTTCAGAGATTAGTCGATCAAGATGCACGTAAACTTGTTAATTCGGACAATCTAAAATATAAAACAAGATGGCATTTTTAGTTAAGTTATTATTATTCTTCTTATAAAAGCTTCTCCTTTTGACTATTGCACTAAATTAAATTAAGTACTAGTGGTGAGCCAATATACATAGGATACCATGTCTGTCAATTTTCAATATGTGAGGCAATTAGCTGTGAAGATGATGGAAGATTCAACCCGTCACGCCAAAATAAGTGATAGCTCATTGATTGGTAAGTTTTAATATATAATAATATGCAACCAAAAGAAACAAAATGATTGTAGAGAAGCTAGTGGTGTATGAAATATTTAGTCAAGCAATCAATATTCCACTGACTACACATCAAACTGGACCCACCCTGGCCTCAAATGCAATCTATATTTTCCTCAACATATATAAAAATTTAAAACCCATCTGGGACAGTCTTTTTTGGTGCAGGTGCATGCACCCCTTATTATTTCTTGAGAAAATAATTTATAGCTACGGATACAAATGTGTTTAATTAACATGATTCCTCTTAGTTTTTTTTTTTTTTTTTTTTTTATGGAAGTAAATCTTTTCGAGTCTTCAAATGAACTAGAGGGTCCGGTTCAAGTTCATTTTGGACTCTTCATGAGCACATCTCGATATCGTGATCTTTCATATTTTAAAACTCGTCGAGAGCTACATTGATTAGAATCGTGCAATCTTCTTTTTGTGTTTGTCAGTAACACTATGGACAAACTATGATTTGTCCTTTAGACTTTGTTTAAATTTTTTTATGTTAAGTCACTTAATCATTTACCCCTCCATTAACTGTCCAATATTCATAAAATAATAATGGTACGTAGAAACAAAGTATTATTGAAAAAAGGTTTCGTGAAAAAAATTATTAAGAATTTAGATAGTTATATATAATGTTATTCCTTGTTTAGAGAGATATTAATAGTGTTTTTAAAATTCGTAGGGGTTAAAGTGATATTTTTTTTAGAAAAATTTCCTAGAAAACTTTTCAGAATTCAAATTTATAGACTAAATTCACTTGAGTATGTAGGCTTTCAAATCTGAATGAATCTAATTGATTTTGAATTCGGAAATATTTTTTGAAAATTTTTTCTAGGACTATAACACTCCTCATTTATATAGGATGCTTCCTATGTGTAACTTCCATTTCTTATAAGATAATTATGATTCTCCTACCGACATATAAGATGAATGAAAAATACTAGAATACACTGTTCATATTTGGATGTATACGATATGCACTTCTTGAATTATACAAAAGATTATAGTATTTGCACATTTGTTTGTATCAGTAATATTGAATTCAAAATTTTTGTGCATAAACTCATAATCTCATCTTGAACGTTTCTATATTATTATCTCGGTTGACCACCCGTGTACACTTCTAAATGAAAGGTAAAAGGGTCAACTCTTGCCGAAAGCAGGGATTGATTACTGATTTATTTTCTCCTCTAAATGGGAATTGTTTGTTTATATGGCCCCATTTGGGCTATAGTTTTTATTTATTTGTTATTTTTATCTTTTTTTTTTTTTGCATTTGTTGTTTAAATCTCAATGTTTTGTAGTTTATTGGTCCGTCTTGATGAAAGGAATCTAATGAGTATAAAATTATGTCCAAAAGTTAAAAAAAGTCACTAAAGACGACGAATAAGTACAAAAAACTCTGTTTTTTTATTTATTTTTGTCTTTTCTGAACTTTTTTTAAATTTAGCTGATAATTGATAACTTTTCTGAAAGCTCTTGTCGAGATGAACCAATAAATCAAAAAAAATTGATGAAAAACAAAAAATTACAAAAAAATTTCAAATAAGGACGAATTTTTTTTAATAAATACCACAATACATACTGTAACGCCCCGAATTTCGGACACGTTAATAAAAAGAGTAAAGTAACTAAAATACCATCATTATATTGAAATACGAGTTTGATACATGAGATCGTCAAAATACATTTCAGAAGAGACTGTTTACATTCAAAAAGACTTTAAAATTAAAGTCAGAGCAGTTTAAACTAGTCTAAGTGATCCACGGCTCGATCACGTCTTCTGCGGGGTAAGCGTCATCATAAGGTGTAAAGTCGGGTCCGGCTCCATCATCGTCAGTACCTGGTTATGAAATACCAGGGGCAGGAGGAAGTTGCACCATGAGTTTTGACACTCAGTAAGTTTCCTACCCTTAAGTTTCCCTTTTAATGTTTTAGAACATTTTACAAGAATATGCAATGTGTAAATGTGTAGAAATAATCAAAGTTTGGTAGTATCATACAATAAGTGTGAACAGTGATAAATATAAGATTTAACCGAATGAATAGAATTGCAGTTTATAACTAACACAGAGTATATCAATTCCAAATCTTTCACAGTACTCGACTTTAATCAAAATATTCTAAAGTATGACCACGTCATATAATTCGAAAAGGCTTTTCTAACATCAATGACACCGTCATATATTTCGAATAGGTTTCTCTCAATCAATACAGTCCAAATGGTGCTCCCGAACGATAACGATCCCGACCGCCCAACTAACCGATGCTTCCCAACCGCCCTGCGCCCCAACCGCACTGCTCCCGATCGTCATGTTCCCAATCAAGATGCTTTCCCTAACATTATATCCTTTCCTATCGCGCCGGACAATATAAGTTTAAAGTTTACACTGGAAGATCGTTAGACTAGAAAAGGCACGATAGGGCTAGATATAATTTCGGCTCAAGCGAAATTTGGCTAAACGCACGACACGGCTAAATTACAGCGCTTGGGTGATACAAAAGCTTGGGTCTATCACACCCTCTGGTTAAAGTCAAAGCTCGGCTCATGTCGCATCACGGCTACAAGACACGCATAATATTCCCACGGGGAATAATCCACAACCACTAAACGTATATTATTATCAGTGTGTTTACGTTCGGGTATCCACGGGACACCCTGAGTCAAGTAACCATAGCAATAATCAGGATAATTTCATGCTCGACTAATATTCAAACTATTAAATAGAAATTGCATAATAATAAGATAGTTGTGCAAATAAAATTTTAAAATAATATCATAGTGATAAAATAAATAAGTTTACTTATAATTTAAATAAATTAGAGTAAATTTGTAATTTAAATATCTTAAGGATAAAACTGAAATTTAATAAGATAGGGACTAATTTGTAATTTTATAACATAATAGGATTAATGTGTAATATTATAATTAATAATACTTTATATTTTAAACAAATAGTAATTTATACAAAATAACTTATCCTCATAAATAAACTAATAACTACAGGGGAAAAAATGTAAGTTTGTTTTAACAAAATAAAACAGAAGTTTTGTCTAAAATTATCTGGTCGGACTGCCGTCTCACGTTTGGCACCAATTTCTTCCTACAGGACCTCGTAATACTCCGAACATTAAAACGGACACTCCAGAGTAAGAATCTTACATTGGTTTGGAGTTTTGATCGCGTATCTGGTTCGCGGAGTGGCTGCTCTTCTTCTCCTTCCTTCCTTCCTCTTCTTCTTTCTGCTATTCCGTGGTGAAAAATAACAGAGGGGGGTTTCCTATTTATAGAGAAAGGGAGGGGGCAGAGCAACGGCTGGGAGGAAATCCGGGAAATCCAACGGCGGGGGCGAAAGTGATGATGGTTTAGGGGTGGCTGGTGGCAGGAGTAGCTGACGAGGGACGGGTGATTGATTGGGAGCGGCGACTTGACGGGGAGGAGGTGGCTAAGGCAGAGAGGAGTAATGAGGCGGTTGATTGATGGGAGCGGCGACTTGACGGGGATGAGGTGGGGTGGTCAGAGAGGAGGTTTGGGGAAGACGTTCTGTTTCTCCGTTTTCCAACGCGCGCACACACACAGATATACGCACATATATATATATATGTATATATAAAATATATTAATCTAAATATATATAAAATCAGAACCGGACAGGAACCGGTCGGAAAACCCGAAAACCGGCCAAAAAAACCCACTGAACCGGAACAAAACCGGCCAAAACGGACGGAAAACCGGGTAGCCGGCCGGGCACGGCCCAAAAGCCGGGCACGGCCCAAATGCCGGGCACGGCCCAGGCCCAGTCCAAACCGGCCCAAACCCGGTCAGCCAAAACCCGCCCAGGCAGCCCAAACCCGGGAGAGAGAGAGAAAAGAGAGAGAGAGAGAGAGAGGAGAGAAAAATAAAAAATAATAAAAAAAAAAAATCGTACGCAAACGTAATAAAAAAATTATACGAGGAGTATAAAAATTTTCGAACTATTTATTTATTAAAAATATTTACGGGTTATTACAACCTATCCCCCTTAACAAATTTCGTCCTCGAAATTACAAAGTGTCAGAAATAAAAAGGTGTGGGTGATTGGCTCGGATAACATCTTCTCTTTCCCAAGTAGATTCTTCAATGTTGCGATGACGCCATAAGACTCGAACAAGACGGATGGTCTTTCCTCGTAAAGTCTTCTCTCCATGGTCAATGATGCGTATCGGCTGCTCTTCATAAGTGGTGTCCTCATCAATGGTGACTTCTTCCCAATTGAGGATATGGGTCGGATGTGCCATGTATTTGCGAAGCATGGATACATGGAACACATTGTGCACACGATCAATCTGAGGTGGAAGTGCTAAACGATAAGCAACTTCTCCGACTCGCTGCAATATCTCAAATGGTCCAATATATCGTGGCGATAACTTCCCTTTCTTCCCAAATCTGATGATTCCTCTACGCGGTGAGATCTTCAAGAAAACGTGGTCTCCAACGTTGAAAATCAGAGGTCTGGTTCTTTTGTCGGCGTAACTCTTCTGTCTACTCTGCGCTGTCAGAAGTCGCTGTCGGATGACTTTGACTTTCTCTGTGGTCTCTCGTACAAGATCTGGTCCTAAAAGACTAGTCTCTCCAACTTCAGTCCAGCATATAGGTGATCGACATGGGCGTCCGTAAAGTGCTTCGTACGGCGCCATCTCGATACTCGCCTGATAGCTGTTGTTGTAAGCGAATTCTACTAGTGGTAGATGTCTCTCCCAATTACCTCGAAAATCTAGGACACACGCTCTAAGCATATCCTCCAAGGTCTGTATGGTTCGCTCTGACTGCCCATCTGTCTGAGGGTGAAAAGCTGTGCTCATACGAAGATCTGTTCCCAAGGCTTTCTGTAAGCTCTGCCAAAAAGTTGACGTGAATCTTGGGTCTCTATCTGATACAATTGATACTGGTACACCATGCAGTCTGATGATCTCCTTGATATACAATCGGCTGTACGAATCCATTGTGTCAGATAGCTTGATTGGTAAGAAGTGTGACGACTTAGTCAAACGGTCAACGACAATCCAGATGGCATCGTGTCCCTGAATTGACTTCGGTAGTCCTGTCACAAAATCCATCGCTATATGTTCCCACTTCCATCCTGGTATAGGCAACGGCTGTAGCGTTCCTCCAGGTCTCTGATGTCCTGCCTTGACTTGCTGACATGTGAGACAAATGGCTACGTACTTGGCCACGTCTCTTTTCATTCCGCTCCACCAATAAGTTCGCCTCAAGTCCTTGTACATCTTATTCCCTCCAGGGTGGACAGCAAAGTTTGACTTGTGGAACTCTTTCAATACTGATTCTCTGAGCGTACCGAAGTCTGGCACGAAAAGACGTCCAAGATATCTCAATCCTCTGTCTGCTCCAATAGTCCATCCTGCTGATGATTCTCCTTTAGCTAGTCGGCTCTTGATGAGATCTGACTCCGAATCAAGGGTCTGTACCTTCAGAATTTCTTCATGAAGTGCCGGCGTAACTATCACTGCACACAGATAAGCTTCTCCTTGCTGTTCATTCTGCTGGAGTCCGTACTCCTGTATCTGGTTCATTAGTTTCCACTCTCTGACTGCCAAACTAGCAACGTGTCCTCGAGACTTGCGACTAAGTGCATCTGCTACGACATTAGCCTTTCCCGGGTGATAGGACAAGGTGAAATCGAAATCTTCTAGATACTCCATCCAACGTCGTTGTCTCATATTCAGATCCTTCTGAGTGAATATGTACTTGAGACTCTTGTGATCCGTGAAAACTTCAAACTTCTCACCGTAAAGGTAATGACGCCAAATCTTAAGCGCGTGTACCACCGCGGCAAGCTCTAAGTCATGACTCGGATAGTTCTGCTCGTGTATCTTCAGCTGGCGTGATCCGTAGGCTATGACCTGTCCTTCTTGCATAAGCACACAGCCTAATCCATCCTTTGATGCGTCACAGTAGACGATGTACCCAATATCTCGTCGTGGAACGATAAGAATAGGGGCATTGGTCAATCTATTCTTCAACTCTTGAAAAGACTTCTCACATGCATCGCTCCAATCGAACTTGATTCCCTTCTGAGTTAGCCGAGTCATTGGTTTGGCTAAAGCCGAAAAGTCCATGATGAATCGTCTATAATAACCGGCTAGTCCCAAAAAGCTACGAATCTCGAAAACTGAAGTAGGCTTCTTCCAATCCTTGATGGCCTCGATCTTGCTGTCGTCGACGGAGATTCCTTTCTCAGACACAACGTGTCCTAGGAATTTGACTTCTTTCATCCAAAAGTCACACTTGCTAGCTTTGGCGTAAAGCCGATTATCTCGTAGAATCTGAAGTGTGGTCCTTAAGTGTTGCTCATGTAGCTCTTCCGTTACTGAGTAGATCAATATGTCGTCGATGAATACTACCACGAACTGGTCCAAGTACTGAGTAAAGATCTTATTCATGAGGCACATGAATACTGCTGGTGCGTTGGTAAGTCCGAAAGGCATCACTAGAAACTCATAGTGGCCATACCTTGTTCGGAAAGCTGTCTTCTGAATGTCTGAATCCCTAACTCGCAACTGATGATACCCGGATCGTAAATCAATCTTTGAGAAACAAGTTGCTCCTCTAAGTTGATCAAACAGGTCATCGATTCGAGGTAGTGGATATCGATTCTTGCTTGTGACTCGATTGAGTTGTCTATAGTCAATACAGAGTCGAAGTGTGCCTTCTTTCTTCTTCACGAACAGTGCTGGAGCTCCCCATGGTGAAGTGCTAGGTCGAATGAATCCTTTCTCTAGAAGATCTTGAAGCTGAATCTTCAATTCCTTCAATTCGGCTGGTGCCATTCTGAATGGTGCCATGGATATTGGTGTTGTTCCAGGTAGAAGCTCAATGGTGAAATCCAATTCTCGAGTCGGCGGTAGTCCAGGTAGCTCATCGGGAAATACATCAGCGTACTCACAAACTACGCGTGGTAATCCCAATTCCATTCGATCTTCTTCTCCTAATGTCAGACTAGCTAACCATCCGGTTAGGTTGTCATGCCATCGTGATCGGGTCCTTGGTAGTGACATAAACTCTTGCCTATCCCCCTTAAATTTGAAACAAGTTCCATCTAAGGAGTAGGCCGTCACTGTTTTCTGGTGACAATCGATAATAGCGCGGTGAGTGGATAACCAGTCCATGCCTAGGATGACATCAAAGTCGGCCATGGCTATGACTCGAAGGTCACACGTTAGGCGCAATCCTGAGACTTCTATCTCACAGTTCTTACAAACTAAGCCCACAGAAACTAGTACTCCCAAAGGTGAGGTAACACACATAGGAGTTTCTAGTTGTTCAGGTACAAGTTCTAAAGTACTAACACATGCTGTTGATATAAACAAATGCGAAGCACCCGTATCAAATAAAGCTGTAATGCACGAGTTAAACAGTACTAGTGTACCTTGTATGACCGAAGGATCATACACTTCTTCTTCTGTGGCTTCAGTTTCTCCTTCTCCTTGGAGGGCAAAGATCCTTCCTCCATTGTTCGGCCTGGGCCCAGTCGGTCCTCTGTTCTGTCCGGTTTGATTGTTCTGCCCGGACCTCTGCTGGTTGCCAAAATTATTCCGTGGCTGCCACTGTCCTTGTGTCTGCTGTTGAGGTCCTCCAGCTGGAGTGGTCCCCACTCTCTGTTGGTTAGCTCCAGTGGCATTGGATGGACACTGAGTTTTGATATGGCCTTCTTTGCCACAACCAAAACAAGTGACAGAATTCTGCTTCCCCGGGTGATGTGGCGTGGAATAAGGAGCACTCCTCTGCTGAAACTGCTGGTTCTGCTGGGGTGGTGGTTGATTGTAGTTGCTGACATTGTTGCGGCTGACGGTGTTGTTGCGGTTAAAATTTCCAGTGTGGTTGTTATTGAAGTTGTTGCCGTAAGACCTTTGTATGGGATTCTCTCTTGAATTTCGCATTGGTCCACCTAACTGTGGTCGATTGAGGCTGTCAAAGATTCTCCTTGAATCAGATGCTTCTTGCTCTACCAGTAGAGCACACTCTACGACTCCAGCGTAGGTCTGTTCTCTTTGAGTTACTACACCCTTCCGGATGTAGGGGCTGAGTCCCCACTCAAATTTCCTGGCCCTGGTGGCGTCAGTTGCCACATGCTCAGGGGCATGTCGAGAAAGTTCTTCAAAGCGGGCGGCGTACTGAGTAACCGTACGGTTGCCCTGTTTGAGGTTCAGAAACTCTAGGACCAAAGCCTGTTTCACAGGGGTAGGAAAATACTTAGCTAAGAACAAGGTCTTGAAAGTCTCCCAGTCCATCATCTCATCATCGTGCGTTGTCTTCACTAGGTCCCACCAGTAATCTGCCTCTCCTTGAAGCTGATACGTTGCTAGAGCCACTCGATCTCCATTGTCGGGAACTTGCATGATGTGCAGTAGCTTCTGAGTCTGCTTAAGCCAAGCCTCTGCAGCTCCAAGACTAACATCGCCGGTGAAGACCGGTGGTCGTCTTTTGCAGAACTCATTGAGCAAGATACTACGGTTGGGTTGCCCATAGTAATGTGGAGGTGCATATGGTTGATATTGTTGAGGAGGCGGCGGAGCTGTACGATTAACTGAGATAGGGGGTGGAGGTGGTGGTTGACAGTGTTGGTTGTGTTGATTCTGTCTAGTTGTGTCACTCGTGTTTGCTCCGTTACGTGTTTCTACCATATTTCTACATTTAAACAATCATAGGCCTAAATAAGAACGAGTAAAGAACACAATTTATAAAAGAGAATACTTCATTAAACTTAAGTCATTTAAACAAAGCTAGGCCGAATCATGCATACTACAAAGTGAATGTATGCTATGATTTTATACGTTGTGGAGTGTTTTACAAAGGTTTTTCTAGTTAAGCTCGCAAAATAACACTCTTTACGCTACGCAAATCCGTCACTGAAAAAGACGGGGATAGTCTTGGCGGAGGTGAGATTCACGCTCTCGGGTGGTCTCAATGCAGCCAAAACATCGCCAGTAAGTTTTGTAACTCCAAGAGTTACGCTCCCACGGATTCTGCAGCTGACGATCTTCAATCATAAAAGGGCGCTCTATGTAGACAAACCGATTGGTGAAGTCCACATTTCCTTCAGGATCCACGATCCTACTTTCGTCATCCGGCCTTGCTATCTGCACCCATGAGCGGGGCGCCGTGTTTCCCACTTTCTCTACAAAACCGACGGGCAAGCTCAGTAGGTAGTTGCCGTTGGGATCTTGGTCTAGGAGCATCACTGGCCCCAAGAAATAAGGTTCCGAACGCACTTTCCAAGAGCATCTCTTTGCTGGTGAGATCTTCACATATACCATAGTGCCTGCCTCAATGTCAGGGGTCCAACCCCACTGTCTCCACGTTTCGACTTCCATTGGTATCTTCTCGGGTTCAGGTGTCGGTGGTTGTTCGACATCGCTCTCTGGGTTGGCATCCTCGGCTTCTTCGTACGCTCTGATTTCTGCAAGGTAAGCGTCTTCGTCGTCGTTTTCGTCGTCGCTATGCACTGGCTCGTACTGGAACCACTGTGCTGCTTCCTCCCAGTCTGGTAATGGCTCTGGAGCCGCTGGTGGTATGTATCCCGGTGCGTCCTCAGGGAATTCCATCTCTGGTGCCTCGAAGGGGGGAATATATTCGTCATCTCCTGGAAAAGGAGGCTCTTCAGGATCTTCATCCTCGCTGTTGTCGTCGTTAGCGCTACTATAGTCAGTGCTGCTATTGTCAGTGCTGCTGTCGCTGTCGTCTGAATATGGGACTAATTGTGGCCCGTCCACTGGTAGTCCGTCCATAAGTTCGTCTTCCGAGATATCGTCGTCTGAGTATTGCGGTCCGCTCCTATAATCCATCTGTTAAGTAATTATAAATTAGACTTATGTATATCGTATCATAAAAGGAAAAAGACAAATAAAAGTCTAATTACTCGGAGTAAGAACGCTCGAAAGTGTAAGCTACCCAAGTCTACCCAAGGTCGAGAGGTGGTGAAACCTAAGCTCTGATACCAAGTTGTAACGCCCCGAATTTCGGACACGTTAATAAAAAGAGTAAAGTAACTAAAATACCATCATTATATTGAAATACGAATTTGATACATGAGATCGTCAAAATACATTTCAGAAGAGACTGTTTACATTCAAAAAGACTTTAAAATTAAAGTCAGAGCAGTTTAAACTAGTCTAAGTGATCCACGGCTCGATCACGTCTTCTGCGGGGTAAGCGTCATCATAAGGTGTAAAGTCGGGTCCGGCTCCATCATCGTCAGTACCTGGTTATGAAATACCAGGGGCAGGAGGAAGTTGCACCATGAGTTTTGACACTCAGTAAGTTTCCTACCCTTAAGTTTCCCTTTTAATGTTTTAGAACATTTTACAAGAATATGCAATGTGTAAATGTGTAGAAATAATCAAAGTTTGGTAGTATCATACAATAAGTGTGAACAGTGATAAATATAAGATTTAACCGAATGAATAGAATTGCAGTTTATAACTAACACAGAGTATATCAATTCCAAATCTTTCACAGTACTCGACTTTAATCAAAATATTCTAAAGTATGACCACGTCATATAATTCGAAAAGGCTTTTCTAACATCAATGACACCGTCATATATTTCGAATAGGTTTCTCTCAATCAATACAGTCCAAATGGTGCTCCCGAACGATAACGATCCCGACCGCCCAACTAACCGATGCTTCCCAACCGCCCTGCGCCCCAACCGCACTGCTCCCGATCGTCATGTTCCCAATCAAGATGCTTTCCCTAACATTATATCCTTTCCTATCGCGCCGGACAATATAAGTTTAAAGTTTACACTGGAAGATCGTTAGACTAGAAAAGGCACGATAGGGCTAGATATAATTTCGGCTCAAGCGAAATTTGGCTAAACGCACGACACGGCTAAATTACAGCGCTTGGGTGATACAAAAGCTTGGGTCTATCACACCCTCTGGTTAAAGTCAAAGCTCGGCTCATGTCGCATCACGGCTACAAGACACGCATAATATTCCCACGGGGAATAATCCACAACCACTAAACGTATATTATTATCAGTGTGTTTACGTTCGGGTATCCACGGGACACCCTGAGTCAAGTAACCATAGCAATAATCAGGATAATTTCATGCTCGACTAATATTCAAACTATTAAATAGAAATTGCATAATAATAAGATAGTTGTGCAAATAAAATTTTAAAATAATATCATAGTGATAAAATAAATAAGTTTACTTATAATTTAAATAAATTAGAGTAAATTTGTAATTTAAATATCTTAAGGATAAAACTGAAATTTAATAAGATAGGGACTAATTTGTAATTTTATAACATAATAGGATTAATGTGTAATATTATAATTAATAATACTTTATATTTTAAACAAATAGTAATTTATACAAAATAACTTATCCTCATAAATAAACTAATAACTACAGGGGAAAAAATGTAAGTTTGTTTTAACAAAATAAAACAGAAGTTTTGTCTGAAATTATCTGGTCGGACTGCCGTCTCACGTTTGGCACCAATTTCTTCCTACAGGACCTCGTAATACTCCGAACATTAAAACGGACACTCCAGAGTAAGAATCTTACATTGGTTTGGAGTTTTGATCGCGTATCTGGTTCGCGGAGTGGCTGCTCTTCTTCTCCTTCCTTCCTTCCTCTTCTTCTTTCTGCTATTCCGTGGTGAAAAATAACAGAGGGGGGTTTCCTATTTATAGAGAAAGGGAGGGGGCAGAGCAACGGCTGGGAGGAAATCCGGGAAATCCAACGGCGGGGGCGAAAGTGATGATGGTTTAGGGGTGGCTGGTGGCAGGAGTAGCTGACGAGGGACGGGTGATTGATTGGGAGCGGCGACTTGACGGGGAGGAGGTGGCTAAGGCAGAGAGGAGTAATGAGGCGGTTGATTGATGGGAGCGGCGACTTGACGGGGATGAGGTGGGGTGGTCAGAGAGGAGGCTTGGGGAAGACGTTCTGTTTCTCCGTTTTCCAACGCGCGCACACACACAGATATACGCACATATATATATATATGTATATATAAAATATATTAATCTAAATATATATAAAATCAGAACCGGACAGGAACCGGTCGGAAAACCCGAAAACCGGCCAAAAAAACCCACTGAACCGGAACAAAACCGGCCAAAACGGACGGAAAACCGGGTAGCCGGCCGGGCACGGCCCAAAAGCCGGGCACGGCCCAAATGCCGGGCACGGCCCAGGCCCAGTCCAAACCGGCCCAAACCCGGTCAGCCAAAACCCGCCCAGGCAGCCCAAACCCGGGAGAGAGAGAGAAAAGAGAGAGAGAGAGAGAGAGGAGAGAAAAATAAAAAATAATAAAAAAAAAAAATCGTACGCAAACGTAATAAAAAAATTATACGAGGAGTATAAAAATTTTCGAACTATTTATTTATTAAAAATATTTACGGGTTATTACACATACCGCAGTCTAAATGGATAGATTGTGCTCTTAATGGGGTTAGTAGTTGGTAATAAAAATAATATTTATATTATGATTTTTTATATGCAAAATACTACGAGTTATCAACAAAGTTTATAAATTCTTGGATAAATATTATGAAGTCAAAATGATTTAAAGATTACATATAGTGCATACCAAAATAAGAAGGTATACTATAGCACTTTTGAAGATGAAGCATCTCACATAAAAGCACTTTATGATGAAGACCACATAAACCATTTCTTGTCGTCTGGGATATGTAACTAGGAAAGTCCTTGATGCTTCCTTATGAAATTGTTTTTCTTATAAAGAGGTATATATCCGGTCTGCTTTAGAATTATTCTAATTTAATATCGACTAGATTTCAAGAGGTCAATTATATCATCCACTTGCAGGGGTTTCATTTAAAGTTAGAATTTTTTTTTTCATATATAGATTGATCCCGTAAAAATTAATAGCACTTGAAAGATTTCAAACTTGAAACCTAAGATCCTACCCCCATCCCCACCATACCCACATATTTTCTTTTTCTTTTTCCATTTAATTATTGATTTAGTCTTTACCATTAAAACAACTTTTTCTCTATTTATAATTCATTCATATTAGGTGCAATGATTTATGCCTTTGCAAAAAAAATATGCTACAAAATATAGACTTTTGAGCACTAGGCCTTATGGTTGTATTTATTGCTTTTTCATTGTTGTTATTAGTCGAATTGACATATATTCTTATCTTTGTCTGTCTAGGTTTGGTTCCAAATTATTCGGATTTATAACTTATTCTTGTTCTATTGTAATCGGATCATAGTTATTCAATAAAAAAATATAATTTTTAGCTCGGGAACATGTTCTTGCATAATAATACCATGCTGCGGAGTTGACTTTTCATTTATTTGCTCGGAAAAAAACGATTATTCTATTTTTATTTCTTTTTGAACTTAAAAAAGAGAGAGAGATATTCTTTCAAAATTAATAAGAACCAGAGGCTGACCTCGCCGGCACGTGGCAGTTACTTGAACCGCACACACACGCAAGGATTGGTTTTCGAGCCCCCCACGTCAGCAAATTCATCCCGTAATTGGTCCAGTGGTCCCCACCCAGGTTCGATTGGTCATTTTATATCAACTGGTGGTAAATGATTGGCAGAGAGCACAGTAGATCGGACGGCACACAAAAGGGCCTGAAAAATCTCGACCGTACACCTTGATATATATCTGCTACTCGACGAAGCTGGCGGTTGATTTCTCAGATTGGTAGAAAAAAAGGGAAGTGTGGGAGGTGGTTTAGAGAGAGAGAGAGAGAGAGAGAGAGTGTGAAAATGGAGGTGTTGGAGCGACAACTAGGGTTTCGAACTTCAAGTCCCTAGAGCTTCTCTGTTTCGTAGTCCTTTCGGATTTTTTGTTTCTTATATTTCTTTATGGCCGTTTGATTTGTTGGTACTTTCACTGTCCGGCTGAGGTTTCGGTTTTTCCGGTGATACAGCCGTTTGATTTCTGAAAAACTTCAACTTTCCGGCGAGAATTCCGGTTTTTTCTGGTTGTATCACCGTTTGATTCCCCGAAATTTCTCTCTCTTGTCTGCCAAAATTCCGTTTTTCCAGGCGACGTAAGGGACAAATGACTGTTTGAACCTACGAAACTCGGGTTTTCCGGATTTCGCCATCACCGATGCTCTGAAACTTTGTTTTCGGCTTTATCAACTTGATCATATTCAAATTTCTGATTTGAGCTCTGTTTTATTGAGAACTTGAAGAGTTCAGTGATTAATTGAGTATTGGAAACATTGAGTTTGGATTTTTGTGCTTATCGGAGAAGTTTCTATTTTGAATTACAGGTTCGACTTCAATTGAGATTTGCTTAAATTTTTGTTTGTTTTTGAGAACTACTTAGTAGTTGAACGACTGACTGTTAAAAGCTTTGATTTTTCCTAATCAAGTTGTGATTAATGTCTTCCCAAATTTGGGCTGTTTGTGCTTGAAAGTTTTACTTGCGGTAACATTGGAGTTTTCTGTGCTAATTAAAGAAACTTTCCAATTATGGGTTTCGAGTTGGATTAAGTACGACCTCAATGGGTGTTTGTGCTTTAAAGGACAACGAAGTAGTTGGATGAGTGATTGCGAAAAGCTTTGGTTTTTCCCTGTTTCTGGGTGAGATTAGTCATCGGATTCCTTCAGAATCTTCCTAAATTCGGTTTGTTTCTGTTCACGAATTTATAATTATCGTCGGACAATACAGTGGTTGCTGCAATTGGCAGGAACCATTTGCATACCATTTGCATACCTTCTTGTTTTGGTTCTCAATTCTTTCACTTCTTTATCATCTCTCCTTACAAATGGCTGTTTCTTTGACTCGAATGTCGTGGTGGTTGTGGAGTGGGAAAGAGAAGGAGCCTGTCTCTAATGGGTCTTCACTGAATTCTTCTTACGATCTCGGATTCGGTTCGAAGGAAGTGGAAAATGTGAAATTCCCTTCGGTCAAGGGGAAGATTGCAGCCTCTCCGACCAGAAAAGTTAAGCGGAAATGGCAGAGCAGGGAAGAAAGGAGAATTAAGTCAATTGACAGGGAGTATGATGTTGTGTTGGTGCCATCAGATGGGGTAGGTTTGTCGGGGTCTGAATCTGATGAATCGGACTGGTCAATTGGGTGGCTGGAACCACACGCCCCTGGTTTCCAGATTGATGATGAGGCAGATGATAGTTTTGCGGTGCTGGTTCCTTGTTACAGGCAGGACTGTAAGGAGTTGGAGGAGGAGACGAGAAGGCAGTACTTAAGTGCTATGAATAATCTCCCAGATGAGTTTGCTGGTAGGATCTGTTTTATCTCTAAATATCTATTTAATTTCACGTTTTGAGTTTTGGTGGTTATATATTTCTGTGGTTTGGCTCTTTTTGGTGGTTTGAGATGTAGACTTCAGTAGTTCTTGTTTTGATTTCTTATGCAGGAAATTAAAAATCTCATAGAAATGAAAATCTTAAGCATGTCTACACGCATATATGTGTGTGCAGATTCGATCACAGATGTGTTTGAAACCATCCGATGAATGCGAGACACTCATTATTTTAGAAGCCCAAAGGTTGCTTACACATTTGTGTTCGGATCCATGCACACAAATTTGTGTGCATAAGATTTAACTTTGCCTTCCTACACAAAGTAAGGGCTAAGACGTAGCAACCATCAACTTTTATGTGTTGGTTTTGTTTGTCATGGCATGGATCAATTTAGATTTTAGATGGAACCTGAAATTTGTAAAACTGGGTTTACCCTTTCTCTCAAAGTCTACGATACCCATAAGTTCTATTTTTCCTCTCTAAATGCTGTTGGATCTTCATATAGAAGGGATTGCGAATATTTTCCCAAAGTGAAGGGGTACAACATATCACCTTCAGCAGTCGGGTAGATCTAGGATTTGTAGGTATTGTGGTTCAGTATCTATAACATGTATAATTTTATGGGGACTTTGTGGGGCAAGACATAATATTTGTAGGATAAATTTATCAAATACTCAAAAAATATTCCTGTGTAGGGGGATTTTTTCACTTGTCACTGCGTATGTCTGTCCCGACTTGTCACTACATGCGTCCGCCCAGGATTTCGCCATCGGCAGTTTATTGCTTATATCAATCAATATTTATGACGTGTGTAGAGAGGTTGGAGCATGGTATTGTAGATTCAACTTAAATTTCCCTTGCCGATTTCACATATGTTGTCTTGAGTCGGAGCGGATTTCGAAACTTGAGGCTTTTATTTTGTTTTTTTCTACAAGGCAAGGAAACCAAAGGCAGTATATGAAAACACGCTGTCCTTGGCTGCTGTGGACTACTCAAAAGTTCAAAATCTCGTAATGCATACGTCTGCATGAAAGGAAGAATACGAAAGAAAAACAGTATGTGGGCAAATTAAACAGAATACAGTTCTTTTTCCTCTTTCACTTTTGGATTTCAAGAACCCTTTTTGGTGTTCCTTGTAGGGTATAAGCCACTCTGACCCCATGACTCATTTGATGATCTGAGCTATTCTGGGTTTGGTTCGCTGGATACCTCTTTGGATCAAAGAAACTAGTAGTTGCTTCTCATTGTTGCCTGGAACTTAATTTTTACAAATTTTGTCGGTATTAGTGCTTCTTCATGCTAGTATTTTGCTGCTTTTGTTAATCAAACTGAGTGAAAGTGAGTTTCGATACGTTAATTACACGATAACGAATGACAATGGAGCTTGTTCTGTTTCAATTGCCTCTTTGTAATGTGTACTTTGGTTGCATATGCAGATGGCAAGAAGTACGTGGAGCAGTGGCTAACTTCTCTTTAGTATCGCTGAAGCTTACTAATTGGTGTTGTCCATGCTGGATTAGTTATTCATTCGATGGTGATCTGTTCAGAGATGAAAGTGTAACATACCAAAAAAGAAGACGAAAAGGAAGTTCAAACAGAGAAATCGGGCTTCTGCTCTCAATCATCATTGTGGGTTTAGAGCGCAGAAGATCAACATCTGCTAAATTTGAGATGCCAACTTCTGCTCTCATTAGTGATGGCATGAAGAACTATTAAAGTATGCGCATATTGTTATGTTGTTCACTTAATCAAGAAAAAGGGATTATGGCACTCATTACAAAAGGAAAAAGAAAAAAATGTAACATGTTTTGCAGACAGATTCTTTATTGTAGATAATGCTGCTGTGAATATATTAAGCATGTTCTTGCTTCTGATTTCGTGCTAATGTATATAATTCTCTTCTTTCCTCAAGTTGTGATATCAGTGGCATATGGTTTTTTGTTCTTGATATACGTGTATAGTAGTATCTGTTGCCACTGTAAAATCATTTCCACTGCTTTAGCTGCACTTCTTGGTAAAGCTTTGAGAAAGGTACTTCTGCCAGTGTCATTACCAAATACTTCTCTGCTTCCCCCCGTTTCTCTTACCAAATACTTTTCTCCTTTCCCCTTATTTCTCTTTCTTGTTTGTATTTCATTAGGTAAGAATGTGATGACTTGTTCTTTGTTTGGCTTCTGTCCAATCTCATCTGTTAGAAGATATGCTCCCAAATGAACAGGTGTGGAAGCTTTAAGTCTTTGGTTGGTTGGTGAAAATTTGGTTCCTGTTCCCCTTCACGTATGCTGAAGTGGGCTTGGGCTGTTGGTAGATCTCAAGAAAATTAGGGACATGTGGACCCCTTTGTGTGCCTTGCACACGCCAAAGCAATATAGTTTTGACGGTTTAGATACGGCTCAACAATTTGATCAATAGTTTAACAGTCAAAAGGGGAATTATTTTGACACGTAGTACACTTTGCTGTGTACATTACACATCATAGTCTCCGGATCCCATAATTAAGATGTGACATTCGGATGTGTGAGGTCCATATATACCCTTGTGTCTCGTCCCATGTTCAGTGCATATCCATAACAAAGTTATTTGAGCCCTTTCAAGTCCAAATCGGGAAGAAAGCAAAAGTGCAATAAATAACTATGGCGATCATGTCCTCCTTTATCGTTTTTTCAAAAAAAAGGAGAGGTGGTGGCTTTATCGTCCAGTTCCTCATAGACGATAGTACGATCGATCTGCTCATTCTCGGAAACTAAAAAAAGCAGAGACAAAACAAAACCACTTTGTTTCAGTGACTCATATAATCAAATTGAATAGGATTTGAAGAGTTCTCACGATCATTCACATTAATTTAAGCAAGCAAGGAGAGAACAGAAGTTACTGTTTTTAGAATGCAAGCAAGGTAACTTTGCATACTCTCCTAGTGGCGTACATTGGCCGCAATGAAATAGACATTGGAAAGAGTATGCCATACTAAATAGAGATTTGGGTGGTGACTAGTCGCTTCTGGCGAAGCTTCCAGAAGTTCGACCACTATATAAAAAGATTCATAGTCACGAGCCATAGCAAAGTCGTTGGAGGCGAAAGCAGTAACTTATAGGATGAAGCTAAGCTGATATGATAGGGGGGCGAAGAGAGGAAGACAAATCCGAGCCGCAGAATAATCCATGACACAGAAACTCATACCTGATCTTTGTTTGGTTGGTGAAAATTGTGGTTCCTGTTCCCCTCCAGGCCTGCCAAAGTGAGCCGCAAAGTTGGACCACTTCCATGGCCATTGCTAGACCTATAGGATTGAAAATTCGGTAAAGGGAACACGTCAATTTACAATCCATAAATGCGCAGCAGCATCACATGCTAGACTTTGACACATGCTGACTGACAGCAAGTGCTTGGTAAAGTCACGATCTTTTGCCTCTTGTGTTTTGGTTATATCTGTTTTTGTATGTGGATCTTGATTTCTTGGGCGATTTGCAAGGGAAAAAGAAGATTGCAAGGAGGAAAGAAGAGTACTTCCATCTTTAATTTACTTTGGAATCTCCGTGAGTGGGTCCCACTGAACGTGGGCCGGATACGTACAAGAATGAGTCATCCGCCAAAATGTATGCTTGGCCCTTCTCGACTATCGATGGGCTGGATCCAACCCAACTCAGACCAATTGGTCCCATGCTATGAAGTTCGATAAGCCTATTTGTCGTGCCTCAAGTCTTGTGCGCACGACAATTGATTGGGCCAAATCTCCTCGTACGATTGGTACTACAAGGTTTTGTGGGATGATTCGCCCAAGTGGGACTGTTTGATTGTGCTGCTGTGGGCTCTAGGCTCGGTACGGTTTGAGCAGGGCAAGTCACCCATGTTGTAGGCAGTTGCTTGGGAAGACATGGAATGTTAGCGCACAATCTGCATGGACATGGGACATGTGGTAGAAGTGTCGTGGCTTGCGGTCCTCAGCACGACATTTCCAGCCCGTGTACTTCGTGTTTTGGCAGCCTTCTCTATAAATGGAGTCAAGGTACTCCAAGTACACACACAACCCCATACATGAGCCTTCAATTGGTTTATTTCCTTTTCAAAAACTAACTTAAGTATTGGAGTGCCAACAAGAGACTCAATCCCGATCAGCACTAACCGAGAATTCTCTATTTTGCAGTGTTGAGCAAAGGAAGATCAAAGATTCTCAGAGAAGTACATTAGTGAGATTCAGACTCTACACCCATATTATTTGGATTTCATGTACATATGATATGCGAAGGAAAGATCTCCATTTCATAATGCCCACGAAATGCAAGTTTGATTGAGGATTGGAGAGGAGAGGTGAAAGAAAATGCTTGGGATGGATAGTCTTTGTGCAAGCCGTATGCAATCAGAGTCGCATGTGTGCTAACGAGGGGTGTATGATCACTTTAAATTGTTTTCATTCGATACACAATAAAAATAACGTGAGCATGAGTGTTTGATTCCCAAGAATGTCATTCAAAGTAAAGTGATTCATGGCCATTCCCATTCAGTATGTGGTTAGTATAGGAATGTTATCTAGGAAAAGCAAACAAATCATATTCAGGCGTTTGATCATTGAGAGCGTGACAATGGAATGAGTTTTTTTGTTTAAATTTTCAACAATATACTTCTTCATGAGCCATGCTTTTGGTGGATACTTCTATATACGAAAAGGAGACTACGGCATGTCATTGCCCAATGTTTTGAACCCGTTTTACAAAAAGGTATATCTATGTTTTGACTCCACTAATTAACTTAGAATCCTGGCTCTGTCCCCAATAGGTAGTAGCGTAAATATAGTTCGGGATGAAGAAGAAGAAAATGGTTGTTTCTGGAGAACCAGTAAATTTATGGAGTTTCCTCCATTAATTCAAATGAGATAGATCAACCATTGATTAGCAAATTCCTTAGTATACAACGATAGGAAGAGTTCATACAAATAAAGATTACAAACATATAACACAAATGTCTGCAAACTTTGATATCCTGCTACACATCTGAAAACAGAGGCTTACCTATTATGCCAAACGAAGCTTTGGTACATATTGGTTGAATCAACTGCTTATTGATTATTCGGTGTGCTTATGAATTCTCTGTCACTCGGCTCCTCAGCTCACTTCGATTGTAAAGACTTTTTCCTTAGGCGCATGTCTCAGCAACACAAAATGAGAGTTTTGCTTGTTATAGGACTTCATCAAACATCTCATGATATGAGCTGACGACAGCTACGCATCACTTGTATGAAAGTCACCCTTCGTGCCTTATGATTACTTGTGAGGCTCAAGGAGTTTCACCTCTCCTTGGATTCAAGTGCAGGCTTACAATTGAAGTACCACGTTTTCTACTGCTTTTGAAACTTCTACTCATCTTTTACGAGATTAAAGAATTTTTCTTTTCTTGAGAAAAAAAGATAACAACATGCATTTTTATTTTCTTGAAAATTCTACTCAATCTTTTGATGTTTCTACTTTACTCCTTTTATTACATGGTCTGAGTAGCTGTCAAATGGATAGTTGGTTCTTTGAATTTATCCATATAGAGTTTTCTAGAAATCAGGAGGCTAGCAGCCCATGGCAACTCCAGAAGTAAAAGCACCTCCCTCACTTCAACTTCCCGATTTTGCAATACAATGAAGCGTGGTTGGCAGCCGAGGACCTTTCCAACCTTGGTTCGAGTTCTAATTTCAGCTTGACAGCTATATATTTCTTTTTTTAACCGGATTTTGTGACTTCACATATAGCTCGTGACTTCGTACTCAGTTTCGACTTTCGAGATTGGGAATTCTTAATGATAAGTTCTCTAATTTATTGACACAAAATGTGAACTCCTTACTGCTAAATATCTCTAAATACATGTGGGCATGCCAGCCTTTTCGCTAATGGATACTGCAAAAGCCTGTAAAAAATGGGGTATAAAGCAAAAGAAAAAAAAGTTAAACAAGGTTGTAAAGCCACAAAGAGGTATTGCCTTTCTCAATGAGTCTCCCAAAGAGGTTTTTGGAGTTTGGGTACCATTTTTCTGGTATTTCCATTCTTTTTTCCCCCTTCCAAATGGAGGGTCCAACAGTTTTTCAGGGCGAATGTAACTCCCAACCGTATACCCATATTTAGGTGGGAGCCCCTTTGCAGAGACATTCATCCTCCTCCTTTCCATATTTTTCTCTAAAGCCAAAAGATGTTTTCTTTTGTATGAAACTCTTTTTCTCTTCCTAATCCTTGAATTTGGGCTCTCTCTCTCTCTGTCTCATGTTGGTGATCTAGAGAGAGAGAGAGAGAGAGAGGGGTTCAGATTTGAGGAGAGATGTTGCAGAGAGCAGCAAGCAATGCATATTCATGGTGGTGGGCAAGCCATGTCAGGACAAAGCAATCCAAATGGCTCGAACAAAGCCTTCAAGGTATTAATTAAACAACTTGGGTTTTTTTATTTGATTTATTCGTTGCAAATTTATTGATATAAACTCTTGCATATATGTAATGTTTGCTACTCTAGCAGCCCATGCTTTATATGCTTCTTGTTCATTTGAGAATTTATGAAAATTAATGTGAGCTGTAATAATCTAACCAAATTACGCATATCTAGCGTGATTGTTGCTCGTGATATTTTAGTGGGTGTCTAAAGAGAGAACTCAATGGATGAAATAAACACACATGCACAAGGACACCTTCGGCATACAAAAGTCATGGACCAACCATAGAACCCTAATTAATCAGTAGAACGTATTAATTGTCCACTCTCAGGACAGTAAGGTCGGAGGAAAAGTAGAATCACTTATTCTTAAGACCAACGTTTTTAAGATAAAAAAGTCGGATGGAAAAGAGGCAAAATTCTCTGTTCCTAGTTCTCCTAGATCTTCAGGAACCATAAGAATCTTTAGTTAGAATTTGATTTCAACTCAGCACCCATTGAGTGAGATTATGAGGAGTTGCTTTTTGAATAGCACAGTACGATACTAATTAGATATAACATGAATAGAATAGTATGATGCTTCTTATGATTTGACATGATACTTAAACTTCTACCCCAGATTTGTTGTACTTTATCAGAACATTTTAAGAACAAATCTTCTCACTATTTGTAGATCTCCATACCAAAACTTAGACAAAATAATTGAACTCAAACTAAAAGGCTGCATCCACTGGTTTGACATTCATGAGCTCTGTAACACTACCTATTCCACTCTCATCTTATTTCCTGGTACTGCAGATATGGAAGAAAAAGTGGGAAGTACGCTCAAGCTCATCCAAGAAGACGGGGACTCTTTCGCGAAGAGGGCAGAAATGTACTACAAGAAAAGGCCAGAGCTAATAAACTTTGTCGAAGAATCCTTTCGGGCTTATCGGTCCTTGGCCGAACGATACGACCATATATCGAAAGAGCTGCAAAATGCCAACAACACAATCGCGTCCGTTTTCCCTGAACAAGTCCAGTTTGCAATGGAGGATGAGGATGATTTTGAGACTCCTAGACTCCCAAAGACTAATAATGCTGCTGCACAAACCCTAGCAAATAATGTCCCGAAAGTTCCAAAGTATCCGAGTCGAGATTTGAAGGGTCTCTTAACATCAGCCTCAAAGAAAATCCAAGCGAAGAAGGCATCATCAGAAGCTTCTAACAATAATATTAAAGCTGCTCCTAAATCCGGTTTGAGCAAATCCCAGGCACTAGAAGAGGTAGACAAGGTGCAGAAAGAGATTTTGGCGCTTCAAACGGTTAAGGAGTTTGTGAGAAGCTCTTATGAAAGTGGGCTGACGAAATACTGGGAGATTGATAACCAGATCACGGAACTGCAAGATCGGGTTTGTGGGTTGCAAGAGGAGTTCAGGGTGGGGAAAGTGATTGAGGATGATGAGGCTAGGACTCTGATGGCAGAAGCGGCTTTGAAATCTTGCGAAGAAGTCTTGGCTCAGTTGCAGGAAAAACAAGAGAAGTCGACGAATGAAGCAAGAGCCGAGTTCAAAAGGGTTAAGGATACATGCGAAAGGTTGAAGTCACTTAAGCACAAGTTTCTTGCAGAAGAAAGGTCGAACGAGAAAGATGAATCTGTGAAAACAAGAGAAAACCCGGAAGGGTTGAACTCGGAAGCAGGCAATTTGACACAAGAGAGGCAAGAACTGGAAGAGTTCAAAGAGGAGGTTAAAAAACACTTCTCTAAAGAATCTCTGAGTGTGACAGAACTAGCAGAGAAGATTGATGAGCTAGTGAGTAAGGTCGTTAGTTTGGAAACCGCAGTTTCTTCTCAAACTGGACTTATAGACAGATTGAAGACGGAAATAGATGATCTTCAATTGCAAATAAAGACCTTGGAAGATGACAAGGCGATTCTGATCGACGGAACAAACACCATGACTGATAGGTTGCAGGACATGGAGGAAAAGTTGAATGGGCTTCAGGATCTAAATCAGGATTTCGAAAAAGAAAACAACAGTCTCCAAATCTGTTTTACGGAAGCAAGGTGTAGTCTTGATCACTTATCTGAGAAACTACAGAGTGTGAAGCCAGATGAAGAGATTGAGCGTACGGAGTTGTTAAAAGAAGAAGAGGAGTCCTTTGTTGAAGTAAAAACACCAAAAGATTTGAAAAAACAAGAAACTGTGCCTAGTCCAGAATATGGGTCCACGAATTCGGGAGGATCGAAAGAAGAAGTGGGAGATGATAAGAGTGAAAAGGTTATAACTATCTCTGTCACCAATCAAGGAGAAAAGGAAGAAGAAAAAGTTAAAATTTCTGAGAAACAAGAAGAACCAAAATCACTGGACAAGTTCGAAAAACAAGGTGTGTCCCCAACAGGAAATCATGCTGAAGTGGGAAAAGAGAAAGATGATGAGCCAAACTGGCAGGAGATGCTGTTGAATGGGTTAGAAGATAAAGAAAAGATTCTGTTGAAAGAATATACATCGATCTTGCGAAATTACAAGGATGTTAAGAAGAAGCTGAGTGATGTGGAGAATAAGAATCGTGACACCCTCTTTGAAACGACAGTGCAGGTCAGAGAGTTGAGGAGTGATATTGCCAAGAGGGATGGGGAGATTCAGTCCTTGCGTCATAAGCTTAAACTTTTGCAAGAAAAAGTAGGTGAGAATAGGGATTTGAAAGAAGATAACGGGTCTATTATTCTGTTTGATGATGATCAAAATGCTAAACCTGAAGTGGCTGAAGACTCTAACGAAAACGGAGGTGGAGAAGAAGATGTCAAGTTGATTTTGATCGATCAACCTCAATCCGTTTCACTGATTGAAGAAAATCTCCGGACGAATATTGATGGACTGTTGGATGAGAACTTAGATTTTTGGTTGAGATTCAGCACTTCATTCCACCAGATACAGAAATTCAAAACCGGGTTTCAGGATTTAGAAGCAGAAATATCAAAACTCAAGGAAAAAGAGAAGTCAAACAAGGAAGGAAGTTCTCAGGCCAGGGCCGACACAAAATCAGACATCAGGCCTATATACACACACCTAAGAGAGATACAGACGGAATTAACACTCTGGGTAGAGCAAAGTGCTTCACTGAAAGTCGAATCGCAACGTAGATTCTCGTCTCTGTGCAAAATCCAAGAGGAAATAACCGAAGCGTTGAACGCAGGTGCGGAGGAAGAGGAAATGAGGTTCACTAGTTATGAAGCTGCAAAATTCCAAGGCGAAGTTTTGAACATGAAGCAAGAGAACAAGAGAGTTAGCGATGAAATACAAATGGGTTTGGATCATGTGACCTCACTTCAACTTGAAATCGAGAAGACTCTCGAGAAGTTGAATGAGGAATTCGGGATTACAGGGAATCAGTTGAAGCACTCGACTAGCCGATCACGAGTTCCTTTACGGTCATTTATTTTTGGAACTAAGCCAAAGAAAAGGTCATCCATACTCTCTTGTATGCATCACAGAAAGAATAATGATCTAAGATCAGGGCTTCCAATGTAACGTATTCAATTCGATTTCTTTTTAACCGTTTTTTTCTTTTTCCAGTTTTGAGAGTGTAATTCTAGGGATGATGTGGGTGGTGGTGGTATTATCTGCAATCTGAAATGTGCAGAATTGTACTGATTTTATGAGTTTTTTTCCTTCCAAATCTTTGTAGCTAACTGAGTTTATTTGGAACCATGGGGATATTTGGGCACTGAATTTCCTTCTAGTGGAAAACCTAATGGCTCAACTTCAAACAGCACTTCAGGATCATTGGAAGCAATCAAATAAACCAATCACTAACAAGGAACTTAGCACAATGCTCTACTGCTGCAAGAAAATTCTATGTATCAGAAGCAAGCAGTGACAGACAACAAGACTTGAACAAAATTCTATGCATCAGCTGCAAGGCAATTTCGACAGCTGAAAGAAATTATCATCAATCACAAGCGCATAATGCGAAAAAGGCTTATAAGCCAGCAAAATCCATGGCCATCATATTGAAGATGAAGTGATTGTTGAGGAAAAATTGAAGTATTTTCACAGCAAAAGACGATTTCACTTGTGGATGCATATGGAGAATTAGACAAAACGAGCATCATAGCATTTCATTACGCGCATTATTGTTCAATTTACATGGAATCTTGATCCAACAAACACCACTTTTGACATATTTCACAGTGACTATTGCAGCAAAACACATACCAAACATACCAGAAGATTTTGCTTCTTAGTAATACGCCAATGTAGATGGCCATAACTCAATATTTATACATTAACAGGGCTTTCTCCAACCTTGGCAAACTTTTGGATTTCAGAATGCACAGACATGATTTCTTCATACATCAAAATGAAACTTCTGAGACCACCTTGGCTCCCCTTCCCTTGGCCATGTAAAGGCCTACATGATGCATCAGCTCCTGCCAAAGTCAAGCGAAGATGATGAGTAAGTTTATCCTTTTGTCCACTTTGTGGACAATATTAAGACATGCATTACTTTTGCAGAGCTTATATCTTCAATAATGTGCTTTGCAAATGTGGAAAAGAATCCAAAGTGGGTGATCCCAAAACAAAACAGAAAAGAGGAAAAAATCCTTCCTTTTATACATAATAGGCAGATAAGTGAGATGAATAAAACAAGGAGAGGATTGTTTACCTCTGGATGAGCTATGCTTTTAACGGTTCTGGCAACATGATTAGGAAGGTCAAAAGTAGCACAAGCGCTTGAGTACACAACCACATCCTCTAAAGGGGCAAGAAAACCACGATTCCTTGCTGACAGCGCAGAACAGACGAAATCTAGCACACAGATGTCTGTGCATATCCCCACAACCAAAATCTACAAAAGGAAAACTGGAGTCAAATCACAAATGCATTCCATCATTAGTTAAAGCAGGAGTCCAATGTAATGTCCGCATTGAATGGTCAATTTGCGAGAGGGACGAATACTTACAGCTTTGATCTGGTTGGTTTTTACCCAATCAACAAAGACATTGGAACCATCTTTCTCAATAGAACCGAGAAACCCGTCAATGCAATCCTTGCATCTAAGAGTTACATTTGGTTCATTTTCCAACCACTGAAGAGCTGAACATAACAGAAGAAAATCAAGAAAGCAGAGAAAATCATTAATGTCGTTTTTGAGTCAATAGTAGTATTTCAGCCAATATAAGAAGTATAGAAAGCCATGGGGGATGAAAGAGGTGAAAAGTACCAGGAACCAATTTAGATTCATCTGTTCCAGCTATGCAGTGAGGAGGATAGGGGGGCTCGGGAACATCAGGATGATGAGTATCTAGAAAAGCAAAAACAGGCCATTTGTTTTCACAAAACACTGTTGCAAGCCTCAATGTCTCATCTACCATTCCAGAAATTTGTTTGTCGGGTACTCTTGGAGCCTGGAGAAAAAACAGTAAGATTAGAATTTGATGTCAACGCCTACTGACATATCATAATAAGTACATTGAAATGAAAACTTGCCAAATTCCAGGTCTGTAGACTGTAATGCTCATATAGATCATTGACCCAGTAATTTGCTAAACCCCGATTATATGGTCCAAAATGATTAAATTCAAGTTACTAGTAATTGTATTTGATTATATTTCCAAGATCATCCCTATACACTTTTAATGTGTTACGTGGGGTTATGAACTCCCAGCCTATATAGCCTCGTGTCCTTGCTAGAATTGAATACTAGAGACACCGCGACCTTACTTGGGTCTTTTCCCTAATAGCCAAAGTTGCACAACCTAACCCGAGTCTTTCCGAGGCTTCAGCTGGGACTCACTGAAGCCACTGGACTACCAAATTTTTTAAAGATTTAATTTTGAAGGATTTTTACTGAAGAACAAGACAATCAAGCAAGGACATAGAGATGAATAAAAAGAGCAGAAAAAGCAAGGATCGATTCATACAAACAAAAGCGTATCGATTTATTGATGATAGGATTGGAATACAATTACCAAATGACCAGCTCCGACTGTGCAGAAGCCGTTGACGACATCGACGATAACCAGACCGGTCTTGACGTCACCGGACAATACCAGAGAGTCCTGCTCTACCGGAAGCTCTTCCTTCAACAGATTAATCGCCTCCGACGACACCATCCTCCTCTTTCTTTTTCTCTGTATCTATAAAGAGGTGACTCTGGAGTTTTGATGATCATATCAATGATGGAATACAGAAGTCAAATACGTACTGTATATGCACGGGATCTGACTATTGGCGTTCTATCCCTCTCTGAAAAAGTTGTCTCTCTATCTCTCTCTGAAGTTGATTGGTTGCGGAATCCACCAGTCAAATCAAGAACAAAAATGCTACATTGATGGTGTGTGTAAAAAAGGTGTGTAAATTGGGTGTGTGTGTAGCGTTTTTGAATCAAGAAAAACACAGCAATTTGACGGTACATAGATGGCGGACACGTGGAGTGTGATAAGTCTTATGCCAAGTGATGTTAACTGCCCTATTTGGGCTGTGGTCAAAGTAATTAATCCCGTACCGTACCGGCCGGTACCGGCCGGTACCTTCCGTACCGGACCAAAACCGGTACGGCCGGACGTCCATTCCGTTCCGGCCAGAATACCGGCGGTTCCGGCCGGTTCCGGCCGGTACCGGCCGGTACCGGCGGTACCGGCCAAATACCGGATCTCGGCCGGTACCGGTTTTATTTTTTTTTTAATTTTTTTTTACTTTTTATGTATTTTTAATTACATTTACATACCTTTTTTTTTTTTCATTTTCCTTGTAAATACTTCTAATTAAGGTAGGAAAATTTATAATACAAAAAGAAAAGTTAACATTATTTTTTATGAAAATTAAAAGAAAAAATTAGCATTTTTTAAATTTGAAGCTAACATTCCTTTTTATGAATGTTAACATTCTTTTTTTTAAACTTAACATTGCTTTTTAATTAAAAATAAAAAATAAATATTAACCTTTATTCATAATTTCATACATACATGAAAATAAATATTTTTTTTTCACTTTCGATACTTTATGAATGTTAATTTTTCTTTTCAATTTCTCTAGACAAGAAAATGAATGTTAATTTTTCTTTTTTCATTTTTCATACCTTAATGTTAAAATGAATATTAATTTTTCTTTCTAATCAAGCATATGCTAACTAATTTTATAAATTTTGTGAATTAAATGATATTGAAATATCATAGGTTTATTATTGTCCTTTGAAAATATTATGTTTTGTGAGTTATTTTTAAGTTGTGGGGTTTACTTTATATGTCAAATGTAATTTTTTTGTAAAGAATATTAGTTTAAAAAAATTATATTATTTTTTAGCGATAAATCCGAAACGGTACCCCGGTACCTACCGGTACCGGTACGTACCGTACCAGTAACAAAACCGGTACCCTTACCGGTACGAGATTGATAACTTTGGCTGTGGTTTTTATGTGTTTATTTATTGAAATTTTTTTCGTCCTTATTTGAAATTTTTTTGCAATTTTTTGTTTTTCATCAATTTTTTTTGATTTATTGATTCATCTCGACAAGAACTTTCAGAAAAGTTATCAATCATCGGCTACATTTGAAAAAAGTTCAGAAAAGACAAAAATAAATAAAAAAACAGAGTTTTTTGTACTTATTCGTCGTCTTTAGTGACTTTTTTTTAACTTTTGGACACAATTTTATACTCATTAGATTCCTTTCATCAAGACGGACCAATAAACTATAAAACATTGAGATTTAAACAATAAATGCAAAAAAAAAAAAAATGAATAAAGACAAATTTTAAATAAATACTAACTACAAGCCAAATAGGGCCTATTGTCTTTTGTTGGTACTAGTATTTATTATGTACCATGATATTTCCTGCAGCCCAAACTAAAGTGTGTTCGATTAAGTGTTCTAAAAATTTTTTTTTTTGAGATATTATTTAGTGTAAGTGTTTTAAAAAAATTTAAAAATTAAATTAAGTTTAAAAATTAAATTTTTTCAGTATTTTCGAGGTTTTCTCTCTCTTTTCTTTATATGAAAATGAATATTGTTTGGAAAAAAAAGTAACAATGTTTGGAAAAGAATTTCCCAAATAAATTCGCAAAAATTCTCTAAAATTTTTTGGAAAAAAAACGACCGAACACAACCTAATTTCTAAGACATGGAATTTTGCTGTGCAAAATACACAATAAAACATGTTGTGTGAGAATATAGTGTCGTTTTGACTGTTTCAATAGTCTCAAAAAATTATCCAACTGTACAGATAATATTTTTGTGGCAAATCAACTGATCATCGGGTAATTCTCTAATCTTTAATCCTACATAACAAAACTAGGGTAGATCCTACATTTTTATTTCAAGAGGTCAAATGATTCAGTTTTATCAAGTTCATCTTTGATATATCTCTTGGTTTGCTTGGAAAAGATGTGATTTTTCCCCTCAGATTTGGGGTCTATTTTGTGTTTTGAGGTACAGACAGAGGAAAGATGAGAGAGAAGAGAAAGAAGAAAAAGAGTAGATGCATATCCTCACTTCAACCCAAAAATATTAACGGTTAAAAAAAATAAATCAAGAAATTCTATCCGAATTCAAAATTAATGATCATTATTTACAGACCTATAAATCCAAGCAAATCATAATATTTGATTTTGAATTCGGAAAAAATTTCTTGGTTTCTTTTCGAATCTGTAGCGCTTTTCAAAATATTAGGAGCGGTTTAATGCGACTATATGACTTGTAAGATTATGGACACAATCAACAAAAATGCTACAACCATAAAAACTTGTACATACAAGTGCACACACACACTAACCCATATCTTGAACCAAGAAACACTACTTCTGACATTTATCATAGTGAATATTACACAAAAACAAAGACCGAACTAGATTTATTCCTTAGTAATATGCCAACGTAGATGGCCACAACAAAGGACTCATATGATATTTAGCAGATTTGTTTCACATTCATGCATCAAAATGACACTTGTGAGACCACCTTGGCTCCCCTTGCCTTGGCCATGTAAAGGCCTACATGATGAATCAGTTCCTGCCATAGTCAAAGGAAGATAGATGAGTAAGTTTAGCCTATGATTCGAAGTATTCTTTCCTATTTGAATCATACTTCGAATCATGTTTCAGATCAATATATAATGATTGGCTGCTTCTATTATCTTGTTACTACCAAATACTAGTACTATCTTTCTTGAGGAGTAAACCAAGGAGAGTGCGGTAGTTTACCTGTGGATGAGCTATGGCGCCGTTGAGGGTTTTGGCGACATGAACTGGAAGATCATAAGTAGCAGAAGCGCCGGAATACACAACCACATCCTCCAAAGGGGAGAGAAAACCATGGTTCCTTGCCGAAAGCACAGAACCCACGAAATCTAGAACAGGGATGTCGGTTCCAAACCCTACAACCAAAATCTACAAAAGAAAAATTTGAGTCAAACCACAAATGCATTTTCGCCATAAGATAAAGCAATACTCCTCCATTGAATGGTGCTGGAAGATGCCTGCCAAAAGAATGAGCAACCATGGATAACTCTATGCAGCTTTGAAGACTCTGGAGCTTGCACAAAATTTGAAAACTTCTCATACATGACGAGCATTAGTTACTCTTTGGAGATTTCTTCTGGTTCTCTGCTATAAAATAGATATTGGGTAGTAGAGAACAGAGCGTCTTCAGAGCAGAACAAAGAGACAGAGTGGTGAGTGGTAGGAGCAAAGAGAGAGCTCTTCTTTGGGAGAGAGCGGAGCTTCTCCTCTAGTGAGGCTCCGGTGAGGTAGAGAAGAGGAGGTGTGAGGTGAGACAGAGAGAGTAAGAGAGAGTTGGATTTTCTTGTGCAAAATTTCCTTCCATATTTTGTATAAATATTATATTCTCTCCGTGGACGTACCTAATTTGAAAATCACGTAAATTTTATGTCTATGTGTTTGTGTGCGTTTGTGATTGATCTTGAGCAACATCAACACTTACAACTTTGATCTTGTTTGTTTTCACCCAATCAACAAAGACATTGGTGCCATCTTCCTCAATAGAACCGACAAACCCATCAATGCAATCCTTGCCTCTAAGAGTTGCATTTGGTTCATTTTCCAACCACCGAAGAGCTGAACATAACATAAGGAAATCAAGAACATAGAGAAAATTAGGAATGTTGTTTCGAGTCATTACTAGTAATTCAGCCAATATAAGAACTATAGAAAGCATGGGGATGTAGAAAACGAGAATTCTGCTATGCAACAGAATGTGCAATGCATTAAAACGACGTCGTTTTGGCACCCGTCTTGACGCCAGATGCATTTTAGACGTCAAAAGGACAACATTTCAACGCTTTGCACAGCCTGCTGCATGTCGAGCACAGTAAGATCGATCCCGTGTTTGGAGATGAAAGAGGTGAAAGTACCAGGAACCAATTTAGATTCATCTGTTCCTGCTAGACAATGAGGAGGATAGGGGTGCTCAGGGACATCAGGATGATGAGTATCTAGAAAAGCTAAAACAGGCCATTTGTTTTCACAAAACACTTTTGCAAGCTTCAATGTCTCATCCACCATTCCAGAAATTTGTTTGTCCGGGACTGTTGGAGCCTGCAGACAAAAACAATACGTTGTAGAATTTGAGGTGAATACCCAATGAGAATAGGATTAGGAAATAATTACCAAATACCCAGCTCCGACGGTGCAGAGGCCATTGACTACATCAATGATAACCAGACCGGTCTTGATGTCACCAGTCAATACCAGAGAGTCCTGCTCCACCGGAAGCTCTTCCTTCACCACATTAATCGCCTCCGACGACACCGTTCTTCTTCCTTTTTCTCTCTCTCCCAAGAAAGAGATGACTATGGAGTTTTGATAATTGTATCACTAATGGTGTGTGTGTATATATAAATATATTTTTTTATTTTTTTTATTTTTTTGCCGGCTCCGAAGATCAACCAGTTTAGTATATGATTGATGGTTCTATGTACATGTTGAATGTTTTTACAATTTCTTAAGATTGTTGTTCTGTAGTAAAATAATTGTTCCACTAACTTTTTAATTGGCCATTAAATCACTAATCAATATCTTTGCTATTGCCAAATCATTATTATTTTTCGGAGTTTTTTTGCAACCGAGACCATCCTCTGTTCTTGGAGAAAAATGATTTGCTTAGTTTTACACCGCCTGAAGGTATCATTTTGATTGCTCCGCATTTGCAGCATTTATTTTGGTTTTGTTTAAATATAAGGTTGTCTTTGAGATAATCAACTTCATATTCTTTTGGAGGATATATGAATTTAAAAAGATCCCAAGAAATAACTCCTAGATTAATTGAATGAAATGGAGTTCATGTCAGAAGAATAAGATGCTAATGTGTGGACAAGTTCACTTTTTCGATTTATTATATTAGTTTTAGAAAAAAACATTTTGGAGAAAACAGCTAGTGCTCGGTTCGAGTGATATTTCACTCCTAATTACAATTCATCCGCTAAGAAAACTAGTCGGTTCGGACCTTTACTTAATTTCACCCGAGCTTAATCTTGGTCTTCGGATCCATAAAGTTTCATAGAAAGTTTGTTCTTTAATTTTACTTTAGATAGACGGCAGACCGAAAGAGGAATCCAAAATATTCCCTTAAATACTTTTTAAAAATTTCCTTAGATTAAAGGAAGATTTTAACATTATTCACATTTTGGAATCTAAGTAATGAGAGTCAATGAATGACATTTTGGATATGATTTTTATTCGTCAATGAAATATTAAGATTCTTTTTAGAATTTAAATAAGAAATTCCCGTTGATATGTCACAATTATGGTCAAATAAATCATTGCATACGAGAAATACAGAGATAAAGACACAGAGAATCTGTCAAAAAAGAAAAAGATAAACAATAGGAATAACATATTGAAGTTTTATTTTTAAAGATATATTCATCTTGTAAATCATGGTATAAATAATTGACATAGTTCTTTAAATATTTTTCAAAATCTTAATACTATTTTTAGTTGTCATGATGGTATGAATATTTAAAGGATAATTTTTTCCCGAGAAGTAACCACTCAATATGTCGATGTTACTTCTTGTTCTCATAATTCTTCTCGTCAAAATCCAGTTTGCAGTAAAATATAGTATAAATACATGTTGGAAAAAAAAATCATTGCAAATACATCAAAAGCCATGACGTTCCGTGACACTTTCAGTAGTTACAAAGCCGCCCTAATATACTATCTAGCAAAGATTCCGTGCTATGTACGACATAGAAAAAAATACTATCAAATATAAAAACCTTATGAAAACAAGTTGTTAATTTTATATATTTAAATGTCGTCATAATGACATTACTTTTACTAAGTCATAAGACTTCTTTTAAGATACTTATTATTTTTATGTTATGCTCACTTCAATATTTACAAGTGACTACATTCAAAAGTCAATAATATTTCAAAAACTTGGATGCACTATCTCGGCATGAGTTGCCTCTGTTAGAAATTTAGAAGGGTTGTGAAAGAAATTAGAACATCGAATGATTTGACGAGACAACCGAAAAGTCTTATCAATTACAATTCATTCATGATTGCATTGATGTTCATTAATTATGTCATTAATGTCCATTATATTCTTATTAATCCCACATTTATGTTGTTTGCAGTTTCAAAAGCTTATGAATACTATTTATAGTGAATATTATTTTTGATTTCAAGGAAAAATCGAAGAGGTACTACGGATCAAAATTGGTAATGGTGAGAGAACTTTCTTTTGGAGGGATATGTTAGGAATTTTTGAACAACCGTTCAATCCCACACCGCCCTTATGGATCTTGAGAACAATGAATCACTGAATGAAACCAGCAAACAATTGTGTGTAATGAAAAAACGAAAAGAAAAATACAAGACACAATATATATGTGGAAAACCTCAACGTGAGAAAAAACCACAGGAGCTACACTGGTCCACTATAAAACACTACTGAAGGTTGTCTACACACCAACAAGATAATTGGAGTGCAACAGGGCAACCCCTATTCAGTCAGTTCCATAGACAATTCCAGTTGGTGGCTAACGACAACAGTAATGTCAGGAAGGTGGTGCTTAGCATGTTTCATGTTTGCCTCTGCTTCAGGAGTCTAATCCCTTAGAAGACCTTTTTTGGCATGGGGGAGGTAGAGGAGTACCATATATTCAAAGCATGGCTCCACAGCCATTCAGTTACTCTCTAGGATTATGTAGACTCTTGGGCGTGGAAAGGATCAAAGGATGAAAAGCTTTGCATGTTTGAACTGCAGTTTATTTTAATGTGTGTTGGATGAGTCTATGATGGTGCTGTGAACTGTTTCTTTTTGTTTGTTCTTTTGCGTGGTTTTTGCATTCTTACATTTACTTCAAGCCGAGGAATCTGATTTTAGAATTTTGACCTGGCAGGCCACTTTTTAGAGTGAGTCACCTTTTACTTATTCAAAGTTCCCATGTGAAAAATCCACATTTGAGGCTACATGTAGTCATTTATTTTCCATCACATAACTTGCCTTTGTGCTATGTTGCTTTGGTGGGTTCCCCTAAACTAACTTCTTCTGGATGATTTTTTCCTGCGTCCTATGTAGGTCTCATATAGCAATAGCTTGATTCTGCACAGAGTTACATCAGCAGGAAGACACTCCACTCACAATTAACCATCGGCTTTTGTACCTTCTAGTTGGCATGCAATTACAATTCTCTCACCTAGACGCTCGGATTCTAGGTTGGTTTTTTATGGTAAATACGGTTCCTGAAATCTACCCCTAGCATCATCCTTTTGGATTCAGACTCGAAGAAGCTGTGATTATATATATATATATATATATATATGAGAATATCTCATTTCTGCATGAATGCAAAAGGTTAAAAATACGTTCTTTCTACTACTTCTTGTGCACGACAACTTGCTCCTAACTAATCCAATTTCCCATCAGTTCAACTGATGTGCACAAGCCTAAAGTTATATCATGCTTAAAATTTATGCTAAAAAGTAATTAAACTTTCAATAATGAAATTTTACGAGACTATTTTTTGTGATGTTAGTCTAGTTACTTACTCATGGGTGAGGGATGTTGGTGGGAGAATGCTCAACTTTCACACACAAATGCACAAAACGATTCAGTTTTCACTACCATAGAAGAGAAATTTACACACTCAAACTCACACAAAATACACCGTCTGGGTTTCACAACTTTGTGTCACCTCCACTCTCTCCCTCTCTCTCTCTCTCTCATTTATCTTCCTCTCCCACACTTTACATACCACAAGCACAAACACCCATATATAGCTTACAACCGGACTAAGAGAGGAGGTGTTTACTCCACCTCTTTGTTTGGTGGCATTGAACCACTGTTTTTGTTGCTCAACCTTTTTTTTTTTTTTGATAAGAAAACGAATTTATTGAAAATGGAAACAAGGGATCAACCAAAGAACAAATACAAGAAACAAATCAGAAAACAATTCAAAGAAACTTCCTAGGCTGGAAACAAGCAGACATTACACACCATAAGGGTTAATTCAACTCAGTAGACACCAAACAGAATTTCTGAAAGTAGGTGAGATGTACCGAACTCAGAATCTGAGAGTTGGAAATGGGGGCACAGGACCGCTGCACCACATGTAAGCTGCTTTAATCAAATTCCTTACCCACATCAAGGGAATGATTGCTTTGTAGCTTTAAGAGTGAGTAATAGTAACCACCTTTCCCAATAGCAAGTAGATCAGAGTGTGATCCTTGCTCTGTAACCTCTCCATCCATTATCGCAACAATGGTGTCTGACTTCCGTATCGTGGATAGCCGGTGAGCAACAACCACACAAGTCCTTCCGACCATCATTTTATCTAGAGCTTTTTGGACTAGATTCTCTGACACAGAATCGAGGGCACTTGTTGCCTCATCAAGAAGAAAAACAGCGGGGTTTTTTAGGAATGCTCGGGCAAGTGCTATCCTCTGCTTTTGGCCTCCTGATAGTTGGACTCCTCTTTCTCCACAGTACGATTCATATCCTTCTTCCATAGAACTGCAATATTACAAAATCTTGTATTTCTGAATAAGAAAATAGAGGAGAAGGCTCCATGCATATACATTGAGTTACCGAGGGTGATGGATCGTACCTTATAAATTCATGAGCACTGGCAAGAATTGCTGCCTCCTTTATTTCAGATTCTGTGGCATCTTCTTTTCCATATGCAATGTTTTGGCGGATGGTTCCTGCAAAAAGTGTTGGTTCTTGACTCACTAGAGCGATACGAGACCTCAAGCTCCTCAAATTGTAAACCTTGATATCTGCTCCATCTATTAAAATTGATCCTCTTAATGGGTCATAGAATCTTTCAATCAGTCCAATGATTGTAGACTTCCCTGAACCACTACTTCCTATGAGAGCCACAGTTTTTCCAGCATCAATTTTTAAATTCAACCTTTTGAAGATCATTTCATCAGGTCTTGATGGGTAAGAGAAGGATACACTTTTCAGCTCTATATTACCCTTAATATCCATGTCAACCTTGATTCCTTTTGGGTCATCAGGCTCAATTTCACTCTTCCTATCTAGGATTGCAAACAGTGACCCTAAGGCCCGACTACCTTTCGCCAAATCAGAAGTCATGCTTCCTGCATCTGCAATGGTCTTGCTTGTAATCATCAGTATGAAGAAAGCTTGAAACATTTGCTTTGAGGTGACCAGTCCTTCACTCACTAGCCTTCCTCCATACCAGAAAGTCAAAGCCATAGAAGCTGTTGACAAAAACTGAGAGCTAAACAACCCAATAGCTGAGAACCATGATTGGGTGATGCTTTCCTTCCTGGGGCCTTCCATTGCAGCTGCAAAGAGAATAAGGATTCGTTTTTGCAAAGAGAATGCTGCTATCGTTCTGTGACTCACCACTGCTTCACTTGCTAGTTGACTTCCTTCGTCCTGTGCTTTTCGGGCTTTCTCAGACATGCTCTTCATCATTATTGTCTTTGCGTAATGGCACCCTATGAGCAAAGGCTGCATGGAAATCATTACACAGGCAATCCTCCATGTGACCACCAATGCTACTGTAAAAGACAGGGAAGCAGTTACAAAGACTTGAACTAGCAGCGACATTCTATCTGCAACAAGGGATCGAACCATGTTTGCCTCAATGGCTAGCCGCGCACAGATTGCTGCACTTGTATTCTCATCTTTGTCAAACCAACCAATCTCAAAGGTGATCAACTTTTGTAGCATTTTCTCTCGGACCCTTTTGGTTAAGTGTTCCCCCATGATTGAAAAGTTATAATGTTGGAGGAGACTGGTGATGAAGCCAAAAACTGCTAAGCTTATGAAAATGAAAGAATAGAATTTGGTCTCCGATCTTACTTTGGAATTGTCCCTCAACATGTAAACGGAGATTAGTGTTCCCAAGCAATATGAAAAAGTTGGTTGAATTGACCCATAACCAATAGCCCCAAAGCACCCAAGCAATGACCTTTTCCACTCAGGTGCATTCATTTGCAACAAACGCCATTGAGAAGCAGGAGGAGAGGAAGACTTTTTCAAGTTTTCTCCACCAATGCCCACATGAGGTTGGATCTCAAAGGAGAGTGCTTCATTGTCAACATGAATTTTCTCCATTATGGAGTTAGCTTGCCAACTTGAACTTAGATTGCGAGAAGCCTGGAAAGATGGGAAGCTTTTGCATTTATGATAGCTTCTGACATTTGATGGATGGTCAAAACTTTCAGTGTCTTCCTTTTGTGTTGCTGATTGCTGCAATTGTACCATTCTTAAGTAAGCCCCACCTTCATTTTTCATTTGCATTAGCTCATCATGTGATCCTACTTCAAGTGCCCTTCCTTTTCCCATAACTACTATCATATTGGCCTTGCGTATAGTTGTGAGATGGTGGGCAATGGTGATTGTTGTGCGCCCAACCGAAGCTTGGTCCAGAGCAACTTGTACTAGTTTTTCTGATTGAGCATCCAGAGCACTTGTAGCTTCATCCAGCAAAAGAATCCTTGGGTCCCTGAGCAGAGCCCTTGCTATGGCAATCCTTTGCTTTTGGCCTCCAGAAAATTGATCTCCAAATTGGCCAACCTGAGGAATCCGTTAAACCTCACCAGTCAAGTTCATCATGCATGAGGTTGTCTCAATGTATTTGAAAGAAATGTAAAAATTATGACTTACTTGAGTATCATATCCTTTGGATAATTTAATGATGAAATTGTGAGCATTCGCAGCCTTAGCTGCAGCAATCACATTTTCCATTGATGCTCCTTCTTTTCCAAACAGAATATTCTCCTTTACAGATGTTGCAAAGAGAACTGGTGTTTGACTAACTAGCCCCATCTGAGATCTCAACCATGGAAGGAGAAGTCCCTTAATATTGCATCCGTCAAGTAGGATCTCTCCATTAATTGGGTCGTAAAATCTCTCCAGTAGAGAAATGACCGTGGACTTTCCAGAACCACTGCTTCCAACAAGACCTACTGTCTTACCAGCTTGCACTTTGAGGTTGAATCCTTGAAGAATCTGGGTATCAGGCCGGGCCGGGTAACTGAAATCAATCTCTTTAAACTCAATTTTACCTCTCACTCCATCCAAAAATTTTCCTCTTTCTTCTGCAGTATCAATAAGAGGGACTTGATCAATCATCTCGGATATTCTTGTAGCTGCAGCTTTTGCCTCTGCAAAGAATGAGATATCTGGAAGGGAACTCATCAAGTTCCTGAAAAGTTCCAAAAAACATAACTAGGTTTATTACCTCGAAGTCCAATAAGGTGCTGAACTTCTCTTATAAAAGTAATAAGGCGTGACACAGTTGTATGTAATTCAGTGTAGAGTTTATATATTATCTAACAAACAATTTCTTATCCAAAGAAACCAAAGAAAAGAGTATGATTTTCACTCATCATCGTTGTTGATTTTTTTGGATAGTCTGTTACCCATTGCTGGGACTGTAAGTTACTCATTGCTGGAGTAAATGAAAGGATAACTAATAAAATGATAGCACAAAGAGAAATGACTCACATTCCTCCCAAAACAGCACACAATCCTGAGATAAAAACATAACCTCCACTTTCTCCTTTCTCAGTAACAAGAATACTCCCAACCCAAGCTTGAAAGGCCCAATTTATGTAAAGCACTCCCATGCTCCCTAGCATCAACCCCTTTGTCAACCCTTGCTTTATACCAAGCTCTGTATTTTTTTGAAGTGCTTGGCTGAACTTGTTTACTGTTTCACGCTCTCCTACAAAAGAATACACGGTACGAACTGAGGAGATTGCTTGTTCTGCTATCTCACCAGCAACCCCATAAGCATCTTTCGTCTTCATACCGAGTCCCATCATTAGCTTCCCAAATACCAACGCCGGTGCTATAAAGACAAGTGTTAATGGAAGGGCGACCAAGGCCATTCTCCACGAAAGTGTGAAGGACACTATGAGGTTGGCTATTAAAGAGGAGAAGTTAGCCATGAAATTGGGAATCTACAGAAAAACAAGAAGCAACAGCAGATAAGATGTTAGCAAATTATGTGTAAACCAAAGGGGAAAAGTGTACTTATGGGTATTCTGAAGAAGATGAAATTGCAAACATTGTCATTGAAACCTTCTCTGCCATAACATCTTGGATTGATTGCACATCAGAGGAGATGCCAGATATGACTTGGTGCGTAGAGGAAGAAGCAGCTTGGATGTCAAAGAAACCAACATCTTGCTGAAGGACTGATCTCAAGTATTCTGTTCGCATTCGTGATGTCTGTCGCTCTGCGGTCCTTGTCCAACATGCTCCTTCTGCAAGAATGAAACAGATGACAACCCAATAGAGACCAACTGGATTTAGTGTGTCACGGTAAAAGATGGCAGATATGAATTATTATAATATTATTTATGTTGTTTTGGGGTTATGACTTTGGACTAGGCCTGATCCACAGTTGATTCTGGCCATGACCTAAGACAAGATTCACCTTTCATCAGTAATCCATGCAAACTGAGAACAAAAGTGGAAACATTAGGAAGAAAAATATTTTACGTGTCGAATTTCATTGAATATATAAGCGATATTACATAATTTCTTGACAAAAATCAATTTTGAGCAATTAGACGGTTATGTTTATTAGAGCCATCCAACCTAAAACAAATTGGCAGTATGTTGGAGTAGCCTCTTGATTATTTTGACCCAACTTGGGTCCAGGGACAGTCAAACCCCCACTTGCCCCCATTCAATTTTCCCTATCTGTCTTATTAATTTCAAGAGTTTTTATAAAAAATCATGGATTAGAAAATGTAGAATGTTCGAAAAAATAAAACATTGAAATTGAAAAGAGGGCTCCGACTTCTTTCAAAATCTCTTAGTATTGCACTGCTTGATTGCCTATAAGGTTCCATGTGTACTATTGACCCAACTAGTCAAAAACCCGTGCTATGCACGGGATGAATTGAAGTATTATCTATTGATATTAATGCAGAATCAAATATTATTTCAGTATTTTACATAATGAAAAGCATCAATTAAATACGATAGAGAATTGAACTTAATAAATTAAATATAAAAGTTATGATAACAAATTTAAGCCTTATAATTATAACGTCAATGCTTCTCTACCTTGCCTTGAAATATCCACACATATAAGATAAAATGATAAATAAGATCATGTTTAAAAACATATCAATAACCAATAAATCAAATATATGAGAATATATAATAAGTGACTACTACTTTTTGTTATCTTGTAAAATGTGCAAACATTCTTCCTTTTTCATACTATAGTTGTTTTCTTTCGGGCAATTTTAGTATTGTATGCCTATTTAGTATGAATCTTCTTAAAATACCTTATTAAATTTATTGTATGTTTTTCGGTAATTTTTCATATTGTCGTTGGATTGGATATCACTCCCTTTTTCTTAGGGGGACAATTTTAGTATCATATGTGTATTTTAAATAGTACCTTATTAAATTTTATCTCTTTAAAAAAACAATTTTGGTGAAGATAATTTGAATCTAGCCATAAGGAAAGAATAGTTAAATAAGAAAAAAATTGTAAACTATTCTTTGCTTGAAATTTTAAAATTTGATCAATTTAAAAATATCTAAAAACTTTTCATGTTTATCCTTTATAAATATATATATATATATATATATATATATATATATATATAGAGAGAGAGAGAGAGAGAGAGAGAGAGAGAGAGAGAGAGAGAGTAGTAAGTATTTAGAAAACATAACTTATTACTAAACATAGTTAAAAACTTTTGAATGTTTAGATAAAATCCAAACGGATAAGTTTTGAAATTTTGATAATATTTTCAAAATTATAAATTTATGATGTTATTATCTAATCTCAAAAAAATTTTAGACAAATAAATTGATATTTTTTTATTAGTATTTACCCAATACTAATCACTCGCGGTAAACCCGTGCTATGCACGAGGCCAATAGCATGGTATCATAGTATAAAATTAATTATAATAATAATCGCATCTAAAAAGTAAAAATAAATTTAAAAATTTTAGATATGATTTCAATTCGTACTTGATATATTTTTTTCTCTCAGTTCTTTCTATTTTTTCATACTTGATAGTCTTAGATAATAATAACAATCATACAATTCAAATTAAGTTCGTAAATCAAATTACTAAATTTTTTATAATTTTTGAGTTTTATAGATTCTCTATAACAAATGTTGAATAAGTTACGTTTGAGGAGGTTTTATTCTTAGCCTTATGATTTTCATAATTTAAGCAAAATATATTTCAAATCAAATAAAAAACTAACCTCCATTAAGTATTTATCAATATTACCAGAATATCAACATCTTCAAAAAATTTCTAAATTGAGCAAGTTGAAGGACTTAATTGCTAATGAGCATAAGGGAAAAAACACCCTAATACCACTATACAATTATCTTTGATGAAAAATGAAAAATTATAGGATAAATTACTAACATCCCAAGGCGTAAAATTGCATAAAAAAGAAGAAGAAACAAAGATACCCTAAACATTAGTACCACTAAATAGTAAATATCACTCAGCTTTCAAATTTTGATTTTACATGAAGTTCCTTACTATTGTGATGCTCAGATTTTTTTAAAAAAAACTATCAGTTAATTTATTTCTTTTAAATCAACTACAAAGCAAAATCTTATAAAAACTATTAAATTAATAATCACGATCAATCAAATAAGAAGAAGACAACTCTTGACTTGAACCACAAAAAATATTTGATCTTTGAAAGATAAATATATAGGGCACTTAATTGTCAGTCAAAATTAATCCTGTAAGTATCGTAATTATGAAGGTCCATCCAAATAGGCTGTTAATATCTACTCTCTTGATTTCAACTGAAATAGAATATTCTCATTTATCCATCCATTCGTTAATTCGTCAATTGAGTTTTAATAGAATTTACAAAGAAAAACATCACAAGATTATGCCAAATTTAAAAAAAAAATCGATCAAAACTACCAAAGCCACTTAATTAAAAACATTCAAAATTAGTAAATTTACACAATTAAAGATACCATTAGAATTGGAAAAGTGTAAAAAAAAATTCAAATAGGATGGTATTAAATGATGACATGCTTATAAAAATGATTTTTTAAAAATTAAATGACAATAATATCAAAAATTTATACCTTAGATTATCAAGCAGTAAAAACTAAACATCTCTTGAACAAACATCCCCACTCTCCGAAAGATCGAATCGGTTTATTGATCGACCCACCAGAACTTGCTTGGCTCTCAATCAATTTATTGATGGAGATTTCTATAGTTAGAGTAAGCTAAAGAAAGAGCAAATTAATTTATTGAGGAGTGGAGATTTTCATAAATAGAGTGAAGTTATTGAAGAAGTAAAAAAAAATAGCAATTTTAGTGTATACCTGAGTTTGATTTCTAGAACTTGTTTGATTTTCATCGTGACTTCACTAAATCAAGCGTGCAACATATAAGATAAAGGCTCACTAATAGGATTAAATATAGTAATCAGTAGAGTTTTTAGGGGCGAAAACCTCGGCAAAAAATCTTGAAATTGATGATAGCATTATCCCTTTGAATTATCATTTGATTAAAAAGATAAGTATTAATTTGTTTGGATTTGATTTGTTTAGAAGGATAATAATGTATTTGAATTTAATTTGCTTAAATAATATTTACATTATTTGTTATAGATAAAAAAATTGTCAAACTAATATGTAACCTAATCGTGTTGCGCCACTTGTCGCATCCACGACGATTTTCAATAAAAGTCACCCTGCAATACACAATAGTATAGATAACTTGTTGGAGTCTAATCACGTGACTAAAAATACTTAAGTCCAAGTTAATACTAGCAGCATATATGGTTTTTTATATATTCAAGATCACTCACGTAGATTTTTAATATGACATAGGATGTCACTATATTTCCACCTTTCTAGTCTCGCGTCCTCGCGAGTGATTTAACACTAGAGTCACCACGGTATTTTACAGATTTGTTTCCTAGCTAGTGACCAGAGTCACCATGATATTTCACAGGTCTTTTCCCTGATGGCCAAACAAAGTGTCAACTCCACTCGATCGAGTACATGTGTTGCTCTAATACCATCTGTAACGTCCCATGTATATCATTGGCTCGATATCTTGTCAGAGCCTAGCAACATGGCTCAAAATACTTAAGCTCAAATTATTAGTAATAACTTAGATGGTTCCTTATATATCCAAAATTACACATGTAAAACTTCGATGTGTTACGACGTGTCACGTTACTGTTCAGGACTGCTGCAAATATTGTGAAGATCGATTTTCAAATAGAACAAGTATTAATAGTTGAAAGAGAGCTTGGTTATGTTACTTTGATATGTTTATGGTGAAATTCTTATTAATATCATGATCATATAATACTTCTAAAATATAAAAATATAACGGGTCAACTAAAATAGTACACAAGGAATAATTTAGTCATGAATATTTAGATTTATGTTCAAAATATTGAGAAACCATATATAATATAAACGTTTTTGCATAATGATGACATTTAAGTCTAATTTTATATAATTGTGCTTGAGAATAAAATTTTTTAGGTTTGTATTTAATAGACAAAACGCTACGACTGTTTGGGGGTCAAGTGGCATATGATCGTCAACCTCGCTGGTGCTAACCTAGTTGGGATTCTTGTTGGTCATGGTGATGCCGTATCTTTGTCCCTTTTAATCTTTGTATCGTTTTTCAAAAATTAAAAAAAATAGACAAAACACTAGAAATCGACCACGAGGTCATCTAAGACCTACCCTCTCATACCATATTGGAATTTTCAGACTCATACAACCTAAAAATATAAGGCAATTGGTGATATACCAATCTTTGTGATCTAAAGAGCTGATCATGTGAGTGACTGGTTTTAGCTTTTTCGCGTGTTGGAACACAAAGAGGAATTTACTGTCGAAATATGTCGTGGCTAACTATTCTTGCTAACAAATAGTAAACAATAGTAGAACCAACAAACTCTTTCTGAATTTAAGATGTCCGATCCAGAAAGAGTTTTTTATTTCAATTCTAAGACCATGAAATTTTCCAATAGTAAATAATTAACGATTAAGTAGTTTACATACCCATGAAAGCAGATAGTCCGACTCCAGTGGCTACATACAGGAACTTGAGTCCATACTGCAGGAAAGTATCAGTTAAATCACTACAATGACAAGCTTATTTCTGTGTAGGTGTTATTAATTTCTTGGTAAATTGTTAGTTAGATAATACCTTGTCCACCATACGGTTAGCCGAAGAGATATCAGTGGAGTGGGGTTGGAGATTTCCATATGCATTGATCAGGCCACTCAAAAGGAACACTGTAAGAGGTGTCATCAACCCATCTCCAATGCTGCCCAATGTTCCCAACAACATTACCAACTTGTCTATGTTGTCTGCATACCTGAACAAGCCTCCTCCTTTGCCCTCCATATCTACTAGGATCCCAAGCTCGGATGGAGCTCCTCAACTATATATATACTTCCTCGAATACATTTCGATGTGCAGACGGCCCGCTATTTTAGTATAGAAAGATTTGAAAATCTCCTTTGATAATGTATTTGTATTTGGTCTATATATATTACTTGTTTTTAAAAAATGCTATTAGCAGAGAACACCCTGCCAACCAGGTGGAAGGTGGTCCATTCCCAGTTTAGTTAAGCTTGTTTGTCTTGTAATAATGACACATAGAATTTGAGAGGTCAATGCAAACAATATTGTATAAGAAAGTTCATAGAATTTGAGAGGTCAATGCAAACAATATTGTATAAGAAAGCGAATCATTGCAAAATCAATGTTCAATAAATTATAAGATATGAAACTATATGATTCCTTTAGATATTTTTAAAAAAAATTTAAAAATCCTTTTTAACTTCTTCACTGAAAGGAAGTTAATGAATATCTTTTCAAAAGACAAACTTTCGCAGATACAAAATATAAACATAAAATTATTAATATAAGTTTGAGTATGTATTCAATTTCTAAATTGCTAATGAAAGAAAAACAAATTTGATAAGATAAAAATTGAATTATTCATTCGTGTATAAAAATTCAAAATTCAAAATTTTCAGTGATTTGTAGCAAGTACTAATTTTGTGATTGATCTCATAATCTTTCAATCAAATTCAAAAATATTTTTTTGCAATGAAAGTTATATGTAATATATACCATTGGCTACACTTTTTCACTGTTAAAATATTTTACATTGATTATAGTTTATAAATATGTTAACAGTTAATCCTTTATTTTTAATATAATATGATTTTTTCTTCATTTTAAAGAATCAAATTAAATACAAGGGACATAATTCGTAGAGTGGTGGTATTAGGATATAATTTATAATACCAAATGATTATTAATATCACATCTGAAACATACAATCATATTTGTTTAAGACTCGGGATTGGATGGAGAATTGGTCTGGACAACTAGAATTTGTTTGCTACATTTTTGCCCTGTTTGTGACGGTTCCATACTTTCAACAGGTTGTTTCTCTCTTTTTCTTCTTTGAGTCTTTTTCATTATAGCTGTTGAGCTTGTTTTATATGATCACTTTTTTCTATACTAGTTGATGTTGATGCTTGCCAAGTCGGTCAGAGGTCTTTGTTTATGTAATTTTTTCTGTTACGTGTTTTTTTATGAACTGCGCTGTCTGTTGGATAATAAGTCTATGATGGTTCTGTGATATGAGAATATCTAATTTCTGATTGAATGCAGAAGGTTAAAAATTTGTTCTTTCTACTTCTTCTTGAAGGATATTGGTGGGTGAAGGCTCAAATTTCACACACAAATGAACAAACCGATTCAGTTCTCACTACCATAAGGAAAAAAAAAATTACACACTCAAAAACTCACGCACAAAAAAAAAAAAAAAAAAAGCCCATCTGGGTTGAAAACTTGTGTCCCCCCCCCCCCCCCCCCCCCCTCTCTCTCTCTCTCTCTCTCTCATATTTCTCTTCCTCTCCCACAAATTACATACCATAAGCACACGCATCCATATATAGCTTACAATAGGAACCAACGAAGGAGGTGTTTACTGATCCACAACCTCTTTCATTGGTGGCATTAATTGAACCACCATTATTGGAAAGTAATGATGAACACATATTTAATTTACATCAAGGGAATGATTGCTTTGTAGCTTTAAGAGTGACTAATAGTAATGATGAAACGGATTGAAGATCGTCCCGTCTGACCTGCAAAAAGAAACTTGACACCAGTGTGGTATCTTGCCAACACCCGTCCGATGCCTAAGTTAGCTTGAGGATGGAGGAACTGTATGGAAAGACAATGGGGGTACAATTGGGCAGAATGTTCGTACCTTGTACCATAGAGTCTTCTCTGTTATATAGAGATTTCCTTGGCGAGAAATCAGGAAGGGATGAGATCATCCCCTGATTTAGTGGAGCGAATCAAGGGCAGTGGCCCTTAATTAGGTAACCGCATCTCCCACGATTATCCTTGCCCTGAATAGGGGGATCTGGTGGAGATGGCTCGTAGGAAGTGGAGAGATTTGAGGGATCTTGATGGGGACATCATTTCCTTGTGGGATGATCCGTTTAAGGTAAGAAGATCCTGCAAAGTAAGGCGTTTGGCTGAGCTGAGCAGACCAGGCAATGGCTGAGCTGAGTAGATCAGACAATGGCTGAGCTGAGCAGACAAGATAGTGACTGAGCCGAGCTGACTGGGGTGATGGCTGAGCTGAGCATCCCCGACGGTGACTGAGCCGAGCTGACTGCCGACCGACCAGAATTCCAAAGGGCTCGGCCCACACGTCATGACCCATCAAGTAACCACCTTTTCCAAGAGCAAGTAAATCAGAGTGTAATCCTTGCTCTGTAACTGCTCCATCCTTTATCGCAACAATGGTGTCTGACTTCTGGATCGTGGATAGCCGGTGAGCAACAACCACACAAGTTCTTCCGAACATCACTCTATCTAGAGCTTTTCGGACTAGATTCTCCGACACAGAATCCAGGGCACTGGTTGCCTCGTCAAGAAGAAAAACAGCTGGATTCTTTAGGAATGCTCAGGCAAGTGCTATCCGCTGCTTTTGGCCTCCTGATAGTTGGGCTCCTCTTTCTCCACAGTACGTTTCATATCCTTCTTCCATAGAACTGCATTCCAAAATCTTGTATTTCTAAATAAGAAAATAGAGGAGAGGTCTACATGCATATATAGTGAATTACTGAGGGTGATGGATCGTACCTTATAAATTCATGAGCACTGGCGAGAATTGCTGCCTCCTTTATTTCAGATTCTGTGGCATCTTCTTTTCCATATGCAATGTTTTGGCGGATGGTTCCTGCAAAAAGTGTCGGTTCTTGACTCACTAGCGCAATACGAGACCTCAAGCTCCTCAAATTGTAAGCCTTAATATCCACTCCATCTATTAAAATTGATCCTCTTAATGGGTCATAGAATCTTTCAATCAGTCCAATGATTGTAGACTTCCCCGACCCACTACTTCCTATGAGAGCCACTGTTTTTCCAGCATCAATTTTTAAATTCAACCTTTTGAAGATCATTTCATCAGGTCTTGATGGGTAAGAGAAGGATACACTTTTCAGCTCTATATTACCCTTAATATCCATGTCAACCTTGATTCCTTCTGGGTCATCAGGCTCAATTTTGCTCTTCCTATCTAGGACTCCAAACAGTGACCCTACGGCCTGACTACCTTTTGATAAATCAGAAGTCATGCTTCCAGCATCTGTAATGGTCTTGCTTGTATGCATCAATATTAAGAAAGCTTGAAACATTTGCTTTGAGGTGACCAGTCCTTGATTCACTAGCCTTCCTCCGTACCAAGCTACAGAAGCTGTTGAAAAGAACTGGGAGCTAAACAACCCAATAGCTGAGAACCATGATTGGATGATGCTTTCCTTCCTGGGGCCTTCCATTGCGGCTGCAAAGAGAATGCTGCTATCGTTCTGTGACTCACAACTGCTTCACTTGCGAGTTGACTTCCTTCGTTCTGCGGTTTTCGGGCTTTCTCAGACATGCTCTTCATCAAAATTTTGTTTGCGTAGAAGCACCCAATGAGCAAAGGCTGCATGGAAATCATTACACTGGAAATCCTCCACGTGACCACCAATGCTACTGTAAAAGACAGGGAAGCAGTGACAAAGATGATCGACCGGCAAAAGTGTCGTTGACGCGCCGGCCAAATCAATATTTAATATTTAATTAAAACTGATCTTTGGCTCCAAGTTTAGACAACCAGTAGAGCGGCAAGATAGAGTATCGATCCACGAAGAACAGCAGGAAAGGGGGATCACGTAACTGGGAGTTGTAGCGTTTCGGACGCTAGCCTTTGATTTGGTTGGATTTTGATTCTAATTTTGTAACTAAACTAAAATAGGAAACTTAATTGATTAAGAAAATAGGCCAGATCCGTGGAATCCTTCCATCCTAGATTTTAGGTAACAATATCTTTAATTCAAGAGATGTATTCTAAATTGATTTTTGTTCAATAAAATTAGGTCAAATCATAGGAGGACATCGACTCAAGTATTATTCGTACCAAATTAATGGCGACGATTAATCAAGAGCATAACACTCCTTGTTTGGTTCGAAAAATAAGAACTTGAATCAATCTTTGAATAAACGGTGAAAAATAACGAGAAGATATTGAAACCCTAAATCATGGGATGAAATTCATCATTGGATCTTGCCTAGAGATTTAGCCTAGCATATTAAAACTAAAAACAGAATAATAAATTGAAAACATTTTACTAAAACTAATGAATGCAATAAATTTCTAACAATCTTACCGGAAAACTTGAACGAAAAGCTTGAATAAATTGAATGAACTTGAATAGAAAAATAGAATAATCGCCGGAAATTTATTGTTAAGAACATTAGTAATTGAATTGGAATTGAATGTAAAAGGTAAAGACTAAAAAGATAATAACAACTAGAGATTCTAAAAAGATAGCTCAGAGATAAGACTAAAAGAAGAGATACTAAAGAGATCATCCCCGCTAGACTAGGTCTCCTAGGTCCTTAAATAGAGAAAACCTAGGAGAGAAATTAGGAAAGAGATCCTAGGAGAGAAAATAGGAAAGGAAGGAATCCTAGGAGAGAAAATAGGAAAGGCTACCTAATTCAAATAGGACACTATCTAGAAAGATTAATTAAAAATAGGAATTTACAAAATAAATAAATCTAATCGCGAGCAAGCCTGACTAGAAGGTTCCAGTCAGGTTTCATCAGGTCAGGTCCGATTTTCTTCTTTCTTGATTCCTCTATCTTTTTCCGTATTTTCTTCGAACTTCGTATCATTCTTGGACTCGGCACTTCTTCCAATCGTACTTTCATCTTTCCGCGGGTGTCGAGATTTCCTCCGAACTTTTAGATTTCACATTTCGTCGGTCTAACACCTCTTTTTAACACAGAAAACCTGAAATTGGACAAAAGCTACCAAACCTGCATTATCCGATAAAATTGACAATTAAGTATCGCACGTATGCTAAATAAGACATGTTGAACCGGTATACGAGGTGTATTACGGTATCAACACACCCCCCAACTTGAGGGTTGCTAGTCCCTAGCAACGAAACTACGAAAACAAGGATGAGTACGACCTCCCTTGTACGAATCATAAACTCAATCATTGAAAGCATTATGGGAATTCGAGAGTGCGATACTTCTAACATGTCGTGTGCTAACAAACGAATCATTCGTTCAAAACTTAAATATTCCAAAACACCACGTGGTTGAACGAATGCATGCTTATCACAACCTATGCAATTAGGACTTCAAAGCTCACCGAACTCTCAGAAAGAATAGAGTTGATTGTACGGCTATCCCAACATGCTCACACAAGATTTTCATAGAGTTAAGTGTAGTGGCTCAAAGATGTAACATGAGGTTATGTCAATAGAATATGCCATATTAGATTATGCAAACATAATGCCACAAATATTCTAAATCCAAGTCGCACATGGGATCAAGCGTAGGACTTTTTGGCTTGTAATGACCTTGGGTTATCAAGAAAAATTGGTAAACGAAGTTGGTGACGGCTGAAAATTGGCTTATGGGTAACTACCCCTGTCGCCGTCGCCAAACAAAAACTCAACAACACAGGTTATTTTCTTCCCTTCAACTATTTCTTCTTTTTTTCTTTTTTTTTTTGAATGAAACTCATCTGACCGAATGAATTGGAACTGACCCGATGAATCCGACAGGTCAGATTAACATACTGACCAAATTGGGCCGAAAATCTGACTGGAATAAAACCAACCTGACCAGATGGCCTGACAGGTCAGGTTTGCTCACTGACCATTTTTGTCCAAGAATCTGACTGGATGGCTGGGATCTAACCCGATGGATCTGACGGGTCAGATTGACTTGCTGGAATTTTTTTTTTTTTTTTTTCAAACTCCTTTCTCCCATCTTGATCCTTTCTTCCTCATTAAAAATTCGTTGCAATCTTTCATCGAACCACCCTTATATCTTCCGGTTTCCTAGGTTTTCGAAAAGATTTGGGAAACTTGGCACAAATATCATGGTCTAGGTGACTCATATGTGGTTTGATCAAAGAAAAATAGCCTAGTATCACTTCCCACATGCTTCACGGATTATCAAATGATATATGCATATGTTAACACAAATAATATATGGCACAATTGGAGATCAAGAAACGAAGAGTTCAAATTTTTCAATTGGATGCCGCACCTAAGTCTTCATTAACACAGATCACTTGATTCACATGCATCAGTTTATCCTTGTGTCTTTTCAGAACATTTCAGCTTTTCACAAATGATACGAATGCAGCACAATAATCTTAGTAACACATGACTCTCATTCCTATGTTTAGCGCATATATGGTGATTCGTGATTCGCACAAGGGAAGATGGACTCATAAAATTTAAAGTTTAGACAGAAGCATTTGGATAATTTAAAGCAAGGCCTAACATAGGGACTAGCTACTCCCCCCAACTTGAATTGTGCAATGTCCTCAGTGCACGAAGACATATTAAAATGAAGAGAAGGAAAGATAGTACCTGCACTGAAGATGGTCAGGAAGGTGGGCCTCCCCCCAACTTGAACTATGAAACCTGCAAGTGTTAGGCCTGGAAACCAGATTTTATTCCACCACTTTCTTCACGCGAAAGGCACGAGTACTACTTTTCTCCCTGTTCGAGACTGTGTTTCCCTATTTGTTGGAAGGACAGAATGCAAAGGGTTCAACAATATCTTGAGAAGAGGCGCCATCATCTAATAGGCTACCTCTCCCTTTGGGAGCGACCCCAAATTCCTTACCCACCACTCTACTTTGAAGTTATCTCCATAGAGCTTGGCACAAAAGCCTGATGGTTCGGACAGATTTCTCGTTGTTCGATGCGCCTGCCATCAGACCCAACCTCCTAGGTACTCCATACATAGCTGCGACAGGTGGCTATACCGGACCAGCTGAGCCGTTCGAGCACGGCGAACACTGGAGGTATCTCAAACTCCATGGATTTATAGTCTCCTAGACTCATAAAAGCTTACTGATCCGAATAGATAGGATCAACCAAGTCCTCCTCATATTTTGGCAACATATGAATTTTCTGCAAAACAGACTGCAAAGCAAAATTGGGGAACAACATATTAACGTTAACTCATGGGAATTATTTAAATAATTCGAGCGCAGAATTTTTAACGGAAAAGTCCCGAATGGATGAGGTACATGCGGATGTGCTTGGTCTACCAGAGAGACCGCGGTGTGATTATAACTTGAGTGGCCATCTTTCCTCGCAAAGAAACAATCAGTAAAAGGCGGAGGGAAGTGATCTTTCCTTGCATGCAAATTACAAGCTTGTTGATACTTGCTCATAACTTTCTGTATTCTGCTCCCCCAATGGTGCTCTTGAATGGAAAAAATCACAACAAAATGGCATCCTGCCTCACTAAGGGGAGTATCTTTCGATTCTTCGAGAAAAAGTTGGGATGCCAAGGATGGAGATTGGACACTTGCCAAAAATAATGGTGGTTTATTTAGAGGTAACTTTTCAATTATGGGTTCCCAATTTTCTGTGCCCATGACTTCTTCTTGTACGAGGAGTGAGTCCAAGTATTCTACCTCATTTGAGTCTAAAAATGCTGCCTCTTCAGCAGTGAGACCAGTTTCAAGAGGATCAGGTACTAGGGGTAGTACACTCGACGGACTAGTTATCGATTTGTTAGAAGGTAGTATTTCAACAGTGGGTTCCCACCTTTTGGTGTCCATGACCTCTTCTTTCTTGAGGAATGAGCACATATTATCCACCTCATGTAAGCCAAGAAAAGCAGCCACTTTAGTAGTGAGGTAATTCTCCGAAGGGTCGGGGGATACATGAGAGTTCCCTTGTGCTTAGTCTAAGGCATCACGATGATCCACATCATGAAACTTATTATCATTGTCCTTAATTTGACTCGCAACATTAAGCATAAGGTTTAACTCAGTCATTTGGGAATGGAAGGCTTGCGTGTTCTGCTCCATGATTTTGGATTGCCCCTGTATGATTATCAACATGTCCTCTAAACTCGACTTATGAGTTGGTTGGTATGCCTCAGAAATCACAAAAGGTTCTTGAGGTGCATATTGTTGCCAATTATTAGGCGGGTACCATAGTGGGTCCCGCCCTTCAGAGTAGCATCCATGAGTTTCAAAATTAGATGAGTATAAATAGTCTCTCATGGTCCTCGGAGGTATAGCATTATTGGCCCCCAGTAGGGCAGCCATCACATTGTTGGGGAGGTTTTCAGTTCGAATAAGACGATTGGTGTGGCCGCGAGTGTAAACACTCATGCACAAAAGTCACCCCCCAATAAAGAAATAGAACAAGAAAAGAAAAAAAAAAACTACAAGTTACGTACCTTGCCTTGGCTGTTCCCCGGCAACGGCGCCAAAAATATGATCGACCGGCAAAAGTGTCGTTGACGCGCCGGCCAAATCAATATTTAATATTTAATTAAAACTGATCTTTGGCTCCAAGTTTAGACAACCAGTAGAGCGGCAAGATAGAGTATCGATCCACGAAGAACAGCAGGAAAGGGGGATCACGTAACTGGGAGTTGTAGCGTTTCGGACGCTAGCCTTTGATTTGGTTGGATTTTGATTCTAATTTTGTAACTAAACTAAAATATGAAACTTAATTGATTAAGAAAATAGGCCAGATCCGTGGAATCCTTCCATCCTAGATTTTAGGTAACAATATCTTTAATTCAAGAGATGTATTCTAAATTGATTTTTGTTCAATAAAATTAGGTCAAATCATAGGAGGACATCGACTCAAGTATTATTCGTACCAAATTAATGGCGACGATTAATCAAGAGCATAACACTCCTTGTTTGGTTCGAAAAATAAGAACTTGAATCAATCTTTGAATAAACGGTGAAAAATAACGAGAAGATATTGAAACCCTAAATCATGGGATGAAATTCATCATTGGATCTTGCCTAGAGATTTAGCCTAGCATATTAAAACTAAAAACAGAATAATAAATTGAAAACATTTTACTAAAACTAATGAATGCAATAAATTTCTAACAATCTTACCGGAAAACTTGAACGAAAAGCTTGAATAAATTGAATGAACTTGAATAGAAAAATAGAATAATCGCCGGAAATTTATTGTTAAGAACACTAGTAATTGAATTGGAATTGAATGTAAAAGGTAAAGACTAAAAAGATAATAACAACTAGAGATTCTAAAAAGATAGCTCAGAGATAAGACTAAAAGAAGAGATACTAAAGAGATCATCCCCGCTAGACTAGGTCTCCTAGGTCCTTAAATAGAGAAAACCTAGGAGAGAAATTAGGAAAGAGATCCTAGGAGAGAAAATAGGAAAGGAAGGAATCCTAGGAGAGAAAATAGGAAAGGCTACCTAATTCAAATAGGACACTATCTAGAAAGATTAATTAAAAATAGGAATTTACAAAATAAATAAATCTAATCGCGAGCAAGCCTGACTAGAAGGTTCCAGTCAGGTTTCATCAGGTCAGGTCCGATTTTCTTCTTTCTTGATTCCTCTATCTTTTTCCGTATTTTCTTCGAACTTCGTATCATTCTTGGACTCGGCACTTCTTCCAATCGTACTTTCATCTTTCCGCGGGTGTCGAGATTTCCTCCGAACTTTTAGATTTCATATTTCGTCGGTCTAACACCTCTTTTTAACACAGAAAACCTGAAATTGGACAAAAGCTATCAAACGTGCATTATCCGATAAAATTGACAATTAAGTATCGCACGTATGCTAAATAAGACATGTTGAACCGGTATACGAGGTGTATTACGGTATCAACAAAAGACTTGAACTAGCAGCGACATCCGATCTCCAACAAGGGATCGAACCATGTTTGCCTCAATGGCTAGCCGTGCACAGATAGCCGCACTTGTGTTCTCATATTTGTCAAACCATCCAATCTCAAAGGTGATCAACTTTTGTAGCATTTTCTCTCGGACCCTTTTGGTTAAGTGTTCCCCCATGATTGAAAAATTATAATGTTGGAGGAGATTGGTGATGAAGCAAAAAACCCCTAAGCTTATGAAAATGAAACAGTAGAATTTGGTCTCCGATTTTACTTTAGAATTGTCCCTCAACATGTAAACGGAGATTAGTGTTCCCAAGCAGTATGAAAAAGCTGGTTGAATTGCCCCATAACCAACAATCCCAAAGCACCCAAGCAATGACCTTTTCCACTCATGTGCATTCATTGGCAACAAACACCATTGAGAAGACTTTTTCTAGTTGTCTTCACCAATGCCAAGATGAGGCTGGATCTCAAAGGAGAGTGCTTCATTGTCAACAAGATTTTTCTCCATTATTGAGTAACCTTGCCAACGTGAACTTGGATCGCGAAAAGTCTGGAAAGATGGCAAACTCTTGCATTTATGATAGCTTCTGACATTTGATGGATGGTAAAAATTCTCAGTGTCTTCCTTTTGTGTTGCTGATTGCTGCAATAGTACCATTCTTAAGTAAGCCCCGCCTTCATTTTTCATTTGCATTAGCTCATCATTTGATCCTACTTCAACTGCCCTTCCCTTTTCCATAACTACTATCGTATTGGCCTTGTGTATAGTTGTGAGACGGTGGGTAATGGTGATTGTTGTGCGCCCAACTGAAGCTTGGCCCAGAGCAACTTGTACTTGGTTTTCTGATTGAGCATCCAGAGAACTTGTAGCTTCATCCAGCGGAAGAATCCTTGGGTCCCTGATTAGAGCCCTTGCTATGGCAATTCTTTGCTTTTGGCCTCCAGAAAATTAATCTGCAAATTGCCCAACCTGAGGAAACAGTTAAGTTCACCTGTCAATTTCATCAAGCATGAGGTAGTCTCAAATGTATTTGAAAAAATATAAATCTATGACTTACAATATTCTTGTTTAACTCCTGTTTGTTTCCAACAATATGTTCTTATCTGCATATTTGACTTAATCGTTCAAAGTGTACTTGAGCTTGTTGTATTTGTAAGCCCTATCAGAAAATAGTTTAATAAGTGTTATGTATTTAGTACGTCTTGTTAAGCATTTATTTATGATTACAACAATTTTGTTTTTCCTCCTCTTTGGAAAAGAGTAACATGATGGGAGAATGCGTTAACTTTCAGTAGAAATTGGGAGAATATATTAACTTTCAGTAGAATTTGGTACAAATATTTTATAAAAAGACATGACTTTTTGAAGAAACTTAAATTTTAAAACTTAAAAAATCCTTACAGCCACCTCCTTACAAAATAGGGAGAATGATTTGAATGTTTGTTTTTAGTTAGTAAAGAATAATTATTGTTGGAACAAATGTATTGTTTTTTTATGTTGAATATATTGTAATTTTGTCCTCTGTGCGGGTTAGTTTAATGGTGAGAGTATGTGTCAAGCTTCTATTTTAAAGGACATGCGTGACACACCATGCATCCACGTTGTGGCCAATTATGAGGCTAGGCCTCCGTGATAGAATTTCAGTGGATGTTTGAATGAGTAGTCAATGGTATCCTATTGCTTGTTGAATGCAAAAAAATCGGTGATATATATAATAGATCGTGACTTTCTCTCACTATATATAACAAAATACGTATACTTTTGTGACTAAATTATAATTTATCGCAAACAATAGTGTATTTGACGACTAAAACCTTTGGTCGCTAAATGTTGCACCTATGGTGACCAAAATAACATTTGGTCAAGAAATGTCTCTCTTTTGGGGACTATCAAAAGTATGGTTAGGAAATGTCTTGCTTGGTGACTTTACAAGTTCGTCGGGTAATAACTTTCTTTTGGCGACTACGTATTTAATCACTAAATATAATATTTTTATTTTCATTAATGAAAATATTTGAGTCACATATAGAAGTTCTCGTATTTCGAGTTCATTTGATAAAAAAAACCATACAAATTCAAGGGGAAATGTAATAAATATTTGTATTGCCATTACTAAGTAGCAAGTGTTTGGTTATTATTCAAGGGTTGGTGGGTTCGAGTCTTGGTGTTGATATATTGTTAGTTTCTATATTACCATAAAATACTAAATTTTGATACAATAAGTGTAATATAGTAAGTCCTGTATGGCAACATGTGTAATTTTTATAAAGGCGATAAAATATTTGGTCAGCAAAGATCCTTATTTTCGGCAACGAAAATAAAAATTAGTCGGTGAAGACTTTTCCGTACTCAAATTTAGCAAATTAAAGGTGACAAAATTTTTAGTCGGTGAAGACTTTTGGCGACTAAATTTTGTATCTTTGGAGACCAAATTTGTAGTCGGGCCGAAATGCATTTTTTCTTGTAGATGGCATTCTACAAGGTCTTTTACAAGCCTTGAGGTCACCGGAAGCTAATGAATCTTCGCAGTTAAGTATACTCGTCTCTTGTAACTAGCATCCATGGATAAATGACGAAAAGTCCATGGAATTTGGGAGTCAATATAGAAATATTGTATAAGGCAAGAGAGAAGTCGTTAAAATATTTTTTTTAATGGTTGAAAAGGTTCCAATCAACAATGAACTTGAACTATTCAAAAAATTATAAGATATGTAATTGATGTGATACCTTTATATATTTTTAAAAAAAATTAAAAATCATGATTTTCAATTTGTCTTGACTGAAAGGAAATTAATGAATATATTTTCAAAGTCAAACTTTCTTAATACCAGCTATTATATTCATATCAAACGCTCCCATTATTCTTTTTAGGGAAACTCACTTTGAAAATACGATACAATATAAATAAATCACAAAACTTTGCCTGCGTTTCTTCTCAATAGACTTCTCGGTAACCTTGCACTTGCATGGATTTAGGTGACTTCAATTCCTCCTTCTCCATCTCCTGGACTTCCATTGTTGTTGCTTCCATAAAATCACGAAGCCTTATAAATATCAAATCATGGGGATAGCGCAACAAGATACCAATTAACTGGGTTTGGCCTGATTTTATTATTTGATTATTTTTTCGTTCTTATGTGAATTTTTTTTTTTTGTCTTTCTTCAATTTTTTGTCGATTATTGGTTTGTCTCGACGAGAGATTTTAGAAAATTTATAAATAATTGACCAAATTCAAAAAATTCAAAAAAGACAAAATATAGTAATTAAAAAAAGATTTTTTTGTGCTGGTCGCCTTTAGTGACTTTTTTAAGTTTCATCTTACTCATATTTTATGCAGCTTGAGGTCATGTTTAACTTTTAAAATGATTGTCAAAATAAAAAAATAGATGAGAATAAATTAGTGTACATAGATTTGACTAATGTTTTTTTTCCGTAGTGCCATGTGTCTCTACAAAAACTGTCCATGAAAAGTAGCCAAGAAAATGACAAAGTATAGATCTAAGAATGTATATTACGATTTTTCTAAATTCTTTTTTTTTTTTTATGATATCACGTGAAGCTCAAAGCTCATCTCACAAGTGACCTACAATATTATATAAATAGATATGACTATATTACACGAATTTTCAATGGAAAACTCAATTTCATCCATCACACGAAAGAAAAGATCAGACTAGTTTCAAAGCTCATTTCACAAGTGATCTACAATAATAGATATGACTATATTAGTTTTATGTTATCATGTTTAGTATGTTATTATAGTTGTAATATCTACACCGTATAACTATACGAATTAAAAAATTTATTTAATGCTAAATTGGACATTTACAAATTTCAAAAAGATTTTAAATTAGACAGGACTAGTGTATTATTCGTGTCTAGTGCACTATCAATAACATTAAATCCATGTGAGGATTCTAATTCAGCTATTATTCAAACTATTATTATTATTCTTTACTTTTGAATTTGGACATGGCAACACATTTTATTTTATTTTTATCATGTTATCATATGTATAGAAATATGGTGTAAAGGAAAAGGTCCAACCATATATAGGAGAACAAAATACAAGGTCAAAGATGCTCCACTAACAAACTAGGGAGCCTTGAAATCTAAACCTCTATACAAAGACTGGCCTTGACCAATCAGGAAGAATGCAGAGGATTCGGAGATGTTGTAGCGTGAGAATGCATTACAGGGGTATAGTGCAATTATCCAGGCCCGGCCCAAGGGGTAGGCTCATTAGGCTACCATCTTGGGCCCCCCCTCAAAATTGTTCAAAATAAGGGGCCCTAAGTAGTTTTGGTCCTTGGCTATTAAGTCTCTGAATTGCAATCTTCTCATGCAAATAAGTTTCCCTTGAATTCAGAACATCTGGGTGTAATATGTGATTCTCTTCGAAGCACATCCCAAATTAAGTCCTCTTTCTGATTAGATAATGAGTATAATCTAAGATACAATTCCTTCAGAGATTTATCCTCCAACCAAGCTTGTTGCCAAAAACTAGTGTTCTTTCTAGAATGACATTTCACCTTAAATACTTGGACTATTATTCTTCTAATATTTGCATCCAAATTGCCAATGGAACAAATATCAGCCATGTGAAAATTCCACATTTGAGGCTACACGTGGTCATTTATTTTCCATCACATACTTGTCCTTGTTCTATATTGCTTTGGTGGGTTCCCCTAAACTAACTGATAGGTCATGACGGGCAGGCTGAGCCGGTTAATATTCTGGTCTGCTCAGTGTGGTATCCTCAGCTCAGCCAGCGACTTGGTATCCTCAGCTCAGCCAGCGACTTGGTATCCTCAGCTCAGCCAGCAACTTGGTATCCTCAGCTCAGCCAGTGACTTGATATCCTCAGCTCAGCCACTATCCGGTCTGCTCAGCCATGTTATTGTCTGACCTATTCCGCTGAATAACTCTCCACAATTCCTGGGATATATCTGCCTAAAACGGATCATCCCACAAAGAAAGGAAGATCCCAGAGATCTCTCCACATCTTACGCACCATCTTCACCCGCTCCCGTTATTTAAGGCAAGGGCGATGGTTGGGGATTCAGTTACCAAACTAAAGGCCACTAGCCTTGATTTGCTCCACAAAATCAGGAGTGGACCACGTCCTTTCCTGATTTGTCTCCAACAAGATCTCTATATAATAGAGACAGCTCTATGGTACAAGGTACGTACACTCTGCCCAATTTTACCCACACAGTTTTTCTACGTTATTCCTCCATCCTAAAGCTGACTTAGGCATCGGAGGTGTGTTGGCAAGATACCACACCGGTGTCAAGTTGTTTTTGCAGGTCTGCCGGGGACGATCATAAATCCGTTTCATCAGTTGGCGCCGTCTGTGGGAACGAAAAATTTATTGAGTGATCGGATTTATGGTCTTGACCCGCTCAATGGCTTCCAATGACAACAATGCTCATTCTGCTCCACCTGTTGCAACCGCTGCTGATTATCAAGCCCTCCGTCAGGACGTGGTGACGTTGACGCAGGGGATGCAGCGCATTCTGGAGCAGAATCAGGCCTTACTGCAGCGCCTACAACCTGAACCTCCTACTAGAGATCCACCACCGCCAGTGGCCCCGATGGCTGACCCCCCTGCTCCAGGAATGGCTGGCGTAGAATTTGACGTTACTGGGGGGCAAGGGGAGACCAGCAGCCATGCTGCAGCACCGCATTACGGAACTTTTTCCGGTTCTACCTTTCCTGAAGGTCTTATGACCGATCAGATGCGACAGATGAAGACACAGTTGGATAACCTGACGAAGCAGATGAAGGCCAAAGCTCCAGCCTCTGTGGATGAGTTGGTGCAGACCACTGAACTTCCCTTCACTGCTGAAGTGATGGCGGTGCCCCTCCCACCAAAATTCAGAGTCCCTCAGATCGATGTCTTTGACGGGACAAAAGACCCTCTTGATCACTTGGAAACCTACAAGTCCCTTATGCACCTTCAGGCGGTACCTGACGCCATTATGTGCAGGGCCTTTCCCATCACTCTCCGAGGAGCCGCTCGGATGTGGTTCAACAAACTTGCTCCCAACACCGTCAGTACTTTCAAAGAGCTCAGTCGCCTCTTTGTAAGTTATTTCATTGCCGGTCAACGGTACAGGAGGCCAGCCACTTACTTGCTCAATATCAAGCAAGCTAAGGGGGAAACACTCAGGGAATTCACAACCAGGTTCAACAAGGAATCCATGCAGGTGGACAATGCTGATGATCAGGTAGCCATCGCGGCATACATGTCAGGTCTCAGGCCCGGTCAGTTTTTGTTTTCCTTATCTGCAGAGCCACCGACCAACATGGCTGAGCTCATGATGCGGGCCCAGCGACAGATGAACGCAGAGGACACCCTTGCTGCCCATCGCAATCGCGAAAGGGAAGCTTCTGCCCCCCAGTCAGGGCCTCCTCAGCCGAGCAAACGAAGGAAAGAGACTGGGCAGTCTAGGATTGAGGACTACCCGAGAGGGAAGAGAATGGACAGGAGAGATTCTCCCCAGAAGGGAAGAACGGACAGACGAGATTCTCCCCAGAGGGGGAGGCCCGATAGGAGATTCCAAGACTATACACCCCTGGTCGCAACAGTCAATCAGGTGCTGCAAGAGATAAGTGAGTACCCTGAGCTCAAGTGGCCAGGAAAGATGAAAACACCGGCTGAGCGGCGTTCTCGCCAGAAGTACTGTCGTTTCCACCGTGATCATGGGCACGATACAGATGACTGCATTGAGCTGAAGCAACAGATTGAGGGGTTGATCAGACGAGGACGTCTTCAAAGATTTGTTCGTAAGGAGGGGGAGTTTAATCAAGGGACAGGACAAGCTCCTGGGCCAGCTGATCATAGGCGTGAGAGGACTCTTCCTCCTCCTCCTCCTCATCGCCCCGTAGGGGAGATAAACACGATTTCTGGGGGACCAGGAGTTAGTGGAGATACCAGGGCTGCTCGAAGAACCTATGTCAGGGAAGTGTTCAATGCAGAGAGACCAGCCAAGCGCACGCGGATGACGGATTCAGCCATCCAGTTCACGGCAGAGGACGAGGAAGGAGTACTCTATCCTCATGATGACCCATTGGTGATCACAGCCCTCCTCGCCAACTGGACAATGAGGAGGATCCTCGTGGATACAGGGAGCTCAGCAGATATCCTCTTCTTACCTGCTTTTGAGAAGCTGCAGCTGGGGAGAGATAGTATTAGGCCTGTGCAGTCTCCTCTGGTCGGTTTTTCAGGAGAGACAGCCCATCCCTTGGGCATGGTATCCTTGCCCATCGTGATTGGAGATGAGCAAAGGAATGCCACTGCCCTGGTGGATTTCCTGGTGATGGATTGCCCTTCAGCTTATAACGTGATATTGGGTAGGCAGACCCTTAACAAGTTCAAAGCAGTGGTTTCTACATTTCATTTGAAACTCAAATTCCCTTCCGCTGGTGGTGTTGGAGAGGTCAGAGGAGATCAGAGGAGGGCAAGGGAGTGTTATATCACTTCAATAAAGACAAGAGAAGCCCTTTCAGTCAGTGGGCTTGACACAAGGGATGAAGAGAAGCTCCAGCAAGGAGAACCAGTTGAGGAACTGGTCGAGGTGCCTGTAGTGGAAGGACAGACTGAGAAGACGTTCCGTTTGGGTTCAGGTCTGAGCCCGGAGGATAAGGCTGCTCTGGTGAAATTCCTAAGAGATTATGCAGATGTCTTTGCCTGGTCACACAGGGATCTGCCAGGCATAGATCCCAGTATCATCACTCATCGGTTAAGTGTGGATAATGCTCATCGTCCAGTAAAGCAGAAGACGCGCACGTTTGCTCCAGAGCGCAATGCAGCCATTGCCGCAGAGGTGGATAAATTGGAGGAGGCTCAGTTTATCAGAGAAGCGAAATACCCAGTGTGGGTATCCAATGTGGTGCTTGTCCCTAAGCCAAAGGGAAAATGGAGAATGTGTGTGGATTTCAAGGACCTTAACAAAGCCTGCCCTAAAGACAGTTTCCCCTTACCTAGGATTGATCTCCTCGTGGATTCTACGGCTGGTCACGAGTTGCTTAGTTTCATGGACGCTTTCTCTGGCTACAATCAAATCCAGATGCATCCTGAGGATGAGGAGAAAACCTCCTTCATCACGGCTAGAGGACTTTACTGCTACAAGGTGATGCCCTTTGGGCTTAAGAATGCTGGAGCAACCTATCAGAGGCTAGTCAACCGAATGTTCAAGGAGCAGATAGGTCATAATATGGAGGTTTATGTCGATGACATGCTGGTTAAAAGCCTGAGGAGGTCAAGTCATGTGGAAGACCTCAGAGAAGCCTTTGAGGCGCTGCGAAAGTACCAGATGAAACTCAATCCGAGCAAGTGTGCCTTTGGGGTCAGTTCGGGAAAATTCTTGGGATTCATGGTGTCCCAGAGGGGTATAGAGGCCAATCCTGAGAAGATCAGCGCCATCCTTAATATGGAGTCTCCCAGGGGAATTAAGGGGGTGCAGAAGCTCACGGGGTGCGTTGCAGCCCTCAATCGTTTTGTTTCCAGAGCTACTGATAAATGCCATCCATTTTTCCAGGTCCTAAAGAAAGCTTTCCATTGGACGCCGGAGTGTGAGATGGCCTTTCAAGAACTGAAGGGATATTTGATGACTCCTCCCCTCCTCAGCCGTACCATAAGGGGGGAGGATCTATACATTTACTTAGCTGTCTCACCTCACGCAGTGAGCTCAGTGCTGATAAGAGTGGAAGCCCACATACAACATCCAGTCTACTATACTAGCAGAGCATTAAGGGGCGCTGAAACCAGGTACCCTCAGGTCGAGAAGATGGCCTTTGCCTTGGTAACAGCAGCAAGGAGACTGAGGCCTTATTTCCAAGCACATCCCATCAAAGTTATGACCGACCAGCCGCTTAAAAAGACGTTGCACAGTCCTGAGACATCTGGGAGGCTGATCCAGTGGTCTGTGGAGCTGGGGGAATTTGACTTGGAATTCTGTCCTAGAACAGCCATTAAAGCACAAGCCCTTGCCGATTTTATGGCAGAATTCTCGCCACTAGATGCTTCAAATGCCCTGCCAGCTGAACCAGAGAGCCCAGGAGCTGAAGAACCAATGGGCTGGTTCCTCTATGTTGATGGCTCCGTGAATGCAGAGGCCAGCGGAGCGGGGATCATCCTAATTTCTCCAGACAAACTCCAGCTTTTCTATGCCATCAGATTTAATTTTAAAGCTACCAACAACGAAGCTGAGTATGAGGCACTTCTGATTGGGCTCAAACTGGCAAAATCCTTGGGAATCAAAGACCTTACTGTGGGTAGTGACTCCCAGTTGGTGGTAGGACAGGTTCTGGGAAATTATGAAGCCAAGGAAGACAGAATGAAATTGTACCTTGATAGGGTCCAACATCTCCGGAAAGCCTTTGACACTTTGAGGCTGTTGAGGATTCCTCGTGAGGAAAACGCGGAAGCAGATCAGCTCGCACGACTAGCCACAGCTCGAGAAGAAGCCCTCAGTCACCTTATCCCAATCCAGAGGATGGAAAGACCAAGTGTGGAATTACCTGTGCAGGAGGTGGCTGCTGTTGACTACAAAGATTCTTGGGCAAGCCCCATTATTGATTACCTGGAAAGGGGTGTACTGCCCGCTGACAAAGACTCAGCCAGGCGACTGAGGTTAAGAACGGCTAAATACCTGTGCCTAGATGGAGTTTTGTATCGCAGAAGTTATTCATTCCCATTGCTAAGGTGCCTGACTGCAGAGGAAGCTGAATATGCTATGAGAGAGATCCATGAAGGATCCTGTGGAAATCATTCTGGGGGCAGAGCATTGGCACAGAAATTGGTCCGAACAGGGTATTACTGGCCTACCATGCAAAGCGACGCAATGCAGATGGTCCAGAGGTGTGAGAAATGCCAGAAGTTTGGCAACATTCTTCACCATCCTCCCACTTTGTTAACTCCAATCCCCTCTCCTTGGCCGTTCGCCCAGTGGGGATTGGATCTAATTGGGCCTCTTCCTATAGGCAAGGGACAGAACAAATTTGCTATTGTAGCTGTAGACTACTTCACCAAGTGGGTGGAAGCTGAGCCCCTTGCCACCATTACTACAAGGAAGGCCATCAACTTCATCTGGAAGAATATTATCAGCAGGTTCGGATTGCCCAGGGTGATCATCACTGATCGTGGCAAGCAGTTCCACAATGACCAATTTCAGGAATTTTGCGAGCAGAGGGGAATACAGGTCCACTATGCTTCCAAAGCGTATCCTAAGGCCAACGGGCAGGTTGAAGTCACAAACCGCACAATCAAGAAAAACCTGAAGAAGAAATTGGAAGCTGCAAAGGGAGACTGGCCAGAGGAGTTGCCCAGTGTCCTGTGGGCTTATCGAACGACCGCGCGCACAGCGACTGGAGAAACCCCTTATTCTTTGGCTTATGGGGTGGAGGCAGTAATTCCTGTAGAAATTGGGCTGCTCAGCCACAGAACTCGGGATTTCCAGGAGGAAGAGAACCGACAGGGACTCTTGGAGAGATTAGACTTCCTAGAAGAAAAGAGAGAAAGAGCAGCCATGAAAATGGCCACTTATCAACAACAAATGGCCAGATTCTATAACAGTCAGGTCAGGGAAAGAAGTTTCAGAGCTGGGGAGTTGGTGCTGAAGAAAGTAGATCCCACAGGGAAGAGGATTGGGCATCTTGGGCCAAATTGGGAAGGTCCTTACCAAGTAACTGAGCACGTGAAGGCAGGGGCCTATCGTTTAGCTACATTGTCAGGGAAAAAACTCCCCCAACCTTGGAATGCTGAGCATTTAAAAAAGTATTTTCAGTAATATTTACCAAGTGTTTATCTCTATCATCTTATTTCATTGTTGTTTCGTTGCCCTGTCTTGGTATGTAAACAGGAACTATCAAATTTGTTACAAGTCCAGTCAAGATGGACAGATTGTTATTTCTATGAAGTTGTCTAAATTAAGTCTGAAGATAACTAAACGTTTTGATCAAGCAGCCTCGACTGCTCAGCCATGTCCTCCGGGACCATGCATCCGAGCAGCTTCGACTGCTCAGCCATGTCCTCCGGGACCATGCATCCAGGCAGCCTCGACTGCTCAGCCATGTCCTCCGGGACCATGTATCTGAGCAGCCTCGACTGCTCAGCCATGTCCTCCGGGACCATGTATCCAGGCAGCCTCGACTGCTCAGCCATGTCCTCCGGGACCATGCATCCGAGTAGCCTCGACTACTCAGCCATGTCCTCCGGGATCATGTACCCGAGCAGCTTTGCCTGCCCGGCAATCAAGCCTCAGGGGCAATCAAAGTGATATGACAAGGAAATTATTCAACTTTGAGTTGTGTTTCTTGAGTTATATTTCTTAAGATATGACAAGGGGCATCGCACGCAGAAATGCAGAGACAAAAGAAGAGAATAAAGCTATTCAGTCGACTGAAACTTGACAGATGAAACTGCTCATTTCTATTCATTAAAGGATTTCTACAAGCGTTGTGAAAGCAAATACAAGATACAAAAAAAAAAAAAAAACTAATTATTTTCTTCAGCAGGCCCGGGAGCAAGAGGCTGGTCAGCGGAAGGAAGCTGGCCTTGGGCAGGAGGATCGACCGCCTGATCAGTGCTAGGAGATGAATTCCTGAGAACTTCCTCAGCAATCTCCTCTAGCAGCTGATCAGCTGCGTTGAGCCAAATCCCCTCAGCTAGGACCACGGCTGGGTCGACCACGGCCAGGGGAGGAGGAACTTCATCGTCGCCAGTAATGTCTATAATGGCTGTACTACCTTCCTCCCCCTGGGTGATCATGAGCAGACCACGGTCGGTTGTCCCCTCCTTGAGCAAGGCCCCAGCATGGCCACCCTCCTCCTCTTCCTCATCCTCGGAAGCCTCCTCCTCATCAAACTCCTCCAGGCCGACATCTCCTGCCTCCGGCTTGAAGGAGCTTAAGTCCAGCTCAGGATGAGCAGCACTGATCTTCCTCTTCAGGGACATGAAGCCTCCGAAGAAGTACTCGGTCATCAGATCTATAAACTCCGGAGAGTCCTTCAGTTGATCCATCTGAGCTGACCGAGTTTGCTCTGTCAGAGTATTGATCTTCACATCCTGTTCTGAGAGTAGCCGGCCCTGCTCATCGCATCTCTGGAGCAGCTCTCGGACGTGTTTTTGTTGGGCCGTCAAACCCAGCATTGCATCTGCCAGGTTCTTCTTCAAGTCAGCAGCCTGGCGTTGCTCCAGTACCAGCTGGCTCTCCAGCTGAGATGCCCGCCTTTCATGAGCTGAGGAGACCTCCGCTAGGCTTGAAAACTGAGCCGACTGGATCGAGTTCTCATCTCTCAGCTGAAAGATCTCATCCTTCAACTTGGAGTTGGACTCTCGAAGCTCGATCTCCGATTTCTCGCTTTGGCTGAGTTTCTCCTTCAGCTCAGACACAGCCTCTTCATCATTCAAGGCTTCTTGCACCAAATCCGAGCTGAGAACTGACGCCTGCCACGCAGTAAAAACAAGGATTAGAGCTGATAAAAAGAAGAAGAAAAGAAGAAGAAGAAGAAAAGAAGAAGAAGAAGGAAAGAGGATTACCTTGGCCAAACAGACGAGGAGCTTTGCGCGCTTCTCCTTAGCAGATTTGCTCCTCAGAAACTCCCGATCCTTCATGGTCGGGAGCTCATTCATTATGTCCAGGCAATACCCGGTGTTGAGCATAACGGACAGCTCTGGCGCGGGTGGTGGAAGCTCAGCCTCTGGTGTTCGGGAGATTGAGGGAGAAGCTGAGCTGCTCTTCCTCTTCTCACCCTGCTGAGTTTGAACCTCCTCAGTCAAGTGTTGGGCTACAGGAGCCTCCATTCTGGAGGCGGTAACGGCAATCTCCCCGTCAATGATGACCTGCTCGGTCCGCTGCTCGCCGGAGATGACCACCTCGGCCTCTTCCCTTCTCGATCTTTTGGCTGAAGGGGCAGCATGTTGCTGACTTGAGGTGGTCACGCCCGAGTCCACAAATGTGGATGGATCGGTCTGAACCTTCCTCTTCTTGGTCTTCTTGGGCTTGGGATTAGCCCGTTCCGAGCGCTCGAGCATTTCGGCCAGTTTATCGGCATTCAGCTTCATCCCTTCGTCCTCTGCTAAAAACAAACAAAAGGCCAAGGTAAGATGGCTTCATCTAACAGAAGAACAAAGAAGAGGGGATACCTCTCTCTAAGGCAAGGGCCTCACGTGTGGGTTCTGGGCCGAGAAGGTAGGTAGCTAGAGTTTCCGGAGTGATGAGGACTCTGTGGTCGCGCTCAGGGTACTCAGCCACAGCCTTCAGTTGCTCTCTGACTTCGGCCGAGATCGAGGGTCTTTGTTTTCCTGTTCAGGACATAATGAAGACGAGTCAGACATATATAAAAAAAATACATAATGAAGAAGAAACTGAACAGACACAGAAGGTCAGTGCTCACGGGATGGGTGAACTTCTCCCCAGAATACGCGGATCTTGGAGGCACCCGTTCGTTCTTCCCAGGCAGGGAACTCCCATCCTTCCCCTGAGAGGAAGAAAAACTTGTCCTTCCACCTCTTGTTGGCAGAGGGGAGGCCTTCAATTGCAGGAGCTGTGTTGTCCCTCCTGGAGAAGTACCACCATCCCTGAGCAGCCATGCTCACTTGGTGGCAGTACAAGAAAGCTTCTGGGGTCAGCCTGGCCTTATCCTCTGTGGCAGCTGCCCAGAGCACGCTGCAGCAGACCAGGATCCGCCAGGCATTGGGCAAAAGTTGTCCTGGGGATAGCCCCAGGAACCAGAGGACTTCCCTTATGCAAGGGTGGAAGGGAAGCCTCAGCCCAGCCTCAAAATCTGCCACGTAGAGGCTCAGCTCGTTGAACCTAGGGGCGTTCGCTCTCTCGTTTGGGCCGGGAACTCTCAGGTGAACTGAAGAGGGGATTTGGTATTTCACCCTCAGGACGGCAAGGTCAGCCTCGGTCATCGTCGAGGCTATTCGGTCAGCCTCTATAGGTCTGAGATGTAAAGCCACACCTCGTGGCTCTGGGTATTCTACAGGATTTGTTGGTTCTGGACGGTCAGCCTGGGTGGCGTCCCTTCGTGAAGAGGTTGGTACAGACATCCTAACCTGTACTCGCTTAGAGCCCATTCTACGGAAATCAGGGACAGCCGGTTTAATGATGTCGAAAATGTCCCGGTAATATCGTGAAACGGCTGGGGAGTGGGCAAATTCTCCTAATGAAGGGCAGTCGGAATGGTGGTGCAAGTAACGACAGAGCCTGAGGAAGAAGAAGGCCCAAGAATGTCCTAAACCCCTAAGGTCTGGAACAAAGTTGTTACCAGCCAGAATCGAGAAAGAAAACGACCCAAGCGTACCTAGATTACTGGGACGGCGATGTTCTGAAGCAAGGGGCAGAAGGTAATCTCTGGCAGAAGTTCGTAAGTACCTGGTATGCTGTTGAAATGACGAGAGAGAAACCTTGATAAGTCTTAACAGGCTCCTTTTATAGAACCTCCATAATGAACGTTCAAATGAGAGCCGTTGATTAAACACACGTGGCACTCCCAGATTAAGCGCCGCCTCCAAGCACTCAAACGTTTCTGACACAGCATTAAATGCGGCGTATGAACCCAGGCAAAGTGTGAGCCGTCATGATTCAATGCATCAGACCGTTGATATTTCCTCTCTTAAAGCACGCCAACCGTTCGGAAATAGGGGAGTAGCTGATAGGTCATGACGGGCAGGCTGAGCCGGTTAATATTCTGGTCTGCTCAGTGTGGTATCCTCAGCTCAGCCAGCGACTTGGTATCCTCAGCTCAGCCAGCGACTTGGTATCCTCAGCTCAGCCAGCAACTTGGTATCCTCAGCTCAGCCAGTGACTTGATATCCTCAGCTCAGCCACTATCCGGTCTGCTCAGCCATGTTATTGTCTGACCTATTCCGCTGAATAACTCTCCACAATTCCTGGGATATATCTGCCTAAAACGGATCATCCCACAAAGAAAGGAAGATCCCAGAGATCTCTCCACATCTTACGCACCATCTTCACCCGCTCCCGTTATTTAAGGCAAGGGCGATGGTTGGGGATTCAGTTACCAAACTAAAGGCCACTAGCCTTGATTTGCTCCACAAAATCAGGAGTGGACCACGTCCTTTCCTGATTTGTCTCCAACAAGATCTCTATATAATAGAGACAGCTCTATGGTACAAGGTACGTACACTCTGCCCAATTTTACCCACACAGTTTTTCTACGTTATTCCTCCATCCTAAAGCTGACTTAGGCATCGGAGGTGTGTTGGCAAGATACCACACCGGTGTCAAGTTGTTTTTGCAGGTCTGCCGGGGACGATCATAAATCCGTTTCATCACTAACCATTCTTCTGTATGATAGTTTTTTCCTGCATCCTATGTTGGTCTGATATAGCAATAGCTTGATGCTGCACAGAGTTACATCAGCTTTTTACCTTCTAGTTGGCATGCAATTATTATTCTCTTACCCAGAGGCTAAAATTCTAGTCTGGTTTTTGATAGTACATCTCTGATAAATCTAGTTTATGAAAGCTGCCCTTAGCATCACCCTTTTGAATTCTGGGGAATGTTATGAGGTAACTGATGGGAACATCATCCTTTTGGATTCAGGTGCTCAGAATTCAGAATCAAAGAAGTTGTGATATGAGAATATCTCATTTCTGATTGAATCCACAAGGTTCAAAAATTTGTTCTTTCTACTTCTTGTGTACGAAAACTTGCTCCTAAGTAACCCAATTTCCCAGGAGTTCAACTGATGTGCATAAGCCTGAAGTTAATATCATGCTAAAAAGTCCCATACAATTTTTTTTGATTAATAAGTACAATTAAACTTCTGACAATAAAATTTTACGATACTATTTTGCCGATGTAGTCTAGTTACTGAATCATGGGACAGGGATGTTGGTGGGAGAAGGCACAAATATCACTCACAAATGCACAAATTTCACTACCATAGAAAAGAAATTCACACTCAAATTCACACAAAATACACAGTCTGGGTTTCGCAACTTGTGTCCCCTCCTCTGTCACTAACAAGCACTCTCTTATTTCTCTTCCTCTCCCGCACTTTACAACCATAAGCACACACACCCATATATAGCTTACAACCGGAACTAAGAACGGAGGTGTTTACTCCACCTCTTTGTTTGGCGGCTATGCACCACTGTTTTTGTTGCTCAACTTTAATCGAATTCCCTACCCACATCAAGGGGATGATTGCTTTGTAGCTTTAAGAGTGAGTAATAGTAACCACCTTTTCCAACAGCAAGTAGATCAGAGTGTGATCCTTGCTCTGTGACCTCTCCATCCTTTATCGCAACAATGGTGTCTGACTTCTGGATCATGGACAGCCGGTGAGCAACAACCACACAAGTTCTTCCGGACATCATTCTATCTAGAGCTTTCTGGACTAGATTCTCCGACACAGAATCCAGGGCGCTGGTTGCCTCATCAAGAAGAAAAACAGCTGGATTCTTTAGGAATGCTCGGGCAATTGCTATCCGCTGCTTTTGACCTCCTGATAGTTGGACTCCTCTTTCTCCACAGTATGTTTCATATCCTTCTTCCATAGAACTGCATTGCAAAATCTTGTATTTCTGAATAAGAAAAAAGAGGAGAAGACCCCATGCATACACAGTGAATTACTGAGGGTGATGGATCGTACCTTATAAATTCATGAGCACTGGCAAGAATTGCTGCCTCCTTTATTTCAGATTCTGTGGCATCTTCTTTACCATATGCAATGTTTTGGCGGATGGTTCCTGCAAAGAGTGTCGGTTCTTGACTCACTAGTGCAATATGAGACCTCAAGCTCCTCAAATTGTAAGCCTTTATATCCACTTCATCTATTAAAATTGATCCTCGTAATGGGTCATAGAATCTTTCAATCAGTCCAATGATTGTGGACTTCCCTGAACCACTACGTCCTATGAGAGCCATTGTTCTTCCAGCATCAATTTTTAAATTTAGCCTTTTGAAGATCATTTCATCCGGTCTTGATGGATAAGAAAAATATACATTTTTCAGCTCTATATTACCCTTAATATCCATTTCAACCTTGATTCCTTCTGGTTCATCAGGCTCAATTTCACTCTTCCTATCTAGGACTGCAAACAGTGACCCTACAGCCCGACTACCTTTTGCTAAATCAGAAGTCATGCTTCCTGCATCTGCAATGGTGTTGCTTGTGCTCATCAATAGGAAGAAAGCTTGAAACATTTGCTTTGAGGTGACCAGTCCTTGATTCACTAGCCTTCCTCCATACCAGAAAGTCAGAGCTACAGAAGCTGTTGTCAAAAACTGGGAGCTAAACAACCCAACAGCTGAGAACCATGATTGGGTGATGCTTTCCTTCCTGGGGCCTTCCATAGCGACTGCAAAGAGACTAAGGATTCGGTTTTGCAGAGAGAAGGCTGTTATCGTTCTGTGATTCACAACTGCTTCACTTGCTAGTTGACTTCCTTCGTCCTGTGCTTTTCGGGCTTTCTCAGACAAGCTCTTCATCAACATTTTCCTTGCGTAGAAGCACCCTATGATAAAAGGCTGCATGGAAATTATTACACTGGCAATCCTCCATGTGAGCACCAATGCTAGTGCAAAAGATATGGAAGCAGTGACAATGACTTGAACTAGCAGCGACATCCGATCTCCAACAAGGGATCGAACCATGTTTGCCTCAATGGCTAGGCGTGCACAGATCGCAGCACTTGTGTTCTCATCTTTGTCAAACCATCCAATCTCAAAGGTGATCAACTTTTGTAGCATTCTCTCTCGTATCCTTTTGGTTAAACGTTCTCCCATGATTGCAAAATTATAATGTTGGAGGAGATTGGTAATGAAGCAAAAAGCCCCTAAGCTTATGAAAATGAAAGAATAGAATTTGGTCTCCGATTTTACTTGGGAATTGTCCCTCAACATGTAAACAGAGATTAGTGTTCCCAGGCAGTATGAAAAAAATGGTTGAATTGCCCCATTACCAACAGCCCCAAAGCACCCAAGCAATGACCTTTTCCACTCAGGTGCATTCATCTGCAACAAACGCCATTCAGAAGCAGGAGGATAGGAAGACTTTTTCAAGTTTTCTCCACCAATGCCAACATGAGGTTGGATCTCAAAGGAGAGTGCTTCATTGTCAACATGAATTTTCTCCAAAGATGGGAAACTCATGCATTTATGATAGCTTCTGACATCTGATGGGTGGTCAAAATTCTCAGCGTCTTCCTTTTGTGTTGCTGATTGCTGCAATTGTACCATTCTTAAGTAAGCCCCGACTTCATTTTTCATTTGCATTAGCTCATCATGTGATCCTACTTCAAGTGCCCTTCCTTTTTCCATAACTACTATCGTATTGGCCTCGCGTATAGTTGTGAGACGGTGGGCAATGGTGATTGTTGTGCGCCCAACTGAAGCTTGGTCCAGAGCAACTTGTACTAGTTTTTCTGATTGAGCATCCAGAGCACTTGTAGCTTCATCCAACAAAAGAATCCTTGGGTCCCTGAGTAGAGCCCTTGCTATCGCAATTCTTTGCTTTTGGCCTCCAGAAAATTGATCTCCAAGTTGCCCAACCTGAGGAATTCGTTAAACTTCGCCAGTCAAGTTTATCAAGCTTGAGGTAGTCTCTAATGTATTTGAAGAAATATAAAAACTATGACTTACTTGAGTATCATATCCTTTGGCTAATTTAGTGATGAAATTGTGAGCATTAGCAGCCTTAGCTGCAGCAATCACATTTTCCATTGATGCTCCTTCTTGTCCAAATAGAATATTCTCCTTTATAGATGTTGCAAAGAGAACTGGTGTTTGACTAACTAGCCCCATCTGAGATCTCAACCAGGGAAGCCGAAGACCTTTTATATTGCATCCGTCAAGTAGGATCTCTCCTTTGATTGGATCGTAAAATCTCTCGAGCAGGGAAATGATTGTGGACTTGCCAGAACCGCTGCTTCCAACAAGGCCTATTGTCTTACCAGCTTGCACTTTAAGATTGAATCCTTGAAGAATCTGTGTATCAGGCCGGGACGGGTAACTAAAATCAATCTCTTTAAACTCAATTTCCCCTCTCACCCCATCCAAAATTTCTCCTATTTCTTGTGCAGTATCAATAAGAGGCACTTGATCAATCATCTCAGATATTCTTGTGGCTGCAGCTTTTGCCTCTACAAAGAATGAGATATTTGGAAGGGATCTCATCAACTGCCTGAAAAGTTTCAAAAAGCATAACTACGTTTATTACCTATTAAGTTGTATAAGGTGCTGAACTTCTCTGATAAAAGTAAAAAAGGCATGATACAGTCGTCTACATGTATTTTGTTTCTATCAAATAGACTTGTTGAAATTACGTCATTTCTGTAATTATGCAAGAACTCCAAATGTTGGAGTAAATGAAAGAATAACGAAACAAATGATAGCCGAAAGAGAAACTCACACTCCCCCCATAACAGCACATAATCCTGAGACAAAAACATGACCGCCACTTTCTCCTTTCTCGGTAACAAGAATGCTCCCAACCCAAGCTTGAAAGGCCCAATTTATATATATCATTCCCATGGTCCCTAGCAGCAACCCCTTTGTGAACCCTTGCTTTATAACAAGTTCTGTATTTTTTTGAAGTGCTTGGCTGAACCTATTTAGTGTTTCACGCTCTCCCACAAAAGAATACACTGTACGAATTGAAGAGATGGCTTGTTCTGCTATCTCACCAGCAGCCCCGTATGCATCTTTCGTCTTCATACCGAGTTCCATCATTCGCTTCCCAAATACCAACCCGGGTGCAATAAAGAGAAGTGTTAATGGAAGGGCGACCAAGCTCAGTCTCCATGAAAGTGTGAAGGACACTATGAGGGAGGCTATTAAAGTGGAGAAGTTAGCCATGAAATTGGGAATCTACAGAAAAACAAGAAGCAACAGCAGAGACGATGTTAGCAAATTATGTATAAGCAAAAGGGGTAAAGGGTACTTATGGGTATTCTGAAGAAGATGAAATTGCAAAAATGGTCATTGAAACCTTCTCTGCCATAACATCTTGGATTGATTGCACGTCAGACGAGATGCCAGATATGACTTGGTACGTAGAGGAAGAAGCAGATTGGATGTCAAAGAAACCAACATCTTGCTGAAGGACTGATCTCAAGTATTCTGTTCTCATTCGTGATGTCTGTCGCTCCGCTGTCCTTGTCCAACATGCTCCTTCTGCAAGAGGAATGCATAAACACAGAGAGAATGAAACAGATGACAACCAAATGGAGACTAATTGGATTTAGTGTGTCATTGTAAAAAATGGCTGATACGAATTGATATTTTTGTTGTTTTGGGGATGGTATTAAAAAATGCTAGAGACACACTACTTTTGCACATCGCTTTCACACATCACTCAAAACTATGTAGTTTTGTGTTGAAAAAAAACCATATTTGTTTTTGACCCATATCGCTGAAAACATATTTAGATCTTCCTTAACATAAAACGACGTAGTTTTAAGTGATGTGTAGAAGTGATGTGTTAAAATGATTTGTATGTAGCACTCTTGGTTGCCTAATCATCCCACAGTTGATTTTGGCCATGACCTAAGATAAGATTCACCTTGTGGAAACATTAGACAAAAAATATTTTACCTGTTGAATTTCAACGAATACGTTGTAGGAAAAATTATATTGCGACAGATTCGAAAGAATACAAAGAAATTCCAAAAACTATACATCTATTCCATAACAAACGAATCAAATATGTATAGAACAAATTCAACAATACAACACAAGAATCGAAATAAACGTAACAATGTTACCGAACCGAGTCATGTTTTTAACACAATCCCTTAAGACTAAATCGCCGTCTCACCCTGGGTGTTCGAAAATAGCTTTGGCGTCGTCTCCTAGGGAAAAACGGCTCCACGAACAAGCTAACACCTAACCTCATTCGCCTGACGAACTTTCGTGTGCCTGTCTCTCTCTTTGAAATAAACATAAAAAAGGAGTTTTTCGTAGACAGAAATTCGAGTCTATGTTGTGCCACCAAACCAAAAACGAAATTGGTATATAAAGAACCATGGAGGACCTTTCGAATGCTGAAACGGCCGAAAGACCTTTGGCTTGCTAGCCATGAAGGAGGATTATAGAGTCTTAAAATGATGACTCTTGGGTGCACAATACAAAAGATCTTCCGGTTTCCAAGAGACCCTCTGATTTATATTTCATTCACACCCTCGAGCTCCTTCGAATTTCCAACAATAGTAAGAGATATCACGTAATTTCTTGACAAAAATCAATTTTGAGCAATCACACGGTTATGTTTATTAGAGCCATCCAACCTAAAACAAATTGGCATTACGTTGGAATAGCCTCTTGATTATTTTGAGACCGCGAAATTTTCGATTAAGTAGTTTACATACCCATGAAAGCAGATAGTCCGACTCCAATGGCTACATACAGCAACTTGAGTCCATACTGCAGAAAAGTATCAGTCAAACAACAACATTAATGACAAGCTTATTTCTCTCTAGGTGTTATTTATTGTTAACTAAATTATACCTTGTCCACCATACGGTTAGCCGAAGAGATATCGGTGGAGTGGGGTTCGATGTTTCCATATGCATTGATCAGGCCACCCAAAAGCAACAAGGTAAGAGGAACCATCAGCCCATCTCCAATGCTGCCCAATGTTCCCAACAACATTAGCAACTTGTCCATGTTGTCTGCGTACCTAAACAAGCCTCCTCCTTTGCCCTCCATATCTACTAGGATCCCATGCTCAGATGGAGCTCCTCAACTATATATATATACTCTTCCTCGAATACATTCGGCTGGATCAATGTGCTGTTGACATATTATGAGTGAATTTACGACGGCCCACTATTTTAGTATACAAAGATTTGAAAATTTCCTCATTTGATGAGGTATTCATATTTGGTTTTTTTATACTAAATGTGGAGAGAGAGAGAGAGAGAGAGAGAATCAAAAAAGTATGAGTGAGAGCATATTCAAGTTGCCGTGTTGAAGGATACATGTGACAACCCATCCAATCAGGCTGTGGCTAGTTGTGAGTCTGGCCGTTTGGATTCTTTGGAATAGAATCTTGGTGGAAGTCCACATTAATAGATAATTAAGGATTCTATATCGTTCGGTAAATTAAAAAGTTCAGTGATATATAATATAAATTATTCATACAACTATGCACCTCTTCTTCGTTTGATTAATTCTTTATTTTTTTTTTGTTTATCTAAGAAATTAAATTATTTTCTCTATTGTAACTGGATCTCCAACAAAAAGAAATAATGTACTCGCGGCACAGAAGCTATGTGGAGAAGAGGTTGGATTTTACCTTGTAAAAGGCATTTTACAAACCTTGAGGTCACCCAAAATTAATGAAACTTCGTAATTAAATGTGCTCGTCTTGTGGCAATGTAAGGATTAATGACCTATTAGACGACAAGTGGGACTCGTATTCACCACTCAAGACGAAATTAACCTGGCCGAACTTATTGAAGCAGAACTACTGGAACAGATTAATGAAGAAAGGAGGTTGGAGGGGACCTAATCCCTACTACTTCAGGAGGCTATACTGGAACTGCACTTCTCTCTCTATGAAAGCAATCACTTGGAATATTCGGGGTCTAGGTTCTAACTCCAAGAAATTGTTCGTCCACAAATTGATCAAAAAACACAGGCCAGACTTTGTCTTCTTGCAAGAAACTAAGCTGGAATCAGTTTCTACAATTATGGTTCACAAACTTTGGGGAGGCTCTAATGTCTCCTTTGCGTTTATCCCATCTGAAGGAGCTTCGGGAGGCTTACTGTCCATGTGGGATAACTCCAACTCAAGTTGCAAATTAGCCACGCGCACAAAAATTTTATCATTGTATCGGGCTCATTAATGGGTTTTAGCTGTGCCTTAATCAACATCTATGCTCCAAATGTCAGATCAAGGAGATCTTTAATCTGGGAAGAGCTATTAGCTTTGAAAGAATCTCTTACTATCCCCTGGTGCATGGGGGGTGATTTCAACGAAGTGGCAACCCCTGAGGAAAGGTCAGACTCTCATGCAAGTGGCAGAGTCAATTCTACAGGCTCTCGCAATTTTCAAAACTTCATATCCAATATGGAGCTGGTTAACTTACAGATGATCGGCAGATCTTTCACTTTGTCCAATTTCCAAACCCCCCCTACTCAAAGCCGTCTGGATAGATTCCTTCTATATATCCCAAGAATTTGTTCTACATTTTAGAGTCTCACAATTTGGCCTGCCTAGACTAACATCCGACCATTGTCCTATCCTAATCTCAGATGACAACAGGGATTGGGGTCCCAAACCATTCAGGTTCATGGAAATGTGGTTAAAAGACAAATCTTGCCTCCAACAGCAGAAGCAGCGTGGTCCCAGTGTTCATCCCCAGGCCGGGCCGGCATCAGGCACGTTAAAAGACTTCAAGCCACTAAGAAGGCCCTCAAAGTATGGAACTCTTCCACTTTTGGGAACGTCAACTCACTCCTAAAATCATTGGAAGATAAGTTAAAACACTGGGACATGCTAGAAGACTCTCGCCCCTTGTCTGAGTTGGAATCTTCACTGAAAAAGAAGTCTCGATTGGACTTTTGGTCCATATCCAGAAAAGTGGAATCATTGTGAAGGCAGAAATCCAGAGCACAATGGCTACAGCTGGGAGACAAAAACACAAGATTCTTCCACATGATTGCTAACTTCAGATACAAGAAAAATTGCATTCAAGCTATCCAATCTGGTGAGAGAACCATTACCAATCCTGAACATATCAAACTTGAGGCCATTCACTTCTTCTCCTCACTATTCCAGGAGCCCATTGCCTTGAGACCTTTACTTGGAGGACACTTTCCTAGAACTCTATCACCCCCTACCGCTATTGCCTTGGAAGAACAATTCCAAACCCATGAAATCTTGGCAGCCCTCAATAGCTGCAGCAACCTAAAATCCCCTGGTCCGGATGGTTTCTCATTCTCTTTCATCAAACAAGCCTGGCCATTCATGGAGGAAGATATGCTTGCTTTCTTCAGAGAATTCCATGCCAACTCCAAACTGGCTAAAGGTATCAATTCCACCTTCTTAGCATTGATTCCTAAAATAGATAATCCCTCTTCCTTCAGTGAATTCAGGCCTATTAGTATGGTTGGTTGCGTCTACAAGCTATTGGCCAAAGTTCTATCCAATAGGCTAAAACCAATCCTACCCTCCATCATAGGTGAATCCCAGTCTGGTTTTATAGGAGGGAAGCAAATTTTAGATGGCATCTTGATCACTAACGAAATCATTCACTTCTGGAAAAAATCTAGGTCGGGGGGTGTAATTCTCAAATTAGACTTTCACAAGGCTTTTGACAGTATCAATTGGCCATGCTTGCTACACCTAATGACAGCCCTGGGTTTTGGAACCAAATGGTGTTCTTGGATCAACCAATGTATCTCATCCACCAGCCTCTCCATTCTCATCAATGGATCTCCAACTGCTGAAGTTCATCCTCAAAGAGGTCTAAGGCAAGGGGACCCCTTGTCCCCTTACTCTTCAACATTGTAGCCGAAGGTTTGAACCTTATGCTTGAGAGAGCCAGATCTTTGGGGCTCATAAATGGCATCAGAGTAGGCTCTCATGGTCACATTGTCTCCCATCTCCAGTTTGCAGATGATACGGTCATCTTCTGTAACAACAGCTTAGAAGAAATCATAGTCATTAAAAGGATTTTGAGATGTTTCCAACTAATGACAGGCCTCAAAATTAACTTCTCAAAGAGTGTGCTCTGCCCCGTTCTTATTCCCAATTCAGTTTTAGCAGACATATCCTGGGATGCAAAGAGGAATCCCTGCCCATCAAATACTTAGGCATGCCGATTGGGGCCAATCCTAGGAAAGCTGATGCATGGCAGCTGGTGGTTGATAGAGTGAACAAGAAGCTAGCACCCTGGAAATCCAAATATCTATCCATTGGGGGAAGGCTCACCTTGATTAAATCCTCTTTAGCTAGCCTCCCCATTTATTACATGTCTTTATACAAAATTCCTATCTCAGTAGCCAATTTGATTGAAAAACTACAAAGGAATTTTCTATGGGGTTCCCATGCAAACAAGAGGAAACTCCATTTAATTAGGTGGTCCAAGGTGACTTCATCTAAAGACAAAGGGGGCCTGGGCATTAGAAAACTTGTTGTTCAGAATTTGGCTTTAATTGGAAAATGGTGGTGGAGATACCACAAAGAAAAAGACTCCCTGTGGGTTAAGGTTCTGTCCAAAAAATACAACCTACACCCCCTTGACTGGTTTCCACAGATCCCCTCTTCTGGTAAACCCTCGTCTTCATGGAACAACATCTGCTCATCCTTCAATGACTACCCTGAATTTAAAGAGTACCCAGTTGTGTGGTTGCAATTTCCTGATTCCTAGTACCCCATGTTGTTTACAGTTCCCATTTCAAGAAATGAACCTTTCTCTTTCCCTTGATCTTCTACCCAAATGAACCTCTTGTGGTGCTTCTCCATTGTCTCTGCCACTGTTTTTGAAATTCTGAACAGAGACATGTAATAAACTGGCATATTGGATAAGGTTGATTAGACCAAAATGACTCTCCCCGCTACTGATAGAGTTCCCCTTTTCCAATGGGACAATTTTGTGAGCACATTGTGTAGAACTGGTTGCCAGACTTTTAGCTTTTCTTGGATTTCCCCCTAGAGGTAGTCCCAGATATGGAAGTTTGTGGTATTTGCATTCCAGCTGATAGGCCAATGCTTTTGCCTCTTCATCTCCTAGTCCCACTACATATCACGACCTCGATTTTCAATATATAAACTGTAATATAACATTAACCAAACCTCACAAATAAACCCAAAATGATCATTCAGTAGATGTCAAAATGTTCCGAGTGTCAATGGGTGACAAAAGAGAAGTCATTCCCGGCCCCAAATTTCTTCAAATATTACATGAAGGAAGTTTAAGTATTTTATCCTTTCGAATCAAAAGAGATAATAAAATAAGAATAACAGTACATCTATCAAAAAATGAGTTATAAAGATGTTGCATAACTCCCTCAAAAACATGGCAATCCAAGCATGTCATGTACTTCAAGTTAAACATCCAGTGCGGTACTTGAAAAAATTGAAGGTTGAGCTACAAAACCCAGTAAGAATCTATATCAATGCTATGTGCACATGAAGAGAAATGGTATGCACCGTGAACATTGAATGCTAATACAAGGCATGAATATAACAAGATAACAAGAACAAACTTGGAACTCCTACTGCCAAGTCTATAACACCGACTTATCATCAAACAAACCATTCAACTAATACACAGCTCACATGTCCTATTATGTCCTCATTATCCCTAGCAATTCTCTTCTCAGACTGGAGGCTAATTCATATTTTCATTATTTAGGTATAGACAGATGTTAAGTATGTATATAAATCATCCATTAGTCACAATATATCACCAATACATCATTCAACTTTAACCGTCAATGAAAACTTTGTTACGTATGCATATAAATCGTCCATTATTCAATTGTTGAAAAATATTTAATTACAAACGATAAAAAATTGTCATGCTACATGGTTTTTAGTAGAAAAGTCACACTAATAGTCATGTAGTTACTCTAAATTCTCAACTTAATATTCATTTTTTAAATTTAAAATAAAAAAATACTAATTTAAGCAGCTTATAAATGATATCTTTAATAATCTAGCAAAGAAAAATACTTATCTGTACTATATAACAACACGGTGTTACTTTTCCTGAGAAGACTTGTAAAAGACACGTCACAATAACACCAACAAAAATTAAAATCAAAATCAAAATTTTAGGATTTCTAGAGTTTCAGAATAGGAGAAGAGCATACACTATGTTAGTGGAGTTTAAAAGAAACTTATGCTGATATGTTATTCACAAAATAATTGAACCCAAATGAAAATCCTAAATTTCATCAAGAATGAAGAATAATTTCTTAATTACGTACAATGCCGTTTAGGAATGAGGAATAATGCCAATAGGCTGAGATACAAATCATGTTCATCAAATATGAATCACCGCATAATTACAATACATTCATTTCTAATTCAGTGTGTCATGTTATTTTTTCTAAGATAAAAACGTTTTGAAATCATATTGTTGAAAATTCAATTGACGTGATTTTTAGTATTATTCATGAAACCTTTATTAAATAGTAGGGAAATGAGAAACTTTCTTGCTTATGAACAAAGTTACAGCTTCAATGTCACATGGATACATTCTCATATTTTACCTATCTCTGCTCTAATGGACGCCCAAGGCTTTTGACATGATCTGCCTCAACTGCACAATGTCTGCAAGATTAACAGAACAGAGGATCTTTCATTTTTCGTCACTGTGATCTTGTGGGAGATGTAGACCCATTAGCCCTAACAAATTGGAAGCAGGACCAGGAAGCCCTTGTTGGGAAGAAAAGGAATCAAGAAAACTTTTCACAAGGTTCACATCCACATCCACTGGAGTAAATTCCTCGTCCATGCTTTCTGTAGCGTTCGATACTCCCCGCAAATCCATGCTTTCTGTAGCGTTCAATGCTCCCTGCACATCCATGCCTTCTGTTGAGTTTGATGTTCCCTGCATTGATGGAAATACACTATTGATTACTGCAGAAGCATATAACTGAATACCGAATATTTTCATCAGAGGTATGATTATCTCTTTCCCTGCAACGCATCCTTAGGTAGAGGGGCAAGATGAGATTCATTACAAACAAGAGCAGAGAAAGAACTCAGTTGAATTGTTTTTGTTCTCCAGGAAATGAATGCAAAGGGAAAGAACTAACCTCGTTTATCTTCGAAGATTGTGCATTTGCACGAACAAAACTTTTGTTGAGTGTAGAGGTCTTCAGTTCCTCATTTAGAGCATCGGAATAGGAATCCATGAATGCATCCCCTTCTTCATTATTCTCGGAAGGTTCTTCATCATTCCCATCTTCAGAATCATCTGCACGTTTTTCGATGATGAATTATTAGAACAGAAAATACTGAAATGAAAACTATAATTTCGAATAAGCTACCGATATCCACACATTTACAGTATAAATCTAAGAACCTATGCCAGAGTCAAATCTAAATTACCGAAATCCATCTCTGAGTTAGATGAAGACCCTTCTTCAATATCCTCATTGCTGTGTGTGTCCTCTGAACCTTGACGTCCTATTACAGCTTCCACGTCTTTCATGAAACGGTCCACATCAAAGTCCACACGCTCGACGTTTCTAGAAGAAAAAAGCAACAAAATAAACAAATTGATAAATTCATCACAAATGAAACGGATTTGAAATAAAATAGGCCATCAATGCTTCAAAATGGATTTGCGTACCACACAAATTGCAAGTAACTAACTCGTTTACATCACCTATGGCTGAAGATACTACTGAAAGGTTCTAAATCTTCAAACAAAAGCTAGCTCATCCCACTTGTAATACACGTTAGTTTTTTGCAGTAAGATTGATAGTGAAAAAAAGAAACTACATAAATCAGCAGAAGAGCTCTACAATGAAAACTAAACTGAAAGTAGCTTCATGGATCAATCAGCCAAAAAAATTGGTCATTATCCTGCTCAAAACTCTCAGTATAGGTCGAAACCGCCTGGATGGGCAGGCCATGACATCGCGCAGAAACATACTGACAGGAGATGAATCCAAAAGGTCCAATTAGGCCTAATCTGAACTGTCTCAATTTGCTTCTTTTTGTCTAGATCCTGTCATAATAACTTCAAAACAGGTTGAAAGCACAGGAAAAGGAGAGTAATCCCAATCCAAATTGACTAGAAAAGTGATAAAAAATGCATCTCACATCAAATTACGGTCAAAAGTCTAACTAAACTTAGAGATCTAGATTACAGGGTTAGAACGTACTTATCTTTGTTATTCAATCAAATCAACAAATATTTCCCCCTTCCCTCAAATAAGAAAAAAAACATGGTTCAACTTCCAAAGTAATTTTCCCTTAGTAAACAACCACCCCCCCCCCCCCCCCCCAAAAAAAAAAAAAAAACAAAAAAAAAACCAGAAGTTAAATCCTTGCAACGAATAGGAATGGTTAGGTAATAACTACATAATAACTACATAGAACAAAGGGGGTAGAAACGCAGACTAACCTGTTTTCAGGAACCTCTGCTCCCTTATAGGTTGACATCTTCTGCACAAATGCTTGCATAGATTTTGCTATGCCCCCGAGACCAAAATCATCTAAATGCTCGGATGAGGGACCAGAGTCCTGCTGTTCTTTCAGCTTCTTTTTTCCTGTGTGCTTAGAATTATAAAGTTCCATCTCCTTCTGCCTCTCAAGAATAGCAGCATTCAACTCATCCTCCCCATTATAGAGCCATGAATCATCCTCTGAAGGAGGAAGCTCCTGACTCCTAAAATCATCAGCCGAATGGGGGAGAGCAAGAATCTCATCTATACGTCTCACTGGAGCACTCATCATTTCACTGCAAGAACACTCACCTCCTAATTAAAGCAGTACTATGGCGAAAAACAATGACAATCAAGGCAGATGTTGAAAGTTACTAGAAGTAGCAGTAGGTGCTGCAATAGCAGTAGTAATAACACAGCATTAACAGATGTATTAGCAGCTGCAGGCAAAATCAAAACTTTAAAGCAAATTAATGCACATAACTATGAAATACCTACTTCAGAGGGAAGAACCAAAACTAATCTCAAGAAGTACCAGCATGTTTTCTGGGGACCTATCCAATACAGAAGAACTAACACTGGGGGTTTTCGAATACTGCTGAGTACTTAAAACAACAAACGATACTGGTGTCAGCCCAAAAGAACAGTAAGAGCTTTCTAATGACGACAACAAACCGAACTACCCTAAATGCCAAAAAAGAAGCTGCATTTAAGTCTAGAGGCAACATGAGCTATCCTAATCGTATAACCATTCAGAAGAATTTTGACTTAACGTTTGCACAGTACCGAAAACAAAGGTATAGATAGACAGAACCCAAGTCACTAGCACTTCTACGTTGCTTTACAGATTCTCTATCCTATATACCCACTTTACTTCTCACATTAAAAACTCTTCAACCATTAAGTTTATCACCCAAAACAGCTTTAAAATAAAAAAAACTTCGAGCACATAAGACCATATACCTGGCTCTAGAATACAAAGAACTGTTCTTGTAATACTCTTGTGCATTCTCCATCAACCTACTATACTCCTTCGACCCTGAAAGTAGCCCCTCGAAATACCCACTCCTCTCCAAGCTCTCCCTAAAGGCCTCCCACGTACTCCCCTTCCCTTCCACCCCATCCTTCCGCCTCGACTGATACATCATTTCGAATCCACAAGCAATCTTCATCCCCAATTCTGCCTCCAGATAAACCCTAGCATCACTCCTCGGCGGCATTGGGTAAAACTTAGGCGCCTGAAAAGTCTGCTGCATCAATTGAGCATACATTGCTCTGGACATTCTCACAGACACTTCAACAATCTCCTCCCCACTCCTATAAAACTTCTCCATCTTCGCAGCATATTTCATTGAATCGATATCACGGTCGTAGAACCCCTCCACCGCTAATGAAATCAAGCAGGGCTCGTTCTTCAACACTTGCGCTACGGACAACGGAACCCTAACCCTAACCCTATGCATATTTCCCGGATAATTCCTAATCCGATTCTTAATCGCTGACTGAACTGAATCCGAAGCTCTCGCTTTATCTCCGGAGGTAATTAGATACGACAAGGACTCGGCCAGGGTCGGAGTGGAAGGGAATTGGTTTCTACTAATGATGTGGATATCGCCGCGACGGATGAAGAGGCGGTTGGTGGAGGTGTCGGGGTTGAGCCAGCGGGGGAGGTGAAAGGCGGCCTCGATGAGGAGGAACTCGCCGTCGGTATCCCAGACACGGATTGAGAGGTTAGGGAAGCGGAGGGAGATTTGGAATAGGAGGAAGACGACGAACCACTCGTCGTCGAGGTTGTCGCCGAACCGGAGTTTACCGTGCAAGTGAGGGATGGGGTGGTTGTCGTTGGATGAGGAGCAGAGGCAGGTCGTGGTGGTGGAGGAGGAGGAGGGGGAGAGAGTGAAGGGTTCGTGTTGCCATATGTAGTCGGACGTGAAGGGGGAGAGGGTTTGGAGGATTTGGAGGTGGAGGGATTGGAGTTGTGAGGTGGCGGCGGCGGAGGTGGTGGAGGGAATGGAGAAGTCCGGGAAGATGGAGTAGAAGACGGTGTCGTCAGGAAGTCTGGAGTTTTTCATGGAGAAGATGGAGGCAAAGGGGTCGGCGTCTGATTTTCCCTCCATAGATTACTCTGGTTTGGTTTCACTGATTCTGCTGTTTTCTTGAACGTTCTAAACCCTCAACGGCTCAACCCCATATATATAGCCTTCCCGACTGATATGGATCGGTATAATTAGAGATCCGAGATCCGATATCAGCTAAACTGGCACTGCCACTGATATGGATCGGGTATAATTAGAGATCTCCTATTGGATTTGTGTCAGACATGCTACCCATTATTTTTACACATTATTCAAAATTATATCATTTTGTATTAAGAAAAAATCATATTTATTTTTTATCTACATTGCTCAAAATATATTTGGGTCTCGCTCAAAATGAATTTTTGAGTCATGTACAAAAGTGATGCATATGTAACACTTATTTATGTTAATTGGAGTAAAAAATAGTTTTGATTAAACTATATAGTAATTTTTTCAATTATTAGTGATAAAATTTATTTTTTATTCTACTCAGGCGAATGATTAATACGAATACTAAAAACACAAAATTAAGATTTTTTATTAATTTAGGACAATTCTATTTTTTTATTGGTTTTTTCATTAAACTGCTCATGAAACAACATAAATTGTTTTACACTCATTTTTTTATTATATAAAGAAAATTTTAAGCATTAAAATCTAACTAGAAAATATTCCGAAGGTTTGTGAAATTTCTTATGAATACAACTTGAAATGGACTTTTTTGTTGATAAAAAAAGGAATTTATTTAAGAAAACCATCAAAAGATATTTTTTAAATGGGATCAACACTAAAAAACTGTTTACAAATTCTTTCTTTTTGCGGCACAAGTAGTTTTTTTTTTTTTTATAACTTAGAGTTTTCGAGTCAATTTACGCGCACGTTGATGAATCTCTAACTAAAAGTCATTAGCTTCAAGCGATCCTCGATATACACCTTAGAAGACGATTCCCCGAGCAAAACAAACTTCGTCCCAAGTACCCAAAAAGTCATTTGTGTTTTATACTAATGATGATTAGAGTATCAGCCATTTGAAAAATTGGATATATGTCTTTAATCTTGCATGATTTGTGATGATTGTTAAGTGCGTGCGCGTAATTTGGCATGAAATTCATAAGTTTTAAGGCTTGATGAGATTGTCGCAGCTTCTATTAATATTTTGAAGAATTTTTGGGAGTGGAATTATTATGTCTAGTGTTTGGCCAATGAAGATAAATTGATTCCATTTTGAACCATGGGCACTTTTGGGGTGTTGAAAGGGTAATTAGATGTGATTATCAGAATGATGATGAAAATCTTAATTATCTCATCAATAGCTACTTTGTTACTGAATTTTTAAAGATTATTCAAATTGCATATAAGCGAGTCTAGACACTTTAAAATATTAAAAAAAACTACTTCGTTAATGAAGAATTTATCTGATAAAGTCCCCCCACCCATTTAGCTTCGAAGGTTTCTTTGGCTGTTTGGTCGGCGAGGAACGATTCCTCGCCTGTGGGAGAATTTGTGCTTAGAAATTGCACATTTTAGCGAGGGATAGTGATTTAAGTTGAAAAGGCACTAAATCTAGGATCGAGGTTGCTACATTATCAATGAGTCCAATATGGCTCAACTCGACACTTGGTCTCTTGACGATCGTTTAAATAATCATTCAGTTACCTGGCACTCAGCATGGCAATACGTACGGGCACCACAAAAGAGAACCAATCACAAACCCTCTCTTCCCAATATAAAAGAGGAGGCCTGCCCATAATCCATTCATCCTTCCTCCTATAAAAGGAATTACAAGGCCAAATACAAGTACGTTTTTACTCACTCTTTCTTGCATACACATACTTGTCTCGATTATTAACTTAATCACCACGGCCCAAAAATTTGTGTGCATGAACCACCGCACCGCGGGAGTCATTACATTTTCTTTCCGGCAACATCAATTATAAAATACTTGCTGCTAGAATTTTCGTTCCTTGTGAACTGCAAGAAAGGAATGGCACCCATCCATGAAGATGTGAGATGGAGATGGAGATGGAGATGGAAGGGACACATATTAGGTCATCTACTTTTGGTCACATGGAGTATTCCGTAACTAAACTATCAACATTCACAAGTGTCGTCCTTATGAAAAAGGTAAGACCGTGATGAAAGCCTGATGGAGCTGTACTTGTTTGATTAATTTCATTCTCCTTGTAATTTCTTTTGATAAATCCAAGCTCTGACTTCCAACAAAGATTAAGAAATCATTCTCTCCAGTGGCGTAGGAGTTGATGCTGCATGTGTCAATTTATGGAAGTTGCTGTACAAAACTCTTCTACCATATTATTAATTTCAGCTGATTAAATATGCCACGGTTAGCACGAGAAAAAAACTGATTTTCTATTGATATATTGAGCTTGGTTTGCTCTTGTGATTGAGAGAAACAAATTGCTGTTGTGTGTTTAGGTAAGAGGGATGGATCTTTGACTATGCCAATCATGGATTAGGGAACGAAGGGTTTGATTTGGGGTGAGATGTTTGTGCTGAAGCTTTAAATTTGTCATTGGAGATGTATTGTGGCCGATCTTTAGCCATTCCTCTATGGCTTCTAGCTCATACGAAAATCCATCCGCAGCTATGTGTGGATTCTTCATCACATCCTGTACCCAGAAAAATTGGCATTAATATATCAGCAATGGTTGGTAAACAAGAATGGAGGTTTCATCTACTATCATCACAGTAGGTGTTCTGCAAGTCTGCTGAATAGTTCATCTGATTCAAGTCTATCAAGGTGTAGGAGGCCGGACCTGTGGTCTTCTACTATAGCATTTACAGACCTAGTCTGTTTCAGCAATGGACGCACTGAGAGATCATTCAAGATTTGGCCTTTCTTCACTTGTCTTGGGCCAATCTTATCAACACAATCATGGGTTGGACCGAAGGCTTGACGAGTCCACACGGCGTGCCATTAGCCCGCCTCCGGGGGTATGACTAGACCAGCGTGGGTTGTGCCAAACATATGACGGTCAACACATATGGGGAACAGTGGTTCACGGAGCCTTTTATCAAGTACGGATGTTGGTCAATCCTACCGTGGGCATGGTGCTTGGCAGTCGTCGAGCGTGACATGACGCTCGACGTGGGCGGTTATTCATGAGATCGTGGGGGACAGACCGTTGCTAGACGTGGGAGCACGATATGTCGTGGTGTCCGAACGTGGTGCACGTGGTGACTGCATCGGATTGGGCAGCCCATGGCACGGCATTCTAAGGCATCGTGGTACATGCGCCCTGATGGTCCCCAATACAAAGCACGAGGACACTCATATCTGAATACGCACAACATACACTTAAGCTTTTTAGTTGGCTCATTCCATCCTTCCGGAAACTAAATTAAGCCTCGTAGTCCTTCAACCTACCTACCACCGGTTGACACTAACATGCTTCCTCATACCAGATAGGAAAGACTTTTTCAGGGTTTAAGGCTCCACACAAGGTAAGACCAGAGATCTGTTCATCACCTTTCTTAAAGGGCCTAAAGTTTCATGAACCCTTGCATGTTCCTAAGTTTCAGATTGTGTTTCAATAGCTGCAAATATGGGAGTAGAAATGGAAATAGATGGCTACCTGAAATATGGGGCAGAGAAACACTCTAGGTACATTGCTCGAGTCCTCCTCCATATCAGCTCCTTCTCCAGTAGGCAACTCACACTCCATAGCTGACACTAGATCATCGGCCTTTTTCCTCACCTGGTCTATCTCATTGTACACTCCCCCCATCAGTAACTCGCTCTTCGGCCCTTTATTAGTAGACAGACATCTCATTGCTATCCCGGCAAGTTCCACTGCCAAATCTGCTGGCCATTCTCCAGCCATCTCATCGAGGAGCTCAACGAGGCCAGACTGGTCCATCACCACAGCCTCGTCAACAGTCCCAGGCCAATTCTTCCCAGTCAGAAGTTGCAGCACTAGATTCCCAAAAGACTCAATATCTGACCACACATCGGATTTGGATTGGTCATAACACGGACCAGGGCTCAAGCCATGGATCTTGGAAGCAAGATTACGGTCTAGGAGGATTTTTGAGGGGTTGAGGTTGCCATGAGTAATGGGCCTTGGCTTGGCTGAGTGAAGGAAGCCCAAGCCTGATGAAACTTCGGCTGCGATACGAATTCGAGCATGCCAATTGAGACCCCTTTGGATTCTACTCCTATTGCCTCTGCTGCGGATTGAGAATAATACATCCCGTAGGCAGCCATTGTGCATGTATTCAAACACAATGCATTTTAGCTCTGGGCAAAATCCGCACATGGCAACTAGATGTGGATGTCGAATGTTGCTGAGGAGTCTTACCTGCATTAGAAGGGTCAGTCAGTCCTTTTGATGGTGGTGAGGGAAGTCACAGGTGGCAGGATGGTGGGGTTGCGGTCGAATAGCAGTGTGAGTGGTGTGTCAACTGCTGATCCGAGTAGCATTTGTCACAAAGATCAGCAGCATCAACAGGAGCTCTATTCCTATATAAAAACACATAGCTTGGTATTATTAGGGAAGCTTATTACCTTAGCTTCGAATGAAGCTTGAGATATCCCATTGGCTGGACTACCCACTTCGATTGCCACTGATATATTATTAATCCTCCCTCTGTACACATTTGTCCAATGCCCTCCAGATTTCAATCTCGAACGCTCCGAGAAACCATCAGTTGCAGCTCTAATCTCTTCAACCGTGAACTCTCTATAGCTAAATCCCAAGTCACTCAACCTTGTAGTAGCCATTCCTATAGCATCTTTCTCCCTGCAAAACTCCACTCTACGCTGCAAAACATCTCTCTGTGACCTCAAATCCTCAATTTTACGAACCGTATCAGATCTCGTGGTCACTGCCTCCTCTAGTTGCGCCTGAACTCGTGCTTTTGCCATCGAGGATATTTTGAGTTTGTTTGAGAGCTCGTTTTGGAGTTCCAGTATTGACCTGAGCTTATTCTTCTTGTCTTCAACTTCAATCTGAACTTCATCAGTTTCTTCTTTTGCAGCATCTAACGCCTTCTTTAGATCAGCTCTTGTCGTAATCTCTTCATTTATGTGCGCTTCGAGCTCCTCAGCCTACAAATGAAGAATGGTTTCCCCTCATTTCTTGCCTATTGAGATAAATGTCAAGTACTCAGTCCGTTTCATTTTGTTTCTTGGATCACCAAATAGTTGACTTGCGTGAACAACTTTTCAAAGTTTTTCCCACCGAAGAAAAGCACTAATTTGAGTATAAATATCTGATTAGAAACCATGATACAAAATAGACGAATATTACAGAACAAAGGGAATAGTTAAGAAGTTGAAAGAATACCCGGCGAGTACACAAGCAAATGGCCCATTCAGCTTTAGCATGTCTTTCAATGTTGGCTTTAGCTTGTTTTCTATTCAATTGGATCATGTCTTGAGCTTTTCTAATTTTGATCTTCAGCATTTCTACTTTATCTGCAGCACTCTGGCATGGCATTGTGGCAAAAGTGAGTGTAACTAAGCACATAATCCAGCATCACTATGAATTAGCTCTAGAACTTTTGGTTAGTTCTTATGTGCATGGAACTCGCGCAAACGTGTGATCCACAAAAATAATGAATGCACTTTCGGCACGCTTGCAAGGATTCCAGATCTAGATTCTATCACTATTCACTACCCTGTGGCACTTAAGTCAAAAGAGATGAACAATAAGTCTTTCTCAGAAGCAAGATAACTTGGACTTGTTGAACAAAGCCATCATTAGTTTCCTAACTACTCTAAACAACAGCAAGGCTCCATGTGACACCAATATTCAAAGCAATATCTACAGTGGAAACGTACCATATTTTCCTGCATATCCGGTTCAGCTTCACCATTCCTCAAGGTGTCTGTCTCGATTTCAGAACCTTCTTCATCGGAAATAGAAGGTAATAGTTGGAGGAAGTAATCTTCTATCTGTTCTACGCAATTTTCCCATTGATCTGGGGAACAATTTCTTGTTGAAGATGATGGGGAGTTTTTCTCATTATTGACTGTTTCTGGAGATTTTATCCCTAGCCAACCTCTGAGACCACCCTTTTCTCTAAACTTAGCAACCATGAGTCCTTGATCATCCTCTATGATGATTCCTTCATTATTTGCTTCCCTTAGGAAAACCAATTTCCCCCCAGATATCAGGAACATCTCACAGAAATCGGGTTTTTGCCTGTGAACATGAAGTAGTCCGCTAAGTCCCCGCGATTTCCTGCCATAGGAGTAACAAAGCTGATTATTGAAAAGCAAACAAAACAATGATCAAATCATAGAACCATGAGTCCATGACCAAAAAAAATTGTGTTACTTACCATGATGAGGACTTCATGAATGTAATCGCAATGACCAATTTGGTGATGTGAAGCCCCGATATCAATTCAACTAAAAGCTTATGGAGAGGCTCATCATATTTCTGAATCTTAAGAAGTTCAACCTTCACCTAAACCAATAGACATTATTAAGACTAAGTGTAAGGTAATGTGATATAAGTTTGTGCAGACATTAGAGAAGAACATTGACACCAAACCTTGCCACAGAAAGCTTGGTACTGAGATAGTAACTTGTCACTTTCCCCTTCCTTTATCGCCCTATAAACTTCCAGTTTCTCATCGTTCACAAAACTTGCTGGGAGTTTTCCCACTACAACAGCAAAAAACAAATTCTAGTTAATAATTTTAAAAAAAGGAAAAAAAATCACTTGTAGCATCCTTTTTGCTGGTTAAGAAATTCACTTGCTGGGGAAATTTCGATTTCAAAATTAAACATAAGTCTCGAAAATTATAAAAAAAAGGGCCGAGGGGGATAGAGTTTTTGACTCACATGGTGTGTAGACATACTCTTTGGATGTATTGGTAGGTGCATGGAGAATTACTATGGAGATTGAATGAGAAGAACAGTTTCTGAGAGCCCAACCCAAGGTTGCAAACCCGTCTTGCAAATCGGTTCCAATAGCAACATAGACCTTCTCTGCTTGAGCCTCCATTGCCAGAGCTTGAATTGACTACCTCATCTCCCTCAGAGAAACTAAATTTTCCTGGAAATTTCGGCGAGAAAGTTGGATATTGGCAAGACCCATCACCCCCAAGCTAGAAAACTAACTTAAACCAGCTATAAGCTAATATGAGATTCGAGTGGATAAAGGTCTCAGAGTGTGAAAGGCTTGAAAAGGTACAAAAAGAAGAGTTTGCAGGTGGGGGTTGAATTTGTTGGCAAAGGTATTTTAGATGTTTTCAAAAGGGGATTAGGAGCAGGACGGCTAATCTTTGGAATTATAAATACAGACGACTTCTCGATGATGACAAATATTGGTGGGTCCTCTTCAATACTTTTTTCTTGGTTTTTTACAGTCCTCTTCTTTGGTGATTTGGGATTTGAGATTATTTGATTCGAAGTTTGAATTTTCTTGGTGGTTTCTGGAATGTTTCTGTCAACCTTAATTGCATGATGCCATGCTGTAATTGAGATTAGTCCATTTGGCGTGACTGGATTATTGGATTATTCACTGTTTAGTTTTTTGTCCTTATTTGAAATTTTTCTTTAATTTTTTATTTTTCATCAATTTTTTGATGATTGTTGGTTCGTCTCGACAAGAGCTTTCAGAAAAGTTCTCAATCATCGGCTACATTTGAAAAAAGTTCAGAAAAGACAAAAAATAAGCCAAAAACAGCGTCCGTTTTGGCTTATTTTTCGTCTTTAGTGACTTTTTTTTAACTTTTGGACATAATTTTATACTTTTTAGATTCCTTTCGTCGATACAAACCAATAATCCACGAAAAAATGACATAAAAATAACAAATACAAAAAAAATTTGAATAAAGACAAAAGAACAACGCCGGATAATCTAGTCAATACAGTTAAGGCAAATGGGGATACAGGACCACCGTTTTGGATTTTACGTAAATCAACCTAGTATGCAACTCGTGGAGAGAGAGAGAGAGAGCAACTACAATTTTGCAACAGTGATGTCGCACTAGATGCCAACATATAATAACCTATTTTTCTAATATTTGTGCAGCTCTCTTTTAGTTTTCACATATTTTCTGAGACTCGTATTCAGCCTCGTTGTTGGAGCATTCTTTCGTGAGTGTTAGGAAAAAAGACAGATATCTTGGCTTACTATAACATGTTTTGTCTCGATTTACTCGTACACATCTTGCTTGGACGATGGCGGGGACAATTCACCATGTTGTTTGCTAAAATACCCATCGTTTAGGTCGAAACAGCTACATATATTTGGATCGTAAAATATGCCCATGATCGAAACAACAGAAAAGAAAGGCGATGACACTTCCTCAAATGTAGTATTTTTCTTGTGCATGCCTAACTTTGTAAAATTTTACAATGTAAATTATATATGAGTAATGTTAGGAACACAAACATCTGTGTCTGTGTCAGAACATATCTATGTCCTTAGACTTTTTCAAATTATATTTTGGATCCACGTTGATAATATAACCGTTCATTTTTGTACGACTCACAAAAATATTATCTCTAAAAAAAAAAATCAACTTGCTTCGACGTTAGTAAACATGTAAACAAAATTACTATAAACTTAAACTGTGTACATTTATACGTATAAGTATTTCGAATAGTATATTATTCTTTTATTTTAATCATTTGTTGCCAAACAATTTCACCAAATCTCCAGGTTCTTGATTGAAGTATGTCAACTGTCCAACTTACAAAAGGAAAAAAAAATAGCCAGATGTTCCCAACTTAATCATATATTACAGTTACTACCCAAATAGTCTTATAAATTCTTTTTCTAAGTTACTAGGAATGCACAGCCCCACCAGTTGAGCCTATACTTTGTCGAAAATACTAGGTAAGTTTATTAATAAACCCATCTTGAATATTAAAGATTTGGTCGATTCTTTATTTCATTTTTAAAAGATCTCAATAAGGAATTTCGAATCTTATTTAGGATATCCCAATCTTGTTTTTCTTTCTCTTTCAAGGATAGGACTTTCTCTTTTTCTAATTACAAAAATATAACGAAACTGTTTAGTTCATTGACGCACTCTGAGACTAGATATTTGAAAAATAACATGTCATCTATTGTCACATAATTATTTGTATATTGACATCTTTAGTGTTCAAATTTCTCTAAAATGTATCAAGTGATCCAACAGATTGATTTGAGTAAATTTTGTTAAATAAATTCCATGTCAAGGTAAAAAAATCTGAAGCAATTTGGTAATTAAAATTTAACATATTAATCGTAACTTAATTAATTGAAAAATATCTCTACTGTGACTCAAAGTAATGAATAAATAATTACATACAAAGTTTGAGCAAATTCACCGTTATGCAAAGTTTACCCCTTGCTCAAAAAATGGCTCGAAAAACTCATACATACAAATGTACAATGAATATACTCTTTAGGGACAAGTTCACCCCTATGCCAATCTAATGTCAAAGCCAAGATTAACATCAAGAATGGCAAAACCCTCTCCAATCTTGTGCCAAATTCAATGCCAAATTTTGGTAATGTAATTTTTCGTGCCAAATTTGCATTAAATTTGGTTATTGTCGTATCTATCATATCATCTTTTGAGTGTGAAAGATATTGTTGCAAGAGGAGAAGAAATATGGGTATAATAAAATGCAATTACACCAGCAGAGTTAGTACTGTTGTGCAATTTTCTTAAAAAATGACACTGTAGTTAGTCAAAA